>CM072512.1:70396649-70398947 GCA_036898135.1 Oncomelania hupensis | reverse complement strand
ATCTTCGATCCAGTTGTCCTTTGCTGTGCGCATGCCTTTTCGGATGTCATTGTTGATTTTTTGGTAGGCATCGGCTCCCTGTGAGATGTTCTTTTTCTTTTTCATCGCTCTTCGTTTATCACACAGGTCCAAAAGTTCAGATGTGATCGACAGCTTCTTCTTTGGGCGGTGCTTTCCAAGGATCTCCGTGGCGGCATCGGTCACAGCTGAGTTGAAGGTGGTGGTCATGTGTTGACATCTAATTCACCAGCTTCCAAAATTGAGCAGTGGTGAAAATTTCCCTCCAATTGTGGCCTAAAATATTTTGCCACCTCCGGGTCTTGCAGTTTGTCCAGGTCGAATTTCAGTCTAGTGCACTTTGCTGTGTTTACTCTCTTCAAGTGGAGCCGGAAAGACATCATCACGAGATCGTGGTCACTTCCGATGTCTGCTCCTGGAAAAGGTGTGTGTCCTGACATTGTTGATGCTTGATTTGAAACGTTTCTTGACCATGATATAGTCGATCTGGTTGTGATGCTCCCCGCCGGGAGTGAGCCATATCTATCGTCTGGATTTTTTGTGGAGACCGAGCGTGTTTGTCAGTATCAGATTGTAGTATCTGGCAAACTTCAAGCGTCTCAGAACTCTGTCATTTGTTTCGTTGTTGCAGTGGGGTCCACATGTGTCTCCCCAGTTGTGGTGCGCAACCTTGGCTTTCCAGTCGCCTTCCACTATGACTATGACCTTCTTCGGCACTTGGTCAAGGACAGCCTGTAGATTTTCATAGAAATCCTCCACTTCACTGTCGTCATAGTTTGATGTTGGGGCATAGGCATGGATGATGGTGATATTCAAAGGGGCTGCTCTCAGACGGATGATAATGAGTCTACTGGAGACGGGGCAGCAACCCATGACATTGGCTAGAATGTTCTTGTGGACCAAGAATCCAACGCCGTGTTCGTGCCTGTCATCTCTCCCGCTGAAATAAAGCTATGGCCTTTGTCGGTCGTTGTATCACCTATGCCTTTCCAATGCAGTTCGCTGATCCCTAAAACGTTCAATCGAGAGTGGTCCAGCTCATGCGCTAGTTCTTCTAATTTTCCCTCCGCAGTTAGGGTCCTGACATTCCAGGTTCCTATGACGATGTTGTTTCTGGTGCGGATCTTGCTAAGTTGTCCATCAGTAACACCTCCATCCTGGTGGCCAACTGTAAGGCGCGGTCCTTGTTGACTCGGGCGACGACCGATCCGGTATGGAGTAAATGGTTTTATTCATTATGGATGTGAGGGCGGGGCGGGGGGGGGGGGGGGGGGGGGAGGTTGTTCTGGCCCTGTCCCAGTTTAACTCCTTTGTAGCGTTTTGTATGTGTGTGTAGGCTTTTGTGGATCTGGCCCTCTTCAACTCCTGTATTTCCCTCTTTAATTCCCTATAATATGTTGTGGGGAAAGGGAGGGGGGTCTGTCCCAGTTTAACTCCCGTGTTATGTTTTTTTTTAAGAAGGGTTGTTCTGGACTTGTCCCAGTTTTACGGGTTTTTATAGGGGCTGTAAACCTATCCTAGCTTAACTATCTTTTATAGGTGTTTGGGGTTTGTTCATGACTTGTCCCAGTTTTACTCCCTTGTAGTGCTTTATAGGTGTGTTGGGAAGGGAGCTTTTCTGCCCTTGTCCCATTTAAACTTCCTTGTGGATTGTTTTGGACTAGGTCCAGTTTAACTATCATATTGTGTGGGGATGGGGGTTGTTCTGTTATAACTCCCGAATGACAGATTATTTATAGTAGAAACATATAGATAATACTGGTGGTGGCTGATTTGAAATAAAAGAGGGACCATTCTGGACAATAGCCAGACTAGCTCCCGGGGACTGAAACTATTTCTGGAAGTAAAGGTGGTAAGGGAGTCACTTTAGCACGTTGCATCTGCTACATAAATACACCTAGCACTAGGTCCCTTCTCCTCATACCCATAGGATTGTGCTCAGTCATCTTGGCGTCAGACTATGGAAGGTTGCAAGTGGGCGCCTCGGGCGGCTTGAGTTAGATCCTATGTTAGCCAGCGCCTTGAGCTGGTAAAGTGCTATATTAAAGTGATTACATAAATAAATAATACATTATGAGAAAGAGACGTCTAAAATTTAAAGTTCGCGGTTGGTTTTAGCATCGATTACCCATTATATCATCTTAACCGAAATAAAACCGGATCCATCTAAACCCGCACCTACACCAGCAGACACGCCACACGCATTATTACATACCCACCCATTCACATACACCAACCAATTCACACACAACAGAAATTAAATTATTTAAATTTTATTCC
>CM072512.1:70384149-70391649 GCA_036898135.1 Oncomelania hupensis | reverse complement strand
TTTCCGTGTGTCCTGGTAAACGTAACGTGGGGCTCTCTTAGATACTAGCCATCGCAATACGGAAGTGACGTTGCGTATCTAAGCCTCCCGTCTTTCTGCGCATAAGATTCCGGCTGTTCCCAGACACTCCCGCTGATAGTGACGTCACTCAAATAGGCGCTTGAAGCCCTTTCTCATGCGCTGAGTTGTAGTGCGAACGATGGAACAGCCAAAACATCACGTGGTTGATCAGCCATTGTCTAGAACAAAGCGCGACTTGTAAAATGCTTCGAAAACTAAATCCTGGAGAAAAGGCTCTTGCTACCCACATCTACAGTGGTGTAAAAAACAAGTGGAACTTTTTTAAGTGGTTAGAAGAAAAGTTGAACACAACAGTCTTATTCGTTTGAAGGACAAAAAGATCGAAAGAAATGTGGAGTTGAATGCAGAGGCAGAGAAACAAGCCAGACTGGCTCATAAGAAAGCTCTGACTGCCCGACTTCAGCGTTCAGGTGTTGGTGAGGAAGAGAAGTGAGATTAGAAGTCAAAAGCCACCAGCCAAGAAAGCAAGAACTGGATAGTTGCCTGGCTTCAGTTATAAAATACATGCACATGTCCATGTAGGCCTACATAGTTCATTCAATAATTGTGTGTGTGCAGACTGTATAGCATGTTGGTAACTGCCAGTTTTTATTTATACTTTTAACAATTCTTCAAAAAAAAAACATGAGAATGTTGTATACACAAAGAACTGTAATCCTAGTGCATGACGTAATTGTAAACTTCAGCTTGACTTCAGTGCCTGACTACGACTTCAAGGCTGAAGTTGTTCATAATGTATATATGATTATAGCATCAGAACTGTTTTAGGAACTATACTGCCTGAAACCATCCGTATTTTGTTGTGGTTTTTCCAAGACATTATCTTGAAATTGTAAACCTTGTTTGAACAGTCAATCGAGGTATTTATGATTTTATTGTTTGGTGTGACCGTAAGAGTGTCAGTGAGGCTTCATACTGATTCTATGTATAAATGTACAACTCTGTTTTGGACAGTAATTATGTGCATTGGTAAAGCCTTGTCTTGTCATTGGTATTTAAACCATTCTTGTCTGCAGTCAAAAGGAATGTTTGTTTAATACAAGGCTTAACTGATGTTTGAAATAAATTCATTAGGCCTATGTGTTGAACTGTGGAGAGCTAACAACAGCATTTTAGTACCACAAAAACAACTGATCTGACCCCATAAAATAAGGCTCAGAATGCATAGATTTTAACCATCTTTTCAAAAATTTTCCGGGGGAGCATGCCCCCGGACCCCCCTAGCATCGCGTACCTGCTTCGCAGGTACGCGCACTCGTGGCTTCGCCACTCGACAGACTTTGGAATTTTTCCTCCTTTTTGTCATTTTAGGATTCTCATCTCTGATTAAAGGTAGTATTTAGTCAGCTGTGTCACTATTAAAGGTAGTATTTAGTCATCTGTCACTATTAAAGGTAATATTTAATCATCTGCTTGCCACTTTTAGAAGTGGTATTTATTCATTTGTTTATCACTATTAAAGGTAGTATTTAGTCATCTGTTTGTCACTATTAAAGGTAGTATTTAGTCATCTGTTTGTCACTATTAAAGGTAGTATTTAGTAATCTGTCACTATTAAAGGTAGTATTTAGTCAGCTGTGTCACTATTAAAGGTAGTATTTAGTCATCTGTTTGTCACTATTAAAGGTAATATTTAGTCATCTGCTTGCCACTTTTAGAGGTGGTATTTATTCATTTGTTTATCACTATTAAAGGTAGTATTTAGTCATCTGTTTGTATCTATTAAAGGTAGTATTTAGTCATCTGTTTGTCACTATTAAAGGTAGTATTTAGTCATCTGTTTGTCACTATTAAAGGTAGGTATTTAGTCATCTGTTTGTCACTATTAAAGGTAGTATTTAGTCAGCTGTGTCACTATTAAAGGTAGTATTTTGTCATCTGTTTGTCACTATTAAAGGTATTATGGGTGGAAAGAAGGAGAGTGGGTGTCCGTTTTTGGATTTCTATGTAGTCCGTTAGCAAGTGTTAATCAGCCCAAGGTTTCCACGATCCAAAGCAAGTCTGGCATACGCCTTACAGAAGAACAAGAAATCTTGGATAGATAAACAGAGTATTTCTCTGACCTTTTACAACCACACACCAAACGGAGACCCATCAGTTCTACCATGTCCCGAGAACTGAGAAGAGGAAGATATCCTCCCAATTCTCCGAGAGGAAGTTAAATGGACTGGTTTGACACTGAGCGAGGCCATGAGGGTTGCTGAGGACAGGGAAAGATGGAGTGTGCTGGTTAAACGATCATCTGTGGTACCCCTACGACCTCCGAGTTACGGGATAGGATAGGATGTAGTCCGTGACATCTAATTTCCTTATTATTAGTAATTCTAATAGACTGTATTATTATTATTATTATTATTATTATTATTATTATTATTATTATTATTATTATTATTATTATTATTATTATTATTATTATTATTATTATTGTTGTTATTGTTATTATTATTATATGATGGAACTGATTGGTCGATTGATTTGATTGACTATGTTTATATTTATTTGAAGATCATGATGATGATGATGATGATGATGATGATGATTATGATGATGATGCACCACCACCACCACCACCACCACCTGTTTCCTTCGTGGGGGTTTCAGTATAATATAGTATCCCCACTTACTGGAAATTTAGTGCTTTAAATTCCCAATGTCGCTGTCTTTCTCCTTTGTTCTTTCTCATTCCTACTCTGTTCTATTAATCTACTATACTATCTTCTTCTTTGCTAGACCAGTCACCTACCTTTTTTCTTGAAAACTCTTCCGGGACAAAACTCCTCATTTGTGTTTGAGGTCTGTTGGATCAGCTTGGTGATATTGGACGCTTTCTGCCAGGTGGTCATTGGGGCTTCCTATCATGTTATTATTTGGCAATGTAGGCATTTTATATGTATTTTGTTGATATTTTATAATGATGTTTATATTCTATTTTGATTTTGTAAACGGGGGTTTGATAAATTAGAGTATAGCCTCAGCGTCCCCTGCGTGGGATGTCTCTATTGTAAAGTGACCGGCTGTGATACCACTAGGGTTGTTTCGGCAGATCTTTCATGCGGATCAGGGGCGGGTCCTCTTTCAACCAAGTTGTGGTCTTGATTTCGTGGTCCTGATTCGGCTCTTTGCAGTCCGCTGGACCCTGTAAGCAATGAATAACTAACTAACCACCACTATTATTATCATCATCATCATCATCATCGTCATCGTCATCGTCATCGTCATCAGCATAATCACCATCATCATCACTTTCTTCTTCTTCTTTCAAAATCCTTAATAAAACGGCCGGCGTTTCGGTGGGCGTGTTTTGGGCGGAGCTATTCGTACTACCGCAGGATGAAGTTCGCATATTTTGCGTGTGAGTGTGTGCGTGTGTGTGTGGCTACGTCGGTATGTCGAACGTTAGGCCACAGAACCTTGTACATCGCCACACAATGCAGAATTAATTAGAAGGCTATGTTTGCAGCAACACGTGAACGAGAGCTTGGGAGGGAGGAGCTCCGCTGCTCCAGCTCAAGGATTCCTACGCCGCCACGAGGCGTGAGACGAGCACACACCAACACACACCCACACACACACCCACCCACACACACACACACATACTCTCTCTCTCTCTCTCTCTCTCTCTCTCTCTCTCTCTCTCTCTCTCTCTCTCTCTCTCTCTCTCTCTCTCTCTCTCTCTCTCTCTCTCTCTCTCTCTCTCTCACCCACCTTCTCTCTGCTTCTCTTGCCTGGCCAGAGCCGCGTGCTGTATTGATCACGGCGTCGATAGACTTCTCTCTGATCTTATGGGACGTGAAAAAAGACTGCAGCGTAGCCTATACGTCATATTTGCTGTCCAAAAAAGTCACTTTGAATCAAATGGTGTTAATAATAATAATAATAGAACATAGATAAGCACAATAGCTGTTTAACAATGGTAAGAACGAACGAACGAAAAACGATGCTTAACGTCCTATTGCATGAGCGTTAAGGACGATCACCACGTCGCCACCCTGACAATAATGACCATCATCATCATATCAAAAATAACTCAACTTCTAAAGTTTGGTATAATAATCTTTTTATTGGCGGGTGGCGACCCACCTCCCACCCCCACCACTACCCCACTTGCATGCCTGCAAAGCTGATCTAAGCGCCAAACAACGACACAGACACACAGACTAACGTGACTCAATACCGCTTACTCATACCTATCCTATCCTATCCTATCATATCCCGTAACTCGGAGGTCGTAGGGGCACCACAGATTTTCGTTTAACCAGCTTACTCCATCTTTTCCTGTCCCCAGCAACCCTGATTGTTTCGCTCAGTGTCAAACCAGTCCATTCTCGAATGTTGTCCTCCCACCTCTTTTTCGGTCTCCCTCTTCTTCTACCTCCTTGCACTGTGCCTTGCAGGATAGTCTTTGCAAGACCTGGTGATCTGGTGACGTGGCCATACCATCGGAGTTTCCGTTTTTTTCACCATTGTGAGCAGGTCATCGTGTTGTCCAATGGCTTGTGTGATGGTCTGTCGGACTTCGTCGTTGGTGATGTGCTGGGTATAGGAAATGCCCAGAAGTCTTCTGTAGCACCTCATCTCCATTCTTTGTATTCTTCGTTGAAGATCTGCTGTGATGGTCCATGTTTCGCAAGCATATAGGAAGATGGAGATGACAAGGGAGCGCAGCAGCCTTACCTTGGAATGTAGACTGATGGTCCTGTCTTTCCAAATTGGCTTCAAACTCGCCAGGGCAGCAGTTGTTTGTGCGATCCTGGAGAGGACTTCCTGTCGGGACCCATTGTCTGATACAATGACTCCTAAATATTTGAAGCTATGCATTGAGGGATTGGCCTTGGACTTTGATGTCCGTGTTGATGCCATTGGTGTTGTTGGTCAACATTTTGGTCTTCTCTGCATTTATTTCCATTCCATAGGCTCTGGAGTTGGTGTCAAGCCTCTGTACCAGTTGTTCAAGTTCTTGTTCCTCTCCAGCCAATCCATCAATGTCATCCGCAAAACGAAGGTTGGAGATTGCTCTTCCCCCTATGCTGACTGTGCCTTCGTGATCTGCAAGAACATTTTACATGATGCGCTCTAGGAAGGTGTTAAAGAGTGTTGGAGAGAGTAGGCATCCCTGACGCACACCGATTGTGGTTCTGAACCAGTTTCCGATGGCGCTATTGTGGAGGACTGCACTGGTAGTCTTGTCATACAGGCTTTTGATGACTTCAATAATTTGATGGCTGATGTTGTACACTCTCATGGTTGCCCACAGAGCTGCATGCCAGACTCGGTCAAACGCCTTTTTGAAGTCATGATATAGATGTTGTTTGTGCTGTAGGTATTTCTCGCAGATTATTCTGATGTTGAAAATCTGTTCAGTGGTACTTCGCCCTGCCCTAAATCCTGGTTGCTCTTCAGCTATGATTTGTTCAGCTTGGGGTTTCAAACTGTTGAGTATTATTTTCAGGAGGACCTTGCTGGGATGGCTGATGAGGCTGATAGTGCGGTAATTTTCACATTCCTGAAGGTTACCTTTGTTGGGAAGAGTGATGACAAGCGACTTGTTCCATGGTGTAGGCCACTTCCCACTCTGCCAGATCTTGTTACAGATAATGGTGAGTGCGGCAATCATCGCTTCTCCTCCTGCTTGAAGCAGTTCCGCGGGTATGTTGTTCACTACCGCTGACTTCCCCTTCTTCAGCGATTGCACTGCTGCCTCAACTTCTTCTCGGAGAATAGGGAGGATTTCTTCTTCGTTGTTGTTCTTTGGACATGTGAAAGGTCAGAGCAGTACTCTTTCCATCTATCCAAGACTTCTTGTTCTTCTGTAAGGCATATGCCAGTTGGTTCGTGGAGACCTTCTGTTTAACACTTATCAGCCGCTTCACAGTCTGGTAAGCCTTCTTGCTGTTGTTCTTGTTCAGACTGTTCTCTATTTCCTGGCACTGATCTTCTATCCAGTTCTCCTTTGCTGTGCGCATGCCTTTTCGGATGTCATTGTTGATTTTTAGGTAGGCATCAGCTCCCTACCTATGAGGTGTTCTTTTTCTTTTTCATCTCTCTTCGTTTATCACACAGGTCCAAAAGTTCAGGTGTGATCCACAGCTTCTTCTTTGGGCGGTGCTTTCCAAGGATCTCCGTGGCGGCATCTGTCACAGCTAAGTTGAAGGTGGTCATGGTGTTGACATCTACTTCACCAGCTCCCAAAATGAGCAGTGGTGCAAATTTCCTTCCAATTGTGGCCTGAAGTATTTCTGCCACCTCCGGGTATTGCAGTTTGTCCAGGTCGAACTTCAGTCTAGTGCCCTTTGCTGTGTTTACTCTCTTCAAGTGAAGCCGGAAAGACATCATCACGAAATCGTGGTCACTTCCGATGTCTGCTCCTGGAAAAGTGCGTGTCCTGCCATTGTTGATGCTTGATCGGAAGCATTTCTTGACCATGAATATATAAATACGATGCGATTGTGTTACGTTTGAGACGCGCACGATAGATTCGATCTTTGTTTTGCAAAGCATGCAATAATAGAGCACATTTACCTTTGATTTGATGAACCTTTGTATACTTGCTACTTTTCGTTGGTCGATATTGTTAAGAATTTTCTAGAATTACTTGTTTACTATCGACCGAAGCTTCGCGATAAATCTAGTAATAACTAAGTGATGTACGACCGTGCATAGTTCCGGTAACGAGTTTTAGTTTGATTGGATGTTATTGCATCATGCTGGAATGTTTGAACTTTTTCTCGATTGCAGAGAGGCTATATAAGTAACGCGCTGTCTGCTTGTGAGAGTGATTGATTTATGGAGAGTTTTGATGATGATCTCTGAAGTGATTTTCGGAAAGCGATCTTGTACGCAGTTGTTAATGTTTGCTGAATAAAGTTGGAAAACTGTGTACGACGACTCGTGCCTTGTTGCTGAGTGAACAGGATGTGTGGTTAAACGAATCTGAGTTATACTTAGATTCAAGCATCGGGGCTGAATTCAACCATTGATTTAAAAAAAAAAAAAACACGTGTAACTGATGGCTTTCCTGTCTCTTTCTCACTCTTATTTGTACATAAAACATTTTAAACCAGTAAAATAGTTTTAAAATTTTCTTTTTCCAAATAGCATATTTGTCTACAAAATTAAATTACCTTTCAGAAATGTATAAAATGTTACCCAGTTATTTCTAATACTGTTCACGCTATAATTTTTTTGTAATTTTTCACTATCATAAGCCAGATACTCGGTGCAGTTCTCCCTTGGAAGCGAAAGGGTTAAACACTGACTTGCACAATAGTGATACATTTTTCCTAGATATCTATTTTGATGACCAAAACGTGCTTATAATAAAATAGTCTGTGTATTAATTAGCGTGGGAGTGTGATTGTGAAGGCGAATGGAGTAAGTTGTGCGCTATATAATGTACCGAGAGAAAAAAAAAGTTTTAAT
>CM072512.1:70256649-70381649 GCA_036898135.1 Oncomelania hupensis | reverse complement strand
GAAATAAGTATTCCAAAAACGTTGAGACAATGGAAATTATTCAGAATCCAAAGACAATATAAAAGTACAAAACGGAAGTAAAACTTCGATCAAAATTATTCAAATATAAATGATAAAAGATCTATCCAAAACGTTCACAAAAAATCAAGGTACTATTCCGCATCAAGATTATGAAATCTTTTACCAGTCTGTTAGAATAATATAATTATTAATTTATCAAAACAGAATGGATTATGGACGATGATTTATTTACAAGTGAATTACGAAATTCCAACTAAATTGTCCACACAAGAGACTCGAACCGAGTATGAAGTTCAAGGTCATACTTTCAAAACCTTTCCAAAATATTTCATCAGTTTATAAAATTGGATAAAAATAATAATAATAGTGCATCAAAAAGAATAATTTGTGTTCACAAAAGAACCTGTTTATCCTAATTAATCGTTTATAACAATCTATGAACCAGTACTGGCAGTAATTCAAAATGGCGTCTTTATGCTCTTGTCGATGAGACAAAATTAAACTAACATCACAATAATACATAATATTGAAAATATAAAAATCAAGAAAAAATCATAATGAAAATCATAAATCGAATTGAAAAATACGCGAATCGATGTTTTCTCAATATTAAACAATGCATGAAATGCAAAATAGATCAACATAATATGTATAAACCAGTCAGTGTGACTAGAGCCAGAAGAAAATTACAAAGTATTCTGGCTACCTATCTATAATGACTCTTTACATTTACGCTCCAACATGGATAAACTGTAGACTATGCTAATTGCTGCTAAGCTTCAACTGTCATGGCACTCACAAAATAGCCAAGTTTGTAACCTAATACCAAGTGCTGCATTATGTACATGTATATACTCCGAGAAACAGTTCACTAATATAATTCCTTTATGCGCAAATGGACAATTGCGCAAATAGCGGTACATTCTTATTATCACTTGAATTCAAAATATACGCAGGCCTACTAGAAAATAATCAAGTCAACCAGATCATGGCGATTATCAAAACATAGAACATAACAAATAACGGCTATTTAATTATATGCTTGGTGCGCTTTTCTAGCAACTTTTGGTGGTTGCGCTTGATTAACAAAATACAATTAGACATTAACAAAATACAATTAGACTGACATAACGGGAATCAACGATTTATATAAAATAAGACTAAATGAAATAGGTTGATTAAAAAAACTACATACCGACAATTCTATCTCCACTACACACACACACAGGCACACCCACACACACACACACACACACACACACACACACACACACACAATTTTGGACAAAAACAAGAGGGACAAAAAGGAAGACGGAGGAGAAGGGGGAAGAAGAGGCTTATATGAAGATACTATTCCCGGATTTTAAAGATACAGAGGCTCTTGTCCTAGGCGGGTGAGTGCCAGTTACATAAATACAACCATAAATTGAACCATTGAGACGATGCACTTAAGAATTGGACGGATTGAGATTTTGTATCCAAGAGTGCCTAGAACAGCGCTTGAACTGGAAATCCCTCCCGTATTCGGGAGAAAATGGGATTAGAAAACAAACACAACAAATGTATGACGTCACCATGATGCCGTCACCCGAAGTGCATAAATTTTTTGTCATCTGGTAGGGTTCACTATTTTGTAGCCTAATACCAAGTTTCACATAAATCGGTCCATTAATTTCAGAAAAAAGTGCGCAAAATAAATAACTAATTGAAATTAAAAATATTGTCACAACGATGATGTTACTCGATATACATAAGTTTTGACTAAGGCTCAACGCATCTGTACACTCTCATTACATATATATTTTAAAGTAAGTGTGAAAACATGTTTAGATGACGTCATCATGATTACGTCACTCGATTTGCATAAGTTTAGTTTTAGTTGGAAGAATAGGGAAAGTCTAAGTATACAAACTTGAACCAAATCCCTCCAGTAGTTTGGGAGAAAATAGGATTATAAAAATATAACAAATTATGACGTCATCATGATGACGTGACTGAAAATACCATAGTTTCGTTTAAGACTCAAGGCCTATGTACACTCTTAATTACATAGTTTGAATTGTCTTTTAAAATGACGTCACTGTGATTACATCACTCGATTTGCATAAGTTTGGTTTTACCAAAGAGGTTAAAAAAGAAAGAGAGGGAACTTGTTAATAGCGCTTACTAAAGAAACCGAGAGGAGCAGCGAGATGTGTCTGACCATAGGACTTGTATGACCCTAGTTACTTAGAGGATAACCGGCTCTGATACTGACAGAGCTCCTGCATTTACCAATCGGAGAGGTGTTGGGCACATCTCCTGCCGATCTGCATCTTCCATCGCGGCGATCAAGTTATGCCAACTTGCAATTATCATTGCGCCGGTCAGCCGACCAGCAATTACCACTGCGGCGGTCACACGGGCTCAGCTCAAACCTGCTCCTAGGAGGCGTTCAGACTCCAACCGCAACTGCTTCGGAATGCTGAGGTAAGCTTTTGCTTGGCGATAGAGCAGACCGCTGTTGGCCTAGGAGTCCTCGGATAGCCGTTCCTACTGCGGACTGGGGAGATCCCGAGATGATACTCCACCTCAGCCTTCAAACTTCATGTTCACATCCTTTGGGGCTCCTTGGACGACGGGATGGACGGCAAGACGCCACACCGCTCTGCTGCTGGTTACTCTATCCCCTGGCTGCCTCACCCTTTCACATTTAACTGGCGGCGCTGGCGTTCACATACTACACAAATACTTTGCAAGTCCTGTGGGTCTATCGCCACATCTCCTACGAGTTTTCATTAAGACGAACCCCTCTTCTCCTTTTGCGCGACTGTATTTACAGTTCATGCTCTCACCATGTGAACTTTCGAATGCCATTTTAAATTCACAAAATTTCGTATTCACGTCCCCTACGTGCTCAGGTGTCCGGGGACATTAACCTAAACAAACAAATAACCATGCGTTTATTTCAAAATTAGGATCGTCGCTTAATCATGCTAGAATAAAAATACATGCATGATGTTTTGCACATAAATGCACACACCCTCCATGAAATATAATGCAAAATTCCAAGTATTTTGCTGCGCTACATTTGACACGGACGGGTTGCAGACTAACCAAAGACTAGATATACTGAAACTGAAGCTGGCTAAAATAGGCAGCGTTTCTACGTTTTGCTTGGAAATGGTTCTCTACAATAGTCTACTACTATGGTTCCGTGATCAAAAATATGAAAAGAAAAAGCGTTTTGGTCAATATCCTCGCGGAAGTTTTATATTTATAATGTATAATTTCAATTTTTATTTACCAGAAAATAAAGAATATTTCTGCATTCCGTTGTCGTGAACGATCAGCTCAAACAGCGAGTGAAGGAATCGAACTCAAAACAAAGGAACTAAGACAAATGCCAGATGTACATTTACACTCTTTTATTCAACAACAAACACACAGGATAATGGGAATCTAAACCACCTCAAACCCTATCCGGACCCACAACCCCAACATTTAACGATAATTACCTCCCTTGACTAATCTGAAACCCCTAGAAACTGTACATAAAATGCCCACACCACAATATGTAACAATAAGCAAATAAAACTGCAAATAAATACGATCACAAGTTAAGAAGTTAAGCCATAAAAACTTGGAAAAATCTATTAAATTAAATTGACTGGCTTTACTAAGCAAACGTTCACTGTTTGTAGCACTCTTGTCTTTTAGCTAAACTCAAAACGTAGCAGTCAACACACAGAAAGTAAAGTATACTGCTCTAAATTTCTCTGAAGACGTGGATATGTTTTATGTGTGTGTATGCAAGTGTGTATGACTGTGGAAATGCGAGGTGTCGAATGCAGAAGCGAAGGGGGGTAGTCTCCCGGTCGTCTGGGGTGAAGCGAAGAGTCCGGGCGGTGATGCGTGCAGCCCCTCAGAGCAGCACCCTCAACGTCAGAAAGGAGGACGTGGCAGTGGTGGCCGCGACGTCCAACCCAGTCAAACCACAAAGCAGGCAATGGCAGAAGTAGTACAGCACAAATAGTAGTATGGCAGAAGTAATAGCAGTATTAGGCCCAATCTGGTCAACAAATAAATCGTCTTACTAATCTATCCTCATAAAAGGTAAACAATACATAAAACTCCTTCCGCCGTCCGCCATCTTGACCTGTTTATATATTACAACAGTTCAATTTTCAATTCTATAATTTATATTCCTTCTCATAAACGTTTTGGTTTATACAAACACATTATAATTATAATTACATTACCAGTCAACCACTCTTGATTCATCCTCATTCTCACCTTCATCACCCCTCTCCTTACACATCTCTCCTTACATTGTCTCCCCTCATTCACATTTATCCCTCTCAGCATACTATAATACAACGTCACCCTTCCCTCATATTCATCACCCATCTCTCTCTCATTTTAACATGTATACTCCTTCATCATTCTTAACCTCATTTTGGCAACCAACAACATTATTCTAAACAAGAAAATCATTAAAAAAAATACTACTTAACAAAATATATCCCCTTCCCCCTCATTCAACATCATCCATTCACGTACGCAAGCTCGGAGTGCATGGCCACTAAGGAATTGAAATACTGGGCACCAACTCACCTTGAAGTCCTCAGCCTGTGTAGTACAGATAGACAACACACTCCACAACACGACACAACACAAAATAACACACTGCTATCCGCTGAGAGTAGATGGTTCGTTACTGCACTATACTATGCTACGCTCATGGAGCATCTCAATACCGACGAGGTCACTGAGCCTTGTGTGGTCCCTAAACAAAGGGTACATGCCCTTAAGTAAAGACTCTACACTTATTTCACCCAGAAATAATGGCAGTCATAAACTTTACACTACTGCTAGAGAGTTACTTTACTCAAGCAGCCTTTACAGTACTTTGGTCATTCCTGTCCTGACGTAGGAGCAAGACTTTGGGTGGTTCTAACACAAGATCCACTACCCTTATGAAACAGACTAATTCTATCACAGTCACATTCCATCCAAAAAACCGTCTGCTAGTAAGTGCTCCCAACCTGACTCTGAAGCCTAAACATTCTCCCAGTCCACAGTACAAGGCATCGAGTTTCGTTCAGCCCCAATCCCCATCGAGCGATGCGTTCCGCACATGAAAACCATATATTCCTAACATAACATACTGTTACACTCCGTTTGATGGTGGTGTTTTCAATCAGTAGTAGATTCAGCCCCAATGCGTGAATGCTCCTGATGAGTGTAATCTCGGATTCGATTATCCACGTAACCCGTTCAATCAGCTTACAAGTCACTGAGTCTTCATATGAAATTTTCCACTTTTATTCAGCACACATCAACATCTGCATACAATTCTCAACTCTTACTTTCCAACTCACTATCAACAACAACAACACACAGGGCATCCATTTTATAGATTTTCTCTCGATCGAGACTACGTCAGAATGTTCCCGATAACGCTTTACCACCAATCAAAATAAAGTTCGTCATCACTGACTTACGTCATACATTTTTCTAAACATTCCAGGAACGTTCTCACCAACATTGTCTGATCCTTTAATAGATTCTACTCGCATGTTAAAGTTCTGCAAGTACATAGCCCATCTCATGATGCGACTGTTCACAAACTTGGCAGAGTTCAAGTAGGTTAGTGGCTTGTGATCAGTCTGTAGCACGAACTTCACTCCTTGAAGGTACAGTTCGAACTTCCGGATTCCCCATATGATGGCAAGGCACTCTTTCTCCATGGTCGAGTAATTTTTCCCAGCCCTGGATAGCTTCTTGCTGGCGTAACTGACCGGAAATAGTTTCCCTTCGTGTTCTTGCATCAGTATGGCGCCGATGCCTTCGTCCGCTGCGTCTGTTCTTAAGACGAATTCCTTGGAAGTGTCAGGCAGTCGTAGCACCGGATCCTTCGAAAGGAGGTCGCGCACAGTCTGGTATGCCTTCTCCTGAGACGGTCCCCACTGCACTTGGTTTGGACAGCCTTTCCACACCAGGTCCGACAAAGGTGCTGTGATGGCTGAGTAGTTCGGTACGAACTCCCTATAATACCCAGCCAATCCCAGGAAAGATCGCACCTGCTTCTTTGTTTGGGGACGTGGAGCGTTCAGAATCTTGGTGACGTTTTCTAGCAGAAGCCCCTTTTGTCCTTCTTTCAGCGAATGGCCGATAAAGTCTACGTTGTCAGTCCCCAGAATGCACTTACTGGGTCTCACGGTCAGGTTAGCTTCTGTTAGACGGTGAAACAGCTCCCTCAAGGTCTGCAGATGCTCTTCCCAGGTGTGGGTGTGGACTAGCAGGTCGTCCCAGTAACAAACGACATTGTCCATCCCTTTGAGCATCTTCTTCATCCCTCTCTTCAGGGTAGCTCCACTGTTGACCATGCCAAAGGGCATCCTTAGGCACTCGTACGTCCCATCAGGAGTTATAAAAGCAGTCTTTGGTATGTCCTGTTGACGCACGGGGACTTGCCAATAACCCTTGCTGAGGTCAATCTTCGAGAATATTTTACTCCCCGATTGTTGGCGGAAGAGGTCTGCTGCAGTAGGCATCGGCTCGGGGTCGAAGACGGTGATCTTATTAACCTTCCTGTAGTCGATGCATACTCTGTGGCTCCCGTCTTTCTTCTTCACGACCACGACAGGGGACGCGTAGGGGGAACTGGACTCCCTGATGATGCCCATCTTAAGCATTTCATCGATGTCTTCCTTCAAGGATTCACGGGCCTTGAAAGGGATCGGGAAGGGTTTTGATCGAACGGGAATATTTGAAGTGAGGTGAACTTCATATTCGACCAAAGTCGTAGAGCCTAGGACATCGCTGAAGCTATGGGGAAACTCGCCCATAAGGTCCTTGAGCTCAAACTTCTGACCTTCCGTCAAGCCTGGTCCTAGCTTAACATCTTTGCTTCTTTGCTGTGGAAGTCTCCCAGTTCCAACAGTTCTTCGCTGTCAAAGCTGTCGTCGATCACAGCTGCTGTTGCTGCGCGTACAGTCTCTGACGGCCTTTCCACGTACAGCTTAAGGAGGTTGGCGTGGTATATCTAAGAATGCTGGCCGACCTTCACCTTGTAGTCGTTGATCCCCACCACGGTCTCCACTTCGTACGGGCCTTTTCACTGCATCAGCAACTTATTGTGGTCGGTAGGTAGCAGTACCAGTACTTTGTTGCCAGGTTTGAACTTCCTGTTCACAGCCCTACGATCATAGTAGTGTTTTCCACAGTCCTGGGACTTCTTCAGGTTTTCTCTGGCTATCTCGAGAGTCTGCTCCAGCTTCTCCCGTAGCTCAAACACGTACTGGTAGCTGTTCTTCACTTCTGGGGTCTCTACTTCTTTCGTCCACAGTTCTTTCAGGATGTGCATCGGCCCTCGGATGGTTCTTCCGTACAGCAGCTCGAACGGAGAAAAGCCGGTGGACTCCTACGGCACTTCTCTATAGGCGAACAGTAAGGCGTTGATGTAGCGATGCCATTGTCTGGGCTGCTCGCTGCACAGTTTCTTCAGGGTGGACTTCAGCGTAGCATTGAACTTTTCGACAAGCCCGTTACACATCGGATGGTAAAGCGTCGTAGTCAAATGCCGGATGCTCAGCAGTCTGTTGACCTCCTTCATGCAGTCAGAGACGAACTGCGTCCCGAGGTCTGTCAGAATTTCTTCAGGCACTCCAAGTCTACTGAACATGTCCACCAGTGCCTCTGCTACAGTTTCAATGTCAATCTTCTTCAGTGGCACTGCTTCTGGGTACCGAGTCGCATAGTCTACTAAAGTCAGTACCACCGATGACCTTCTTCACTCGGAGGTCTTATTTCGCCGATTAAATCTAAGGCCACCCTCTTGAAAGGTCGGTCGATCAGGGGCATCCTCTGCATAGGCACTTTCGGGACCCTTCCTCGAGGTATGGTCTTCTGGCAAATGTCACACGATCGGAAGAAACGGCTGACGTCCGCATGAAGTCCTGGCCAGTAGAACACTGCCTGGATTCTGTCTGACGTCTTCTTGATGCCTAGGTGACCTCCCATGATTGAGTCATGTGCTACTTCCATCACTTGGCGCCTTAGGGGTAACGGTACCAAGACTTGATGTAGTGGTCCGTTGACCCTCGGGTGCTGGATCTTGGCCTTCACCTCAAAATAGACCGTGCCACTGCCTTTGGTCACGTGGTCTTGGCGGTTCCTGTACTTGTTTAAAGTGCTATCAGCTTCCTGGAGCTGGATCAGTTTATCTCTGTCCACGATGGCAGCTTTGGAGTTGTCGGCGACCTTCAGTGGCGTAGACGTCTTGTCTCTCTTGGCCTGGGCCCTGGTAGTGACAGCACCGACGATCTCTGGTCGGCAGGGCTGATCCGGAGTAAATACATTGTCCCGTAGCAGCTCTGTAAGGTCTCCATCGGGAAATGGCAATGGATCCTCCTCCACAACTTCGACGTGTTGAGTTGAGGCAGGACTCCACTCTGGATCGGGGTCGTCGGGTCGTCTCGCGCCGTCGATGTTCCCGATCATCAAATCATACACCGGCTTCTTCAGGCAAACCGCTTCGACTTCGCCTATGTAGAAAGGGGTGCTGACATGAATTTTCGCAACTGGCGCTTTCACACATTTGCTGTCGGCCATGAGTGTCCAATTTGAATCGCCAGTGAACTGTTCTTTAGCGATTAGGTCTTCTCTGACGATGATCCCACTGCAGCCAGAGTCTCTTAGAACAGTCACTTCATGATTTCTGACGCGTCCCTTGGAAACAGGCATGTTCTGGACGGTCATCGCTGCGCTGGCGACGACGGGGATGGATTTCCCGTTGGCAAGGAGAAGCTGGCCGTCAGTTATGCACTCTTGCACGTCCGCATGAGTAGCTGTGCGCTCGGTCTGACTCGGAAGAATGACGCTCCCGCCGCACACTTGATGGTCAGATCTACTGGTTTGCCGTTGATTGGAGAACCGCCTCTGC
This sequence comes from Oncomelania hupensis, assembly GCA_036898135.1. Classification (NCBI taxonomy): domain Eukaryota; kingdom Metazoa; phylum Mollusca; class Gastropoda; order Littorinimorpha; family Pomatiopsidae; genus Oncomelania; species Oncomelania hupensis. Next base: position 70,372,699 of record CM072512.1, on the reverse strand, counting down.
CGGTTGCCCGCCGCTGCATTGTCCGTACTGCTCCGCTGTCCGCTACTTTTGTTTTGAAGACAGTTAGCCGCTCTGTGGTCTGTAGCGTTGCAGGTGAAACAGCCTCTTGAATGCCCTTCCCTGGGAGGTGTCGTGGAGTCCGTGTGTCTCTGGCTCGTCTGACTCCCCTGGATCTGGTTCCCATGGCTTGCAGTTTCTGAAATGGCTTCGTCGCCTTGGATGGCCCCAACGTTTTTCCGTGAGCGAGGAGATATCTTTCAGCAACCTCGGTCACATCATTAAGCGTCTGCAGCTTCTGTAAATCTAAATGGGTCGCCAGGTCCTTGTGACAGGCATTGAGGAATTGCTCCTTCACGATCAGGTCATGGAGACTATCGTAAGACTTCCCTTTGCCTGATAGTTCCACCCACTTGTGTAAGTATGACGACAGGCGCTCCACAAATTGCTTTGGTGTCTCGTCTGACAAAGGCCGGCATTCACGGAAGCGTTTACGGTAGCCCTTCTCTGTGAAGCTGTAGCAATGCAGTAGGGCCTCTTTCAAGACGTCATAGTTTTTGGCATCATTGTTCGACAGTCTGGTGTAAACCTCGAGTGCTTGCCCCGTCAGAAGAGCACTGAGTCGAATCGCCCAGTCTTGAGGTTGCCAGTTAAAGCTTTCAGCGAATCTCTCAAATCTCGCCAGATAACTGTCGATCTGGTCCTTCCCGTCGACGAACGCTGGCAATTTTGGAGCCTTGTTGTCGGTGATAACTTGTGGCGCATGCTGATTGTTTTGGATACGCGCCAACTCTAGCTGGTACTGACGCTCACCTTCAAGACGCTTCAGCTCGAACTCTCTTTCTTCTCGGCATCGTTGCTCTTCTTTTTCTTGCCGCTGCTGTTCAATTTCTAGACGCTTCTGTTCAATTTCTCTTTCTTCACGCCGACGTTGTTCTTCTAATTCTCTTTCTTCACGCCGACGTTGTTCTTCTAATTCTCTTTCTTCGCGTCGCCGCTGTTCTTCTTTTTCTTCACGCAATATTCTCTCCTGGAATTTGACGTACTCCGTCAGCTGTTTGCCTTTTAGATTCAGTTCAACCCCTTTCTGCCAGAGAAGTCAGCCATCTTGATGCTTTTCTGGAAGATACATTTCTGGAAAGTTCTTTTCTGGAAAGTTCTTGACTGTGCTGTACCTTTCTAGACTGTTATAGAACAGCACGCTTTCTGCAGTAGCGCTGATGCTTGTCAATAGTCGCTTTCGCTGACGCAGGCCCTGCTGTCCTCGTCGTATGCGACGCTGCACCACGCTGGTGTTGATGTATACGCTCCTGTGCTGAAGTAGACGCGACGTCCGCTCCCCGCTCTCTGTAACACTGGCGATGTAGCTCCGAGACTGTCCCTCGACGTAGTCTTGCGGCAGCCACGTAGTCCCGGTCTGTTGTTCGCTCACGAAGTAACTCTTCGGCGACTACACGCCCTTGCAGTCAACCCGAATCTATCGGTGATGTAGTCCCAGTATGTTGGCCCTTCCCGACGCAACGTTGGCGGCTACCCTTGATGACTGCTTCTCGTAACGTTGACTCGCTTGTTGTAGCAGTTGAACCCTTGGCTATGACGTGGATCGACGACTTGGCCCCCAAAATGTTACACTCCGTTTGATGGTGGTGTTTTCAATCAGTAGTAGATTCAGCCCCAATGCGTGAATGCTCCTGATGAGTGTAATCTCGGATTCGATTATTCACGTAACCCGTTCAATCAGCATACAAGTCACTGAGTCTTCGTATGAAATTTTCCACTTTTATTCAGCACACATCAACATCTGCATACAATTCTCAACTCTTACTTTCCAACTCACTATCAACAACAACAACACACAGGGCATCCATTTTATAGATTTTCTCTCGATCGAGACTACGTCAGAATGTTCCCGATAACGCTTTACCACCAATCAAAACAAAGTTCGTCATCACTGACCTACGTCATACATTTAATAATAAATAATAATAATAATACAGGATGCTATGTACGCGCCTTTCCCCAAGGCAAGGCTCAAAGCGCGGCGATCTATACCAACATACACGCTCACCTGTCTCATTTACCCTCACACACACCAAATACACATACATCACTCAAACAGGTGGAGTAAAGGCAGAGAGATCGCTATTAGAAGACGGAAGAAAATCGAACTTTTATTTTTGAAATTTTTATATTGACTGCATCCTGTACCATTATTGAAGGGAGGGAGGAAACCGGAATGCCCGGAGAAAACCCTCGGTGACCTCAATAGTCTCGTACCTAAGTCACATACGTTCGCCCCTTTCGGGAATCGAACCCGCGACCTTCGGCATAGGAAACCGGCGACTTATCCACTGCGCCACGAGGCCATCCCATTTTTCTAAACATTCCAGGAACGTTCTCAAACTTCGACATTTATCAGGAAGTTTCTATCGACAGTAAACACGCGAATCTAGAGAATTCTCTAATAATATCGATTAACAAAAATTACCAACGTTATACAAAGCTTCTTCTAACAACAACGCAAACTCAAATCAAAGGTAAATACACTCTATTATTGAATACTTTGCAAAGCGAAACGATTAGATCTATCGTGCGCGTTTCAGACATACTTTCGTTCGCGTTTCAACGTAACACATACGCAATAAAGACTGCTGATTCAAACTTAGTACATTGCATCATTAGAGATGTGAAACTCTACACTATATACTATCAATAACAACAACAACAACAATAATAATAATAATAATAATAATAATAATAATAATAATAATAATAATAATAATAATAATAATAATAATATATACAAATCTGACACAGCATACTATTAGCGTGCGTCGAAAACTCGTGTCGTCACATCCGTCATATTTAAATCCACAACACACACACAGACACACACACACACACACACCACGTGCGCAGAGGGAGGGAGGAAAAGGGGGAGAGAGAAAAGGAGAGAGAGAATGAAAAATAAGGAAAAAGCGTGATTTTTTTTTTCAATGGAAATCAAATCCCATATATCTTTATTATATACTGAACGCTACATCAAATAATTATATAACATGTGGCACTTTGAACTGTGTTGCTTCAAGAGGCCACTGCAAAGAATGTACCCTTTCTTGTACAGATCAGCCGTCAGGACACCCCAAAAATCATGTCGGCAATTGTGAATGCATAGCAACCAGAAGGCTTTTAAAAAATTATTTTCTTTCTTCATGTTTTTGTTTATTTCATAACTTTTTCATACATTAACAAACTATAAATAAACAAAAACTAACATGGGTTAGAAAACAAAGCTCATGCATACTACATACACGTGCATTGTACATACACGTGTCTTGCAAGATTTCAAAATAGATCTATCGTATAAGGAAGTAGTTAAAAAAAAATATAGATACTCCTCAGGAATCTGCCTATGCATACACGACACACTCACATTCACATCACATATGCCACCAAAACATAGTTTCATCCACCTTTTCTCATCTTTGGATAAGCGGAAAAACGCCTTCACTTTGGGAATTCCAGATAAAACTTAATTCCTGAAGATAAAACAGACATCTCTCTTCGTTTATCACAGAGGTACAAAAGTTCAGGTGTGGTCCACGGCTTCTTCTTTGGCCGGTGCTTTCCAAGGATCTCAGGGGCGGCATCAATCACAGCTGAGCTGAAGGTGGTGGTCATGGTGTTGACATCTACTTCACTAGCTCCCAAAATGAGCAGTGGTGAAAATTTCTCTCCAATTGTGGCTTGAAATATTTCTGCCACCTCTGCGTCTTGCAGTTTGTCCAGGTCGAACTTCAGTCTAGTGCAATTTGCTGTGTTTACTCTCTTGAAGTGGAGCCGGAAAGACATCACGAGATCGTGGTCACTTCCGATGTCTGCTCCTGGAAAGGTGCGTGTCCTGCCATTATGCTTGATCGGAAGCGTTTCTTGACCATGAATATATAAATACGATGCGATTGTGTTACGTTTGAGACGCGCACGATAGATTCGATCTTTGTTTTGCAAAGCATGCAATAATAGAGCACATTTACCTTGGATTTGATGAACCTTTGTATACTTGATACTTTTCGTCGGTCGATATTGTTAAGAATTTTCTAGAATTACTTGTTTACTATTGACCGAAGCTTCGCGATAAACCTAGTAATAACTAAGTGATGTAGGACAGTGCAGTTTGTCCAGGTCGAACTTCAGTCTAGTGCACTTTGCAGTGTTTACTCTCTTCAAGTGGAGCCGGAAAGACATCATCACGAGATCGTGGTCACTTCCGATGTCTGCTCCTGGAAAAGTGCGTGTCCTGCCAATGTTGATGCTTGATATGAAGCGTTTCTTGACCATGATGTAGTCGATCTGGTTGTGATGTTCTCCGCCGGGACTGTGCCATGTCCATCGTCTGGATTTTTTGTGGAGACCAAACGTGTTTGCCAGTATCAGATCGTTGTCTCGTTGTTGCAGTGGAGTCCACATGTGTCTCCTCAGCTGTTGTGCGCATCTTGGCGAACCTTGGCATTCCAGTCGCCTTCCACTATGATTATGTCCTTCTCTGGCACTTGGCCAAGGACAGCGTGTAGATTTTCATAGAAATCCTCCAATTCGCTGTCGTCATAGTCTGATGTTGTGCATAGGCCTGGATGATGGTGATGTTGGAAGGGGCTGCTCTCAGACGGATGGTAATGAGACTACTGGAAACTGGGCGGCATCCAATGACAGTGACTAGAATGTCCTTGTGGACCAAGAATCCAACGCCGTGTTCGTCCCTGTCATCTCTCCCCCTGAAATAAAGCTTGTGGCCTTTGTCGGTCTTTGTTTCAACTAGGCCTTTCCAGCGCAGTTCGATGATACCTAAAATGTTCCATCGATAGTGGTCCAGCTAGTGGGCCAGTTCTTCTAATTTTCCATCCGCAGTAAGGGTCCTGACATTCCAGGTTCCTATGACGATGTTGTTTCTCGTGCGGATCTTGCTAAGTTGTCTATCAGTAGCACACTTATCATCTCCGTCCTGGTGGCCAAAGGAGGGCGCGGTCCTTGGTGACCCGGGCGACGACCGATCCGGTATGGAGTGAATGGTTGTTTTCATCAGTCAGTGTGTCTTGGGCAAAAAAAGATCTGACAGGGCCTAATCCTCTCCAGGCTTTTGGCCACAGCCGATATCCACGAATACAGTGTGGCTCGCCTTTGCCCCGAGCACGCGGCCGTTGAACCTATAGTAACATGAAGTTCCTCCTTCTTGGCCGGTGACTTCTGTGTAGAAGACTTTCGCCCAGTGATGCCGTGCTGACATCACACCTGTTATTGGCCTCTTACGACACGCCGGGAAACGTTGGGTCTATTATATTCAGTGCCCGAACCCACAGGGCTCCGAAGATAAACGAAGAGATATAAAAAGAAAAAGAACATCTCACAGGGAAGATGCCTACCAAAAAATCAACAATGAAATCTGAAAAGGCATGCGCACAGCAAAGGAGAACTGGATAGAAGATCAATGCTAGGAAATAGAAAACAGTCTGAACAAGAACAACAGCAAGAAGGCCTGCCAGACTTTGAAGGGGCTGACAAGTGTTCAACAGCCCAAGGTCTCCACGATCCAAAGCAAATCTGGCAACATGCCTTACAGAAGAACACGAAGTCTTGGATAGATGAACAGAGTAATGCTCTGACCTTTACAACCACACACCAAACGAAAACCCATCAGTTCTAGCATGTCTAGAGAACAAAGAAGATGAAGAAAACCTCCAAATTCTCCGAGAAGTTGGGGCAGCAGTGCAGTCGCTGAAGAAAGGACAACATACCCGCAGAACTGCTTCAAGCAGGAGGAGAAGTGATGATTGACGCCCTCGCCATTATCTGTAACAAGATCTGGTAGAGTGGGGAGTAGCCTACACCATGGACCCAGTCGCTTGTCATCACTGTTCCCAACAAAGGTAACCTTCAGGAGTGTGAAAATTACAGCACCATCAGCATCATCAGCCATCCTAACAAGGTCCTCCTGAAAATAATACTCAACAGGCTGAAACCCCAAGCTGAACAAATCATAGCTGAAGAGCAAGCAGGATGCAGGGCAAGGCGAAGTACCACTGAACAGATTTTCAACCTCAGAATAATCTGCGAGAAATACTACAGCACCAACAACATCTATATCATGTGTTCAAAGACTTCAAAAAGGCGTTTGATCGAGTCAAATGCAGCTTTGTGGGCAACCATGAGAGTGTACAACATCAGCCCTCAAATTATTGAAGTCATCAAAAGCCTGTATGACAAGGCTACCAGTGCAGTCCTCCATAACAGCGCCATCGGAAACTTGTAGAACAACAATCGGTGTGCGTCAGGGATGCCTACTTTCTCCAACCCTCTTCAACATCTTCCTAGAGCGCATCATGTCAGATGTTCTTGCATAGGGGGTAGAGCAATCTCCAACCTTCGTTTTGCGGATGACATTGATGCATTGGCTGGAGAGGAATAAGAACTTAAACAGCTGGTACAGAGGCTTGACACTACCTCCAGAGCCTATGGAATGGAAATAAGTGCAGAGAAGACCAAAATGATGACCAACAACACCAAAGGCATCAACATGGACATCAAAGTCCAAGGCCAATCCCTCAACGCAGTGCATAGCTTCAAATATTTATGAGCCATTGTGTCGCGTTAACATATATATATATATATATATATATATATATATATATATATATATATATATATATATATATATATATATATATATATATATATATATATATATATATATATATATATATATATATATATATATATATATATATATATATATATATTGTTGGAGATATTAATATATACGTTAAAATGTTAAAGGTTGAATGAACAAACTTAAAACAAATTTATATAAATATAATCAATTTTTCCTTCTTACTGTGTCCAAGATTCGATAACACAGACAAAAATAATGTAGAGAAGTAGAAAATAAAGAATAAAAAGAAATTATTGGCTATTCATTCGTGCTGTTTACTTTTTTTTACAACTAAAAAAGAATACCACTGGTTGATGGTAGATGATATTTATTTCATATGATGTGATGCGATGAACCCGTGATGACAGGGTTCTTATAAATGTACTGTTATTTAAATCGTCACTTAGCTGACGTGGAGTTGTATGAAATTCCTGACTTCCTTAGTTGTAATAGTTCTTGATTTTGAAGTGTTGCTCTTAGTATTCTAATCAGGTCTCCGTCTCCACGCTTGGTCAGGAGGAAGATAATTGTTGTTTGTAGATTATAGTCACACGACCCTTTCGCATATAGGTGACTACTGGACCGATTTATACTGACACCAGCGGGCCAGTTGTTGGTAAAGGGGAAAATAATATGATCACACGTTGACCAATCCGGGATTCGAACCAGCGACCTTTCGGTTACTAGCAAGACGCTCTTACCAACTGAGCTACCCGGCCCCATGGAAGATAATTCGTCCAGCTGACTTCACATGGAGGTCAAGGATATGGCGAAACCCATGGCATTAGAAGAATGTACAATCCAAAATAGTCAAAAAATAAAAGAAAATCCTTTCCCTGCGCAGAAACAAATAACATGGTCTGAGTAAACAATCCGCATCCCGTTGAATGACCCACGAGGAACGTCGTTGACGTTGTTTTAACAAGAACCCTGCATATTCACGGGTTATTGTATTTTATTCCCAAAACACAATAATGTTCCTTCCTCGCTGCTCATCCACACTGTTCCAATGATCAAGAATGCAACAATATTCTTTATGAACTGAGCAAAACATGCTATTATCATATAAATTTCACACACTGAAGAATTTATATGAATTGAGCAAAACATGTTAAAATAACTGTTATCATATAAATTGCATACACTGAAGAATGTATAACGAATCACCTTGATGAAGGGCGATGATTGATTCGCATGGCGCAATGGCCTACCAATTTCTCAGCTTCACACATCGAATCTTAACTTACCAGCTCAAGATTCTTTTTTGTGTGTTTACGTGTTTACGTGCTGTATGGTTGGGACGAGCTTTTCGAACCAAATCTATGTCGCCTGTAGTCCAAAATAGTGGCTGGCTTGAACAAAGATGGTTGCTCGAATGATTTTCCTAACGTATCGTTTTCACATCTAGCCAATCGAATGGATGGTATACAAATTATCTATGGTAACAAAGCTTCCCCCGTTGGGGTGCCGGGGGTTTCAGTATAAATAGTATGCCCACTTTCTGGAAATTTAGTGCTTTAAATTCCCACTGTCGCTGTCTTTCTCATTTGCTCTTTCTCATTCCTGCTCTGTTCTATCAATCTGCTATACTATCGTCTTCTTCGCTAGACCAGTCTCCTACCTTTTTTCTGGAAAACTCTTCCGGGACAAGACTCTTTATTTGTGTATGAGGTCTGTTGGATCAGCTTGGGAATATATTGGACGCTTTCTGCAGGGTGGTCACTAGGGCTTCCTATAATGTTATTATTTAGCAATGTAGGCATTTTATATGTCTGTGTTTTGTTGATAATTTATAATGATGTTTGTATTCTATTTTGTTTTTGTAAACGGGGGTTTGATAAGTTGGTGTGAAGCCTCAGCCGTCCCCTGCGTGGGATGTCTTTATTGTAAAGTGACTGGCTGGTGGAGAGCTTTCGGTTTTACCACTAGGGCTGTTTCGGCAGATCTTTTATGCGCAGCGGGGGTTGTCCGGTCCTGATTTGGCTCGGAAGAGTCCGCTGGACCTAAAGCAATAATAATGTAATGTAATGTAAAGGTAACAAAGCTACAATATTAGTCATGACGCATTTGAAAAAAAAATGTCGAACACTACGTCATTCTAAAAACAATACTTACGTCACTCTCTATGACGTATTGTCTATGACGCATTTGTCTAGACGAAAGGCAGAGTACCACAGTCGCATGTAACATAGGCGCTTGTATCGCGACACATTGTATCAGACAATGGGTCCCGACAGGAAGTCCTCTCCAGGATCGCACAAATTCCTGCTTTGGCAAGGTTGAAGCCCGTTTGGAAAGACAAGACCATCAGTCTACATTCCAAGATAAGGCTGCTGCGCTCCCTTGTCATCTCCATCTTCCTATACGCTTGCGAAACATGGACCCTCACAGAAGATCTACAACGAAGAATACAAAGAATGTAGATGAGGTACTACTGAAGACTTCTGGGCATTTCCTATAATCAGCACATCACCAACGACGAAGTCGGACAGACCATCGCACAAGCCATTGGACAACACGATGACCTACTCAAAGTGGTGAAGAAACGGAAACTTCGATGGTATGGCCACGTCACCAGATCATCAGGCCTTGCAAAGACCACCCTGCAAGGCACAGTGCAAGAAGGTAAAAGAAGAGGGAGACCGAAAAAGAGGTGGGAGGACAACATTCGAGAATGGACTGGCTTGACATTGAGCGAAGCCATGTGGGTTGCTGAAGACAGTGAAAGATGGAGTATGCTGGTTAAACGATCATCTGTGGTGCCCCAACGACTTTAGAGTTAAGGGATAGGATATGATAGGTTAGGATAGGAAAACAGACATACTACAGCTCCACAAAAACTAAAACACTGGAGAACGTCTGCTTTCATCCCGAAAGCTTTATGCGCCATGTATTTGTTCTAAACCTCCACCATTTGCAAAAGCTTTCAGATTGAGGTGGTCCGGAGTAAAGTGTTTTAGGGGAAGATGTTATTTCTTTGGAGTTATTTTAATTCATTACTTATTATATTGTATTTATTGTTTTAATGAATTAACTAATATTTTATTTATTCATTTGTGTATTTATGTATTTATTAATTAATGTTTTCTTTCCCACTAACGAAGCATAAATAATGACCAACAACACCAGTCGCATCAACAACGATATCAAAGTCTAAGGCCAATCCCTCAACACGGTGCATAGCTTCAAATATTTAGTAGCCAATGTATCAGACAATGGGTTCGACAGGAAGGTGCTACAGAAGACTTCTGGGCATTTCAAATACCCAGCACATCACCAAGGACGAAGTCCGACAGATGATCACACAAGCCATTGGACAACACGATGAAATGCTCACAGAGGTGAAGAAACGGAAACTTCGATGGTATGGCCATGTCACCAAAGCATCAGGCCTTGCAAAGACCATCCTGCAAGGCACGGTGCAAGAAGGCAGAAGAAAAAGGAGAAAAAGAGTTGGGAGGACGACATTCGAGAATGGACTGGCTTGACACTAGCGAAGCTATGAGGGCTGCTGAGAACAGAGAAAGGTGGAGTACGCTGGTTAAACGATAATCTGTGGTGCCCCAAGGACTTTCGAGTTACGGGATAGGATAGGATAGGATAGGCATAGAAGGAACGAGGCATAGACGTTATAAGCAGGGTTGGAAGATTTAACGATTTAACGATTTAGGGAATTAAATTTTTGGTTAAAGAAAATTTAACGCGTTAATGTTTTTAAAAAGTTAAAGAAAATTCAACGAATTAAAAAATAAAAGTAACGATTATCGATTTTTTTCTTTAAAAATTTCGTTACTTTAGTTTGATTTTCCGCCACAAACAACAACATGCGCGACGCCGGTTTTACCCAGTTGCAGCCAGTTTGAGGCGGTTTGGATTAGCCTATGTAGACATAGCGTCTAGCCTACCCTGCATCAGTCCAAAGCATGGGTATTTTTGTCTTGATTGTGTATGCCTGTCTGAGAAATTATGTACAAATTTAAAATGCAATCCAAAATCTGTAATGGAGAATTTTGTGGAATTTCTGTAAATATGTGTATATTATAAACATAATGTGTATGTGAGAGATTCTTTTTATTCTAGCTGCTGTATTAGAATGCTTAGCTTAATTTCTTTGTCTCTTTGGTGTGCGTGGATTAAAATGCTTGGAAAAGGTGTGAATGACTGTTGCAAGGACAGATTAGAAAAAGAAATTAGTCTAATATCTCTATTCTTGTTGTTAATAAAATATTAAATCAAATCACATTATTTGTTCTTGATTTTTTTTTCAGTGTGTTCATAGATTACATGGGTTCTAACACAAGTTGTATGTATTTTTTTTAACTGCATACCACTCTTTTTGGCCTGAGCTGAGTAATAAATAATCATTCATGTATTTAACGCCAATTTATTTCTTTTAAAAAATTAACAAAAATTGATTTCTTTAATTTAAAAAAAAAATATTTTTTTAAGTTTTACTTATATTAAAGAAAATTTATTTCTTTAAAGAAAAAAAGTAAAGACTATCAACCCTGGTTATAAGTCGGTGTATTATTATTATTATTATTATTATTATTATTATTATTATTATTATTATTATTATTATTATTATTATTTTTTTTTTTTTTAAAATCTATCTGTTCTTTACATATTTATTATTACTCATTTCATTTATTTGTATTTTTGGTGTTGTTTTGCATGTGTGTAAACAAAACAGAACAGAGCACCAATTTATTTAAAACTTTGCAAATTGTGTGGGTGTCTGGAAATGCATTTGAATTACTTGCAATCTTAAACTATGATTTTTTTTTTTAGGACATGCTGGTACTGGCTTTTTAGTTTGACATGCTCCACAATTTCCTCACGGAAATTAAAGATTAAACAAACATTACAATTTAGGCTACATGCGATTTTCTCCTTTCAAGATAAAACGCGTTTCACGACGAACACAAACTGCATAATTATTACGTAATGTTAAAAAACAATAATATTTTAGAAGGAATTGCAACACCAAAGCCGCAATGAAAGTTGTACAGTTTTCTTCCGCGATTAAGGATAAAGAAGAAGTAATAAATAAAGAAGATTTAAGGATAATGAAGAAAGCTCTGAGCTTTCAGTTCTTTTGAAAACAGCAATGAGGTCACATTCAGCTCAGGCCATCTTGTTTATTATGGCCTGGTCAATGTGCTCCCGATCAACCTCGACAACATCTCCATTACCATAAAAACTATCCTACAACGAGAATGTGACTAACAATACTGCTGCAAGCAAGTGAACATTCACAGTTAAAATATTCGTTTTTACAAATATTCACAATTCTGTCCACACAATGCTCAGGCCTTGACATCTTTAATAAGTTTCACGCTACTCCCTCATGTTAGATCATGGAGAAGCAGCACAAAACTTGACACCTCGTCAGCCACGGCGAGGCAGCACAAAATATAGCAGGGAGATAGATTAACACAAGTATTCAAGGTGAGACGCAGGGACGCGGTCATGTAAACGGAGAAGGTAATGTGCCCCGCTTGGCGGCGCACGACACTCCCATATGAAATGCAGAAGGGTCATCTTTAACTGGCTTCTTTCTATCCCTACTACTCCCGACCCATACATTACATCTGTAGGCGTCGTTGGAACGTACAGCCCATTGTGTGATGATAGAACATCAGGATGAACGGGAACCGGAGACAGACTCCTCGGAAAGCAAGACTGTCAGTTACTAATGTGAGGTCACAGTACCGAGACAGGTCTGGGAGTATTGGAGACCTAGTTATCCGCTTGAATCTATCTTTTTAAGGCAGGATTTCTCCTATATTCGTTATATTTGTTAAGAATGCGGACGATGGAATAAAGAGACGCCTGCATGAAAATATTGTACGGATTATTTTATTTTCAGACATATCTGGAAATACTTTAAAATAGTCAAGGGGAATCAAAACGAACCAATTGTCGATCTATTCGTCCATCCGTCCGTCGGTCCGTTGGAAGCCAAATCGGATTTTGACCAAACTTCATAAGTTATAAAATTATTAGATTATTGGCATTCCTTCTGTGCTTACTGGAGTCTTTTTTTTTGTTACACACATTTTGGTCAAGATCTCAAACACTAAAGCGATTTTGGCTTGGTATACAGGTACTTCAAATCATTGAGCATTCTTCAGTAACGGTTGTCGATCAATTGTTCACCGTCGACCCTCGCTTCGAATATTACCTTTTTTGTTCAAAACACACTGTTTGTTTTATCTCAAGAATATTTAAACCGAAATTTATCGTTTTGACTTTGCGGATACTTTAAGTACTGCTACGTATGTTAGGTCACCATATTTGTACTTTCTCAAAGGTCAAGGTCATTGTGCTTCACCATTTTATAAGCATATTTTGCGCTGTATCTAACAATTGGTTCAGACGATTTTCATATCTTGTGACATATAGCTCAGATAGTGGATTGTAATTCAGTTTTCCTTTTGCTTCGTTGGGATAAAGCCGAGTCACCACACCGCCAACAAAATTTACGCTTTTGAGAATGCTTTTTTTCGGATATGTGTGTGAATGTCTGGAAATATATTTGAATGACTTCCATCTTATTGTATGAAGTTTTTTCTTTAATGTTAAACCGGTGTATTTCTGTGTTAGCTTTAAAAATTATATAATCCTATCCCATCCCGTAAATATAAATCATGGCTAACTATACACATAGAGAAAGAATTAATATTATACACATTCTCTGGTATAGCCACTGGTCTGCAAGCATACATATAGGTTAAACAACAGTGGTTCCGTACGTAGTACAACATGGCGTCGGCCGGTCGTGTTTGCCACGTGGTCAGGTTCTCCACGTGGTCACGCAACGTCGGACTAACAATTCAATTCTAAGCATAGCACATTTCATAAACATAATTCAACAATAATATAAATATATAACGATGAAACAAAAGTATGTTCATTTACCTCTTTGACAATGTCAGGCCGTGGCTAACTTGATTGAATCGATTTTCAACAAGTCCTGCTTCCTAAGTCTGCTCAGGATAGAGATTTCTGTCAGAGCGTAACTGTGTACTGCTCGGCGTTTGAACGTAGACTCACTCTTCTACATCTCTGCTTGAATTAGGCAGAACTGGTTCTATCTACTCTAGATGTGTTCTCATTGGCTGAAAAATCTGCTTGGCTGTAAAATCGAACCACTATAACGTACGCTGCGATGATGTCACTAACTGTGCTTGCGTCAAGCTACAACTGTGTTACACTGAATAAACAAGGCAACGCTTACTGTGCTGTGTAAATCTCGCCTCTCGTTACAGAGTGTAGATTGATGGTCCTATCTTTCTAAATGGGCTTCAACCTTGTCCGGGCAGCAATTGTTTATTCTATCCTGGAGAGGACTTTGTGTCAGGATCCATTGTCCGATACAATTGCTTTTAAATATTTGAAACTGTGCACCGTGTTGAGGGATTGGCCTTGGACTTTGATGTCCGTGTTGATGCCATCGGGGTTGTTGGTCATCATTTTGGTCTTCCCTGCACATTTCCATTCCAAAGGCTCTGGAGGTGGTGTCAAGACTCTGTACCAGCTATTCAAGTTCTTGTTCCTCTCCAGCCAATCCATCAATGTCATCCGCAAAATAGAGGTTGGAGATTCATGATCTATCAAGGGCATCTGACATAATACGCTCCAGAAAAATGTTGAAGAGTGTTGGGGAGAGTAGGCATCCTTGACGCACGTCGATTGTTGTTCTGAACCAGTTTCCGATGGTGCTGTTGTGGAGGACTGCACTGGTAGCCTTGTCATACAGGCTTTTAATGACTTCAATAGTGTTGGGACTTATGTTGTACACTCTCATGGTTGCCCACAAAGCTGCATGCCAGACTCGGTCAAACGCTTTTTTGAAGTCTACAAACACATGATATAGATTGTTACGTTGAAACGCGAACGAAAGTATGTCGGAAGCGTGTACGATAGATCTAATCGTTTCGATTTGCAAAGTATTCAATAATGGAGTTTATTTACCTTTGATTTGAGTTTGCATTGTTGTTAGGAGAGGCTTTGTATAACGTTGATAATTTTCGTTGGTCGATATTGTCGGAGAATACTCTGGATTTCCTTGTTTACCATCGATCGAAGGTTCGGGACGATTGTCGAAGTAAGAGAAGGTTCGGGGTATGTGTGGAGAGATGAATGACGTAAGTCAGTGATGACGATCTTTTATTCGATTGGTGGCAGTGCGTCATTTCTACTGTATTCGAAATCTTTCCGGAAAAGAGAGAGATTATAAAATTGTGTGCCGCACTGTTGTTGATAGATAGTAAAGTTGTTGATAGTGATTTGGAGAGTTGCTGTGAAAGTTGTTGAGTTGAGTTGAGAATTGTATGCAGTTGTTGGTGTGTGCTGAATAAAAGTGGAAAACTTCATACGTCGACTTTGTGACTTGTATGCTGTTTGGACGGGTTGCGTGAATAAACGAATCTGAGTTACACAACTATCAGGAATTCAAGCATCGGGGCTGAATCAGATACTGATAGAAAACACCATCATCAAACTGAGTGTAACATAGATGTTGATAGTGCTGTAGGTATTTTTCGCAGATTATTCTGAGGTTGAAAATCTGCTCTGTAGAACTTCGCCCTGCCATGAATCCTGCTTGTTCTTCAGCAATGATTTGTTCAGCTTGGGGTTTTAACCTTTTGAGTATTATTTCCAGGAGGAGTTTGCTGGTATTGCTGATGACGATGATGGTAAGGTAGGTTTCCCACTCCTGAAGGTTATCTTTTTTGTGAAGAATGATGACAAGCGACTGGGTCCATGGTGTAGGCTACTCCCCACTCTGCCAGATCTTGTTACAGATAATAGTGAGAGCGTCATACATTGCTTCTCCTCCTGCTTGAA
The DNA here is from genome assembly GCA_036898135.1 of Oncomelania hupensis. Lineage (NCBI taxonomy): Eukaryota > Metazoa > Mollusca > Gastropoda > Littorinimorpha > Pomatiopsidae > Oncomelania > Oncomelania hupensis. The sequence continues at coordinate 70,357,143 of CM072512.1, read as the reverse complement.
GCAATTCTGCAGGTATGTTGTCCACTCCTGCTGACTTCCCTTTCTTCAGCGACTGGACTGCTGTCTCAACTTTTTCTCGGAGAAATGGGAAGATTTCTTCTTCTTCTCTGTTCTGAGTACATGCTAGAACTGATGAGTCTCCATTTGGTGTGTGGTTGTAAAGGTCAGCGCAGTACTCCAAGACGCCTTGTTCGTCTGTAAGGCACAAGCCATATTTGCTGTGGATCGCGGAGACCTTGGTCTGTTTAACACTTGTCAGCCGCTTCACAGTATGGTAGGCCTTCTTGCTGTTCTTGGTGAGATTGTTCTCTATTTCCTGGCATTGGTCTTCTATCCAGTCCTCCTTTGCTGTGCGCATGCCTTTTATGATGTATCTGATGGTTTTTTTCGGTAGGCATTGGCTCCCTGTGAGGTGTTCGTTTTCGATTTCCTTTTCATCTCTGTTCGTTAGTCATACAGGTCCAAAAGTTCAGGTGTGATCCACGGTTTCTTCTTTGGGCGGTGCTTGCCAAGGTTGTGGCGGTGTTACGTTGAAACACGAATGGTAGTATGTCTGAAACGCGCACGATAGATCTAATCGTTTCGTTTTGCAAAGTATTCAATAATGGAGTTTATTTACCTTTGATTTGAGTTTGCATTGTTGTTAGGAGAGGCTTTGTATAACGTTGATAATTTTAGTTGGTCGATATTGTTGGAGAATTCTCTAGATTTTGAGTATTTACTATCGATGGAAACTTCCCGATGGATATCGAAGTATGAGAATGTTCCAGGAAGGAGAAGAAATAGGTATGACGTAAGACAGTAATGACGAAGTTAGAAGCGATTGGTTAAATTGCGTCATACGAGATTGATCCAGGGTGTTCGGGAGTATCAAGAGACTATTTAAGTGCCGCAATGTTTCAAAAGAGAAGTGAAAGTTAGTAAAAGTTGTTGATAGTGAGTTGGAAAGTAAAAATTTTAGAGTGGAAAGGCGATTGAGCGATTGTATGCAGTTGTTGATGTGTGCTGAATAAAAGTGGAAACCTTCATACGTCGACTTTGTGACTTGTATGCTGAATGAGCGGGTTGCGTGAATAAACGAATCTGAGCTACACTCATCAGTACTTCAGCATTGGGGCTGAATCCACTACTGATAGAAAACACCAACAACAAACGGAGTGTAACAGGCGGCATCTGTCCCTGCTGAATTGAAGGTGGTGGTCATGGTGTTGACATCTACTTCTCTTCAAGTGGAGCCGGGAAGACATCATCACGAGATCACGTGGTCGCTTCGGAGGTCTGCTCCTGGAAAAGTGCGTGTCCTGCCATTGTTGACGCTTGATCTGAAGCGCTTCTTGACCATGAGGTAGAGACTACATCATGGTCAAGAAGCTCTTCGTCTGCCATTTCCCCAGTTATGGTACGCATCTTGGTCAACCTTGGTATTCTAATCTGTTTGGCACTTGGTCAAGGATATCCTGCGGTTGTTCAGAAAACGCCGTGTTAGAGCCTGTCATCTCTCCCGCTGAAATAAAGCTTGTGACCTTTGCCGGTCGTTGTTTCGCAGTTTGCTGGTACCTAAAATGTTCCATCGATAGTGGTCCAGCTCGTAAGCCAGTTCTTCTAATTTTCTCTCCGCAGTTAGGTTCCTGACATTTCAGGTCCCAATGACGATGTTGTCTCTCGTGCGGATCTAAGTTGTCCATCAGTAACCCACTTATCACTTCCGTCCTGGCGGCCAACGGAAGGCGCGGTCCTTGGTGACCCGCGGGACTACCGATGGAATGAGCGGTTCTTTTCATCAAACTTTGTGTCTTGGGCAAAATCATGTAAATGAAAATATAGTTAATTTTGACGCAGCCAAATGATGGAATCTTGGCTTCCTAGCAACTTCATGTTCAGTTTAGACGCGTCAGCAAATAATGCGCTGACACCTACATGCCATTAAGCCTATATTGTTAGACACGTCAGTCGTTTTCTCACTCCATATACAATATTTTGACGAAATTCCAATTTAGTATTAATTTGTATTTCGCACAACCGTCAAGAGAACGGAAACATTTAACATTTTATAGGATTGAATGGTACGATCATCAAGAGTACAGCAGATGTCGTTGGAGATGAATTCAGACGTAGCTGACATCAGGACACTGTGGAATACTGTAATATTACTTTTCGGCTGACTGATGAAATCTGATTAGATGGCATGAAGTGCATCCTCTAGAGCGGCAGAATCTTTTTGTGGGGCCGATTTGAAGTATACTGTAACACATAAGAAATTAAGAAGCATAGTTACATTGTTTTTTCTGGTTGTTATTTTAAAGAGAAAGAGTTAAAAATATAGATGGAAGTCGCTGTTCTCTGTGATGTCAACAACTTTTGACAAATAGAAAAAGCTAAAATATACCTGCGTCTACAAAGAACAATCTGGTCCCATGGCAAATGAGAGGAAAGCTGAGGAGTATCTTATCACTGGTCTTAGGCTTAACTGAGCGTTTTTGGAAATTAGAGAAAGAACAGAGCGTACTGCCTTGTTTTTGTGTTTATTAGTGTGATGACCTGCGGCTCTGGACGGTAATGAAAGAACCCCACTCCTTCCACTATTCCGTTTGGTTCTAGGAGGACATAATAATTATTAATGATGTTGTTATTCCACTTTAGATTCGCTCCATGTTTTAAACATCTGTTGGAAATGGAATGTAAAAAAGAAAAATAATCGTCTCTCCCACCTTACTGAAAAAAGTTATTTTGTCAAACTCGGGGAACAAGGGAGTTTGTTGAAGCACTTCACAAACCATTGCATTACATCCTTGGGATGGGAGCAGTTTGTGGACGCTACAGCGGTCTGCGCCTCGTCAAAGCGCCTACCATGTCTTCTTGCTCCTCCCAATCAATGGAACGAGTTATGTGAGGAATGGGGGTGGAGGACAGCGTGTCTCTGTTTTCATTGGGGGCAGGAGTAGGGGGGCACAGCGTGTATCTGTTTTCATTCATTAGCTCTTCTCTCCAGACCCATCAATCATTCACTTGCCTGCTCACCTCTGTGGGCACGACGCAGTTGCAGCAGTCAATGCAATCCACCATCTCATTCCACTCTACAAGCTGTCCCGTTCTGAGAAAAGAAAGAGGTTACTACTGCCTACTAGGTTCCATCACTACGGATGATGGAGCTGCACTGCTAGGAAGTGAAAATAAAAGGCACTTTTTCTGTATATTTTGGAACACTTAAAAGTCATACAGTAGCTGTTAAAATTATTATGATTACTGATGATTATTATTTCATACGTAGAAGTACATTATAATTTTTACACATAATTTATTACATGTCAGATGATATTAAATAGTATATAAAGATCATATTAAATCTCTCTCTCTCTCTCTCTCTCTCTCTCTCTCTCTCTCTCTCTCTCTCGTTCGCCATTGTAATCGTTATAAAGGTGTGTATCTCCATTGCGCCATAACAACAACAAAAAACCCAGCTGCTGTGTGAAACTACAGGGAGGTGAATTGTAGTTCAGGCATCAACACAGTTGTTTGCCGTCATTCAGCCAGCCATAGTTGATGGCTAATCCCACACAATCAACACAACATTAAATTCTCGGCGTAGGTCGAGCGGAACAAGTGTACTTAGCGCTGACTGCTTGGATTTCACATGTTTTGTGCCTCTCAATGCCTTTGAATGAACATCGTTAGGTCAAAGGTCAGCATAGCTTTTGTCAGCTGAGAGGCATTTTATAACGCCATTAATTACGACACTGCGAATATCTCCAGAAATTGAACTGAACGGTTGACATACTAGCTGCGAACAAATTTACGGACACAATAAACAAAGTTGTAGTCTTGAAGAAAAAAAAACACCTACTAAATACTTTTTACATCATTTCACATACACACACACACACACACACACACGCACACACACACTGGCCCCTCACCGCCCACGCCCTGCCTCACACCCCCTTTCCACACACACACACACACACACACCTACACACCCACACACACACGCACACATTTCTGTCAGCCCATAGTCAGGATGATAAACCGACCAAGATTCTCATCGTGTTCCAGGACCTCTAGGTGAAACCTGTTACTGTACCCACAAGAATATTGTCGCAGGTGATGATTGGTTTCGTGTGGATCAACTGAATGTGACGTTCCTTTTCTGAATGACCAAGGTGAGAACTGCGTACATCTGGTAGGATGCATAATATGGTCCAAACCAAAATATACTATCCTATACCATAGCATTTGCCTGTTCAAAACGTATTTCACTGAGCGATTGGTTTGTTTTAAGTCCCAGGTTTGTTCCCAGAGTCAGTTTATGTATCGCAGCTCTAGTGCCCTATTTCCCCATTATATTTAACAATATTATTTCATTCCAGTTCCACAAAGAGGAATAGTTATTTTTGTAAATTAATAGCAACCTCTAGCCACCCATCTTGAGCTAAAAATAGCATCAACCAAAGTCAGTAAGCAGTAGAATCCATAAAAGTGTTTTGGTAAGGTTTTCCGTTTTAGGTTGATACAATATATAATATAGATCTATCCTACCTCACGCGAAAGACGCAGTCTTGAAACCCATTGTTTATTTCAAATTCGGGTCAAAGATCACAGGTTTATGGTATTGGTGTACCGTTAAATAGGTAAAATCCCTCCCTTTCAGAACAGAAATGGAATTTAAACTTTAACGGTTGGTTTGTTCAACGAAAGCCCAGTTTCTCATCGTTTAATGTAATAACAAAGCGAATTTTAGGGAAACCCGTTTTCGCCAAATGTAAACAAACCCTTCGAATTGGGGCCCTTAAAAGAAGCAAAATAAAAACATGGAATGATTGACCCTCGGAACTATGTACAAGCAAAACATTAACCAAATCGGTTCAATGAATCACAGGGACCTTAAACTTTGATAAAATGCAAATATGAATGACATAACATGCTTATCAGTAGTCAAGTTATCTGCATTGTTAAAAGAAATTACCAAATTCGATTCAATTATTAAAATAAGGCAAAAATGTGTTTTGAACAAATACGTGAATTTCGTAGCGACAGACCCTCTTAGAATCGGACTGCTACTGACTGCTTGGACATTAGTTGAAGTACACCTGAATACTAAAATTCAACAAAATCGATTGTCGTTTTTCTTTGAGATCTGCTCTTAAAACGCATCCTTTTCCGAAAAACTGATGACCTCATCTGCCAAAAACTCTGTCTGCACACCTAACCACTAATGTTCCTTCTACCTCCCACCTCAACCTAACACTTTTTTTTCCTTCAAAATTATGACCTGTGCGTGCGCGTGTGTGTCTGGGCATACGTGTGCGCTTTGAATTATTCTTTAATAAGATCAGGCGCCTTGTTATTATTACTATTATTATTATATTTTTTAAAACTTGTTATTATTATCATTATTACCTATATGCTAAAACCATCAAATCGATTCAACCTTTTTTGAGATATATGGCAAAGGGCAAAACATTAATAGAAACCAATTGACCCTAGCTACCTTAACCTTTGAGTAAGAGCTAGTACTAGGGCATGGGAAGCTGGCCACTCTAATTTTGTTATGAAAAAATTGTGACGGTGGGTCTATTGTTATTGGGCTCTGCACAATGGAATGCTATTACCCACTCGTCTTTGTCTGCGGGGATCGGCTAGTGTAATCACCCTGTGACTAATCTTAATACATTTATATGTTTAGCCCGATCTGTGTGCGGATAGGGTTATAGAGATAGGGAGAAAATGGTAAAAGCTTCACTGACACACTAGCTCTCACACGGCTATGAAACATAGGTAGTCCAGCCGCTTGTTAACAGTAAATATCACACATTTATTTCCTCTACTCTATACATAATTCTCTAAACACTCTATTAACTTAAATGTCCAAATTCACTTCGAATAGTTCGTTCCTTGATGGGTCTATGCTGCTACTGTTCTTGATATTTGCTATTGTCTCATTATTGGGCTATTTGTTCTGGTTGGTCTAATGTTTGTTTTCAGGAGAGTGGACTAACGCACAGTCCTTCTAGATCAGTGTGTGTGCAATTCTTCTTGTGCACTTAGCTGATTTGTTGAGGTGTGGTGATAGTATTGGGCTATCGTAGCTCAGTGCTAGATGCTCCACTGCAGGCCGAATGTCAGGGTTGACTCTTAGTGGTCTATCCCTGCCTCGGACCAACTAGCCTGCTCGTCTGCAAACATAAGACGAGTTTCTGCAACGCCTTGTTTGGCCGTGATGGCAGCAAAGGCCCTCAGTTGAGATCCACTTATACAATACAAGGGACGATCATTCTTCTAAGTCCGTAGTCCACTGGAATCTCCAACATAATTCCTATACCTTTACATACATCGTGGCTAAACTAAACACATGGAGAAGTAATTAACAATATACACATTCTCCGGTACAGCCACTGGTCTGCAATAATACACATATGAGAAACAACAGTGGGTCGCGTGTCAGCCATGTGGTCAAGCAAAGTTTGACTAACATTCACAATGCTAAAACATGGCAAGACTTCACAAACATAATACAACAATAATATCAATAATTCGCGATGAAACAAAAGATCGATCATTTATCTTTTTGACAATCAGGCTGTGGCTGTGACTTTCATCCGTCACCTGCTTAGTCTTCAGATAGAGAAATCTTTCAGAGCATAGCTCTTTCTCCTGTGAGGTTCAGACAAAGAATGACTACCTAGCTAAAGCCCACGAAAATCTCGTACGATACTTGTGGGGCCCTCTGGCGGGGGTGGCTATACGTCAGCAGGATGAGGTCACTGCCTACCTATGCGTAGCACACAACTGACTTGTGTCGTCTGCTAGGCAGCTACTTTAATTTACAAAGGCTACAACAGGCTGAACTATTTAAGACGTGAAGCCGTAGTGCAGGGTCTAAATAGCCACTCGTGACACAAATAAGTCTCCCGTCCCGGGGGTTTCAGTATAAATAGTATCCCCACTTTCTGGAAATTTAGTGCTTTAAATTCCCACTGTCACTGTCTTTCTTCTTTGTTCTTTCTCATTCCTACTCTGTTCTATCAATCTACTATACTATCTTCTTCTTCGCTAAACCAGTCACCTACCTTTTTTCTTGAAAACTCTTCCGGGACAAAACTCCTCATTTGTTTGTGAGGTCTGTTGGATCAGCTTTCTGCCAAATGGTCACTGGGGCTTCCTATTATGTTATTATTTGGCAATTTAGAATACAGAATACAGAATCTTTATTTTCCCCACAAACACCTGCAAGGAAATTCTTAGTGCAGTGTCCATCTGCATATAAAATCTTTTATATGTATGTGTTTTGTTGATATTGTATAATGATGTTTGTGTTCCATTTTGTTTTTGTAGCGTCCCCTGCGTGGGATGTCTTTATTGTAAAGTGACCGGTTGGTAGATTGCCTTCAGTGTTACCACTAGGGTTGTTTCGGCAGATCTTTTAAGCGGATCAGGGGTGAGTATTCTTTCACTTCTCTGATCCTGATTTGGCTCGGAAGAGTCCGCTGGACCAAAAGCATTAACCACGTAATGTAATGTAATGAACAAATAAGTGAAATTTGGAGCGACAGACCGTCTTAGAATCGGACTGAATGCGTGGACATGAGGTAAAGTATACCTGAATACTAAAATTCAATAAAATCGGTTGTCGTTTTTAAAATATAGAGCTAACGGTGTTTAGCAAAGAGTTTATCCCCTGTGACCTTGACCTCTGCGGCAAAGCAAGTATGGCAACGAAGACTGGCCTCTAACCCTGGTAATGTTCCTATGACGTTTGCTCAAATCCCGTTCAGTGATTCTTGAGATACGGCCTACAACCGACCAGCACGACCGACCGACCGACCCACTAACAGACGGACACTTTGGCTCATACTGATTCTGGACTATTTTAAAGTTTTTCCAGATATTATCAAATAATATTTGGAAATGTTGCATAACATGCGGGCAGAGTATCCCTTAAGAGAAATCGCGCTCACTACACACGACTTTGGGCCACAGTGTCAGTCACAGTACGACCGACCGATACGTTTTCAGGGATTTTTGTTAGTGGAATTTAAAATCGCTGCGACGATGCCGGCGGTGATATTTTGCGCAACACGCATCTTTTGTGATCACGCTAATTACGGGGCCATTACTCGGGCTGGCAATCTCTTTTCGTCACAAGCAACGGAGTTGTGAGGTAGGCGACACTGTCTAAGTGAGTGTCGAGTGTGATTTGGGCAGGTTCCACGAGCTGGAGACGAAGCACGCGCCATTGGCTTAGTGAAACGACGTCACCGTGTGGCATATTAGCCTGGGTCTCAGTATGCAGCCTGTGCTGTCCTCCCTCTGTGTGTCGAAGGCGCAATCGCACAGAGAAGGAAGCGTCTTCTGCGAACGATATTGAAGTAATGGAAGTTGTTTATTCTCTCTCTCTCTGTCTCTCTCTGTCTCTCTCTCTCTCTCTTTCTTTTCTCTCTCTCAAACCTTACCTCTCTCTTTGTAAATAAATTTAAAATAACAAATAAATAAATAAATAAAGGAATTGGAAGAGGTTTGCTTGCATACGGCCACGTTTTCAGCTAACTATCGTGTATGGCCATATGATTTTTTCTTCTTCCGGACACTGATTCATTTGCGTGTTAATACTATTAGCCTTGCCTCCAGCCCATCACCTCCTCCTACCTCATACCCCGTCATTTGTCTAGTTGCTTTCTCGCTGTGCATTAAGACTGTGGTATCCTTAATACTGCCAGTAGGAGATGATAATCACATTTCTGTAATGACAAGACACAGAGTAGCAAATAATGCCCGCCGAAAAATTGAGTTACGCGACCAAGGCACCCATGTGCTACAGAAGCGCCGACTAATAAACCTGAACGGAGTTAAACGTGCTCTAAAGACGAACTTTATGGCTCACGGATACATTGTTCGCCAGAAGTACTCGCTTCATTAGCTTATTCATTTTAAATATTAACATTATTGTTACTGTTATTGTTAATGTTCGTCAAGTTAAAGGACAGGCTGTAAGAAAAGGCTATGCCAAAAACCTTTATCCCATTACAGTTTTTCAACTTCGACAGTTTCCGGTCCTCCTCAAAGTGATAGACTACAATAGTCAAATTCATAAGAATGGATCCATATCGTGTACGATCCATTGGGGGGGGGGGGGGGGTTGTCTAGTTTTGTCTTGGGTTTTATTTAGTTTTACCTTGGCACTGGCGCTTGCCATTAAAGACTGCACGCACAACAGTGATCATGGACATGAACTCTCAAATTTGCACACATATGTTATTTCCAACTTGTGTAGTTCAGATAAGCGTCAATCTCAACAGTTTTGACAACTCTTTTAACTAACAAATCATAGTGCATTCTTGCACATATTGTTTCATATCCTATCCTATCCTGTCCTGTCCTATGACAAGGCTACCAGTGCAGTCCTCCACAACAGCGCCATCGGAAACTGGTTCAGAACAACAATCGGTGTGCGTCAGGGATGCCTACTCTCTCCAACACTCTTCCACAATTTCCTAGAGCGCATCATGTCAGATGCCCTTGCAGATCACGAAGGCACAGTCAGCATAGGGGAAGAGCAATCTCTAACCTTCGTTTTGCCGATGACATTGATTGATTGGCTGGAGAGGAACAAGAACTTGAACAGCTGGTACAGAGGCTTGACACCACCTCCAGAGCCTATGGAATGGAAATACGTGCAGAGAAGACCAAAATGATGACCAACAACAACAATAGCACCAACACGGACATCAGTCCAAGGCCATTCCCTCAACGGAGTGCATAGCTTCAAATATTTAGGAGCCATTGTATCAAACAATGGGTCCCGACAGGAAATCCTCTCCAGGATCGCACAAACAACTGCTGCCCTGGCGAGGTTGAAGCCAATTTGGAAAGACAGAACCATCAGTCTACATTCCAAGGTAAGGCTGCTGCGCTCCCTTGCCATCTCCATCTTCCTATATGCTTGAAAAACATGGACCCTCACAGCAGATCTTCAACGAAGAACACAAAGCATGGAGATGAGGTGCTACAGAAGACTTCTGGGCATTTCCTATAATCAGCACATCACCAACGACGAAGTCCGACAGACCATCACACAAGCCATTGGACAACACGATGACCTGCTCAAAGTGGTGAAGAAACGGAAACCCCGATGGTATGGCTACGTCACCAGATCATCAGGTCTTGCAAAGACCATCCTGCAAGGCACAGTGCAAGGAGGTAGAAGAAGAGGGAGACAGGAAAAGAGGTGGTAGGACAACATTGGAGAAAGGACTGGTTTGACACTGAGCGAAACAATCAGGGTTGCTGAGGACAGGGAAAGATGGAGTACGCTGGAAAATCTGTGGTGCCCCTACGACCTCCGAGTTACGGGATAGGATAGGATAGGATAGGATAGGACCAACAACAGCGCTAGCACTCATGGTACTGATAGGACGTATCTTGCATGTCTTCCCAAGATGCCTCATTTCCAACAACGATCGATTCGTTCTTGTACCGTTTTGAAGAATATGCCCGTAAATCAAAGTGGAAAGAACAAGACTGGTCACAGGCTTTGTCAGTATTGCTTGAAGGAGAAGCTGTAGAATTGTATCATATTCTTTCATCTGCCCTAGATTTTTCGTATCAAATGCTGAAAGAAGGTCTCTTGAAGAAATTTGAATGTAAGCTTACTACTGAAGGATTCCGTACATTGTTGCGAGGAGCACAACCACGTTCAGAGGAGTCATTTTTGATTTTTTTCCGTCAAAATTCGTCATTTGGCTGTTCGTTGGATAACCTTGTCAGGAATCGGACGCAATTTTGACTTGTTAGACTTGTTTTTGCGAGAACTCACTGCAGAGCGTGTCAAAAGACTTAGCTACACATATCTGTGAACATAATCCGAAAGATCTTAAAACAATGACGGTTATCGCAGATGCATACATAAGAGCACCCCGGAAAATCGTTAGCTCGTGCTGGTACCGTTGATTTGTTTGCATCGGTCAGTTGCAATGTTCCTGGAACTCAGCAAAATACCGGACAGACATACAAACAACAGCGGACTCTTCCGAGCCAGGACCAGGGAAGTGAAAGAGGACTCACCCCTGATCCGCTTAAAATATCTGCCGAAACAACCCTAGTGGCAACACTGAATTAAGGCAATGTACCAGCCGGTCACTTTACAATAAAGACATCCCACGCAGGGGACGCTGAGGCTATACTCTAATTTATCGAACCCCCGTTTACAAAAAAACAAAATAGAATACAAACATCATAATACAGTATCAACAGAACACATCAGCTGACCTATAAAATGCCTACAGTGACCATTTGGCAGAAAGCGTCCAATATTTCCAACCTGATCCAACAGCTATACACAAATGAGGAGTATTGTCCCGGAAGAGTTTTCAAGAAAAAAGGTAGGTGACTTGTCTAGCGAAGAAGAAGATAGTATAGTAGATTGATAGAACAGAGTATGAATGAGAAAGAACAAAGGAGAAAGACAGCGACAGTGGGAATTTAAAGCACTAAATTTCCAGAAAGTGGGGATACTATTTATACTGAAACCCCCGGCACCCCCACGGGGGGATCTTGCACAGCTCAAAGGACTTAAATTCCTCACCAGGCATAGTCACGGTGATACAGTCACCCAGCGATTCTCTGTAGAGCACAGCCAGACCACCGGCATGCAACAGCCTGGGACATGAATACAAGACAAAGCCTGGCGACGTCATCTCGTTCATCGTCACCGGCTGGTTTAAACTAGATCTCGGTGACAAAGACTAGATTAGCATTGCTTTCATGAATAAAATCACACATAGGAAAAAGTTTTGTTTCTACAAGATCGTGCATTAAAATGCTCGGACAGTTCCTGGTCAAGAGGTTGGCAGTTAATTTTTTCCAAGTTACTCAGATTCACGCCCGCCTGGCGTGGAGTGGCACCGTCGTGAGCAGCAGACACAGCGGTACCGGTGCCCAAGATCCCAAGACTTGAAGACGATGGAGTAGAACCAATGTGATCATCGTTGTCGAGCACCACCGAGTCCACATCAGTGGGGACAGAAGCAGCAGACTTCAGAGACGATCCTGAAACAGAAGACGCAAAGTTCGCAGGGCAGGTGGCAGGCCACGCGAGAAGAACGGGGTATCAGCCAAGTGCGGAACTCACACTAACTTGCCGTGAGGGACGTCTTATGTGACTTGCGGGGCTGGAGGCAGCTGATGTCATAGCCAATACAGACAACCAGAACAGCATCCACGTAACGTAGGAGACCCTGCTGCGATACCAAGCTCTCTGATCGTGCAATAAACTTCACTTGGAAGACGACGACTTCCTGCAGCAGAGAGACCCAGACAGCGAAAAAGAGCTGGTTCCATTTGTTTTTAGGTCAAAGATATTCAATGCCACAAGGTCCAAAATGTTCGTTGTAAATAAAGTACAGCTTACTCACTGTTGGCAAAGGTCGTGGTTCAAGGTTAAAAGATTGATAATTATGATACCTGGGTAAATTTCTCTCAGAAACACTATAGCAGGAGTCAAACACAAAAGCCTTGAGGACGACTGAACACTACTCCGACTGGACAAATGCAGTCCAATTGAATTAGCACAGCTGTTGTGATAACAACTCACTGAGTAATCCAGAGTCTTGAAGTATTAAAATAAAGACAAAAACAGGACTATTCCAAGGCTGTCCAAGAGAGATTCCAGGAATCAAGTATACCACTAGAGAGCAGGATGCTTGACAAACACGCCAATACAAAAAACAACGCATAGAGTGAAATACTGCCAAAATAAGAGGCCCAGATCATGAGACAATTACATCACGCTGACAATGGGTGCAAGCATCATCATCATCATCATCATCATCATCATCATCATCATCATCATCATCATCATCATCATCATCATCATCATCAATAGTAATTGTATAGCGCACAATTTCAACAATATGAACATAAATTCCGTGTACATACATCGTAATTTCATATTTTACGTAATTGTAACAAGAGCATAGTTTTACCCAGCACAGTTTAAGCTTTTGCCTTGTTTAGTCAGTGTAACACAGTTGTATAGTGACGCCCGCGCAGTGTAGTGAATCATCGCAGCTTAAGGATAGAGCCGATTTTACAGCCAATCAGAATTTACAGCCAATCAGAACACAGCTAGCTTAGGTATACCGGTTCTGCCTGGTCAGTCAGAGGCCAGGTGGAGGGTCATTCTGCGTCAAACTGCCGAGCAGTGCACAGCCACGCTTGAGAAAATCTCTCCAATGACTGACTAAGGAAGCAGGGTTTGTTGAAAATTAGAATCAATCAAGTTAGCCACGGTCTGACATTGTCAAAAAGGTAAATGAACATACTTTTGTTTCATCGTGATGTATAGATAATATTGTTGAATTATGTTTGTGAAATTTGCTTTGCTTAGAATTGAATTGTTAGTCCGACGTTGCGTGACCACGTGGAGAACCCGACCACGTGGCGAACACGACCGGCCGACGCCATGTTGTATTCTGTACGGACCCACTGTTGTTTAACCTATATAGCTAGGCTTGTATGTTGACAAATCATGCATTTTTGTGCTACAAACACCAAACCTGGCAGAGATGTACAGTTTTTTATGCTGAATAAAATGTGATGCATAGCAAAAGCAAAAGTCTGACCGTTTTCTATTTTTAGTAACATTAAAAATGGCCTCTTAAAACAATTCAAGTTAGGCTACAAACTGATAATTTTGAAGCTACAAACACCAAATCTGGCACAGATGTTCATTTTAAAATGCAAAATAAAATGTGACACAGAAAATGCACAAATTTGCTCAGTATCTATTTTTAGTAACATAAAAAATGTAAGTACATTTTTAGTATGATGACAATTTGGCAATTTTTTCAGCAACAAACACCAACTCTGGCACAGATGTATGATTTGTAATGCTGAACAAACTGTGACAAACATCGTTATTGAAAAAAAATCAACTTCTATTTTTAGTAACAAAAATAGCTGCTTAAGGAAATCTTGTGCATGGTGACCAACTGATCATTTTTAATAATAATAATAATGTTCGTCATTTGTAAGGCGCCTTAGCCTAAGGATCAAGGTGCGCAAGGGGTTGGGGGAATGGGAAGACAAGACAGACAAAACTGGACAAAAGATACATAATATACATATGTACAAATACAGTTGAACAACTATGAAAAACACAAGCCCACACACCTTCTTACACTCTCTTGTAAATGATTAATTGAAATATTCCATAAAGAGGTTATTGTGCTACAAACACCAAATTTTGTATATATGTACAGTTTTTAATGCTGAACCAAATGTGACCACATCAGTTGCAAAAAAAAAAGTATAATAATAAAATTAATTAAATAATTTAAAAAAAATTCTATTTTTAGTAACATATATAGACTGCTTAAGTAAATCTGGTGTATTGTGTCTTGTGACCAACTGATCATTTTTTTGTGCCAAAAACACTAAATTTGGCACAGATGCACAATTTTAATGCAGAACCAAATGTGACACACATCAGTTGAGGAAGAAAAAAAACTCAAGTTCTATTTTTAATAACAGAAAATGACCGCTTAAGTACATCTTGTATATGGTGACCAATTCATCATTTTTGGTGGCACAAATACAAAACCTGGCACAGCTGTAAAACTTTAAATGCTGAACCAAATGTGACACATTAGTTGCAGATTTAATACAAAAATCTAGTAACAAAAATGACTGCCTAAATAAAACTTGTATATGGTGACCAATTAATTTTTTTTTTGCGCCACAAACACCAAACCTGGCACTGATACAGTACAGTTTTTAATGCTGAACCAAATGTGAAGCAGAGCAAAAGCAAAAATGTGTTCAATTTATATTAATTATTATTAACATTAAAAATGTCCACTTTAGTACACTTGGGTGTTGCCCATCACCATATTACCAGAGTAAAAAAGCATGTGAAGTATAATATATTATGTTACATTATTTTAGTATTGAATTAAATTTGACATTGAACCTATACACATTTTTAGTTGTAATATGCTAGTGTATAGAGATCTACAGGCTAATAAAAAGATGTTTTTTTCCCCAAAATATAAACAGGAAGGAAAGAAACAAACATAAATACACACACAAGCAAAAGCACACACGCACACACGCACACACACACACACACACACACACACAAAAGCCGTGTTTTTAGCCTGCTACTGTGTAAACAGCCAGTTTCTAAACCAAATTCCTGTAGGCGACTTAAATATATTTTAGAAAGATCAGCGAGTTTCAATACTTTTAACTTGTCACCTGTATATGAATGTTTTACTTCTTCTATGTACTCTGTCAATTCAGCAAAGACCAAGGCTTTTCGAATTTGATCAGATCTCTGATCTGTGCTGCCTGATTTAGGCTGCGCTTTCTGTATAAGCTAGTGAGACAGGCAGGGTGGTATTTCAGTTCTTGGGCAATCACATCACCTCTACTTAATTTTGCCAAATGATGGCTGTCTTGAAGAATCAGGGCACAGTTCCTAATCCTTTCATCCAGCTTAAAAGTAGAAGAATGTCTAAGATCCTTTGCTGGTGCATTGTTATCACACACAAAACAACTGAGATCCTTATCAACTACTCCATCTACAGATGATCTCTGTTCCCTGCGAGTAATTTTTTTAACAGGTACTCTTTTCTCACCTGGGTCGCAAGTTGCAATTGTTCTCTTCAGTTTTGTTGTATTTTATTTTAAATGACATGATCCACTCTATTTAAAAAGCCAGGTGACAGTGCTCCACATTCACCAAACTTTGCAAAATTTTCCACCAAAGTATGTAGATCCTTGATTTTTTTGTTTGGCATTAGCAGGACACTGCAATTTCTCTTTGGTATTTTGCAGTTAGTGGGTTGAAAACTAGCATCACCTTGAATTTCATGGCTTACATTATGATTATCCATAGTTGTATAAAAAGTGGCTGCACAATTTGAAAGAAAGAGAAAAATAAATGTTCAATTTATTCTAAAATTTAATACTGATTCAAAACAAAGTACTTAGATTCTTTATTTTATTATCACTACCAGTTTGTTGGTGTTTTTATTTATTTATTTTTTAAAATTATTATTTATCATTCAATACTGATCCAATATAAAGTTACTTTCTACAATCTAATTCTTACTTCATTATCACTACCAGTTTGTTTGTGTTTTTATTCCTCAGAAGGGGGGGGGGCTGTCTTGCTCCTTGTGCACATATTTTTCTTCATAATATGCATGAGGATCAAACATAAACAAATGTGTACGGTACTAGACTGACCTCTTGACCCTGACCCGTCCTTGCATTCTTCCAACATAGAAAGGGAGAGATTTTATGCTCGGGCTCAGCCATCATGTACTCTCAGCTATTTTCATTGTTTTATTAATTAAGTTATTTACAAATGAAATTAATAAATATCTGTGCATTCCTACTTCTATCCAAAAATTAATTTGTACAAAATAACCTAGACGTTTTGGTCAAATCAATGTGTATATTTTAAAGATCATGCGGTAGTTGGTAACTATAAAATAATACAGGATGCAAGCAATTTAAATATTAAAAAGGCTATTTCTTTTCAGATTTCCTTACAAAGGGCTATGTATTGTATAGGCCTATACTTTTGTCATCTACGACACTTTTTCTTCGCCTGCACCGTGATACAATAAAACAATAGGTTCAATACAGAAATGACGAGCTGTGACATCAGCCAGAATATCTCAATAGGCCTATTCGGGCTTTTGCCAAATCACTGATCAGCACTATCAATCGCCCCGCATTGCGTTTGTTTAAAGAAAAGCACGTATACGCATCCTTTATTATATTATTATCATTAACTAACAAAATTACATTGTCGCATAAAGCACTTTTGCAACAAAATAAAGGCTAGTACTTACCCAAATCAACGAATATGTGCCGTTTCGGAGTTTACTATCACACTTTCACTTTGCCTTCGGCCATCTTGCGATTCAGTTTGTGCAGCACAGTACTCTTGCACCAAAGGCTTTAGAAAACTGCTTGCAATATTTGAGGTGGAGAAAGATTCCTACGCGTTTGTCTGCAAATAGTCCCTACGCTTTATCATATCATATGTTAAAAAAACGAAAGATTTGTTTTGGCTGTGTATCTAATTCTAAAATAATATCATATGTAAACACATTTTAACTCATGTCATGTTTGTAGCATGGTGATGCACAATCTATGCTTAGCAATGCAACATACAAGCCCGGCCAGCTAATATGTATGCTTGCAGACCAGTGGCTGTACCAGAGAATGAGTATAATATTAATTCTTTCTCTATGTGTATAGTTAGCCATGAGTTATATTTATATATGTATAGGAAATTGGAGTGGAGATTCCAGTGGACCACGGACTTAGCAGAATGCTCGTCGCTTATATATAGAGATGTGGAACTAATCACTGAGGGCTACTTTGGCCTTCAGTGAGACGCTCTGCACACACCTTTTATACAGGGTTGTGCAGAATTTCGTCTCATATGTTACAGACGAGCAGGCATTGTATCGTGAACCCAACTAAGCGAAAGACAAGAACAAGTCGTCGCTGAACGTTGGTCTGCAGAGGCCTCTAAAGCACTGAGCTAAGAGAGCCCACCAGTCTAGCCACGAGGAGAAGACTTCACAACAACACTGCTTATCCAGGAAGCAACCACAACACAGCGCTTCTACCACACAGTTAAGTGCCTATCGAAACCGTGCACTAAAACTGGTATCAAAGGACCACAGCAGTCCACTCTTCCAGAACTCTGACCATTAGGGCAGAAAGTATCCAGTGCCCGATGATGATAAAGTAGCTGCCTAGAACTATCAAAGAGCGAACCATTCGCATTGACATTTGAGTCGAACTTTTAAGTTAATATCGTACTTCGAAGATCATGTATAGAGTAGAGGAAATAAATGTGTGATATTTACTGTTATCAAGCGGCTGGACTACCTATGTTTCATAGCCGTGTGAGAGCTAGTGTGACAGTGATCTTTTACCATTTTTCTATCTATCTCTGTACCCCAGCCTAAACACAGACCGAGCTAAACATATAAATGTATTAAGTCATGGAGATTACTAGCGATCCCCATAGACTAAAGACGAGTGGGTAATAGCATTCCATTGTGCAGAGCCCAGCAGCAATAGACCCACCGTCACAGTAATCATCAAGGCATAATATTTACAGCATAAGCGGGAGCAAATATTATGGTGCAATATACTCTATTCATTTTTTAAATATCTAATTGTATTGTTGTATTGGTGCCACACTTGGTGCAAAGTGAACAAATAGTATTGACTACTAGCACTCTGCTATTTCTTTACTGTATGTGTACAATCAAACATGCCACGGATGATTATGCCGAAACAGAAAGGGAAAAGTATACAACCAACAAAGGATGCTTGGGTAAAAGTGAATCCGAGGTCTTCCCCCCTCGCCCATACTCCCCATTCTCCTCCAAACATGTATGGATAGAATGCTGCCGTGATTTGACAAAACCGTCGAAAATGAGTTTTTTACGCCATCAAACTTGCAAGAGAATGACGCATCTTACCTGTAAAAATCAAATCCGAACTATGCTTAGATTTGGAGATATCATAGAGTAAGTCCTTGTTAAAAAAATTTTAAGTGGGGGAATAAACTGATAAAACCAAGCAAGTCCCCTGCGATTTTGTTTCGGCGATCCTCTGGCTGATGCTCGAGTTGGCATGATGACGTCATTTTCTACAATAACCTGACAAAGAAAAGTAAGTCCTCCCGACCAATGAGAAAGCGCCTTAAGATGAAGTGGACCAGTGAGAATCCATGTTATTGCTGCTGTGCAATATTATTTTCCTGTGAAAATGATGACGAAATTTCGGTCAGCAAAGGACGTGTTCGGCTTTTTGAAAAAGAGTTTTCTTCATGTACTTTCCTGCCCACCATGAAGGATTCTGTAGATCCTCCGCCTACGCGGCAACTTCCACGAGGTGTGGAAATAAACAAACAAACTATCCTATCCTATCCTATCCTATCCTATCCTATCCTATCCTGTCCCGTAACCCTGAGGTCGTAGGGGCACCGCAGATGATCGTTTAACCAGCATCCTCCATCTCTCTCTGTCCTCAGCAGCCCTGATGGCTTCGCTCAGTGTCAAACCAGTCCATTCTCGAATGTTGTCCTCCCACCTCTTTTTCGGTCTCCCTCTTCTTCTACCTCCTTGCACTGTGCCTTGCAGAATAGTCTTTGCAAGGCCTGATGATCTGGTGACGTGGCCATACCATCGGAGTTTCCGTTTCTTCACCACTGTGAGCAGGTCATCGTGTTGTCCAATGCCTGGTGTGATGGTCTGTCGGACTTCGTCGTTGGTGATGTGTTGGGTATAGGAAATGCCCAGAAGTCTTCTGTAGCACCTCATCTCCATGCTTTGTATTCTTCGTTGTAGATCTGCTGTGAGGGTCCATGCTTCGCAAGCATATAGGAAGATGGAGATGACAAGGGAGCGCAGCAGTCTTACTTTGGAATGTAGAATGATGGTCCTGTCTTTCCAAATGGCTTCAACCTTGTCAGGGCAGCAGTTGTTTGTGCGATCCTGGAGAGGACTTCCTGTCGGGACCCATTGTCTGATACAATGGCTCCTAAATATTTGAAGCTATGCACTGTGTTGAGAGATTGGCCTTGGACTTTGATGTCCGTGTTGATGCCATTGGTGTTGTTGGTCATCATTTCGGTCTTCTCTGCACTTATTTCAATTCCACAAGCTTTGGAGGTGGTGTCAAGCCTCTGTACCAGCTGTTCAAGTTCTTGTTCCTCTCCAGCCAATCCATCAATGTCATCCGCAAACCGAAGATTGGAGATTGCTCTACCCCCTATGATGACTGTGCCTTCGTGATCTGCAAGAGCATCTGACATGATGCGCTCTAGGAAGATGTTGAAGGGTGTTGGAGAGAGTAGGCATCCTTGACGCACACCGATTGTTGTTCTGAAATCGGGCCAGTGGTGGCAAGGTGTGGTGGCCCACTGCTGGCGAAGTGCTGGCAAAATGAGCGTGAACGGCGGCCCGACCGTTGGCCCGACCATCGGCATTTCATCGGCCCAGCTCCGGCAACTGATGGCTGCCGACAAAATGCCAGCACATTCCCCTCATTTTGATTGATTTGATTGATTGATTTATTGTTGCTTTAGGTCCAGCGGACTCTTCCGAGCCAAATCAGGACCGGACAACCCCCGATCCGCATAAAAGATCTGCCGAAACAACCCTAGTGGGAAAATTGAACGCCCTCCACCGGCCAGTCACTTTACAATAAAGACATCCCACGCGGGGGACGGCTGAGGGTTGACCTCAACTACGCGAACACCCCGGTTACAAAAACAAAATAGAATACAACCATCATTATAAATCATCAACAAAACACATACATATAAAATGCCTATAGTGCGAAATAATACAATCATAGGAAGCCCTAGTGACCACCCGGCAGAAAGCGTCCAACACTCCCAAGCTGATCCAACAGACCTCATACACAAACAAGGAGTCTTGTCCAGGAAGAGTTTTCAAGAAAAAAGGTAGGTCATTGATCTAGCGAAGAAGAAGAAAGTATAGCAGAGTGATAGGACAGATCAGGAATGGGAAAGAGCAAATGATGAAGACAGCGACAGTGGGAATTTAAAGCACTAAATTTCCAGAAAGTGGGGATACTATTTATACTGAAACCCCCGGCACTCCAACGGGGGGAACTGTTGCCGCAGTGAATTAGTCATGCCTACAAAGGCAAGACAGGTTTTCAACTGGGGCTTTCACTGTTCCCTTTATAGGTTAGAATAATCTACAGTGACAAGATTGCTCATGACCCCAAGGGGTTTCCCCTCATTTGCCATTAGTTAGCCGATGATGGCCCATCACACTGATGCATCGGCCCCTCACTTCCCAACTACGTTTCACCATCGGCCCACTATCGGCAACTGATGGCTGCCAACAAAATGCCAGCCCATTGCCTACAGCCGAAGCTAGATGACCCCCCACCCCTCTCCCCATGTTGCGTGTGTGTGGGTGAACATATTTATGCATGCAATGTGTCTATCTTACTATTTCAGAGCACAAACAAAAGCAATTAAGATGAAATGCAATTGATTTATTAAATCTCATAGAAAGGCATATCAAGAATAAATAACATATTATTAGACCACAATACATCCGACACAATACTGAGAACAACCTTAAAAGCATCAGTTATTTTTATTCATTGTTTATATGGTCTAGCGGACTACGACGAGCTGAATTAGGACCACTCACTAAATAGGTAATCTATCACAACATTACATTATTGTTGCTGTAGGTCCATCGGACTCTTCCGAGCCAAATCAGGACCGGACAACGCCCAATCCGCATAAAAGATCTGCCGAAACAACCCTAGTGGGAAAACTGAATGCCCTCCACCAGCCAGTCACTTTACAATAAAGACATCCCACGCAGGGGACGCTGAGGCTGCACTCTAATTTATCGAACCCCCGTTTACAAAAACAAAATAGAATACAAACATCATTATAAATTATCAACAAAACATATACAAATAAAATGCCTACATTGCTAAATAATAACATCATAGGAGGCCCTAGTGACCACCTGGCAGAAAGCGTCCAATAGTCCCAAGCTGATCCAACAGACCTCATACACAAAAGGAGTCTTGTCCCGGAAGAGTTTTAAAGAAAAAAGGTAGGTGACTGGCCTAGAGGCGAAGAAGAAGATAGTATAGCAGATTGATAGAACAGAGCATTACTGAGAAAGAGCAAATGAAAAAGACAGCGACAGTGGGAATTTAAAGCACTAACTTTCCAGAAAGTGGGGATACTATTTATACTGAAACCCCCGGCACCCCAACGGGGGTATCTATCACAACAAAATCAAAAACATGTTTAGGATCTGCAAACACACCCATACAAAATTAAAATTTTACGATATAAGCAATGCTGAGGGTGTCAGACTTCCCACCTAATTTATCCTCCTCAGATGACAAAAATGCGTTAAAGATATACAACACATATTCTAAGACTTCAAATACATACATAAAAAAGCCGAATCGACAAATAACAGAGACCCAAAGATCATCCCAGTACAATGTCACCTTTTATAGCCACCAGTCTGGCATGTTAACCACAATATCATAAAATTGCAGAGAAAAACAGAACAGGGAATGATGGTAAAAATACAAGTGAATGACACATTGAAAGGGTGAATACTGTAGACAACAGAAAAGGCAGAAATTCAAAGATAGAAAAGGGGAAATTGTAAGTGGTAAACTTCCAGAAACTGGGGAAACTAAACGGAAGGATCCCCCTGGGGGGTGAAGAGGAGGGACCTTCATTTAGCATCCTCAGATGACAAACACTATTAAGAAACATAACTGATGAGAAATACTCGCCCAAATTTAAAAAAAGAAAGACTACATAAACTGTACACTTCCAGCATATATATAAAAAAAACAGGGTAAACGTTTGACATTTAACATGCCCAAAACATTGGGAAGATTATGTAAAACTTGGGGGGAAAATATTCATGGCAGCGGTACAAACCAGTATATATACACACACTAATTATGTACAAAAACTTCAGAGGTGAATAAACCATAACTGTATGTTTAAAATCAAAACTCACAGAAACGTATCAATAAAACAGTAACAATTGTCATAAATGTATAAAAATTATGAAAACATACTAGGTACAAGTTAACATACTTTAAACAGCAAACGGTAAGATTATAAACAGAATAAGATTATTAGACCTATAATATTTGGATAAAAAATTATATTAAAGCCAGGACTACAGAAATTTAAAGTAAGTCAACACAGGCATTAAGTAAATCACTAAATGTAATAATCTTTTTAAAACTAGTAGAAGAGACCACATCTAGCCATAATTATTATGCACACACAAAAAAGATAAAAGCTAAATAGAGAAATTACAGAGCCACAATAATAGTCAACACTTGAATAGAAAATAAAAGCTAAAATTGCATTAAAATTGGAGATAGCATTACTTTTACTTACTTACCAAACTACTGCTAGACATCATGATTAGCAAACATCAGGAAAACACTGTGGCATGTAACAAAGGCATCAAAAGTTGGGCAACAGGCGCAGACTGAGTAAATTTAACACAGAGTAGAACACATAGATGTACTATTGTATTTATTGTGGGGAAAAAGTCCACAGTAAAAACATAATACTCGTGGAAAGACTAGAGAAATTTGAAATAATTAAATACAACAATGTCTAACGCGTGGACCAAAATAGTGCCTCTTTTATGGATAGCGGTCAAAATAATGGTAGTCTAGATGTCACAATGTATATATCGAGAAAAACACTTTGGCACATAACAAATTTTAATTTTGTAAAGCTCGGGGGGGGGGGGGGGGAAATATTCATGGCAGAGGTACTAACCAGAATAGATACACACACTAAAAACTTCAAGAGATGAATAAACCATTACTGTATGTTTAAAATCAAAACTTAAAGAAATGTATCAATAAAACAGTAAAAATTGTCATAAATGAATATAATTATGAAAACATACCAGGTATAAGTAAACGTACTTGAAACAGCAAATGGTAAGATTAAAAACAGAATAAGATCATTAGACCTGTAATACTTGGATAAAAAATAATATTAAAGCCAGGAATACAGAAATTTAAAGTAATTCAACACAGGCAGTAAGTAAATCACTAAATGTAATTTTCTTTTTAAAACTTGTAGAAAGACCACAACTAGCCATAATTATAATGCACAAAAGAGATAAAAGCTAAATAAAGAAATTTAAGAGCCAAGATAATAGTCAACACTTGAATAGAAAATGAAAGCTAAAATTGCATTAAAAATAGAGATAGCATTAATTTTACAAGTAATCACCAAACTACTGCTAGACATCACGATAACACTGTGGCATGTAACATAGCCATGAAAAGTTGGGCAACCAGTGCAGACTGAGTAAATTCAACACAGAGTAGAACACATATATGTACTATTATACATATTGTGGGGAAAAAATCCACATTAAAACTATAATACTCGTTTAAAATAGAAAAGTGTAAAATAATTAAACACAACAATGGCTAACGCGTGGACCCAAATGTGGCTACTTTTATGGATAGCGGTCAAAATAATGGTAGATGTCACAATGAATGTGCAAACGCAATCGAGAAAAACACTTTGGCACATAATAAATTTTAAATTAAAATTAGTTGAACTGAATAACTTCACTAAGGCAATAGCGCAGGCAGCAAAATATTGCTAGAATGACTAGAAAACAATAATGAAAGACAGTTTAGCAAAGAAAGCATCAGCCAGCATACCAGTCTAATTAACAAAAAGCAACAACAACAACAAATGTATCAACTCTTAATAATATTAAACAAAATACACTCAACACAAAGATCATATATTAATTTTTTTTATAATGATGCATTTCTTTATAGACAATATTCATGTACACATACAAGCATACATATACATTCATACACACATACATATCATTCTCTTTCCCTAGCAAGCTTCTCCAACATCCTCCGCTTTCTTCCACCATCACAATCTGCCGCATTTCGCAGCCAGTCCTGCAGGGCCTTCTTAATTTGACAGTTTGTCGCATCTTTTGTTGGACGATTCTGTCTAACAGCACCTGGAGTTTAAGAAGCAATAAACACAATTTAGGTCAACATGTATTTGCTTAAAATAACAGATCTTGTGTCTGCCACTATATGAGTGTACACAATGAGAATGTACCTCTGTAACATTATGTAAATTATTCATCAAATATTTTATTCCATATATTATGCCTGTATTTACTTTATTTTCAATCTACTGTAAAGTTTAAAAATTGATAGTGAATCTACACAACTATAACATTCTAAAACTAATACTATAACATTCAAATGCTGTTAAATGCTCCACCTGTCAAGTTGTTTGGCCCCATGAAAATCAGTTAATGTGCACCTGTACAGACAGGTATTTCCTCTTACAGCTGAATGAACATAACCCAACTTGTACAGTTATATGCATTTAGATTGTTTGATGGCATAAGGCTCCCCTAAAAGCACTGATTATCTATCTAACCCATTTACACAAATCAAAAGACTAATAACTTAAATAAGCATAAGAAGTTTAAAAAGTACTTACTGTAAATTACGCTTTTCAGCCGTAGCGACGAGAATCCCACCTTGCCTCCAACGCCTGTCCAGTTAGTACGTTTCGCCAGGTCGCTTCCAAGCACAGCTTTCATAGTATTGTTTCAAATTTCTTTTATTGTTGATCCTCCAATGATGCTAAGGTACTTGAGCTAGTGGAAAAAACAATGTAAAATGTATAACTTATATGATGCAATCTCCGCCATCTTGCACAATAATCTGACTTCTAAACCACAATACATATATGTTTCAGTGAAATTCTCAGAATGGCACCAAGAGTAATTTCTTTTAAATATGGTAACAACACAAACTGCTTTTTCTCATTTTTTATTCCGTTTTCCTGTAAATTTACTGCAGCAATGTGCACCTGGATTTAAGTTGAGGAACTATGCAATATTAATAAATAATATTATTAGTTTTTATACTCACATGTAACATGTAAGCAGCATTAATCGTGCCGTTTTAATCGTACAATCACTCATATCTTACAGAATTACAGCTGGGGTTCCCTTAAATATGTTTGAACAGTATTAAAATTGATGTTAGTTTTAGTTACAATAAAATATTCCATTTTCACTAGGTTATACATGAAAAGTAAAACTAATCTTCAACAAACTCCTCTTCTTTAATACACATCATTACTTACGCATGTGACTTGGCCTCTGTCGACTATCAGCAGTGCGTGACTGGGAAAGATGAGGACTATACTGCAGGTTATTCCCATCTGCAAATCAAATAAATAATAGTAACATCCACACTCAGGACAAACATTCTGCCTACAAATCAATGTATGTCCGAAGTATTTGAATATGTCCAGCAAGAAAAAATATAAATAAGCCTGTTTCTGATAATCCAGCGAACCTTTTTTTGTCCTGCAGACCCTCTTAACCATATTGTGACATGCAGACCCTTTCAAATTATATTTAACAACAAACAAAAAACACCATAGGCCCAATTACTCTATAAATTGTGTTTACCAAGTTATTTCTGAGCAGAACACAATAACATAATTTTACACTTAACAACAGTATAGGTTACTAATACTTAGCAATGATAACTATGTACAGAAACATTTTAAAATGTGCAAAATGATGCAAACTGTAACTAATAATAATAAGGCTGACTTATATAGTGCAGAGTTCCTGCCTATGATCAGGCGCACTGCACTGTACATTAAAACCATTTTAAAACATTATTTAAAAGACACTAATAAATGCCAAATATACTTAATTACAATCAGCAAAACTAAATAAAAAGGACCCATGCACCTACTACATTAAAGGTACTATCTACGCGTGCGCTTTATATTAAAACCATTTGAAAACATAGATTAAAAGACACTAAAAATTAATACATACCAAAGATACATAATTACAATCAGGAAACCAAACTAAATACAAATTACAAGACCACGCATGGAAAATCACATAACACATATTAACAAACGTTACGTCTGTAACTGTAAGGACTGGTGCCTGAGAATTGCAGTGGCCATGTCGAGCTATTTGTTGCAACAGGACTAGGTGAAGTATGGGGTGGTGGCGGAACTGGCAAAGCATTCTTGCGAGCAGTGGGTGTGGATGACACTGGCAATGCGGAGGTACATTGCCCTGTTTTTTTACCTGAACACAAGAAAGCAGATATAGACTGAACGATTGATTTCACACCAAATAACAAGCCTTCAAAGCAATGCGAACAAAGTTTCAAGCATATACATTTTTAATGCAGTCTCGCCATAATTAAACAAAAAGAGCTAAACATTTTTGCCATAGTAACCAGTGTGTCCCTTTGTCTGCTTAACAAAAGATCTGGCTGGCGTGTCACAAATGAAACAACTGATGAAGACATTGCATGAATGGTTCAGGAACTTCTTGAACTGTCAATAACTCAGCATGCAACTTGATCATCTCGTTGATAAAGTCATCAAAGTACTGTGCAACATCTGTTGGCTTCTGACTTCCACAATATAAACCAATAACAAATGGACGACTAACAACAGGTGAAACAATTTTGCCTAAAATTGGCCACATCTGATTTACAGAGCTCTTGAATAATGGCAGGCCATCAATGTTAATTTGAATGAAAACATCATATGTAGCAAAGTGTTGTGATGTTTGTGATAAGATTGCTTTCAATGTACTGGATATACCAAAATGAA
Source organism: Oncomelania hupensis (assembly GCA_036898135.1). Classification (NCBI taxonomy): domain Eukaryota; kingdom Metazoa; phylum Mollusca; class Gastropoda; order Littorinimorpha; family Pomatiopsidae; genus Oncomelania; species Oncomelania hupensis. The sequence goes on along the minus strand of CM072512.1, from coordinate 70,329,872 downwards.
AGTATGATCCATCTGCCATTTGTTTGATTTCATAAAGCATTGAAGTGTTAAGAAGAGTTCTGGGATCATTAGGCAAGTCTGGGTGTGTTTGATGCAAAATCTTCAAAAGCCCTGATAAAGAAGAGTGAGTAATATTGTTTTGAGTAGCCCAGTCTGAAAGTTCTCTTTGTAATTTGGAGTCTGACTTAGTGACTGTTTTCATGATTTTGTACTCCCCCTTCAGAAACGTTTTCTTCACAATCCGAATCAGCCTCTCTCATGAGAACAGGCTACTGAACTAGAAAATTTTTCAAACTCTTCAATATTATTGTCAATGTCTGTGTTACTACTGTTAGCATTGCATGCTAGATGATTTGTGGCCCCATCAAAATGATTTAGTTTAAGCCTGACTTTTCAGTTTGATTTCTGCACCCATGTGGTACAATACATTAATATTATACAATCTTCAGCATTGGACTGCTGAAAAGCATAAATATGTTCTTGAACTCTTTTCTTTCTTCTTCTTAACTTTGTCCAATACGAAGGGTGGTTGGTTTTGTCCGCCATAACTGGTGTTCACGTTAGTCTCATTCCATTGAAAAAAAAAAAAAAACATTGAGGGGAGCTAGGCCTACCTATACATTATGACTGTCTAAGTAAGAAGTAAACGGTATTCACAATGAAACTTATCGGAACTGAGGCAAACGATTCACACATTTCTCTAGACTGTATAGAGACAGAAATAGAGTGCACTGTAACAGTCTTCTCTACAAACCACAAACTGACTCGCTATTCAAACTCAGTGACAAAAACTACATCGTGATGTAGCCTACATGTACGGCTCACAGAGTCACACGCAGTACCCACAAAAGACAAGCAAGATAACAAAATTCTAAAACAATTAAGAAATGTTTCTGATCTAACACACATCTAGACAGCCCTTCAGGCAAGATCATTAAATTAAAAAACATAAAAATTCTCACTTATCTGTTCAACAAGCAACACCTTTCAGAAAATGGCCGCTCACTGTGGTCTCGTGGATGTATCTCTAGGCATGCGCAGAAACTGAGGCATTAGGCCTATACGCGAGCGCTTGGTGCCGACAACGGGCCGTATCACGGCCGATGAAGTAAACCGGCACCTTTTGCAGCCACAAAGGGCGCTGTCGGTCCTGCATCGAAACTAAGACGGCAATTGCCGTACGCATGATACCGTTGCCCAGCCAACAGATGCCGATGATGGGCCGTCGTAGACGGGTTACTTGGGGGAGGACTGCACTGGTAGCCTTGCCATACAGGTTTTTGATGACTTCAATAATTTTAGGTCTGATGTTGTACGCTTTTATTGTTGCCCATAGAGCTGCATGCCAGACTCGGTCAAACGTTTTCTTGAAGTCTATGAACACATGATATAGATGTTGTTGGTGCTGTAGGTATTTCTCACAGATTATTCTGAGGTTGAAAATCTGTTCAGTGGTACTTCGCCCTGCCCTGAATCCTGCTTGTTCTTCAGCTATGATTTGTTCAGCTTGGGGTTTCAACCTGTTGAGTAATATTTTCAGGAGGACCTTGCTGGGATGGATGATGAGGCTGACGGTGCGGTAATTTTCACACTCCTGAAGGTTACCTTTTTTGGGAAGAGTGATGACAAGCGACTGGGCCCATGGTATAGGCCACTCTCCACTCTGCCAAAGCTTGTTACAGATAATGGTGAGGGCATCAATCATCGCTTCTCCTCCTGCTTGTAGCAGTTCCGCGGGTATGTTGTCCACTCCCGCTTACTTCCCTTTCTTTAGCGATTGCACTGCTGCCTCAACTTCTTCCCGGAGAATTGGGAGGATTTCTTCTTCTCTGTTCTCGGGACATGCTAGAACTGATGGGTCTCCATTTGGTGTATGGTTGTAAAGGTCAGAGCAGTACTCTGTCCATCTGTCCAAGACTTCTTGTTCTTCTGTAAGGCATATGCCAGACTTGCTTTGGATCGTGGAGACTTTGTGCTGTTTGAAACTTGTCAGCCGCTTTACAGTCTGGTAGGCCTTCTTGCTGTTGTTCTTGTTCAGACTGTTCTCCATTTCCTGGCATTGATCTTCTATCCAGTTCTCCTTTGCTGTGCGCATGCCTTTTCGGATGTCATTGTCGATTTTTCGGTAGACATCAGCTCCCTGTGAGGTGTTTTTTTTTTTTAAAATCTCTCTTCGTTTATCAAACAGATCCAAAAGTTCAGGTGTGATCTACGGCTTCTTCTTTGGTCGGTGCTTGCCAAGGATCTCAGTGGCGGCATAGGTCACAGCAGAGTTGAAGGTGGTGGTCATGGTGTTGACATCTACTTCACCAGCCCCCAAAATGAGCAGTGGTGCAAATTTCCCTTCAATTGTGGCCTGAAATAGTTTTGCCACCTCCGGGTCTTGCAGTTTGTCCAGGTCGAACTTCAGTCTAGTGCAGTATTTACTCTCTTCAAGTGGAGCCGGAAAGACATCATCAAGAGATTGTGGTCACTTCCGATGTCTGCTCCTGGAAAAGTGTGTGTCCTGCCAATGTTGATGCTTGATCTGAAGCGTTTCTTGACCATGATGTAGTCTATTTGGTTGTGATGCTCCCCCCTGGGACTGTGCCATGTCCATCGTCTGGAGTTTTTGTGGAGACCAAGCGTGTTTGCCAGTACCAGATTGTTGTATCTGGCAAACTCCAAGAATCTCAGACCCCTGTCATTTGTCTCGTTGTTGCAGTGGGGTCCACATGTGTCTCCCCAGTTGTGGTGCGCATCTTGGCCAACCTTGGCATTCCAGTCGCCTTGCACTATGACTATGTCCTTCTTCTGCACTTGGTCAAGGACCGCCTGTAGATTTTCATAAAAATCCTCCACTTCGCTGTCGTCATAGTCTGATGTGGGGGCATAGGTCTGGATGATGGTGATGTTGTAAGGGGCTTCTCTCAGACGGACGGTAATGAGTCTACTGGAGACTGGGCGGCAACCCATGACAGTGGCTAGAATGTTCTTGTGGACCAAGAATCCAACGCCGTGTTCGTGCCTGTCATCTCTACCGCTGAAATAGAGCTTGTGGCCTTTGTCTGTCGTTGTTTCACCTAGGCCTTTCCAGCGCAGTTCGCTAATGCCTAGAACGTTCCATCGATAGCGGTCCAACTCGTGGGCCAGTTCTTCTAATTTTCCTTCCGCAGTTAGGGTCCTGACATTCCAGGTTCCTATGACGATGTTGTTTCTCGTGCGGATCTTGCTAAATTGTCCATCAGTAGCATACTTAACACCTCCGTCCTGGTGGCCTACGGAAGGCGCGGTCCTTGAGCCGGGCGACGACCTATCCGGTATGGAATTAGTGGATAGTGTCATCATGCATGTAGTGTGTCTTGGGCAAAAAAGGACCTGGCGGTGCCCAATCCTCTCCAGGCTGTTGGGCACAGCCGAAATCCACGAATACAGTGTGGCTCGCCTTGGCCCCGAGCACGTGGTCGTTGAGCCTGTAGCAACGTGAGGTTCCTCGCCCTGGCCGGTGACTTCTGTGTAGAAGACTTTCGCCCAGTGATGCCGTGCTAACATTACCCCTGTAAGTCGCCTCTTACGACACGCCGGGAAACGTTGGGCCTATTCTATTCAGTGCCCGAACCCACAAACAAACAGCAACAAATATATTACAGACACACAACAAGGGCAACAAAATACAAGACATACACGTGGTGTAAAGGCAGGAAGATCGCTACAATAGGAAACTGAAAGGAAAATAGTTTTGTATTTTCAAAATTAAATTGGCTGCATCTAATATTATTTTGAAGGGAGAGCAAAAAAACCCAGGACTCCTGCATACCAACCCAGGAATATTAAGTGAAGAATGGCTAAAAACAATAAACAGGCACACAATACACTCACTGTAACTGCCGCACCCACATCTTACAAAACCCAACTTATGTGACTCATCTCGTCAGAGTTTTTAACAAAGAAACGAAACGGCCTATGGGACTTACTTGGTTAGGTGAATTTTGAAAACAAGGATTTACTTAATAATAAACTGACAAAACCAAGCGGATTTGACTTACTTGGTTTTGTGAATTTTTTTTAACAAGGATTTAATTCAATAATAAACTGACAAAACCAAGCGGGTGACTTGCTTGGTTTTGTCATGTTCTCAACCAAGATCTATCTCAAGAATAATCTGACAAAACAAAGCAAGTCCACAAATAGTCTTAAAACATCAAATCTATTAAACATTTCTTTAACATTCAAGGTATGCACTCTTAAATCGAGGAATTGCATTATAATATGCCCTTAAACTTCCAGAAACGATCGCGTAATATAGCGCAACACAAAACGTCGATTTTCTCGAAAGTAGGTTTTGTGGACTTGCTCGGTTTTGTCAGTTCACGGCAGAATGATAACTGAAGAGATTATTAGTTCACATTGTTAAGGTGAAAGCTCCCATGGGCGTATAAGCTGTTTAAACATACATTTGGGACTACATTGACGTCACGGCGAGTCTAGCAATGGGCTTCTGCCTTTATGCGTCACAAAATACCACTTGCACACGCTGCTTAGTTACTTCAAGCAGCGCCTTGGAACATGTTCGCCACGCACCGTGCCTCCATTCTAATGGAAATAAACCATTTACTTTTATAGCAGACCACCTTTTGAACGGTAGGACACGAAGTTTAGATGCAATTTTCGTAAATATTATTTGTATAAAAGTATGATAAAATTACTATTAAAATGGTAGTGAAAACAACCGCGCCATCAGCCTCATCAGCCATCCCAGCAAGATCCTCCTGAAAATAATACTCAACAGGTTGAAACCCCAAGCTGAACAAATCATAGCTGAAAAACAAACAGGATTCAGGGCAGGGCGAAGTACCACTGAACAGATTTTCAACCTCAGAATAATCTGTGAAAAATACCTGCAGCACCAACAACATCTATATCATGTGTGTGTAGACTTCAAGAAAGCGTTTAACCGAGGCCGGCATGCAGCTCTGTAGGCAACCATGAGAGTTTACAACATCAACCCTAACATTATTGAAGTCATCCAAAACCTGTATGACAAGGCTACCAGTGCAGTCATCCACAACAGTGCCATCGGGAAATGGTTCAGAACAACAATCGGCGTGCGTCAAGGATGACTACTCTCTGCAACAATCAACATTTTCCTAGAGCGCATCATGCCAGATGCCCTTGCAGATCACGAAGGCACAGTCAGCATAGGGGGTAAAGCAATATCCAACCTCCGTTTTGCGTATGACATTTATGGATTGGCTGGAGAGGAACAAGAACTTGAACAGCTAGTACAGAGGCTTGACACCACTTCCAGAGCCTATGGAATGGAAATAATTGCAAAGAAGACCAAAATGATGACCAACAACACGAAAGGAATCAACATGGACATCAAAGTCTAAGGCCATTCCCTCAACACAGTGCATAGCTTCAATCATTTTGGATCCACTGTATCAGAAAATGGGTCCCAACAGGAAGTCCTCTCCAGGATCGCACAAACAACTGCTACCCTGACAAGATTGAAGCCCATTTGGAAAGACAAGACCATCAGTCTGCATTCCAAGTAAGGCTGCTGTGCTCCCATGGCATCTCCATCTTCCTATATGCTTGCGAAACCTGGACCCTTACAAAAGATCTACAACGAAGAATACAAAGCATGGAGATGAGTTGCTACAGAAGACCTCTGGGCATTTCCTATACCCGGTACATCACCAACAACGAAGTCCCACAGACCATCACACAAAGCATTGGACTACACGATGACATGCTCACATTGGTTTAGAAAAAGAAACTCCGATGGTATGACCATGTCACCGGATCATCAAGCCTTGCAAAAACCATCCTGCAAGGCACGGTGCAAAGAGGCAGAAGAAGAAGGAGACAGAAAAAGAGGATGGAGGACAACATTCGAGATTGGACTGGTTTGACACTGAACGAAGTCATGAGGGCTGCTGAGAACAGAGAAAGATGAGTACGCTGGTTAAACGATCATCTATTGTTATTGGAGTGCACAGGTAAAGGTGAATACATATAAGCAGGCAATCATCGCAGACCGAAAAATACATTTTATACGTTTTTCCGCAATTTTGATCTCGATTGACGAACTTTAAGAACAAAACCATGCACGTTTCACAAAACTTTCGTTCAAAAAACGAACTTGTCAGACCCTCTTTTTTTTGTAAGAAGTTCATTTAATACGTTTTCCTCTGCAAATGCAAAGCCAAAATACCCTTTTCTATCAAATTTTAAATCAGCGAGAGACAGAGAGAGAGAGAGAGAGAGAGAGAGAGAGAGAGAGAGAGAGAGAGAGAGAGAGAGAGAGAGAGAGAGAGAGAGAGAATGTGTGTGTGTTTTTCTGTGTGTGTGTGTGTGTGTGTGTTTGTAAGAGAGAGATAGAAACAGAGAAAAGGTGAGAGGGAGAGTGTGTGCGTGAATGCTTATGTGTGTGACAGTGATACAGAGAGAGAGAGAGAGAGAGAGAGAGAGAGAGAGAGAGAGAGTTCTTTTATTATTTGTGAGGGTTTTGCTTAGCTTCGATCATTGAAATGTGTCTGAAAGAAGAAAGTAAAAGATGGAAAAAATTAAAAAAGAAAGAGAAGAGAGCTCGCATGAGGAAGATAACCAACCATCTACAGTGTCCCCGCTGTTCAGGTACAGATCAACATCTTCTCTCCTTTATCGGCATGGAAAATAATAATAATAATAATAATAATAATAATAATAATAATAATAATAATAATAATAATAATAATAATAATTATTATTATTATTATTATTATTATTATTATTATTATTATTATTAACATTTGTACAGCGCGCTCATTGCGCTTTACAGAAGAAAAATAAATACATAAATAATAATTAAGCGAAGTGAAACAAAAACATGAAGGACAAATCAGAACATACACCACACACACACACACACACCACACACACTCACACACACACCCAGACTATGATTGTCTATATATATAAATTGCTTAGCCGGAAGTCCTTCTTCGCCTCTACTATAAAGTTTGTCCGGTATGGACGCTGATCTGGGCAGGTGGTGGCCGCTACGGATCGGCCTGCTGTGTGCTCAAAACCAGCGAAATCGTTATAGCCGACATTTCCTTACCGAACGTTTAACCGTTTCTGAGATAAATAAATAAACAAAATGTCCACAAACTGCAATAGCCTCATTCCGCGCGCTTCCATTAAAAATCAAATTGAGGTTTCAGCATGTTTTCCCATATAGACCAAAAAATTGATGGTCTTTCTAGGAAGCGTTGGTAGCCTTACTGAGTAAAACATTCGCCTACCGTGCAGAGCGACACAAGTTCAAACCTCACGAGGGCCATATATTTTTTTTAACACTACAATATGGATATTTTTCTTTTTAATTTAGGCTTTTTACCTTTAATTTATTATTATTATTATTATTATTATTATTATTATTATTATTATTATTATTATTATTACTATTATTATTATTATTATTATTATTATTATTATTATTATTATTATTATTATTTGTAAACTACTACTACTAATAATAATAATTTATTATTTTTATTATTATTATTATTATTATTATTATTATTATTATTATTATTATTATTATTATTATTATTATTATATCTTATATCAAATTTTATTTTAAAACCTTGGTGTTTTTTCTGATTTCTATTTGTATTATTCTGTATTCAATATTATTATTATTATTATTATTATTATTATTATTATTATTATTATTATTATTATTATTATTATTATTATTATTTATAAACTAATAATAATAATTATTATTATTATTATAATAATTATAATATCTTATATCAAATTTTATTTTAAAACCTTGGCGTTTTTTCTGATTTCTATTTGTATTATTCTATATTCAATATTATTATTATTATTATTATTATTATTATTATTATTATTATTATTATTATTACCAAGGATCGGGATGGGGTGGTACTTGTAGGTAAAAGGGGGCTACGGGTAGGTTTAAAGGGGCATGGGTAGGCATAACGGGGATACGAGTATATATCTTATAAGGGGGTATGGTGATGGTCGATTCCTTTCATCCATACCTGCGAAACGATCAACGGGGAAGTATCAAGGAGGGTACAGGTAGGAACCAAGGGGGTATGGAAGGTATCAAGGGGGTATGGGGAGGTATCAAGTGGGTTCGGGGAGGTATCAAGGGGGTATGATGAGGCATCATTGGGGGGGGGGACGGGGAGATATCAGGGGGGGTATGGTGAGGTATCCAGGGGGATATGGGGAGGTATCATCGTCCAAATGAAACTCGCAGACAAAAGTTCTCTCTGTCTACATTTTAAACAGCATCATGTGTACCCTGGCTTGCCAGGGTACAAAAACCACTAGTGTTTTAATAATTTGACGAAGAAAGGTTAAGGACCGAAATTTAAGGACAGACACTGTTGAAAATGTGTGTTTTCAGTCCAGATCCAAAGGAAAGCGACGATTCAACGAGTTAAAGGAATTGAATTCCAAACTGTGGGAGCTGAAAAGCAGAATGAACGTTCTTTCTTCTTCTGTCTTGAGTAGATTAACGTCCCCGGACACATGGCGTATAGGGGACAAAGAATGAACGTTCGCCCAAAGTTTTAGTTTTTATACGGGGAATACGAAGCTGGTGACTGTCAGAAGATGAATCTACAGCTATCTACGTGACAGCGGTGGCCAGCAATTATGTACTGATGCATAAAGCCACTCAAAAAACATTGACCCAGTTCTAAACGTGTTGGAAGCAACAATTTCTATCATGCCGATTACACTTTGCAGTACAGCTAATTATAAATTGTAAAGACTCCAAATAAGAGAGAGAGAGAGAGAGAGAGAGAGAGGCGCAATAGTCGGCTGCGATCTAACTCTCCCTCTGTTCAGCGGGACTGTTTTCGAGCGATTGTTGTCTGAGTTGTCCTCGTAAGTCATTGGCATTTTGGCATATGGCGGCAATGGCATTTTCGTGCAAAAACAAAAGTCCATTTGTTCGCAGAATATGATTCACGTCGAATCTTCTTATTTCTCAATTAACCCCGTGTTCGTAAAAAATACTTTATTGGGCAAATTATTTAAAATCGTTAGAACCATTTGGCCCGAAGTGGGGTATGGCGCAAACTTTCGACAAGCTAAAATAGAAGAGCGGTGGCAAACCGCTTTAAAACAAATAGCATTTAGAAAAGAAAAAAATGAGGGAGAGCACGGGCAGCAAAAGAAGACAAGACACGGCAGGGAAAATGCCGAGGGCTGCGGAGGAAACGGCAGATCAATTGTTGCCACACGCCGCTTGCCCTCCGCTCTCCTGGCTCCCGGGGTTAAGCCTGCAGTTCGCTTAATTGATCATTCGCCGGAGTAGTTTGAACAGTAATCAGTTCCCCTGGTGAAATTGTTCCTCTAGCTAGCAACTATGTCTTTGATTCATCGGCCATATTTTAGGACAATAAGATTTGGCTAAAATGAGGAGACGGACTGTCAGCGTGCAAACAGGACACTGCATTGCCCTGTTCTGGTCTCTGCAATGTTAAGGTCTCCATTTCTTGGAGTCGCAGTGAGCCTTCAGGATAGAGTCCTGTCTACAAGAATTTTCACTGGTCTGCAACATGTATGATATAGAGTAAATTATTGGATAGCAACAACTGACGCTCTCACATATGTGTGTGTTCGTGTGTGTGCTGCATTCAGTTCCAGAAGTTTGTTTTAACTTAGGCGGTTCACTAACGAATGGGGGTTGATAAGGCTCGTGGTCTTATTTTCTGTAACCATCGGGGTTAAAAGTAATGTGTTGCAAGCATCACATTCACAGCGGCACTAGTTTACGACGACGGCGACGGCATGACGATGGATGAATGAGATGATGATGGGATGATGATGATGATGAGATGATGATGATGATGATGATGATGATGATGATGATGATGATGATGATGATGATGATGATGATGATGATGATGATGAAGCACTCTACTCGCTTCTTGTCAGATGGAGACAGTTATCTCGTCAACTAGTTCTTCTTACTAGGCGAAAAAAGAGTGTCATAACGGTTTCTGCACTGTTTTTGGAGGGAGAGGGTCCTACGCCTGCGCCTTCTCCCATCCCACACCTAACGCGGGCCTCCAGCTGCTCATTTGTAATTCTGCGCGGCTCTTCGTTAGGTCTCTACAAAATTCTGAATTGCCTGCAGAAATAAGATTGCCTCCGTCAAAAGAATCACAATTGCTGCTTTGGGTTCTGTAAGATTGACAGAATGGGGTACTAATAAAGTCACAGTTTCTTGTTATTCGCATAAATTGACGCGAAAATTCTTCTCACGCATTCTACCACTATTCAATATCTCAAATATCTGAACGTCCTTTTGACGGTTCTTCTCAACCACATACCAGCGTCAATTTATTCAAGTCTTTCAAAGTTGGCTATAGAGTCTCAACTTTTAAAAAATATCAGTAGTAAATTGTAGACTACGAATACAAATACTTTATTACCTCATTTAAAAAAAATGAATTGTGTTACCAATATATGCTTCTGAACAACAATATGGCTCAGAACAACAATCGGTGTCTACTCTCTCCAACATTCTTCAACATCTTCCTAGAGCGCATCATGTCAGGTGCCCTTGCAGATCACGAAGGTACAGTCAGCATAGGGGGTAGAGCAATCTCCAACCTTCGTTTTGCCGATGACATTGATGGATTGGCTGGAGAGGAACAAGAACTTGAACAGCTGGTACAGAAGCTTGACATCACCTCCAGAGCCTATGGAATGGAAATAAATGCAGAGAAGACCAAAATGTTGACCAACAACACCAATGGCATCAACACGGACATCAAAGTCCAAGGCCAATCCCTCAACACAGTGCATAGCTTCAAATATTTTGGATCCACTGTATCAGAAAATGGGTCCCAACAGGAAGTCCTCTCCAGGATCGCACGAACAACTGCTACCCTGACAAGATTGAAGCCCATTTGGAAAGACAGGACCATCAGTCTACATTCCAAGGTAAGACTGCTGCGATCCCTTTTCATCTCCATCTTCCTATACGTTTACCAAACATGGACCCTCACAGCTAATCTACAACAAAGAATACAAAGCATGGAGATGAGGTGCTACAGAAGACTTCTGGGCATTTCCTATACCCAGCACATCACCAACGATAAGTCCAACAGACCATCACACACGCCATTGGACAACACGATGACATGCTCACAGTTGTGAAGAAACGGCAAGGCACGGTGCAAGGAGGCAGAAGAAGAGGGAGGCAGAAGAAGAGGGAGACAGAAAAAGAGGTGGCAGGACAACATTCGAGAATGGATTGAATGAACATTGAGATTTAAACGTCTACACCCACCATTGGCGATATGGCAGACGGGGATAACCATCCCAGGGAAAGAGGGGTAGGAACCAGAATCAACACTGAACCACCAAAGCAATCATACTGCTAAATTGGACAGTGAAAATGGACACATTTTATATCGCCCACCACGGAATTCGAGAATGGATTGGCTTGACACTGATCGCGCTAGGTTCCTGAGGACAGAGAAAGATGGAGTACGCTGGTTAAACGATCATCTGTGGTGCCCCAACGACCTCCGAGTTACCGGATGGGATAGTATAGGATAGGATAACATTATACTGCAACAACACAAGAAATGGCAATTACACACAAGACAAAAACAGAAATTCCTTTCCGTAGTAAAATACAATACCACCAAGTGAGCAATAACCAACTTAATAAAGGATCCGTAAAAGAGTAGAGTCAGCTTGTTGTTCAGCTTCCGAAATCTCTGATACGTAACTGACATTTCTTGTGCAGATACTGAGCGTTAGATTTGAAACTGAAACTGGCATCCATGATGGTTTTAAGGTACTTGTATTCAGTAACCAGTTCTATCTTAATGCTGTCAACATCAGGAAGGGGGCGGGACTTTTTATATGGCCAATTCTTTCGTTTTTGTTCAAGTTCAGATCAAGAAATTTCTGTTCACCAGGTGCTACTAAAACATTGTGCTTCAGAGAAATACACAAGATTTAACAGATTTACAAAGGCAATCGTCAGATAGGAGTTGAGGTGGATTCTTGATAGTCAATAGCAGAAGATCGAAGAGAACATGCGAGAAAACAGTTCCCTGCGGCAAGCCGATGGACGTCTTTGGTAAAGAGACAGCAGTTTGGAATCGGACAGATTGTTCTAAATCTAGACTTTGTTAGCGATTATGATCTGTCCAAATGACTTTTAGAATATATCTATTTGGTCTATTTTTTGTTGTACCATTCATGGCATTTTGTGTTAATTACGAAGGTAGGCATATAACGCACTTAGGACACGATGCAAATAATCATTAAAAATGACGGAATCCGTGTGGTATCAGTATCATACAGTAGTGATCGACACGGATTGTATGAGCGACTGTGATTGCATGATTCTGTATTGTATGGGTGAATCAATTATCAGATTTAGGATTCGGTAATCTCAGCAGGCAACATTTGTTTACACAAGAAGTCAAATCGAACACATCTTACCATCCAGTGGTCTACTAATCCTATCCGTATTATACAGGAAAGAAGGGAAATTACTCCCTACAAATATAACCCCACCCCCTTCTTTGTTTTTTTCCCCGTTCCTTAAGTGGAGAGATTATTAAGTCTGCCCTTTCCCCTTCCTACTTCCTCACACAAGAGCAATGATGAAGTAAGTCCCAAGGACGGGAGCCGTGACTGCAAATGTGGACGTGGCTAGGCGCACACTTAATTTCCCCGTGCCCCCTAATGCGCAGCTAGCCATAAAGTTCGGGCGAGCTTTATTTTGATGATACTTTAACAGGCACAATGCCAGCAGTTATTGTCGACTTCATACTGGGTTAGGCGTTACAGATTGTAAATGAGAAGTGTAAAAGTGTAAAGAATCAATGTGGCTGCATCTTAGAGTGGTCATGATTGCAGTGTGATAACGGGGACAAGGTTCAGCCGAAGCGTGCAATAATTATCTTAGTGTATAATGAGAAATTTATTTTACCGGTATTAGTTCTTAGCAAATTTGACACACTATTGCTCCATGAACAGGCTGGTTGGATAAACAACGCAAAGGGGTTGTACCGGACATAGTAGAATTTTAAACATAAGGTGTCACCATAACAATAATAAAATATTGATGTATACCCATAATGTTTTGTGAAGGCAAGTTCAGTGAAGTATGAAATGTTGAAAAAGCAGGGCACTGAGAGAGAATATGCTCACCTAAAAGCTGATTTTTGGTACAAAACTAGCCCCAAGTAGAAAGGCAGTGCGCATTTTGAGAGTCTCCTCTCTGAAAATCCTTATCGGGAAGAGAGGGGACTATAAACTGATACAAAAAAAAAAGGAGGCTGCACAGAAATGTGACGGACATTTCCTTTTTGCTTCGTATTTGGTCTGTTTGATCAATGCGAGCAAGCTGCTTACTCCTGACAGGTCCGCTTTGTAACGCAAGCCGCGTTGCATGCCACACAGACGGCCAATAGTGAAAAGGGGATCAGCCTGCAGATGACCATCACGTTGGTAACACAGTCCACTGCTGATCACACTTCCGGCGCTCTGCTCTTCCGTGTTGGCCGCTCCTTTCGCAATCGGAAGCTCGAACACTGGCCGGCAGGCCGCTCGACTCTTTTGTCATATCCATTGTATCCATAGATTCTAATAGGAATGACAAAAAAGTTTTTCAGACTACTACACTGAAGAGGTTATAGTCTATCGAATGTGGGCTGGTCAACATCGTGGATATTCTTCGATAGGCCGTAATGACCACAGTAAGAGTGTAGTAATAAGCACCCCTCCTCTACTCTTTTTGGACATTCGCAGCCGGTTTCACATTATTTTGTGTCATAGAGAGACGAATACAATCGAAAGTGCAAGCACGAATATGCACGGTGATAAGAGAAAGCTGTTAAAATGATGAGGAGTAGTGATTGCTACTTGGAGATCATTAAATCCAGCTTGAATCTGTTTTGGACGATTAGATGCTACGTGTGAAGCAGCGCTGCCGTGATTCCCACTAAACTCGTCAAAGAACCCGCGTTCTCCTTTCGTGCATACAAATAAGCGCGGGAAAATTGTGTATTGTCTCGGAGCGCGACACGCAGAAGAAAGGGGAAGGGGAAGGGGAAAGGAGTGTACTGAGAATTGGAAACGAAAAATGAACACTCCCGTTTCTGCATTCTCTTTAATTTCCTACCCACCCCTTAACAATGAGCTTTTTTTTCTGTGAGTAATTGTGATTGATATTACCGTTGGTTGCGCGGAAAGTGATGCTGGATGACAAACAATGAGGGCCAACAAAGTGCCGCTTGCTTGTCTTTTTTGGATTGTCCGCTAAAGCAGTCGGGATTCAGAACGAGCCAAATGAAAGTGTAGAATGTACTGTTGCCGTAATGATGCACGACTTAGTTCTTTACAAGCTATTTTAATTTGTACTTGAAAAATGCATATAATTATGAAGAAACAGGTTGAGCTTTGGATGTCTATCTAATATTGAACCTTCATATGCTTAAATAAAGAGGTACTTTCGTAAGAATACATACTGACAATTTTTTAATACAAATCTTGCGATCGAAACGGATACCTATCCTATCCTATCCTATCCTATCCTGTCCCGTAACCCTGAGGTCGTAGGGGCACTACAGATGATCGTTTAACCAGCATACTCCATCTTTCTCTGTCCTCAGCAGACCTGATGGCTTCGCTCAGTGTCAAACCAGTCCATTCTCGAATGTTGTCCTCCCACCTCTTTTTCGGTCTCCCTCTTCTTCTACCTCCTTGCACTGTGCCTTGCAGAATAGTCTTTGCAAGGCCTGATGATCTGGTGACGTGGCCATACCATCGGAGTTTCCGTTTTCTTCACCACTGTGAGCAGATCATTGTGTTGTCCAATGGCTTGTGTGATGGTCTGTCGGACTTCGTCGTTGGTGATGTGTTGGGTATAGGAAATGCCTAAAAGTCTTCTGTAGCACCTCATCTCCATGCTTTGTATTCTTCGTTGGAGATCTGCTGTGAGGGTCCATGCTTCGCAAGCATATAGGAAGATGGAGATGACAAGGGAGCGCAGCAGTCTGACTTTGGAATGTAGACTGATGGTCCTGTCTTTTCAAATGGGCTTCAACCTTGTCAGGGCAGCAGTTGTTTGTGCGATCCTGGAGAGGACTTCCTGTCGGGACGCAAACTTGTTTTTTCCAACCTAGTTCCAGTCATTCGCCCAAAAAGGCAATCACCGAAGTCGAACGAAGCTCTCCGATGTGTTACGAAATTATGCTTGCATGACTACGACTTGTTGACATTAAAAATGATCGCTGTTGCTTCATATTCTGTTCGATTTACACAGATTAGCATTTCGCAACGGTATACTTTGTTATTATCGACCATATTGAATAGTTGCGTTCCTTGATTTGCAATTTGTTAGTTCTCAGCAGTACGCTAATAATAGCAATCCCCATTTCCTGCCTAAAACCAAGTAGACACTGTTATAAAGTATACATAGGCTTAATCTAGCCTTCATTATATATTATAAGTTAGTCTTCGCGCAGCGAAGAAGCTCACTAGCTGAATATAATTATTAGACCTGTATTGTTTGTTTTATACGTAAATAAATGTATAAACTATATCTATTCTAATTAATAATATTTAGGCCTATACTTTATAATATCTGAATCTTTAAATTTCCGGAGAAGGACGAGTAGGCTAAGGGAATTTTTTTAAAAAATAACTCGAGATCAGAGTTAAATTAATAGTTAGTTAGTCATTGCTTACAGGGTCCAGCGTACTGCAAAGAGCCGAATCAGGAGCACAAAATCAAGACAATTCGAGATCAGAGTTAAATTAATAGCTAATTAGTTATTCATTGCTTACAGGGTCCAGCGGACTGCAAAGAGCCGAATCAGTACCACAAAATCAAGACCATTACTTCGCTAGTAGTAGTAGTAGTAGTAGTAGTAGTAGTAGTAGTAGTAGTAGTAGTAGTAGTAGTAGTATAGTTATTTAGTTAAATCTTTAATTTATTATTATTATTATTATTATTATTATTATTATTATTATTATTATTATTATTATTATTATTTGTTTGTGATTATTATTATTATTATTATTATTATTATTATTATTATTATTATTATTATTATTATTATTATTATTATTATTATTATTATTATTATTACTATTATTCCTACTTTTTAAAAAAAATATAAAAAAGAAAAGAATAGTGTGCTGCTGTGCGTGCTCAATGGTGTAAATATAGTCAGTGACGTTTTGTTTGTTTTTGCTGAAGTTGGGTGTAATCCGAAATATTCAGATGGTGTTACTGGTTATTTTTTCTTATAGATTTACCAAAGTTTTCAGATGATTTATGGAAATTTCCGCCTGCCACGCAACCTTTTTTTAGTACGTGTTTCTCATTAAAATACATATCATTGAAATACATATAACAAATTTACTGTATCAGTTAAAAAGAATAATATTAGTCAAATAAATAATTGCTTTGGTGCTTGCAATAAAAATGTCACTGTTTTTTGAGACCATTGTAAACTTGCTTTGCCTTGTTGTGCTGAAGGGACATCAACGTATCCATAGCGCTTTGCTCTCTGAGTTTTGTCATGGTTTTATTGTTGATATAGATGTGAAATCGTTGTATGTGTGCATTATGTGTTATGTATTTACTTTTACTCTTTATTATTAATTGTATCAGTATACTAATCATCATAAAATAATAATACTAACTGCTTCAAAATGCGAATCTCGACTTAAAGCTTGAAGCTGTGCAGATCGAAATAGAATTAGATCTACAAGCAACAGCGGCTATTTTTACGCACCGATGTTTCACCACAGGCTCTGAAGTCTTTTCTTTCGTCTTTAATTAGTTGACTACAACATATACGCCAGACCAGTCCTGGTCTGGTAAATATGTATGATGAGGGCTCTTTAGCTCAATTTTATTGTCCTTAACTTTTTATAAAATATAGGACGTAAAGCCTCGTTTTTGCTTGCTTGCTTTCGTCTTTGTAAACTCGTGGGCCTCCTACATACGTACGTAGTATGGTATGTAATTGAGGTCTACGAAAGACGAGACTTCCCAGCCTGTGGTTTCACGTAGTCCTGCCAGCATTCGTTCGTAAAACATCGGATAGCTTGGCTCGACTCGGAGAGCTTCGTTCGACTTCGGTAATTACCTTTTTCGGCGAATGACTGGAACTAGGTTGGAAAAAACAAGTTCGCTGTCGGGACCCATTGTCTGATACAATGGCTCCTAAATATTTGAAGCTATGCCCTGTGTTGAGGGATTGGCTTTGGACTTTGATGTCCGTGTTGATGCCATTGGCGTTGTTGGTCATCATTTTGGTCTTCTCTGCACTTATTTCCATTCCATAAGCTCTGGAGGTGGTGTCAAGCCTCTGTACCAGCTGTTCAAGTTCTTGTTCCTCTCCAGCCAATCCATCAATGTCATCCGCAAAACGAAGATTGGAGATTGCTCTACCCCCTATGCTGACTGTGCCTTCATGATCTGCAAGAGCATCTGACATGATGCGCTCTAGGAAGATGTTGAAGAGTGTTGGAGAGAGTAGGCATCTTTGACGCACACCGATTGTTGTTCTGAACCAGTTCCCGATGGCGATGTTGTGGAGGACTGCACTGGTAGCCTTGTCATACAGGCTTTTGATGACTTCAATAATTTTAGGGCTGATGTTGTACACTTTCATTGTTGCCCATAGAGCTGCATGCCAGACTCGGTCAAACGCCTTCATCCTAGGATACATCCTACGTTATTTAGACATCAAGTCGAGATCAATCACCTAGCACCTAGCAACGAACGTGCATGTGCACAACCTAAATCCAATAGTATTTGAATTGGTGGCTGATTCCCATCTCTACCTACCCCGACGTTATGTATCTCCTTACTTACTTTATACCCTTCCCCCTGGATCATTATTTTACTTGTATGCTCCATTTTAACAAGTGGTCCTGAATGTTAATGTCCTCTGTACTTAATTTTAACCTAATATAGAGTTAATTCCATGTGCTATTTTTACTCTATAACTGGGCATATGATATAGGCTTTTAAATCCTCCTTAATTTACTCAGGCCTACTCATAGGTGTCCTTTTAATGACCTACCTTAATTTTTTAATGCTCTATATGCCCTGTTTCCGGGGACTTTAAATTTTACTGTACTTGGTGGCTGTACACAGAGCGCAACTGAACGTTTTTGGTGATGTGTATTTAATTCTGACTTGGTAAACTATTATGTAAATGCTGGATCACGAACAAGTTTTAGGATTGTAAAATGGGATACGTAATAGAACAAAGGCGCTCCACACAGTGTTTCTGAAGCCGTCTGGGGCTGTGCAGTTGCAGTGTCCTACTGCCCGTCTATAGTGTTCCGCATTAGATCTATGCAGCTGGTGGCAGACAGGGAGAGACGCAAGTGAATTGAAAAGGTTGATAAAGGGTGCGGGTCAGTGCGATAGAGCGTCCATTACGCCAAGGCCGGGCCCAGGAGAGTGTCCGCTGGACGCCAGATAGCAAAGCAGGACCGTGTGACGGTGACAGTCGTGTCTTGATAAGCCAGTCAACCACTAACAGTTTGTCACTGGCTACATTACCGTTATACAACGCCTTGACCCCATCCCTTTATCATTCTTCTTTCAATCCCTCTTTTTCCACCGCACCCCTCTGCCTTCCCTCCTACCCCCTACTCAGAACTAGCGTTCTCGTTTAGTGCAACACCCAGTTTCTGATGATGGGTTATTTTTTGAATTATTAATTCCACGTAGGGATGTAGTCGAAACTATCTTATGTGTAGCAGTGTATATTACCCCCGAAAATTCAGTTTATATAAACATGAATGTTTTTCAAGAACTAGCTGATAAGTTGATAAACTGGAGCGATGACATTAATGTAGTTTTGTTTGGAGACTTTAATGCCAGGACAGGAACTGTTTATGACTTTGTAGACGAGGTAGAGGAGGTTGATAATTTTATTACTGGTACAGCTAAACTGATTGATATGTATAACATCCAAAAATTTAGAGTGTCTAAAGATATTAATGTAAATAATTTTTGGCAATTCTCTTATTGATTTGTGTATTAGCCATAACTTCTAGATCGTCAATGATAGAGCTGGAGATGATGCGAGTGTGGGTAGGCCTCCGTGCAAAGATGTGAGCGTTGTAGATTACGTGATTGCCTCCCCTGCTGTGTTTACTCATCTATATATATAAATTGCTTAGCCGGAAGTCCTTCTTCGCCTCTGCTATAAAGTTTGTCCGGTATGGACGCTGATCTGGGCAGGTGCTGGGCACTACGGATTGGCCTGCTGTGTGCTAAAAAAAAAAGCGAAATCGTTATAGCCGACATTTCCTTACCGAACGTTTAACCGTTTCTGAGATAAATAAATAAACAAAATGTCCACAAACTGCAATAGCCTCATTCCGCGCGCTTCTATTAAAAATCAAATTGAGGTTTCAGCACGTTTTCCCATATAGACCGAAAAATTGATGGTCTTTCTAGGAAGCCTTGGTAGCTTACTTAGTAAAACATCCGCCTACCGTCCAGGGAGACCCAAGTACAAATCTCACGCAGGCCATTTATTTTTATTTTTTTACTCTACAATATGGATATTTTTCTTTTTAATTTAGGCTTTTTACCTTTAATTTATTATTATTATTATTATTATTATTATTATTATTATTATTATTAGTATTATTATTATTATTATTATTATTAATATTATTAATAATAATAATAATATTATTATTATTATTATTATTATTATTATTATTATTTATAAACTAATAATAATAATAATAATAAATTATTATTATAATTATTATTATATCTTATATCAAATTTTCTTTTAAAACCTTGGTGTTTTTTATTATTTCTATTTGTATTATTCTATATTCAATATTATTATTATTATTATTATTATTATTATTATTATTATTATTATTTATAAACTAATAATATTAATAATTATTATTATAATAACAATTATAATATCTTATATCAAATTTTATTTTAAAACCTTGGTGTTTTTTCTGATTTCTATTTGTATTATTCTATATTCAATATTATTATTATTATTATTATTATTATTATTATTATTATTATTATTATTATTATTATTATTATTATAATTATTATTATTATTATTATTATTATTATTATTATTATTACTACTACTACTACTACTACCACCAAGGATCGGGATGGGGTGGTACGTGTAGGTAAAAGGGGGCTAAGGGTAAGTTTAAAGGGGGATGGGTAGGCATAACGGGGATACGGGTATATATAAGGGGGTTGGTGATGGTCGATTCCTTTCATCCATACCTGCGAAACGATCAACGGGGAAGTATCAAAGAGGGTACAGGCAAAGAGCTTATGATAGAAAGAGGGATAACTTGGTACAGAACCGCGAGACGAAATGTACGAGTTATGCTCCCTTGTCGACATGCTGAAAATGGCTCGTGGCAGAAAGTCAAAAGGCGACCGAGTGAAACAGGGCGGTGACTTTTGCACAGCTATCAATTGCCATAATGCCAGATACAAGAAAAGTTGTGTTGGCAAGTCCTTTTTCAAATTTCTAAGAGACAAAGAAAGGTAAATTGCAATTGAAAAACTTCATTTTTTTGTGTTTATGTAGGCCTAAACTAAGACCGCTGCAGTGTTGTTAGTGTTAAAACAATGGGAGAGCGGCTTGAATGATTCATGTTATACCTTTGTGCTAAATCCAAAACAGTTTGCTTGCTGACAGTTTACGTTCAACAGGTCGCTCACTATTGCTAGGTTGTTTGACTATATTTATGCTTATATTTCAAAAGTAGATGTCAGATTGGCAGTTTGGCTTCGTCAAACTGCTTATGTTAACAAGTTAAATTAGACTAAGTCTGTTTTCTCCTCGTGATCAAATACTGTGCAAGATAACCCCTTACCTAGGCACAAAAATGGTCCTTGATCTGTTGTAATCCCTTTTCGTTTGAGAGTAAACGGGAAAAAAATGTAATGTAGAAACTCAGTCCTTGTTCTGATCTGTGAATTTCTGCGCATTAGATCTATATTGCGTGGAATGTTGTAGTCTAGCCAGTAGGTTCTGATTGTTCTGTCTGATTAATTAATTATTTTCCATGACGTGACTGATGTTATTAAGCCAGTGATTTGGGAGGTGAGAGGGTTTGGGGGGTAGGGGGACACCTGATATAAATTAAATTCACACTATTAGTGAAACATTTTGTTATTGTGCTTTATTGTGATTAATTGATTGAATGACAGAGCTCTCTCTCTCTGTCTCTCTGTCTCTCTGTCTCTCTGTCTCTCTGTCTCTCTCTCTCTCTTTCTCTCTGATCTCTTCTCTCTCACGATTACGGATTTACAGTGGATAATGAATTGTCATGCATATTTTAATTGTTCTGTCTGATTATTAATTTCCAGGTGATTTTTTGATATTGTAAATTTGTTAGTGAAATAATTTTTATATTTTTTATTGTGATTAATTGAATAATCTAATGACAGAGCTCTCTCTCTGTCTCTCTGTCTCTGTCTCTCTGTCTCTCTGTCTCTCTGTCTCTCTCTCTCTCTCTCTCTCTCTCTCTCTCTCTCTCTCCTCTCAACATTAAGGATTTACAGTTTCATAAATAACAGTCTGTCATTTTTTAATGTTAAAAAATAATAAATTCCAGGGCAGAAAAAAAATACACACATAACAAAAAAGCACCAATAAATAAAAACATAAAAAAAAACAAAAAAAAAAAAACAAAAAAAAAAAAAAATAAATAAAAATTTTAAAATAATTTCATATACCAGCATACCTCAATAACCACAAAATCAATTCATATAAAATAAAATCTCCAGATAATCAAGTCTCAATCTATCCCTGCTCTACGGTAAACCAAATAAGGTATCACATAACAATATTAACAACATGTGTAATAGCCAAATAATAAATAAATATTATTTCCATTGTCTACAAAACATCTTTCTACATTAAACAAAAACCTAGGGTACAAAATAAATTAATATTACATTGCCCATTTTGATTTTTTTTACAATTCTATTCTAAATACCTGACGATAACTATTACCAGAACAATAACAAATCTTTCATACCAGTATGGAAAAAGAAAGAATGTTTTGTGGATTTATTTCCAAGAGCTAATACGTTATATAAATTGTGTTTAGACATAATCAAAAGTTGATAAACAAAGAATAAAAGTTGATTTCTGCAGTCAGCCGCTAAAAACATGTTTGAATATTAAACAGTCAAAACAAAAAAAGGTTTTTTGATAAAAAAAAAGAAAAGTACTAAACGTTACCACGCGCGTGTGCGCGACCAGAATTCATAAATTAAAAGTACAAAAAATAAAATTAAAATCTATAAATTTAAGAAAATATATTTTTGACTCAGATAATTAAAAATAAAGCCATATGAGTAATTTTCTAGATATCCATTAATGACGTCTTAGATATTCTAGTAATTAAAGTAATAAACTATTTTATAGTATTTTGAATCAGAATAAAATCTTCTTTTCAAGTATTTGATATAAATAATTTTTCATTGTATTTTGAAGTAGTTAAAATTCTCCTAAGCTGGTATAAGTATTGTCAAGGTAAGTAGGGCATGTTGTTATATAAATGGAAAGGGGACACGTTAAATGTAGACAACTACAGAGGAATAACTCTTCTTAGAAATAACTTCTTAGGTATAGAACAAGCAGGTTTTAGAAAAGGTAACTCAACCACTAATCACGTTTTTGCTCTGTACTGTCTAATTGACATTTACTTGCAACAACAGAAAAGATTGTTTACTACCTTTGTTGATTATAAAAAGGCATTTGATAACGTACAGCGAAATATGCTTTGAGAAAAATTAATTTAAAAAATGGTATTTCCGCACGAGTTTTGACTGTAATTAAAGATATGTATCAAAAGGCCAAAGCTTGTGTTAAAACGCTTAATGGTATATCGTCTATTTTTTCACATGCAATGCTGGAGTGAGGCAAGGTGAGAATTTATAACCGATTTTATTTTCATTGTTTCTGAACGATTTAAGGTCGTTCCTTGCCGAACATGTTGATGGTTTATCGTTGCCACGGAATATTGCAAATGGTTTCAATTTCTCAGATGTTGATCAGTATTTTAATTTGTTCTTGTTACTGTATACTGATGATACAGTCATTTTATCAGAATCAGCTGAAGACATGCAGAAAGCTTTAGACTACCCAAAAACATATTGTGCTAAGTTCGGCCTCTGCATAAATATTGCCAAAAGAAAAGTTATGTTTTTTTGAAGATGGAAAGTCAGAAAGTTGCCTGTCTTTAAGTTTAATAATGTTATCATTGAAATTATTTGGGAATACAAATATTTAGGTACTCTCTTTAATTATAACAATAAATTTCAAAAGAACTTGAAAGCCCAGAGTGTGTCAGCTGAACGAGCGATGAATGCACTTTTAAGGAAGTGTAGAAAGTCAGATTTGCAGCTTGATGTCCAGCTAGACCTCTTTGATAAATGTGTTAAACCGATTCTGTTGTACAACTGTAAGTGTGGGCTCACGAAAAAAATGGAAATGTATGATAAATTGTAGCTGACATTTTTAAAAATGATCCTTAACGTAAAAGTTAGCACGCCGACTTGCATGTTTTTAGGTGAAGTTGGCTGTATTCCTGTCTCTTTGGATGCCAAATGTAGGTTACTTTGCTTTTGGTATAAATTGTGTATCGATTGTTGTAACGATTCCACAAAAAATGTCAGTGCTTATGTTTTTGTCTGTGCTCTTATTTATTTTTTAATAGTGAGTATAAATTATCTTGGTTAATTAGGGTTCGTTCCCTTCTGAATGATCTCGGTCTGTCTTTCATATGGTTGCGTGGTTGTAGTTATTCTTTGAGCTATTTTAAGAACCGGATTAAACAACGCCTGAGAGACCAAGTTTTGCAAATCTGGCTTCAGGATATAAATGAGCATAGCAGTTGTATTACGTATAGAATGTTTAAGGAAATGTTTTGTTTTGAGGATTATTTCATTAATTTGTCATCATTTTTTAGAATAAACCTGTTAAAGTTTAGACTCAGTTGCCATAAACTTCCGATTCAAACTCAAAGATATATAAATATTCTTCGAGAAGAAAGGCTGTGTTCTTTGTGTGACCTAAATGAAATAGATGATGAATTCCATTATTTGTTTAATTGTACTAATCCCCTTCTTAAAGACAACAGAATTTTCCTTTTGCCACAATATTTTAGGAATCGCCCGAATGTCATCAAATTAAAGCAGCTAATGAACTCTAAGTCGAAAGGCAAACTAATGAATTTAAGTCGTTTTATTGGAATCATATTATCGCTTTTTTGAGTAGTATCACATTTTGTTTTTCCCAAGTGCGTCAATACTGTTTGGTGGTCATGTGTGTGTGCTTTACTGTTTTTGCATTTTTGTGATTGTTATTTTATTTTTATTATGACTGTTGTTTTTGTTCTATTTGGCATCTTTATGCGCTTGTCGTATGTGTTTATATGTGTGTGTGAGCGTGTGTGTTTCGTTGAGTGCATATTGACGAAGTACAGTATGTATGAGTTAAAAATAGTTGATTTGCTGTCTTTTCATTCAGTAGCCAATATGTTATTGTTATTGTTTGCAGTTAAATGCTAATGTCTTTTTTATGTTTATGTTGTATTAATATAGTACCGTTCTTGCTGTTTTATGCATATATGGTGTATCCCTAACCCCATTTATCCCTTGTCTGGCTATACGGCCCACCCCTGGGCTAGGAGCCTAATTTAATAATATTGACTGTTTTATTGTTTGTTTAATAAAAGGACCAATAAATCTGCTTTTATTGTGTGTGAGTGTGTGTGTGTGTATATGTTTGTGTGTGTGTGTGTGTGTTCCACTTGCAACACATTGCGATGGTGGCGCGAAAGTATGTCAATTGGTTGGTCTGTGACTTCATAAAATTTGGCGCGTTTTCAGCTGGAACACAGGGAGATGAAGGAAAGGGTATCTGGTTGGTCTTAATCTGGTCCAACCATTTGCAATGAGTAGATGTAAGTACCAATAGTGGTTCCTCTCCCCAGGGTCAAATCTCTGTCAATTATGATGTACGGATTATTGTACATATGTGTCGCTCAAACTATAAAGATAATAATTTGTTACACATTTTTTGCAAGGTTTAAAGGACAAGGTTGCTATTAAGGACGAAGTAATTTCTGTAAAGACATCCTTACACAAATCATAGCCAAAATAATTTCTTTGTAGATAAGTGGAACTGCCGAAATAAATCAATCCTTGCACAGTACATCATTGCAACTATTTATTTTCCAAACCCAAAAGATATTATCTAGTACTCTTGTAAACGGGAACTTGGCTACAAATGCCATGCGACTGCAAGTGTATGCTGCAGTGGTGGTGTCCGTAGCAGTTGACACAGGCGGCGACCTCGCGTGGCTTAAGAGTAAATGGCTTTTGTCTCCACAGTAACCATAACAATTTCTTCGCCATTGTCGAATTTCACGAATCTTCTTTCAGTAGCGTTTAAAGGTTGCTGGTTTATTATCGACACTTTATGACTATGCCTGCGGTTTTTCTCACAAGCTGGCGCTATTAAAAATAAGAGAGCAATAATATTTTCGTCAGCTTTTTGTGGGTATACGCCATCGTAGTGATGATGGTCGCCGTCCTGACTTGAAGGCAGTAACGTAGTCTGCAAAGGGGACTAGGTTGAGCCCCAGAAAGCGTGGCTAACTGGACACCCTGCTGGTGAGAAGGGCCGTGAACTGTGACAGGTCGACCAGCTTAAAGGCCACGGAGTGGCCTACTCTGCACGGCCAGAGGCTATACTGACTGCAGCTAGGCTAGAGCGAGCATCGTCAGCATTTTGACAGGCCTACTATTACTACCTGACGTGCCCCTCCTTTAATTCACTTTTCACTCACTGTTTGTCTGCTTTATAAAGTTTTTTGTTCAAACCGAACTGAGCATAATAACAAACAGTACATTTCATTAAAATAATGTACATCTCTTAGTTTATTATTGGAACAATGAGAACAAAAACTAATGGCCACCACAAGTGTTCATAGGCCATTGCGCCCCTTTCAATTCGCATCCCTCCTCCCATCATAGCCTTCCATTCCAAACCACCAACGTCCTTCCACTCTTTGCTTGACTACTGTGAAGTTTACAGAATACTTCTTGCCAATTTGTTTCGAAATGAAAACTAATTTTATATCTTTGCCAAACGTGGGTCCGATCGTGCTGAAATGATTCGTAGACCAAAATATATTTTAGCCGACTGTTGCATCGGTCAGTCCGTGTGCGTTGCACGTGCCGACGCGCGTGCAGATAAAAGTATTAACCTGCTTCTGAAAAAGACTATAGTGATTTGATGCTGATGAAGGAATGGCCTAAACAACAAGCTAAATATAAACAAAACATGTCTCGCACCAGGAACCGTGCATGATGTGGATTGTAAATATTGATTTCATTATAATTAAAGGACCAGGATATCGAGGATGTTTTTATTTTTTTTTCTGACAATGAGTTTATTTAGGAAATTATATTGTTGTGACCACAAACAAAATCTAATGGGTAATTCCTGCTCAATCCGACCACTAAGCTTTGAATTGTAGGCGTCGTCCTTTGTTATGTAAACAATCAACTCACTAATTTGAGAAACAACCCTCATGCTATTAATTTGCACATAAACAAACTAATTTATAGATTTATATCAAGTCCGTACTTTTGGAAGTTTTTTTAATAACTTATTATTTTCCGGTGGCAACACTCACTGTGAATTTCAAAAAGATATGTAACGCCTAAATTAGTGCTCCCAACAGAGTCCTTTAAAGCGGGCTTCTTCGAACATTATTTTAATAGTTTCATCAATGTTTATCATTATAATGCATCATGCATGAACATTATGTGCGATTTTTGTTATTCAAGCAAATTATTTCCTGCCCTGACGGGACTTTTAGTCAAACAGGCCGAACAGGCCACCGCAACCCAGCCCTGGCAGGCAGAGATGTTCAATTTGCATTCATTTGTCAAGACGCTTCTGTTTGCCATTCTGTCACAGTAATTTCATGAAGTCTCTATCGACCTCACATCTAATGGAAATGCGGCTCCGTTCATTTCTTCTGGACCATTTAGCCTCGCTTTAAAAACGCTTGTACTGCTATACAAACACCAATCTGGCAGCGATGTGTGGACATTGCATTAAAGTAAATGTAGGAGGGGTCGCTTTAGTCACTCACATGTCAATCACCTTTCACAACAAGCATTGAATAAAAGTTAGTTTATTAATGTATAGTCACAATATTAAGGAGAATAAACTATTAAACAATTATTCAACATTTGTAGTAGAACAAGCTAATATGAATGTTATCATTTAGATGTTACTTTGTTTTAGTCATTCTGTACTTGTTTCTTTTAAAACAAGGCATTTCTGTTTCTCAAGACACTTTGGATAGAGCTATGTTTAAAATGCCAAGGCGGAACACGGCACATGAGTGAGATAAACAGCACGCCGTACAATGTCAGTTTCAAGTTGTGAAGAAAAAATCGTGATTAAAAAAAATCAAAATAGATGAGTGTGGTGTTATCACAGTCATGTCTGTGAAATAGAACATGCAGTCTTGTCCAACAATGTCTTCCAGCATAGTGCAGCAGCGTGAGCAAGACAAGGGAAGGCGCTAGAAAGAAGCTGCGAACCAGTCAAAGGCCTCGATCCTACAGTGACTAAGCCAGTCACATGAACCTGAACATTCCCTGGCCTGCTTAGAGACAAATTGGGAAAGTAACTGTGGTCTGACCCAATACATTAGGCCATGTCCGTGACAAGTCCTGTGAATCTTGCAAGTGTTTGTATCGTCCTGAGCCAAATGTCTCATATCATGTAAAAAGACACACAAAGAGGACAGCAATTTGTCTTGGGTCCCTGTTGGCACTGCCGAG
Organism: Oncomelania hupensis; assembly: GCA_036898135.1. Taxonomy (NCBI): domain Eukaryota; kingdom Metazoa; phylum Mollusca; class Gastropoda; order Littorinimorpha; family Pomatiopsidae; genus Oncomelania; species Oncomelania hupensis. The sequence continues at coordinate 70,301,944 of CM072512.1, read as the reverse complement.
CCCTGGTCGCCCCTCAGGGCCTTTAAAGGCATTGTACCATCTTATGCGGCGAGGCACAATGCAAAATGTAGAATAAAACAACCAGAATCGCAATTCTAAAATTTTCTTTGTATTTCTCATTCCTGGTAATTATAAAATCTTTTTAATTCTTTGTCTTATTACAATGATATTTTTAGGGAAAGACGGGTAAAGACCTTGACTACTCTCTGCATGATCGCAGAACGATATCGATGTATTCCTTCACTTCGTTCAAAATTAAGTTTTATATATATATTTATGAGAGAGAGAGAGAGAGAGAGAGAGAGAGAGAGAGAGAGAGAGAGATGCACTCATACTGATACATAGCACTGAAGTCTCAAAGTAGGACGGCTTTAATACTTAATACTGAATACTGTGCTCCCTCACCCGGCCCTCCACGGAGCTCGTGTGCCTGGGAAATAATGAGAGCAGAAAGAAACACTGCAGTTACAAATGGAGAGGCTTGTGACAACTTCTGGCTCGTTTGTTACGACCGACGTTTATTTGGAAACAGATGCGAGCAAGGCGGAAATGTAGCGCGATGCCAGGCACACAGGAACTGCCCAGCCTAGGAAAACAGCAGCCATCGTGCTTAATGGTCTGACTCGATCTGACGCTCTTTCCCCAGATATTGCTGATACCGTAACTCGTTCGGAATCATTCACTTAATATTATTACACATACATGGTATAGAATATAATTATTTTCGTTACTATTTATTTATTTACTGACTGACTAATAGCAATGATAATTCTCACCTTTTCCGCTTATATTATAAGTTATGCTTTATATATATATATATATATATATATATATATATATATATATATATATATATATATATATATATATATATATATATATATATATATATATATATATTACGAGAGAGAGAGAGAGAAGAGAGAGAGAGAGAGAGAGAGAGAGAGAGAGAGAGAGAGAGAGAGAGAGAGAGAGAGAGAGAGAAACCAAACAGTCACATTTTATGTAGAAATTTTTTCGAGGTTATAATCACCTCTTCCTCGGGGGTAATGGCACAGAAGATAACATTCGCATATAAATAAATAAATAAGTATATATATTGAGAGAGAGAGAGAGAGAGAGAGAGAGAGAGAGAGAGAGAGAGAGAGAGAGAGAGAGAGAGACAGAGAGAGAGAGAGCGACAGAGACAGAGAGAGACAGAGAGAGAGAAATCAAGGTCACATTTTATGTTGTCAAATTTTCGAGGTTTTAATCACCTCTTCCTCAGGGGTAATGGCACAGAAGATAACATTCGCCTATAAAATCACACACACACACACACACACATATATATATATATATATATATATATATATATATATATATATATATATATATATATATATATATATATATATATATATAAATAATACCTTGTCAGGGCAACAGTTGTTTGTGCGATCCTGGAGAGGACTTCTTGTCGGGACCCATTATCTGATACAATTGCTCTTAAATATTTGAAGCTATGCACTGTGTTGGCCTTGGACTTTGATCTCCGTGTAGATGCCACTGTTGTTGTTGGTCATCATTTTAGTCTTCTCTGCACTTATTTCCATTCCATAGGCTCTGGAGGTGGTGTCAAGCCTCTGGATCAGCTGTTTAAGTTCTTGTTCTTCTCCAGCCAATCCATCAATTTCATCCGCACAACGATGTTTGGAGATTGTTCTACTCCCTATGCTGACTGTGCCTTCGTGATCTGCAAGGACATCTGACATTATAGGAAGATGTTGAAGAGTGTTGGAGAGAGTATGCATCCTTGGCGCACACCGATTGTTGTTCAGAACCAGTTTCCGATGGCGCTGTTATAGAGGACTGCACTGGTAGCATTGTCATACAGACTTTTGATGACTTCAATAATTTGAGGGCTGATGTTGTACACTACCATGGTTGCCCACAGAGCTAGAGCTGCATGCCAGACTCGGTCAAACGCTTTTTTGAAGTCTACAAACACATGATATAGATGTTGTTGGTGCTGTAAGTATTTCTCGCAGATTATTCTGGGGTTGAAAATCTGTTCAGTGGTACTTCGCCCTGCCCTGAATCCTGCTTGTTCTTCAGCTATGATTTGTTTAGCTTGGGGTTTCAGCCTGTTGTCTTGTGGACCAAGAATCCAACGCCGTGTTCGTGCCTGCCATCTCAACCGCTGAAATAAAGCTTGTGGCCTTTGTCGGTCGTTGTTTTACCCAGGCCTTTCCAGCGCAGTTCGCTGTTACCTAAAACCTTTCCATCGATAGTGGTCCAGCTCGTGGGCCAGTTCTTCTAATTTTCCTTCCGCAGTTAGGGTCTTGACATTCCAGGTTCCTATGATGATGTTGTTTTTCGAGCGGATAGTAGCACACTAGTCACCTCCGTCCTAGTTACCAACGGAAGGCGCGGTCCTTGGTGACCCGGGCGACGACCGATCCGGTATGTAAAGAATGGTTATATTCATCATGCAGTGTGTCTTGGTCAAGAAAGATCTGGCAGGGCCAATCCTCTCCAGGCTGTTGGCCACAGCCGATGTCCACAAATACAGTGTGACTCGCCTTGGCCCCGAGCACGTGGTCGTTGAACCTGTAGTAACATTATGTTCCTCGGTCCTGGCCGGTGACTTCTGTGTAGAAGACTTTCGCCCAGTGATGCCGTGCTGCCATCACCCCTGTTAGTCGCCTTTAACGACACGCCGGGAAAGTTTGGTCTTTTCTATTCAGTGCCCGAACCCACAGGGCTGAAACACTCATGCCAGAACTATAAAATCAAAACTGTACACACGTCCAACTGCCATTGAAAGTGATGGTTAAAACCGCACAGTTGGTACTGCACTAACCTGCAAACCAAATCTTGGCCTCAAGCATTCGATGTACAATCTCTTAAAGGCCAAGAAGCAGAAAAAAAAGAAAAAAAAGAAAATTTAAACTAGCTTTCATTTTTTTCTTTTTCTTATTTTCTTTATTTCTTTATTTTTCTTTTATATATGATTCTCTGAATATTATTTTAGGTTGAGACTCCAAGATGAACAAATCATAGCTGATGAACAAGTAGGATTCAAGGCAGGGAGAAGTAGTACTGAGTGGATTTGCGAAAAATACCTACATCACCAACAACATCTATATCATGTGTTTGTAGACTTCAAGAAAGCGTTTGACTGAGTCTTGCATGCAGCTCTGTGGGCAACCATGAAAGTGTACCACATCAGCCCTAACATTATTGAAGTCATCAAAAGTCTGTATGACAAGGCTACCAGTGCAGTCCTCCACAACAGCGCCATCGGGAACTGGTTCAGATTTAAAAAAATCGGCATGCGCCAACGATGCTTACTCTCTCCAACACTCTTCAACATCTTCCTAGAGCACATCATGTTCGATGCCTTTGCAGACCACTAAGGCACAGTCGACACAGGGGGTAGAGCAATCTACATCCTTCGTTTTGCGGATACATTGATGGATTGGCTGGAGTGGAACAAGAACTTGAACAGCTTGTACAGAGGCTTGTCACCACTTCCAGAGCTTTTATAATGGAAATAAGTGCAGAGAAGACCAAACTGATGGCCAACAACACCAATGGCAACAAAACGGACATAAAAGTTCAAGGCCAATCTGTTACGTTGAAACGCCAATGGTAGTATGTCTGAAACGCGCACGATAGATCTAATCGTTTCGTTTTGCAAAGTGTTCAATAATGGAGTTTATTTACCTTTGATTTGAGTTTGCATTGTTGTTAGGAGAGGCTTTGTATAACGTTGATGATTTTAGTTGGTCGATATTGTTGGAGAATTCTCTAGATTTTGAGTATTTACTATCGATGGAAACTTCCCGATGGATATCGAAGTATGAGAATGTTCCCGGAAGGAGAAGAAATAGGTATGACGCAAGACCGTAATGACGAAGTTAGAAGCGATTGGTTAAATTGCGTCATACGAGATTGATCCAGGGTGTTCGGGAGTATCAAGAGACTATTTAAGTGCCGCAATGTTTCAAAAGAGTAGAGAAGTTGTTGATAGTGAGTTGGAAAGTAAAAGTTGAAAGTGGAAAGCGATTGTATGCAGTTGTTGATGTGTGCTGAATAAAAGTGGAAAACTTCATACGTCGACTTTGTGACTTGTATGCTGATTGAGCGGGTTGCGTGAATAAACGAATCTGAGCTACACTCATCAGTACTTCAGCATTGGGGCTGAATCCACTACTGATAGAAAACACCAACATCAAACGGAGTGTAACACAATCCCTCAACACGAGGGAGCCATTGTATCAGACAATGCGTCCCGGCAGGAAGTCCTTCCCATGATCGCACAAACAACTGCTGCCCTGACAAGGGTTGAAGCCTATTTGGAAAGACAGGACTATCAGTCTACATTCCAAGGTAAGGCTTCTGCGCTCCCTTGTCACCTAAATCTTCATGTACGCTTGCAGCAGATCTACAACGAAGAATACAAAACATGGAGATGAGGTCCTACAGAAGACTTCTGGGCATTTCCTATACCCAACACATCACCAACAACGAAATCCGACAGACCATCACACAATCCATTGGACAACACGATGACATGTTCACAGTGGTAAAGAAACGAAAACTGCGATGGTATGGCCACATCACCAGAGCATCAGGCCTTGCAAAGACCATCCTGCAAGGCACTGCGCAAGGATGCAGAAGAAGAGGGAGACAGAAAAAAGTTGGGAGAACAACATTCGAGAATTGACAGGCTTGACATTGCGCGAAGCCATGAAGGTTGCTGCGGACAGAGAAAGATGGAGTACGCTGGTAAAACTATCGTCTGTGGTGCCTAAAAGACTTTCGAGTTACGGGATAGGATATGATAGGTATATGATTTTAGTTATGTTTAGCGATGTATGGTCATGTTCTGTGGTAAACAACCATAGTCATGAATTCTAATTTTTACAAGTTAATTTTAAAAAAAGAAAGGATAAAGCTTTATACATTCATCATACTGCTATGTAGAGTGCCCCGATGAAGGTGTACAACCGAAAGTTTGACACACACAAATAGGAAAAAAACCTGAATGGACAAATATTGTCGTTTCTCAAAGTGTTTTATTATATGTTTTATTCCACTTCAATACAGAGGACAAACTCTTGAATTGTTGTTGTGTAAAGCCAGCAGTTCTGCTTTTGAAATATTTGAAATAAAAGCGTTCATGCAATGTGTAAATGAACTCAATGTGTGTGTGTGTGTGTGTGTGTGTGTGTGCGTGTGTGTGTGTTTACTTAATATTTGAAGGCAACTTCTCAATGGAAGTGTTAATTTACCCATTGGATGTACGTTTCTACGTTTATCAGGGAGAGGACGGGTGGGAGTATTATTTTTGTTATTTAATTATAAATATTTTCATATATTGTAGGATAAAGAAGAAAATACACTAGACCCATTTTGGATGCTTTTTGCTATTAAAGTACTCATAATTCAAGTGGGGTACAAAATATTCGCTAATGATTCAAGTATCTCAGTCCTATGTCAGTCCGTCAGTCGGTCGGTCCGTCGCTCTTTCGGTCCGAATTGACTTTTATGTTCAAAACAACTTTATAAAATTATCTAAAATAGAACTTCAACAATTTGTATTATATTTACTATTTGCAGAGACTCAATACAGCTCAAACCTTTACATAATTCATATGTGCACGTTCTGAAAGGTCAAGGTCGCTGAACTTCCTATTTTGTAACCACCTTTTGCGCTGTATCTCAAATTTTGGATAAAATTTGGCTTGCAGGTAGTTCAAGAAGTGCTCAATCGTCCCACGTTTTTATTTTGCTTTTGTAGGGTAAAACCCGAGACAGAACGAACCCACGAAAATTAGCAGGTTTTAGAAAGCTGTGTTTTCAATTATGTTAGCGAGTGTCTGGAAATACATTTACATAACTTGCCATCTTGTTTTTCTTGTGTGAGGTTAATAGTCACAATAAATTCTAGTCTGAGCTCTGAGAGGGCAAATGACAATGCATTTTCAGCTGTGTTAAATATGTAGCGCACAACTGTGTTTGCTTTTGATGCAATTGTGCCACTTTTTTTTAAAGCATGTTAACAAAATGTCTGTAAATAAATTCAAGTATCTCAGACTTAGGGTTTTTATGGACAGAATTCAATTTTTCCGTCAAACAAAAATAATACAAAGTTAATAACTTATATTAAAGTAGTAAACCTAAAATGTGTGTGCTTCCTATGCATCCTTGCATTAAGTTTTGCATTCCACATAATAACTAGAAATACTCCTAGCACGGTTATCCACCCATCCATGTACTAACTCCTCCCGAAGTTGCTTAACATTAAACATTGTTAGCGTGTGCCCAAACTACTTCACTACTGCGTCACCAGAAAAAAATACCAATAAACACACACTAAAATATTTGATCCACTAAACTTCTATATCAGAAAGATTTTGTTCTCAAACATTATGAAAAACCAGTTTTCGTAGTTACTTTTTAGCGCAAGAGATTAAATCCAAACAGCGATTATAAGTCGATGCATGTGGTTGATGGTGTGGAACTGTGAACGGGCGATTGTCAGGAGGTCGTTAGAGAAGAAGGGCCGGTGACAGGTCAGGCACAATGAAGTGTGTGGTAACGAGTGCCGAGTGCTGCTATTCTACCTTATTATTTAATGTTTCCTGCGCGCGGGCCGGTGGGGGTCGTAATAGGAAGCCAAAGGATCGGCCATTAAGCACAATCAGCCGTGCACACCAAGGCCGCTTCAGCCGCCGTCGTTCCGCCGCTTCCGAAAGCTTCGGAAGTGAGAAAGTGTTTCGTGCACTAAAGTTGCCGTGTACAACCGCTGGTCACGCGAAAGTCGAATGCCATCGACGATCTGGAGGATATGGGGTTTGTGTCCACAAAGCCGGTAGTGGGCAGTGTGCGAGATAAGTGTCGTCATACCTAACTTCCTTGTAGACCATCTCCTGCCCAAAGTCCAAGATGGCGATGAATCAAATGATTATACACTACCGAATTCGTAGGCCTTTTACGAACATGCTGGTCACTGTGAAACCAAGAGCTTAGGTATTAAAGAACTCACAGATCGCCGCTTTTGTATTTCCAGACATCAGAACGAGCCAATTGTCGATCTGTCTATATGTCGGTCGGCCTGTTGGTCCGTTGGAAGCCATATCTCAAGAACCGCTCAACGGATTTTGACCAAACTTCAATGGAGCATTACCAAAAATAGTGGCCTGCCTCCTGTGCCATTATATTTGCCCTACATCTAAAGTCAAGGTCACTTGAGTCATTTTGTTGCTAAACATGTTTTGCTCAATATCTTAAAAACCACTGTAGCGATGTGATCGTGATTTGATATACAGGTACTTCAGATCATGGGCCATCATCCTGTATCAGTCCGGTTATAATTCAATCGGTCAGTCGGTCGATCCGTAGCTCAGAATTTCACTGTTTTGTTCAAAAACCACTTTTGCACTATCTTAAGAATAACTGAAACAAAATTCATTATTTTTACATTGCGGATACTGTCACAAGCAGACCCGTTTACCCCTCACTATTTGAGCTTTTGCTTGTTTAGCAGTAGTAAAACTTAGAAGGTTATTGTAGTCTATAGCAGACGATTAAGGTATAACTGATGTGTACACACACACTGCGAGCTGACGCGAGCCGTTTTGTGACATCATCGCGGCATATGATCGAGTTTTGAACTTTATAGCCACTTAGATTATTTCAGCCAATCGGGACACAGGTAGAGGGTTTAGAACCAGTTCTGGCTGATTCAGTCCAAGCCAAGTATAGGTCAGTTGTGTGGAAAGTTTAGGACAGTACACAGCTACTTCCTAGCAAAAATATCTCCACTGATCAAACAGGGAAGCAGAGCTTGTTGAATTTTTGAATTCAATCAAGTAGCCACGGGCCTGACATTGTCGAACAGGTAAATGAACATACTTTTGTTTCATCGTGATGTATTTATACTATTGTTGAAATTATGTTTGTGGAATTTGCTATGCATAGATTTGAATTGTTAGTCCGACTTTGCCTTACCACGTGGAGAAGCCGAACACGTGTTAAGCACGACCGGTTTTGACGCCATGTTGTATACCTGACGGATCCACTGTTGTTTAACCTATATGTATGCATGCAGACCAGTGGCTATACCAGTGAATGTTTATAATAGTATTAATTCTTTATGTGTATAGTTAGCCACGATTTATATTTATGTATGTATAGGAAATTAGAGTGGAGATTCCAGTGGACCACCGACTTAGCAGAATGTTCGTCGCTTATGTATAGAGATGTGGAGCTATCACTGAGGGCTACTTTGGCTTTCAGTGAGACGCTCTGCACAGACCTATTATTCAGGGTTGTGCAGAATTTCGTCTCATATGTTACAGACGAGCAGGCAGGATATCGTGAGCCCAACTCAACAGCAGAGCAGAAACTAATCTACTATTCGAGTTGGCTGCCGAGGCATCTACAGCATCGTGCGCAGATAGCCTCAAACGTCGTACCAAAAGTCAAAGACTACACGACGACCCAGCGTGTACCAGAAGCTACCTCAACGCAGTGCTTCAAACACGCCACACTTCAGTTAAGTGCCCAGGAAACAGTGCACTAAAACTGTAGCAAAAGGACCACAGTAGTCCACTCTTCATGAACGGTAGTAGCCAGTGCCCTATGAACAAATAATAGCTGCCTAGACTATCAGCGAGCGAACCATTCGCATTTAACTTTTAAGTTAGATTCGTACTACGAAGATCGTGTATAGAGTAGAAGAAATAAATGTGTGATTTTGACTGTTATCAAGTGGCTGGACTACATATGATTCATAGCCGTGTGAAAGCTAGTGTGACAGTGATCTTTTACCATTTTCCTATCTATCTCTGTACCCCAGCCTTAACACAGACAAAGCTAAACAAATAAATGTATTAAAGTAATTCACCGGGTGACTCACTAGCAGTTCCCATAGAATAAGACGTGAGGGTTACAGCATTCCATTGTGCAGAGCCCAGCAACAATAAAACCCCACGTTACAGATACTTTAACTACTAAAATAATATATTTGGTTTGCAAGTAGTTGAGATGGTGACCTATGATCCCAAGTTTCCCCTTTGTTTTGTTAGGAGAAAACCCAGTCACAAAACCGCCGTGAAAATTAAAACTTCTGAAAATGTGTAAATGTTTGGAAATACACTTGAACTGCTTGCCATCTTGTTCTATTTGTAATGTAACTGTAATCTATGCAACTGTGCATGTCAAAACTCAACTGTATTAGTTTGCAGTATTATTTCTTGGTTCTGATTCTGCTGAGAGCGGGAGGGGGAGAGAGAGAGAGAGAGAGACAGAGAGAGACAGAGAGAGACAGAGAGAGACAGAGAGAGAGAGAGACAGAGAGAGAGAGAGAGAGAGACAGAGAGAGACAGAGAGAGACAGAGAGAGAGAGAGAGAGAGAGAGAGAGAGAGAGAGAGAGAGAGAGGTTGTGGTGGCTGAAAGCAAAAGACTAGAAGAGCAGCTGCCAATAGGTGAACTCCGTTTACAGGTGGTGAAAAAGAAGAAAGCCAAGAGCAAGTCGTGACCGATTTGCACGCCTTTTCTCGCTCACCTGCCTTTTGTCTTCTACACACGACCGGGATTAACCTCATCCTCATTTCCTTTGTGTCAAGTTAATAGCTCAAAGCAATATATTCCACTTTGTATTTTGGACATAATTCTTTACGACTAATTAAAAATAAACTGAAATAACAGCATTGTCTGCTTCAGCTGCCCATGATCACTCCTTGGGTAGGGGTTCCGCAGTCATCATTTAAAGGATTCACATTCACGCTTTTATTCAAATTTTGTATTTCCACTTATCTGGAAATACTTTGAAATAGTCGGGGTTGAGGATTAGAGGGAATGAGAACTGTCACGTCACCCGTACGGGTTCAGTGCCGTCAGCTCATACAGCGAGTGGAAGAGATTGTCACACCACGCGAGAGAACACCTGGGTTGGATTTTTCTTGCTATTATATTCATTCATTCATTACTAAGGACAGAACAACAAAACCTCATTCTTCATGCATCCATGCCACATGCACAAACGAGTAAACATATAAAACTTGTTCCATCTCTCTTTCTCTGGAGCACTTGACTGTCCTCGATGTGAAGAGAGAGTACACTTGACCGTTCATGATACCAAAAAAACCTCCCTTACGTGAATGTCTTGTTGTCGCCCTCTCACCACATAATATCAAAATAACGACAAAATTATTATCTTAGGATACGAGGTCGGCTCCAGATCCCTCGACAACAGTTCCACCTCAATCAAAGGGGACGATGCAAATGTTCCATGCCGATTGGATACTAGACACTGGATACTGGATCCCACACCGGATACTGGATCCCACACTGGATACTGGATCCCACACTGGATTCTGGATCCCACACTCGATACTGGATCCCACACTCGATACTGGATCCCACCTTGGATTCTGAATCCCACACTGTACACTGGATCCCACCTTGGATTCTGAATGCGCCTGTAACAGTTCAATTGTCTACTTCTCATAAATCTCCGACGTAAATTAAATCAGTGCTTTACAAGGTACGACACAATATATTTGATTGGAATAGTAAACAAACATAACAACCAAAATATTCCATTAAATGTTCTTCCAAAATTACAATATCATTCTCCGTAATCACGATTCCCCACCTACAAGCTCCCATTCTTTTCCAAGCTCCCTGACATAGCTATTCGATAATGATTAGATGAAAATAAACTTACACAAGTTGCGCGTGAATATATCTGTCCGATTCTGTTTGTGCCAAGTATGGTCACAGGAAGAGTCACTCCTTTTTTCTACAATTCGACCCACACGGTCAACAACTGAAAAAAAAAGGCGTTCCGCTTCGCCACACACGTCAATTGCCTTCCGACAAATACACACAGCACGTCATTTCCACTTACGTCATGCATGTACATGAAAACAAGACGTCCTTTCCCTACAAACAAGCTTCCAGACAGAATTTGCAAACTAATGAGACAGAGATCAAACTCAAACAAAAGAAACTAACACAAAAGCCAGATGAACATTCATACTCTTTTATTCAACAATCTAACTCACGCACACAGGACGATGGGATATTTAAACCACCCTCAACCCCTATCTAGACCCACAACCCAGTATTTACTGAACAATTACCTCCCTTGTCTAATCTATAAAAAAAAAAACAGAACTGTACATAAAATACCCATACAACAATATGCAACAATGAGAACAATGAGCAATAAGTAAATCCAAACTGCAAATAAATTCGATTACGAGTTGAGGAGTTAATCCAGCAAAACTTGGAAAAAGTGATTATATTGAGTCAACTGGCTTTATCAACACTAGCACGGTAAGTAACTCTCTTGTCTTTTAAATAATTTCAGAAACTTTACTAATAAAGTACACTGCACTAAGTGCTGAAACTGGGAATATGTTTTATGTGAGTGACATGCATGTGTGTGTGCGTGTATGACTGTGGCGTTGTAAGCGTGTAATGTAGACCCCAACGGTAACTCCCTGTCGTCTGAGGTGAGGCGACGAGTCCTGGTGGTGATGGCGAGAACGCCCCAGAGCGGTGCCCAACATAAAAAGGAACGTCCGTCTCAGTCCACACCCCATAGCAGGTAAAGGAGGAGGTGGTTGACCCCCCCAATGATGGTGACAACCGCAGAAGTCACAGAGGTGGCAGCAGTAGTGCGATAATACAGGAAGTAATGTAGTACATCACAAGTACAGCACACATAGGCCCAATCTGGTCAACAAATAAATTTTCTTACTAACCTATTTCCCAAAAAGGTAAACAATACATAAGAAATAACTCTTTCCGCCGTCTGCCATCTTGATCTGTTTATGTATGCATTTCAACAATTCAATGCAATTCTTAGTTTAACAATTTATATTTCTTTTCATAAACATATTTATACACAAATATACATTACACATATAACCACACTTCCAGTCAAACAATCTTGCTTCAACTTCATTCTCATCTTCATCACCCCTCTCCGTGTTATAGCACATTATCTCCCCTCATTCGCAATTATCTCTCTCTCTATCACTCTATAATACAACGTCATTCTTCCCTCATATTCATCACCCCTCTCTCTCTCATTTTAACATATATACTTTATCCTCACCCCTTGACCCCATGTAGCAACATCGTCAACAACATTTCATTTGCATATTTACACCAGAAAATCATATAAAATAATCTACGAAGAATACTATTAGAAAAATCTCTCCCTTTCCCCCTCATTCAACATCATTCATTCACGTACGCAAGCTCGGAGTGCATAGCCACTAAGAAATTGAATTACAGGGTTCACACTCACCTTGAAGTACTCGGCCTGTGAATACACGGATACACAACACCAACACCACAATACAAGATAATACACCACAGAATGTGGTGCTTCGGCTTGCGGATCTGAAGGTCCCGGGTTCAAGCCCTGGCCGGGCCATTGTGTTGTGTCCCTGGGAAAGACACTTTACTCCTGTTTTCCTACTCCTTCGGATGAGAGTATAAACCAAGGTCTAGTCTGTGTGTCGCATACATTCCATCATAACGGACTTTAAAGATCCTGACGCTCATGTCCTAGACGAGTGAGTGCCGGTAACAAGAACACACCCAGCATGCACTTGGTCCTTCTCCCCCATCCCTGGCTGCCCAGGATTGTGCTCAGTTGTCCGGGCGTCAGACCATGCGCCCAAAGGCTGCGGGTGGGCGTCTCGGAACGGTTTGAGTTAGATCCTGTATCGGCCAGCGCCTTGATCCTTAGGCTAAGGCGCCTTACAAATGACGAACATTATTATTATTATTATAGAATGTTATCCGTTTGGGAGTAATAAAGTTCGTTAACGTGCTATTGCTATGCTTTGCACTAGGAGCATCTCAGGACTTGCGAGGTCACTGAGCCTTGGAAGGTTCCTAATAGAAGGACACACAACCTTAAGAATGTACTCCACACTTATCACTTATAAGTGGCAGTAACAAACTTTCCCTTACAGTTTTCTGGTCATTCTTGTCCCGACGAGGGCATAAGACCTTGGGTGGTTCGAATCACACAAAACACTACCCTTTCGAAAACCGAAAACCGACTCTCCTTTATCATAAGACAACACAGTCTAAAAAGTCTCTTTTCGTCCAAAAAACGTCTGCTTTCAATAGCTATCAACCTGACTCTGCTGGGCTAAGATCTACCCAGTTCACAGTACACGGTATCGAGTTCCACTCAGTACCCTAATTTCCTCGACTATGCATTCATTATACGCTATGCGTTACCCACGTAAAAATCATACATACTTGGCTTACATACGCAGTAAAAATTGCTGATACAAACATTGTACACTGTATCACTAGAGATGTGCAACTCTGCACGATATGTAACTACGGCACTTCTATTATCGTGCATTGAAAACTCATGTCGTCACAAGAACGATCTAAATGTCGGCCGTTGGAAGCCATATCTCAAGAACCACTCAATGGATTTAGACCAAAGGAACATTACCTAAGCTAGTGGTCTGCCTCCTGTGCAATCATATTTGCTCTACCGCAGAAATCGTGATGATTGGAGTCATTTTATTACTAAACACGTTTTCATCAATATCTCAAAAACGACTGAAGCCATTTTGTTGAGTCCGGTATTTGGTAACTCGATCGATCCGTCGCTCCAAAATTTACTTTTGTGTTTAAAACACAATTTTTTCCTTATCTCAAGAATAGCTGAACTGAAATTCATAGTTTCTACTTTGCGAATATTTAAACTACTACAACTGAGCATGCTAAGCATATCAGATTATTCGTATTTGTACTTTCTCAAAGGTTAAGGTCATTTTGCTGCTTCACCATTTTCTAAAACGTTTTGCGCTATATCTAAAAATTGCCTTAGTCGATTTTGATAATGTTTTGCTTGCAGATAAACCAGGTATTGTTAGATATTTTCACTTTTACTTTCGTTAAAGCCGAGTCAGACCCAGCAACAACAAAATTAACACTTTTGAAAATGCTTATTTTTTCAGCGGTGTGTAGAGATACATTTGAATGACTTGCCAACTCGTTAATATGGCAATTCTACTGTTTGTTCTAAACCTTCTTCTTGTAGGAAATGATTTGAACATAGAAATACAGTCTAGGAATGATTAAATAAAACCTTCGCTTATGCACTGAACAGGACAGGAAACGTCTCACTGGTCCATCCTCTTTTGAAGTAAAACTATTGTGTGCATGGGACCTGTCCTGCAAATTGATAATGATAATCTTGAGTATATTCAGCGACAAGCGGCAAGCTTCGTCAAATAAAACTACACCTCGCATCATCCAGTGTGTCTCAGAACTGCTAGAGGAGTTGAAACCGGACCTACCGCAATCTAACGAGGATTTTCCCCCACTATAACTGTGAAAGAATGTAATGTCCTAGGTGACAAAACAATGAGTCAATCCTACTCGAAAGTCGTAAATAAATAAATTGAACAAGACCGCAGCGAGGCACCTGCTGTGTTTTAACCAAGTGCAAGGAGATTTTTAGATTTGTAGTTGTACAATTTCTATAGAGTATTTAGTTGAGTGCTGCCCCTCCCGTTAACATAAAGTGGTACCTAGTCGACGTACTAAATACAGATACTTAACAGCAAACAATAACAGCAAAAATCTTAATAGGTAAATAAGATAACTCAAGGTCTTCCATTTTTGGGGTCCTGCTTAAAGGTTGTGGAATGTGGGTTTTGTTATAGCGTCGGGTTAGAGATCCAGTGTTCCGTCTGGCGGAGTTGTTGGCTCTGTGAGGGCAGAGACACAATTCGGCCTTACTAGGCTATGTTCGGCAGCCAAGAAGGAGTAATATAAGTGGTTAAGAGGCACTGACCATTTAGAGTGGTCAGTGCATTAGAGTGGTCAGTGCACTGACGTGAGGACCAGCAACATCAAACAGGCAAGACAGGCACTAATGACGGCATAATGCTGTGTCGTCCCCGTCCGTCCCAGACTCAACACTGCAGCAGCTTCTTCGTTCTTCTGGCAACTGCGAGCACTTAGCTTGGCTCTGTCAACGGTCATTATATGCAAATTCATTTTAATAATATAGACCTTAACAACCGATGTTAAACCGAACATCCACGGAAACGCACGCACAAAGAATGCTCACGCCAGCACATACGCTTATTGATTATGCACAACAAAATATTTGTATCTCATTTGAATGTAACGGACAGAAAGTACGTCATCATAATATTATAGTCTTGCCCTGATCATATTATAAACAGTAGCTTGGATATAAAGAGCGTAGAAAACTTACATGAGTTATACATAAATCACCCACAAAAATCAATCAAACAATCAATTAATGAAACAATCAATCAGTGAACAATTCAAATTAAAGTCGTGAAACATCATTCCAAACTATCCATCGGTATGGTGAGGATGATGATGATGATGATGACGATGATGATGATGATGAGGATGATGATGATGATGGTGATGATGATGATGATGATGATGATGATGATGATAATAATAATAATAATAATAATAATAATAATAATAATAATAATAATAATAATAATAATAATAATAATAATACGAACATTTATATCCCGCCAAATCTAGACAGAATAGTCTAATATGGACGCATACCAACACTTTCGCAACACACACACACACAAACACACCCCTCCCCCCCACACATGCTCCCTCCCCCCCCCCACACACACATGCTTGATACGTAAGAACATTAAATACCAAGGAAGAGAAGAAGCAAATCAAAATAAACAGTCAGTCGGAGTGGGTGGTCAAACTGGGTGGATCACTGAGGCGGAAAGAGATGAGTTTTGAGAGCAGATTTAAAGGCAGAGTATGGGCTTGACAAACTATTTTAGGTATGACAAACTACTTCCTCCCCCCCCCCTTCCCGTCTCCCCACAAACACAAACACCGGACTGGACCCTGGGGAGCAAAATGAGGTACTTCTAAAATAACTGCTCAGATTCATACTACAATATTCCACTCCGCCTTCGTCCACCCACTTTCTTCGTTTTCAAAATACGTCCAGTGACAACGCCCATACTCATTCGGATGAGAGTAGGTTATAAACCGAGGTCTAATCTGGGCACGCACGCATTTTATCGCGCGGACTTTAAAGATCATGACGTTCATTTCCTAGACAAGTCAGTACCGGCAACGAAAATACACCCAGAAAGCAATAGGGCCCTTCTCCTTTATACCGGTCGCCCAGGATTGTGCTCAGTTGTCTTGGCGTCAGACTATGCGCCCAAAGGCTGCAAATGGGCTCCTCAGGCCGCTTGAGTTTTAAATCCTTAGCGGCCAGCGCCTTGAGCAGCTCTTGAGCTGGAAAAGTGCTATATAAGAACGTTTAAATAAATACATTAAATACGTATGTGCAACCAAATAATTATCGATATCGATTCAGTCAATTTTGAGATACAGCACAGAGTGATTTTAAAAGGATGAACCTCAGCGACCTTTACATTTCAGGGTTTTGTTAATATTCCTGTTGATGCATTGCTTGTGATGTGAGGGCCTCACAACATTTCTCTGGTGAGGGTGACGCCTAAATATTGACGTGGCTTGATTAGGATAATGTTGCGTAAGTTTGCACAGGATGCACGCAAGGGAAGTAGGTCTATAATTTTCAGGTTTGTAGCGCTCCCCTTTCTTGGTGAGTGACATTGGCAATTCCCCAATCGGCCGGGACAACACCAGTGTACAAGAAGATCTGGTAAATGTCTGTTCATCCTGTCCCTATACGCAATGTGTCCGGGGACGTTAATCTACCCAAACAAACAAACAATCTGTTCATCGCCACTTCCTTCGGAACCTTTGGAGAGATGCCGTCAGGCCTTGGCTGTCCAATTTCCTCAGTAGTTTCTCACCGCTTTATGTTGTTATTTATCTCACTTATTCTGTTTTGTTCGCACATTTAAACAAAGACTGAGGCTGAAGGTTCAAATGAGAGATTTCCATGAATAAATAATGGGATCTTTACACACACACACACACACACACACACACACACACACACACACACACACACCTACACACACACACACACACACAAACACACAATCGACTATAAACAGAAGACGAAAGAGTTTGTGGAAGTTGTTAGTAGGAGGTAAACTTCACTATACAGTGACCGCTGTCCAGCTTTCTCCTGGAGAGCCAGTGACCCAAGTCATGGTTTATGATACATGAACGGTGACTAGCAAAAAGCATTACCCTTCACTGACACACCATTAAATATGCCGCTGTCATGGCCATGTGCACACAAATCAAACCTTTGTCCCATTCGTACGTCCAGCCGTCAGCACTGCTCTCTTATACGTGGGACGTTGTGAACGACGGACAGATGACCATTGTCCGTGCACTCGCTACGCACGTAGAAGCCTATATTTTGTACCTTTATCTCATGCCCTTTGATGCAATTTTTGGCTTATTGTAAACTTTTTTTTTAAGGTTTAGTGGTGTATACGAAGTCCATTTCCTTATAGCTCAAAGTGTTGGCAAGCATTAACTTTCTTCGTTTCTGCAACTTTCGACTGCTGTCGATGTATAGCGTAGCGTTTAGAGCTCAAGGCCGCGGGCCAAGGTCAAGACTTGCTACGTCACGAAATTTAGCCACGTGGCCAGGTAGACACAAACACGCGGAATAATGGCGACGATTGAGAGATTTTCTGTGGTTGTGAGCGTGGCATTACTTTCTTAACACATCAGGCTACATGAAAGCACACAGTATTTATTCACAAGTGTTAAGGCAATACTGAGAAGTCCCCTATATGCTTATAGTGTCCGGGGACGTTAATCTACATGCCATGCCAATACTGAACATTTGCCCAAGTTAGCCTATGAATATGACAGAAAGTGAAATCTGGAAGTGGAAACCCCAAATCAAATTTAAAAACCCCAAGGTATACATATTACACTACTACAAATAAAAACAGTAAACAGTAAATGCACTAGTTGGAACTAGAGAGAGGGGGGGAGAGAGAGAATCTGAACCCAAAAAGTACCTAGCAAGAACGCTGCAGTTGCAAGAATTTCAGAATATCATTATACAGGCCTATATTGTGCAGACAGTGTGGAGTTATGTTGCTTTTATAACTTACGAGTGTGAGGACTACAAACTTTGCGAGATGCAACTTAGTATACATATGAGAAACAAAAGTATCGAACAATATTGATGTTTAATAACCTTGTTTGTTTCTTACAAAAATGGAGCGTAGTTGGATTGGAAAGGATCGGGATTTCTTGCAGTCGGTCGGCCAAATACGAAGTGCTTGCTACACAAAAACTTCGGATTCTTTGGTGTTGATTTTGCCGTTTGAGGAGTAAAACCTTTACGTCCGCAGGCATGTACCCTTCTTTCAAACTCTATTCTTTTCCGAGTCAGAAAATCGGAAAAATACAACATCTTTCATGTAATCTTTGAATGAATAGCGTTCATCGCTATTGCAAGTACCGTGGCTTCAATGTTTGATGACGCAAAGGATTGTGGGAATGAATTATTATTATTATTATTATTGAGGATTTTTATAGCGCATTTATCTCGCCGTACTTGACCAAACTCTAGGCGCTGGCCGATACAGGATCTAACTCAAACCGCCCGAGATGCCCACCCGCAGCCTTTGGGCGCATGGTCTGACGCCCGGACAACTGAGCACTATTCTGGCCAGCCAGGGATGGGGGAGAAGGACCAAGTGCATGCTGGGTGTGTTCTTGTTACCGGCACTCACCCGTCTAGGACATGAGCGTCAGGATTTTAAAAGTCCGTTATGATGGAATGTATGCGACACACAGACTAGACCTCGGTTTATACTTTCATCCGAAGGAGTAGGAAACGGGAGTAAAGTGTCTTTCCCAGGGACAAAACACAATGGCCCGGACAGGGGTCGAACCCGGTGTCACATCCTTCAAGTTCCGGGTCTCCTAGTTTATCCGAGCGCCTTTGCGCATGCGCCAGGTCATGTCGGGCCGGCTTTTTTACGAAGTTCTTAGGCGTCATAACCCTAACCCTAACCCAAACCCTAACCCTAAACTCTAACTCTCACCCAAACCCTAACCTTAACCCTTACGAAGACTATGATAGCACTGTGCGCATGCGTCAAATTTTGTAACGCGTCGACCAATCAGAATGCTCCCATTCGCTCCCAGCCCAGCTAAGATACTAGGAACTGTGACGATGTCACACCGGGACCTTCAGATCCGCAAAGCAAAGCACTACCATTAGACCACCGTGCCTCTCAAATCTATTTTTAACATAGGGCTTGACCTTGGCCTTCGGCCTTGAGCTCTAAACGCTACGCTATGGAACACACACACACACACACACACACATCTCTCTCTCTCTCTCTCTCTCTCTCTCTCTCCACACATGCACATCCTACTGTATAGTATGATGGACATACTAGCCTGGAGTTGTTAAAATGTAAATCAACAACAATAGAAAAATATCAGGTTAGTCTCACTATTTAACGTTTACCCGAACTATAATATATAATAAATATTATTTTAAAACATAATAATTTAAAAAAAAAGGAAATATATATACCGACTTCAAACCTTTAGGTATATATATTTCTCATTAGTTCGAACCAAGCGGTGACGAACGTATCTGATAGAAACTTAAAAAATCAACTGCATAATCATTTCTTGCACTGATTTGTCAAACGCTGACGCGGATATACTTACTCTTCGACTTTCACACTGAAAATACTGACACCATTGATCATTGCTGAAATCTTGCTTGCCCATAATTATTTTACCAATAACACGTTTTGTCATAATAACATAATATGGGCCTATTACAATGCAAATTCGCATTTTATCAACTAGTACGATTTATCTATTATTTCGTGACTGTCGCCTTTCAAAGTAATTTCCTAATATTACCTGACGCCATGGCTTGCTCTGCAGTTTATCGTTCTCCGTTGATGCATCCATTTATTTCACTGCTGTGAATGCAAGAGTAGGTTGTGGGGGACAATGAAAATGGAAGAAAGGGATGGTAGGACGATCAGTCAACGTCGCTTTACAATATATCGTGTACACTGGTGGTCAGCGGCTGCATTGCCATAAGGCTGCTGGGCGCCCTCCAAATTGTCCTTAATATGACCAGATGCGGCGTTAACGGTTACTGATCCCGGCGTGGCCTTTAGCCAGCACTCCAGCGCTGTTATCTACCCACCCAGTCACTCTCCATGTTAAATTCATTTGCAAGCTATTGTGGAACATGTATCAGGCCTCAAGGTCAATGACAAGTTTACAGGGAAGAAGAAGAATCTCTTGCATGATAATATCATCATTCATAGCAGTTGTTACATCTAAGCAGGAGGCTCTAAACTGTCCACCGTGACGCATCGGATTAATGTGAGTGAGCTTGATCAAAGTTGCGGAAAACATAAAAATGTCTCTTTAGCTAAAAGACTATGTGCTTATATATTAATCATACAGTTTGTGTGTTTCTAATTTGGCAACATTTGAATTTAAATGAGTCTGAGCGTTCAATAGGTCTCCTGTCCTGCCTGAATCATATGTAGTCCAGCCACTTGATAACAGTCAAAATCACACATTTATTTCTTCTACTCTATACACGATATTCGAAGTACGAAACTAACTTAAAGGTTCAATTGTCAATGCGAATGGTTCGCTCGCTGATAGTCTAGGCAGCTACTTTTTCTTCATCGGGCACTGGCTACTAGCGTTCATGAAGAGTGGACTACTGTGGTCCTGTTTATACAGAGTTTTAGTTCACGGTTTCTTGTTGCACTTAACTGTGGGGTTGAAGCGCTGCGTTGAGGTCGCTTCTACGACACGCTGTGTTGTCGTTGCTTGTGTTCGACGGGTGGGCTATCTGCGCACAATGCTGTAGAAGACTCGGCAGCCAACTGTACGCGTCGACGTGGTTTTGTCTTGTGCTGAGTTGGGCTCACGATATACCGCCTGCTTGTCTGTAACATATGAGACGAAATTCTGCACAACCCTGTATAATAGGTCTGTGCAGAGCGTCTCACTGAAAGCCAAATTAGCCCTCAGTGATAGCTCCACATCTCTATACATAAGCGACGAACATTCTGCTAAGTCCGTGGTCCACTGGAATCTCCACTCTAATTTCCTATATATATATATATATATATATATATATATATATATATATATATATATATATATATATATATATATATCTATAAATATAAATCGTTGCTAACTATACACATAAAGAATTAATAATATTATAAACATTCTCGGGTACAGCCACTGGTCTGCAAGCATACATATAGGTTAAACAACAGTGGTTCCGTACATCTTTCAACATGGTGTCGGCCAGTCATGCTTGCCTCGTGGTCGGATTCTTCCAGGTGGTCACGCAACATCGGACTAACAATTCATTCTATTCATAGCAAATTTCACTAACATAATTCAACCATAATATAGATACATCACGATGAAACAAAAGTATGTTCATTTACCTGTTTGACAATGTCAGGCCGTGGCTACTTGATTGAATTCGAATATTCAACAAGTACTGCTTCCCTGGTCTATCAGTGGAGAGATTTCTGCTAGGAAGTAGCTGTGTACTGCCTTAAGCTTTCAACACAAATGACCTTCTACATAGCCTTGGCCTACGCAGTCAGAGCTGGTTCTACCTAACGGTGCTGTGTTCGGATTGGCTAAAGAAATCTGAGTAGTTGTAAAATTCAAAGCCTTCTACCATCAGCTGCGATGATGTCACTAGCTATGCGGGCGTCAGGCTACAACTGTTACGCATGATCACTTCTGTCGTCTGCTAGGGACTAACAGTAACCTTCTAATTCTAACTGACTAAACAAGGCAAAATCTCAAAGTGTGCAGGGTAAACAGGTCCTCTTGTTACAAAGATAATTTCTCAGTGATGTAATAAAATCGCTATTAGAAGACTGCTAGGAAATTGCACTTTTATTTCGATAAAGCAAGGCAGCGGAAGTTTTTGGAGATCGATTTTTTTCCCAGTACCATCTGAAAGGAGGGAAGAAACAGGAGTATCCGGAGAAAATCTTTAGGGAACTGGAATGTAATTAACATGTTCATCCTTTGCGGGGTTCAAAACCGCAACTTTCGTCATAGAAACTAGATAGATTTTTGGTAGTCATCCTTCGATCGCGATACGGTTGTACGCTGTGCATTTTATGTTATCTGACACAGACAGCCCCTGGTGTGGCTGTACATTCCATCTCGGAAAAGCTGTTTCCCGTGTTGTGGCGAAGCTCAAACCTGAGCAGTAATTTGGAAGATCAGCTGTTGTCCATGCAGAATGTCCCTCTCCGCCTCTTCCTCCTCCCCTCCCCTTTGTCCACCGGTGAAATCTAATGGAAAGGCAAGGCCAGTACATCTTAGAACCGATAAAATTCCAAGAGTTGTGCACAACATCGAACAGCCTTCAGGAATTCAGGCTCCAGATTTTCTTCGGGGTTTACTCTACAAGCCTTTCACCTTGTTTGCCCGCAAGGCAGAAGAAGTTTAGAGATTTTCTTCTCCTATGCTTCCGCCATGGATTCGGAGTCCTATTCACAACTTTCCGGCACCTCTCATAAAAACTCGTGGGTATCGCCATTATAAATTAAAACGAGGTTAGAATGAAACCAAGTTCCGGTCTGGCTTGTTTTACTTTTATCAAAGCTTGATGCGTGACTTTTAAATATGGCAAATTGCCGAAAACGACGATTGTTAGAGCCAGAAAACGAGTGGGATAAGTATAAAAACGGTGGAGGAAGTACATGCTCAGTGAAAGGATGCAAAAAACAATCGTAGAGGCCTGTATTTGTGGCGACTTCGGAGGTGCGTCGATCATCGACAGAAAGTGAAACAGGACCTAAGACTCTTGTAGTTTTCCATAGCTTCGCCGTCGCAACCTTCACAAAACACGAAGTAGTTGACTATGTTAGGCGAGCGTTGTGGCCAAGTGTGCTAAGGTGGGACTAACTAGGGAGGCACTGTGGTCTAATGGTAGTGCTTCGGCTTGCGGATCTGAAGGTCCCGGATTCGAGCCCTGGCCGGGCCATTGTGTTGTGTCCCTGGGAAAGACACTTTACTCCTGTTTTCCTACTCCTTCGGATGAGAGTATAAACCGAGGTCTAGTCTGTGTCGCATACATTTCATCATAACGGACTTTAAAGATCCTGACGCTCATGTCCTAGACGGGTGAGTGCCGGTGACAACAACACACCCAGCATGCACCTAGGTCCTTCTCCCCCATCCCTGGCTGCCCAGGATTGTGCTCAGTTGTCCGGGCGTCAGACCATGCGCCCAAAGGCTGCGGGTGGGCGTCTCGGGCGGCTTGAGTTAGATCCTGTATCGGCCAGCGCCTTGAGCAGCTCTTGAGTTGGAAAAGCGCTATATAAGAACGATTAAATAAATAAAAATAAATAAAATAAAAATAACTTGCCTTGTCCACAAGCAAGAAACCAATGGCGCCTAACAGGTGTGGGTTCGAGCCAGCATCTGGGCGTTATGTTTTTCCGAATATTTTTCAAAAATTCACAAATAATGTTAGGTAGGTAGGGTTTAGGCGCGCCACTGGCGATAGAAAGGGATAATAAACTGCAGCCCCCCCCCAAAAAAAAAATATGTGAGGGTACGATATTGGTGGCCAGTGACACATGTTATTATTCTTGAATATTTGGAAATAACTCACTAAAACACGCGGAGAAAGAAACCGGAAGTATGTTTCATTGAGGGGATTCCCGTTGGTGCATAGGATAGCAGAAAAGTGTGAATCTGCCCAGACGCTACAGGTCGCACTGGACTACATCGTACACTGCAGGGAAATACCCCTGACCTGATCTAGCATAGAAACTTAGCGCACTATCACATACCAAGTTGTTTTTTTATTATTAGGGTGTATTTTTAGTAACGCAATAGATTTATATTTTATTTTTTATTTACTTTTAAACTTTTAAAAATTTAATTTAAGAAGTTTTTGTTCAACTGTTTGATTTTTGTCCTTTTCATTATTATTTTCATGCATATTTATTTGGGTAACTTTGTCGACCGCACAATTTGGAAGTTTGCCTAAGCATTAATTGTCCTTAAATCGGTGTGAACAAGTAGTCACAAGTCTGAGTTCCAACAAACGACTTCAATGTCAACTGATGTGTAATGTAGGAGACCTGTTAGCTCTACCGAGGAAGCTACTGTCATGAGAACGCCGTACAGATATGCACAAGAAGTTTGGGTCCGCACACCACATGTGTAGATCTACATCGAAACACGTTCGATCTTTGGGAAATTCAGATGTGCATGCAAGTATTACTTGTACATTAGCAATATTTTTTTTAATTCCTGCGTACTATTAAAAGGGCTTCTTTATTTTTTGTGTCCGAAAGAAGTATTCAAATATTATTCTTTCAGTTGACAATACTAATGCTCCACTGGCTTCTTGTTTCAGAGCGAATAAAGTACAGCATAGAGTCCATCTGCTTCAATGTAGATAGCCATCCAGTACCTTACAGAAGAAACGGTCTCTCTCTACACACCTTCCCGATTTCTACGATCTTCATGTGACTAGGCTTCTTCGTCAGGGTCGCATTAAACGCAAGACTCGTGGTTTTCTATCTTTTTCTGGCTACGGACCACTGCTCTGTTTTCACATAAGGCATTGCTCATCTCTCACATCTTTCAAGTCCAACCTTAAAACGTACCTCTTTCAGCAATATTACCAGGAGTCAGCACAGATAGATGGCGCAAGTGTATGTGTGTGTGTTTGTAAGATTTAGTTTTTGTGTTCCCATCCCCATCCTTACCCACCCAGTGCGCTTAGATCTATTATAATTAGTATTTTTTTAATTACTATTAATATTATTAATTTAACTTCTGGTTTGATCTTAAATGTAACCTAACATGATATCAATTTATCTGTATCAAGTTTGGTCGATGCGGTTTTATTTATATCTTTTAATACATGTTACATAATTAAAATTCCGAGATATTCGGTCCAAAGTGAACAGAGCAAGCAATAACCTTTGTTATGTTCGGCAGTGCTGCACTGATTTTATTATTTGTCTGTTTTCCTTTTTCTGGTTCTCAAAACCGTATCGTGGATCTAAATATCGGGGTGGAATCGCACTCTCGACAGAATAGTCCCCGACAACTATAATACATCCTACTCTAAACTGGCTCAAGGAAATTTCAGCAAGACGAAGTTTGATTTCGGGTAAATATTTGGAAGTAATTACACACATAATGTAATCTAGGCATGCATCAAAGTGAAGGATACATCAGGCACATGCCAGCACGAATCATTGTCACTGCATACTTTTAAGTAGGGCTGGACGGTTTTACCGATACGTAACTGTATTCAGGTTCGGAATCGCGACGGTACGGTATACCGGTGCGGGTGTCCAAGGTCCAGTTTACTGGTAAATCTCGACAACACATAACGCGACAGTGGGCGACATCCTGTCCGCCCAGAGAGCGAGCCTAAGCCCAAACACGTGGATAGGCAGCTGTCCTTGAAGAAGAACTTATAAGTACAACTGCTTATCCACCTGTTTGAGCATGGGACGAGTCGCCAATACTTCTGAACTCTTAAAGTTCTTAAAGACCTTTCCCGTTGCATGTTTTTGTTTTATTTTGATTTTGTGGTTTAAAGTTTGCTGATGTTCTAAACAGTGATTTATCATAATTTGTTTTGAAGGCGCTAAAGCAAAAATAAAGCTTTAGTTTCTATGGAAATGTGTTTTTTGAAACTGCTTTGAAGTGTATGACAATCTTTCTTTTGAGTCGGTCACTACTGTCAGTGCCATATCCAATTTGATTTAACACTTAAAATCGCAATATACCGGTACGAAATACCGATACCTAAAAGTACCGCGGTAATACCGGTACGAATTGGACCCACAGTATCCAGCTCTAAAGTCATACATCATAACTGAGACTACCTGCTGAGACAAACGGGAATTGCGCGCAAGCTAAGCTGTATGACTTTTAACTCTGAATATGAGCAACAACTTCCGCTTGTGTGTGTGTTTCCGTACCTTAATAAATAATTTAGTGTGCGGTCCAAAACAAGTTGTACATCTTTGAACGGCGTGTTGGGAGAAAGTGGCATTGCACGACGATGGAGCTACAGTACGGCTGGCTGGTGCTGGCACACGTGCAACACGCAATACAGAAAAAGGTCTGGCGGCACTTCCTGTAATGTCGTGCTGCCAGATGTTTGCTTTAGCAAAGGCGCACACAGATCAATGTAGGCGACCGGCGCTACAAGGCTCTAGTGGACAGGCAAAGGCGCCTAATCATCTGTCCAAAATCATCGTGTTGTGAACCATAGCCACTGAGGCCCAACCGCCGCTGGTAATGCACAGTCAGGAAATGGCGCTTCCTTTCTTGCTCGTCACCAACACATTAAACTTCCAGCGTCCACACATTTCTTGTTGTCTCTCTCTCTCTTTCCGACAGGAAGTCCTCTCCAGGATCGCACAAACAACTGCTGCCCTGGCAAGGTTGAAGCCCATTTGGAAAGATATGACCATCAGTCTACATTCCAAGGTAAAACTGATGCGCTCCCTTGTTATTTCCATTTCCTATACGCTTGCGAAACATGGGCCATCATATCAGATCTACAACGAAGAATACAAAGCATGGAGATGAGGTGCTATAGAAGACTTCTGGGCATTTCCCATACCCAGCACATCACCAACAACGAAATCCGAAAGACCATCACACAGCCATTGGACAACACGATGACATGCTCACAACGTTGAAGAAACGGAAACTCCTATGAAATGGCCACGCCACCAGAGCATCAGGCCTTGCAAAGACCATCCTTCAAGGCACGGTGCTAGGATGCAGAAGAACAAGGAGACAGAACAATAGGTAAGAGGGCAACATTCGAGAATGGACTGGCTTGACACTGAGCGAAGCCATGAGGGTTGCTGAGGGCAGAGAAAGATGGATTACGCTGGTTAAACGATCATCTGTTGTGCCCCAACGACCTTCGAGTTGCGGGATAGGATAGGATAATTCACACACTTCACATTTCTGTATCAGTCTTGCCTCAAAGACACTAATGGCAATGCTGGAGTGCCAACCAGACCTGGACGCACAACCTGATCCTCACGCAACATAGGCAGCGGGATGTAACAATGTCAGCATAGTCCGCAATGAAGGTCTTGGCGTTTTTGCCTACTGCTGAAATACAGTTAATACAGTGGATACAAAACCCGTCGCTCTAACGTTATTTTTGTGTGTTGTGTTCGTGTTTCTCCGTATTTTTAATTTTACTGTATTTAAAATACTTTAAGGATCTCCTTATTCAGTCAGCCCTTACTATACACCGGCTCGTGTACTGTATTTTACGTATTGTTAATATAGGCCGAGGTAACCACGTTGGAAGAAAAAGGAAGAAGAGAAAACAGTTAATTTTCCTGTAACATTTCGGCCATAGTATTGGATTCAAGTACAAATCAGCTTCTCTAAACAGTAGCGCGTGCCATCGACAATGCCCACAGCTTCAAATGAATCAAGCCACGTTTCAGATATAGGTTGTTCAATTCTGTACACCACAAAACTCCAAACCTTTTTTTTTTTAACGAAAAGCAATGTTAGAACAACAACATGCAACAACAACAAAACAAGCAGGCGTGTCCTTCTTCTAGAAGAAAAAAATGTATCAACAACGCTCGAGATAAAGCCCTCCTGTTCATCAATAGAAGTAAAAAGATACGTGTGTGTGTTTATTTCATTAAACATCCTTTTACCGAAGTAATTTTAAATAAAAAGCAAATTAAAAACTTAGCAAAGACTGATTTCTTAAATTATTCCTTAATTAAAACTTTGGTATCTGTGATAATATGACGCGCTGCAATAGTCGAACTTGATTTCCGCTAACAAAAATAATTCAAGTTAACGATGTTAATTTAAAACAGAAAGGTGCACTTCAAACAAACACAAAGTGAGAATGGATCTTAAAACAGCGAAGAGTTAAACTAAGGACGGAAATGTATTTAACCGTTCTTATATAGCACTTTTCCAGAAGAGCTGCTGGAGGCGCTGGCCGATACAGGATCTAACTCAAGGCGTCCATTTGCAGCCTTTGAGCGCATAGCCTAACGGCCAGACCGAACGCAATCCAGGGCGACCGGGGATGGAGGGGAAGTCTGAAAGTCTGGAAATACAAAACTGGAGAAAAAAGAAAGAAAAACATTGTGTATACCTTTATCAGGGACTTGCGCATTTGTGTACATGAACGCATGATGACTGGTGGGCTTATGACCTAATGTTAAACCAACGTAGAGCTCGGGCTATCCATCATTTGGCTGACAGGACAGGAACAAACTGCTCCCTCTGACGGCACAGCCCCACGGGCCACACAGCTCCCGTAAAGCGCTCTGCTTCCCCCTCTCCCCCCTCCCCAACTTCCCTCTCTCTCTCTCTCTCTCTCTCTCTCTCTTTCTCTCGCTTGCCATATCCATCACTGCTTTATGTGGTCATGTTCATCTCAATGACTTCTCTGTTATATTCATCTCACTGACTGCTCTCTGTTGTCATATTCACCTACGTAACTTCTTGTGTTGCCACATTCATCTCAGTGACTGCCCTGTGTTGTTCCGTGTTGTCACATCCATATTACCATATTATTATTATCCATATTGCTGACTGCACTGTATTGCCATGTCCGTCTTACTGACTGCTCTGTGTTGTTATATTCATCTCTCTGACTGCTCTGGGATGTCATGTCCATCTCACTGGCTGCTCTGTGTTGTCATGTCTATCTCATTAATTGTTTTATGCTTTCCCATGTTCCTCTCACTGATTGCTCTGGGTCATGTCCCTCTCTCTGACTGCTGTTTTGTCATGTCCCTCTCACTAACTGCTCTGTGTTGCCATGTCCATCTCACTGCTCTGCGTTGTCATGTCCATATCACTGACTGCTCTGTGTTGTTATGTCTATCTCATTGATTGCTTTGTGCGTTGCCATGTCCATCTCAATGACTGCTCTGTTTTGTCATGTCTATCTCATTGATTTGTGCGGTGCCATGTCCATCTCACTGACTGCTCTGTGTTGTCATGTCCCTCTAACCGATTGCTCTGTGTTGCCATGCCCATCTCACTGTCTGCTCTGTGTTGCCATGTCTATTTCACTACTGCTCTGTGTTTCCATGCCCGTCTCTCCTTACCCCCTCCTCCATCTCTCTCTCTCTCTCTCTCTCTCTCTCTCTCTCTCTCTCTCTCTCTCTCACTCTTACTCTAGCAGATTAGGTTTTTCTTGCACATATCCTTTCTGGCAATGCACCTTCTTATCTTTCTAATCTTTTCGCTCTTTCAAGAAAACTTCCAAATCCTCCACGAAATGAAATATTTCAATTCCAAGAATTGATATCTTCAAAACTAGTCTAGCTTATTTCGGTTCCTATTTGTAGAATAACTTTGCTGAAGATCTCCGCACTCCAGCATCTAAATTTACATCCTTTGGAACATGTCTCTTAAAACAAGTTATTAAAATTTAAATAAACATTAATTAGTTGTTGATCGTTATTAATATCATTAATTTGATTTGAATTTTTGAACATTATTTTACCTAATGATGACCTTTTTAATTGTTATTGTTCCATGATGTTATAGTAATAGTGTTAATTTGTTGTATTTAAAAGTTATTGTTACAAGCCCCAAGAACAGAATGTTAAAAAGCGCACCTAGCGCTTACTTTTACACATGCAAAATAAAATTGTTACTTTTTCTTTTCTCTCACTCATTCTCTCTCGCTCTCTCTCCTCTCTGTCTTGCTCTCTCTTCTTATTTCAATTCTCTCTCTCTCTCTCTCTCTCTCTCTCTCTCTCTCTCTCTCTCTCTCACTCATACGCAATTCGGTGTGGTTGTAGTTTTTGCGCTAAGTGTGCGTTAAACATTTGTAGCAATAGTTTTCCCCAGTTTTGCAACGTGTAATGTTCCAGTCAAGTCTCAACTCATCCGCTCTTTATCTGGGGGTTACTTAGCAGTAAGGCTGCGACCTGTGCCAATGGCTCGCTTCAGTTTCAAGCGGAGGTTTGATTTTCCTCTCAACAGGCTGCAGTCTATTCAAATACCGTTAATAGAGCTCAGCTCAGCGGCCCGCTTTTACCGCCTATTTCTACTCCTCAGCAGCCACTCTTTTCTAATGTCAGAAAGTTGCAATTGAAGGGCAACAAACGTTTGGTTTCTTGTCTAGTTGGGTGTGGAAAATATGTTACCTTTGTCATAGTTTTCATTCTTTCTTTTACTTCTGATCGTTGCATTTTTTTAATCATCAACCAATATAATATTAAATGATAAGAACAGCCGCTCATATCAGCATGAAAATCAGATGTCATTTCAGAGAAAGCATAATAAGTTAACACTCATGGACAAAGACCGACTTTGACTCCGTTTGTAGCTCGCTACTTGTTACATCCAGAAAACTGGGAAATAATAGGCCTACTGCAGCCCGCGTTAACGGTGCTGTCGATGTCGGACGCACGAGTCCTTTATTTATTTTCACTTTATAATCACTTTTATATAGCGCTTTACTAGCTTAAGAACCGCTCAAGGCGCTGGCTGACACTGGATCTAATTCAATCCGCCCGAGGCGCCCACCTGCAACCTTTGGGCGCATAGTCAAGCAGACGACTGAGCACAATCCTGGGCGACCGGGGTGGGGAAAATGGACCTAGAACGTGCTAGGTGTATTTGTGTAACCAGCACTCACCCGCCTAGGACATGAGCGTCAGGATTAAAGCCCATGCGATGGAATGCGTGTGTGCACAGATAGACCTCGGTTTCCACTTTCATCCGAAGGAGTAGGAGCGCATTTTTCAAGTGTTTTTTTCTGCATGACTAACTAACCCGGGTAGATACAAGAGTTATATTCGTGGTATGTTAGTACGAATAGCTGGAATTTCGGGCGTTCTTTCGTTCGTTCGGTGTTAACAGAAATCTCAGCCGACTGCAATAAAAAATAAATAAAAGCCAATTTCATCGTTTTGTCAGAAAACTGTCAAAGACCATAGAGCTTGTGCCCACCCCCCCTCCCCCTTTTTGTTGTTGAAAATAACAGCACAAATGTGTTTTTTTAATGTCACTATCACTCGAAAGATGTATAGAAATAAACAGCAGCAATCAACACAGTTCATGTTCAGTGCAGTTTTTTTTTATGTCGAGATCATTTGAGAGGTGTTTAGAAATAAGAATCAACAACCCAACCGCCCAGGAATGTTTAGATTTCTGAAAACATCTTTGTTTGCTGTGATAATTAAGAAAACACAATAACTTACGTCCCATTTAAAAAAAAAACCAACGTAATGCAGGCAAATAAACAACAATCGTAAAATGAAAAGCAATAAACGGTCGATGCTGCGTTAATCCGGGCCAGTATAATGCCTCTTTCAAAGAGCTTTGTAGTTCTCTATTGAAGGATCGTCCACTCTGAATATATACACACAGTGCTAGCTGCAGGACAGCGCAACGGGATCACGAACAACGTTAGGTCAGGAATGCGCTGCAGCTGCCGGAGAAGGTGGGAAAGCAGCGTGTGAACGTTAGCCTTGCAGCCAGCACGACAGCAACACGGGGGTTAACCACGATCCCACTCCGTCAACACACAATGCTGCCCTAATGCCCACATTATGACTTCTGCCTCGCTCACCCACAAAACTCTGAAATTAAATCAATGCTGACAATTGCGGATGGGATTTTGTTTTAATAAAAAGCTACAGTTAGATCCGCTTATTGTTGCGTTGTGGTCACGACGCGCGCTACCTCATGTTTTCTCAAATCTTGTTTCGCCATCAGCGGACATTCTCGTGTGTTTGTGAACCGCGCTTACTTCGCAAGCTCCGTTTTCAGCTTTTGTTCCAGTCATTATTGTCCTTCACGATAGCTAAACCTCTAAAACCTGCTGCGTCTTTCCCGCGATTAAGAAAATATTCACATTGGTCTCCCTGTAGAATCGGTATTCAATGAGTACTGAAGAACGACGGAAGTTGTGTATAGCCAATCATTCTGTAGGTTGTGGCGAGGAACGGGAATGAAGATAGTAGAGATGATCTGTAGCTTATTCCACGCATTATTATTATATAATAATTTTTGTAACCTATACTCGGTCTCCCAGGATTGTGCTCAGTTGTCTGGGCGTCAGATTATGCGCCCAAAGGCTACAAGTCAAGTGGGCGCATCGGACGGTTGAATTAGATCCTGTATCGGTCAGAGCAGCTCTTGAGCTGGAAAAGCGCTATATAAGAACAATTACATAGATATCCTATCCTATCCTATCTTATCCAATAACTCGGAGGTCGTAGGGGCACCACAGATGATCATTTAACCAGCGTACTCCATCTGGCCCTGTCCTCAGCAACCCTGATTGTTTCGCTCAGTGTCAAACCAGTCCATTCTCGAATATTGTCCTCCCACCTCGTTTTCGGTCTCCCTCTTCTTCTACCTCCTTGCACTGTGCCTTGCAGGATGGTCTTTGCAAGACCTGATGATCTGGTGACGTGGCCATACCATCGGAGTTTCCGTTTTTTCACCACTGTGAGCAGGTCATCGTGTTGTCCATAGATATATAATATAATAAAATAAAATGTTGAACATGACGGAATGAGAGAGAGAGATAACTATTATTATTTTTCTTCAGCAAAAGATTAAGCGCTGGGTGCGCTCTTTCGGTTTGTAACAATACAACAACGTTATAACATTAACATCATGAAACAATAAACATTAAACACAAACACTCACACACAAACACAAACACACACGCACAGAGAGTGAGAGATAGGGGGGGGAATCAAAAAAGTAAATTGTTAAATCATATGAATTGGCTTGCTTTATAAGGTAATAAATGGACTTAAGAGAGTGGATGGGGCGTTGGGGGAAGGGGACACGCAGAGTCGACCGGACTGAAACAAGTGAAAAGAAGCATAACCAACTACTCTTTTGCTAAGAAGCAGTCATGCGAAATATGGTGAAAATGGCCGACTAGTGCGCTGTTCAGGCGGTGTTGTTGGTAGCGCTAATGTGAGTGACGGCCAATGTGAAATATGGCCTGTCCAGGATGTTCTGCTAGGCACAAGACAATGTGGTAGAAGTGGTTCTGTGGAATTTAACCGTAGCACTGCGAGAAACAGACGAAAAGTACAAACGGTACATGAGTGGATCTGTAGGAGGGCCGGAGCCGGCAGAGAGAGAGAGAGAGAGAGAGAGAGAGGCGAGAGGAGAGAATTAAAACGGCGAATAGCTTACCAGGCACATTCTAGGGGGCAAAGGCCCATGTCGGCGCTTGTGGCCACTGTTAATAGCAGGGGGGAGGCGCTAAACCGTGACGACCGCCAGTCTTTTCTCTCTTCTTCTTACGCAAAAAAAGATGGCTATGATGACAACCCCAGCTAACGCCGCACTCTTCATCTTTACAGTACACCGTCTCTCATTCGGCGGGAGGACAGTAGGGACGGACGGATAAGCCTAGGTTTAGCGTACCTCGACTGCGAAAGATCTGTACACCTAGACAGATGGATTGGAGAGGTGAGCGATGGGGAACTGGGGATGCCTGTTGTGGAAAGTAGTCGTATAGCACAGCTGAGAAACTGAAATATTTCCATCATTTTGCAAATTATCACCTCTACTTCCCCTTACCTTGACAACGGTGCTTTTTTATATTTGTGCGGAGACTTTGGGGATTTAAGCAAGCTCTTGTTGCAGCCGTCAAGAAAGAGGTTTATTTCTTGGGAGTGTAAAGGCCTCACCTGCTCACAGCTGCATACTGTACCTGTACTTATGCACTTGCCACAGGTTTTACTGGGATTGATGTCCAGTCGGCGCACAAGCAGGGGGCCGGTGAAGGGAGTAAGGGAGGTGGGGGTGGGGGGAGGTACGAACATTGTTTTCCTACATTCGCGTTTCATTTTTCAAGCATCTAGACATCTCTAACAGTGGCATCTATTAAAAGCAAATCGGTGTTTTATGGTGTACACACGAGCTGCGAGTCAGTGCACGCTGCATAAAAAGGAAAGAGCAGGTTGTTAGACCAAGAAGAGAACAATAGGCTCTTAGTCCAGCGTGAAGTCAAATATTTCTTTCTTTAATTACTTGGTTGCTTATTTACAAATTAATTTATATAATAAGTCAACGCGCATAGTGGAAAAATAAAAATGTTTGCAAAAAAGAAACCGATAGTTTAAGGAAAATAAATATATTGAAAGTATTTAGGTCTATTTCTCTGGAGACTCCACACAGTGTTCATGTGTTTGGTGTACACGTGATGGTGACAAGGCAAGCATTGGAATGTAGTAGTGACGTGAAACCACATGGCTGCCAGTGTCAATTGTCTGACCCTCAACGAACAAGTCTGCGTTCGCTACCTTATACAGTAGTATTGTGTAGCAGCCTTGTACACTTCTTTCACAGCTCGCTGTGACACAGTAATTACAATGTGTTGTTTTGTGGGTTTTGCTAAAACAGGAATAAACGGTGCTTTTGGATCGCACTGAACCACGTCCCTTGGATGACGGCCGCCCGGGCATATTCAGCACAGACCCACTACCGATCTTTTGTAGCAATGGGAAGAAAACAGACTAAGAGGTCTTGCTGAGTAAAAATTCTAACCGACTTGTTCTACTTCCCTCTTTCTTAGCTATGTGTGATACAAGCAAGCGCGCGCACACACACACACACACACACACACACCCACACACACACGCACACACACACACACATGCGCGTTCTGTACACGTATATACAGTACACAAGAACAGATCAAACCAGACTAAAAAGCTGAAAATCGTACAGCAACGAGTTCCTTTAGCGGTTCTAGCAAAGTTGCCACATAAATTAACCTGCGCGCAAGTGTTCCGTAGAGCGCAGAGAACTGAACCAACATCACATCTACACAGCATTTGTGCTCCAAGTAATCTAACTTCAAACAATCCATTACCTCGCCAAATCAGAACTAAATGTGGGATAGCTAAGGAAGCTTAATCTCGCCAATGTTTGTTATTCTAATTAGCACTTTCTGAAAGGTCAAGATCGCTGAGGTTTTGTATTATCTAAACACCTAAAGGAATGGCTAACCGGTTTATAATATTTATTTTCTCATTCTTATATAGCGCTTTTTCCAGCAAGAGCTGCTCATGGCGCTGGCCAATACAGGATCTATCTCAAGCTGCTCGAGGCATCCATTTGCAGCCTTTGGTGCATAATCTGACGCCCAGACTACTGAGCTAATTCCTGTGCGACCTCGGATGGGGAAGAACGGACCTAGTGCTTGCTGGGTGTATTTTTGAGCCGCTACTCACCCATTAGGACCTTTAAAGTCCGTGCTATGGAATGCGTGCGTGCACAGACCAGACATAAACTTTGGCTTGCAGATACTTCAAGGAGTGTACAATCGTTCCAAGTTTTCATTTTGCTTCTGCTTCTGTAGGCTAAAACAGAGACAAAACAGGCTCATGAAAATTAGCGCTTCTCAAAATGCTTTCCAGCTTGTTTTCCTTTTATTGGACCCTGTGATAATATTTATGAATTTAACCTACCGGTATTTCTTTTGCGGCTGTTGGGTGTCGCAATGAGGAAATGCATCATGCAGCATTTATTCTCCAGTTATTGTGGCTGAGTCACGGCAATTGGTGTGTTTGTAGTCACGTGACAGTACAAACCATTAGGCTGTCCTTACCAGTGATCCTCTTGCTAGGCCACCTACTTCTGGGTTTTCTCAAGTAGAAGGCAAGTTGAGGCACTTGTGACAGTAATCAAGGATAATTCCGCTGCCATCAGTTACCGCCGTCAGACCCACTTGCTGCTGCAGATGAAAATAGGCACTTTAGAGAATCCAGGCCCGTTTGCTATTGTGTTACGGTCGCGATCAAGACTCGTGGTCTATGGAGCTGAACTGTGTCAAGTGGAGCTTCCATTGGCTGTGATCACTGGGTCAGAGTACTCTAATTGCCCACGATTCAAGCCCAGGGATCGGCGTCCGGTACTGTCTGTGAAAGACGTCTTCAATTGCACACATCCCAATAGTAGTGTGCTACGATTAGCTAGCTAGCGACGTCTGCTAGCACAGGCATTACTGAATAAAACCATATATTTGTAGCTCATCATCATCTCTGGTTATCTTGTAAAATAGATAAATGAGGAGTTGACTAAAAACGCATTACTTGCGTTTTTTTTTTTTTGTTCCTTCAAAGCTAAGAAGTCCTTTATGGGTATGCAACAACTGACAAAGAATTCAAACGTGTGAAGTAAAACACAACGGAAAATATCGAGCACATTGCAAACAGCTATTTGATTTTGGGAAGACAATTGAGCATACATAGTACGTTAGTAAATTAATGTGATAATATACTGACAATGCCACTGTCCAATTTACAAATTTTCTTTTTGACAGGCTTGCAAAATATTCGCGCCCTCTCTGGATGTATGCACAATCATAATCAGAAAGAAGTGCGCTCAAATCTGCTTTTGAACAGCAGATTTGTAGCGGAAACTTCTTTTCTTCCTAAAGGCGGGCAAAACGTGTCGAGACAAGAGTCAAGTGGTTTAGATTTAGCTTATTGACCGTCTTAGTGGATCTGCTACCACGTTAAAATGCTTGAGTAATGCTACTAACTATGTGTCTTCAAACACACCAAGCGTGGCGCATGTTTTCACGAGCATTAACCCAAAGCGCTCTTGTTTGTAGTGTTTAAGGTTTGGGATTAGGACGGTTAGGTGGCTTATTTCCCCGACTTAGCATGGTGTAGAGTGTGACCTTTAGCAAGCGCACAATCTTCTAACCTGCAAAGCACTGAGTAAAGGAAAAGAAACTACCATGCGCCTTTAACGTGCATGATGAACAAAAACAAGTAAGAAAAAGTGTCTGAAAACAAGAGAAGATTGAAGAGGGTCCGGATAAAATTCCACAGAATATGCGATCTTCTGGCGCACTGCGTCGAGTTGTTTGGCTAATCCAAACAGAAACCCGAGCAGCCCAGATCGGAGGACGGGTGGGCTTCAAATGGCGGGTATAGGCCGGATGGTCGCCAGTGGAGTGACAGGACGTGTATCCAATGTCGTCTGTCAAGCCGACTACTTACCAGCGGAGGTATATGTGTGACAGCGTGGAGCTGGGCGACATTCAGCCCAGCCGCTCCCTGCACACCCCACTGATTGCCTGTAATGGACGACATTCTGTCGGCAGTAATTGTGTAAAAGCCCGGCCAGCCACGTTATCGACATCTGCATTGTGTAACCACGTGGACTGGGCGGTGCAGCCTCCGACACCCTTCCACATTCATGCAGTAACTCCTTTTAAAACATCGACCAAAACCCGCGTAAAACTAATACAACCGGGCCCATTTTAACTTCTAGTTAATGTCAATCTTTAATGGTTTGGAAACTATCACTACAATTCCGAATCAATGCAGCACCGTCGAGTAGGAAGTGCATTACAGTTGAAAGATAAAGAGTACACTTCTAAAGATTAAGTATATTTTATGGTAGTTTTATTTTTAAAGCGATGTGGTAGATTATGAAGACGACGACGACGATGATGATACATCCATAATAATCGTGGTGGTAGTGATGGTGGTGATGATTATGCTTAGAGTACTTGTAGAGCAATAGAGTGAGGTTAAGAGTTGATAGCGATGGTGGTGTTATTAGTGATTCAGATGTTGGTGTTGGAGGGGGTGATTGTTTATTTGATATGCACTGTACATGATAAACCAATTGTTTGAAGGAATATAAAAATATGTGCAAAATGTATATGGCATCTGTTGTAGAACATTTGATACAAAGTAAGGTTTGATTCACATTTTTTGAAAAGTGTACATGTACAGGGTATCGTATTTTGTGTGTTTGTGTGTGTATGTGTGGGTGTGTGTGTGTGTGTGTGTGTGCGCGCGCGCTTAACAAACAATAGCAACATATACGAGTGAACTCCTGCAGGTCGAATATTATTCCTAAATCAATCTCTTAATAAATACGGATGCCTGTGTTAATGTGGAAACTTCAACAAGCAAGCTATAATATTGATTATACGGAATAACAAAGAAAGAAAACGGCATCTTGTGAGCAACAGAATGCAAATTAACATATTAAAACATTGAAATCAAATACTTTTATTAACAAATTTATACTGGTGTTTCTGGTTTAGTTAATGCGAAAGAAGCTTATGTTATACGTACCTTAAAAATGTTTGCAATTTTCTTTAGGTAAAGATAGATCAATGTATACACTGCTGAACTTCTGCTATTCCTATGGAATTGAAACAGATAATAAATACACAATCTTTTTTTCAATATTTTTTTTAGACTCTAAAACAGTTCTCCAAAGTTTAGGTTCTTAATTATAATAAAGACAGAGGTACATTAAATAAAATGTCTTATTTCTTGCTTAAATGGTACTAATGTTCAGTTCTGTTGGGTACCATCATTGTGGTTTAAATCATAATAAATTTAACTCAAAAGACCTGGCTCACGAGCTGGACCACTATCGATGGAACGTTCTAGGTATCAGCGAACAGCGCTGGAAAGGCCTAGGTGAAACAACGACCGACAAAGGCCACAAGCTCTATTTCAGCGGTAGAGATGACAGGCACGAACACGGCGTTGGATTCTTGGTCCACAAGAACATTCTAGCCACTGTCATGGGTTGCCGCCCAGTCTCCAGTAGACTCATTACCATCCATCTGAGAGCAGCACCTTTCAACATCACCATCATCCAGGCCTATGCCCCAACATCAGACTATGACGACATCGAAGTGGATAATTTTTATGAAAATCTACAGGCGGTCTTTGACCAAGTGCCGAAGAAGGACAGAGTCATAGTGCAAGGTGACTGGAATACCAAGGTTGGCCAAGATGCGCACCACAACTGGGGAGACACATGTGGACCCCACTGCAAAACGAGACAAATGACAGGGGTCTGAGACTCTTGGAGTTTGCCAGATACAACAATCTGCCTTACAGAAGAACAAGAAGTCTTGGACAGATGGACAGAGTACTGCTCTGACCTTTACAACCATACACCAAATGGAGACCCATCAATTCTAGCATGTCCCGAAAACAGAGAAGAAGAGGAAATCGTCCCAATTCTCCGTGAAGAAGTTGAGTCAGCAGTGCAATCGCTGAAGAAAGGGAAGTCAGCGGGAGTGGACAAAATACCCGCGGAACTGCTACAAGCAGGAGGAGAAGCGATGATTGATGCCCTCACCA
Source organism: Oncomelania hupensis (assembly GCA_036898135.1). Taxonomy (NCBI): domain Eukaryota; kingdom Metazoa; phylum Mollusca; class Gastropoda; order Littorinimorpha; family Pomatiopsidae; genus Oncomelania; species Oncomelania hupensis. The sequence continues at coordinate 70,262,770 of CM072512.1, read as the reverse complement.
TTATCTGTAACAAGATCTGGCAGTGTGGGGAGTGGCCTACACCATGGACCCAGTCGCTTGTCATCACTCTTCCCAAAAAAAGGTAACCTTCAGGAGTGTGAAAATTACCGCACCATCAGCCTCACCAGCCATCCCAGCAAGGTCCTACTGAAAATAATACTCAACAGGTTGAACCCCCAAGCTGAACAAATCATAGCTGAAGAATAAGCAGGATTCAGGGCATGGCGAAGTACCACTGAACATATTTTCAACCTCAGAATAATCTGTGAGAAATACCTACAGCACCAACAACATCTATATCATGTGTTCAAAGACTTCAAGAAGGCGTTTGACAGAGTCTGGCATGCAGCTCTATGGGCAACAATGAAAGTGTACAACATCAGCCCTAAAATTATTGAAGTCATCAAAAGCCTGTATGACAAGGCTACCAGTGCAATCCTCCATAACAGCGTCATCGGGAACTGGTTCAGAACTACAATCGGTGTGCGTCAAGGATGCCTACTCTCTCCAACACTTCAACATCTTCCTAGAGCGAATCATGTCAGATGCTCTTGCAGATCACGAAGGCACAGTCAGCATAGGGGGTAGAGCAATCTCCAATCTTCGTTTTGCGGATGACATTGATGGATTGGCTGGAGAGGAACAAGAATTTCAACAGCTGGTACAGAGGCTTGACACCACCTCCAGAGCTTAATGGAATGGAAAAATGTGCAGAGAAGACCAAAATGATGACTAACAACACCAATGGCATCAACACGGACATCAAAGTCCAAGGCCAATCCCTCAACACAGTGCATAACCTAACATATTTGGGAGCCATTGTGTCAGACAATGGGTCCCGACAGGAAGTCCTCCCCAGGATCGCACAAACCACTGCTGCCATGACAAGGTTGAAGCCCATTTGGAAAGACAGGACCATCAGTCTACATTCCAAAGTAAGACTGCTGCCCTTCCTTGTCATCTCCATCTTCCTATATGCTTGCGAAGCATGGACCCTCACAGCAGATCTCCAACGAAGAATACAAAGCATAGAGATGAGGTGCTACAGAAGACTTCTGGGCATTTCCTATACCCAACACATCACCAACGACGAAGTCCGACAGACCATCACACAAGCCATTGGACAACACGATGACCTGCTCACAGTGGCGAAGAAACGGAAACTCCGATGGTATGGCCACGTAACCAGATCATCAGGCCTTGCAAAGACCATTCTGCAAGGCACAGTGCAAGGAGGTAGAAAAAGAGGGAGACCGAAAAAGTGGTGGGAGGACAACATTCGAGAATGGACTGGTTTGACACTGAGCGAAGCCATCAGGGCTACTGAGGACAGAGAAAGTTGGAGTATGCTGGTTAAACTATCATCTGTGGTGCCCCTACGACCTCCGGGTTACGGGACAGGATAGGATAGGATAGGATAGGATAGGAAATGGGCAGAGGACAGCAAAGGGATGGACAAGAAAATAACGCAATGCTATCCAGAACTCCACTTATATATATACTAAATATTGTGCAATGTTTGAAGTCAAATGAAGCAGCATTTTAAAAGATTCAAATAGTCCGCCACAAAGTTACCCAATTAAAATATATATGGTTAGCCATATAGCTTAAAAGGCTGAATCAAGTACTTCAAACTTTGCACAATGACAGATTCCAGTCTCAAATGTGTGAAGCAATTATCTATGGCGCCACTCAATTTGAATTATATCGGATTGCATGCCAGTTTTTATGCTTTTGACGCCATGGCACATTGTGCACCTCCTTTTATTGCGAACTGATCAATATATTTACTGGAAAATTCGTGTACATGTACATACATTCCTCAGTTCCAGTGTATTTAACAATTTTATTTTGGCGGAAAACAAGTGCAAGAAATAAAAATATCCCAACGCTGAAATACGTTCGTTCAGGGCGTGTTTACTGCTAATTAAGGGCATAACCTTTCTTTCTCTCCAATTTGCCATTGCCACTGGCTGTCTCAGTTTCTCTTGCGAGACTACAAGTAAAAGAAAGACAAACACACACACACAAACGTACACACACCTACACACGCACCGACACACACACACACACTTACACACACACACCTTTTCCTTTTTAGCATACACAGTACAATTATTGCTCTGCATCATTGTTTATAATTGCATTGACAAGACCATTTGAAGAGAGTAAACAAAGCAAAGTGCACCAGGCTGAAGTTCGACCTGGACAAACTGCAAGACCCGGAGATGGCAGAAATATTCCAAGCCACAATTGGAGGGAAATTTGCACCTCTACTCATTTTGGGAGTTGGTGAAGTAGATGTCAACACCATGACCACCACCTTCAACTCAGCAGTGACAAATACCGCCACTGAGATCCCAAACGAAGAAACCGTGGATCACGCCTGAACCTGTGTGACAGATGAAAAGAAAAAAGAACAGCTCACAAGGAGCTGTGTGACTAATGAAGAGAGCTGAAAAGGAACAATAACACCTCACCGAGAGCTGATGCCTAGCGAAAAATCAACAGTGACACCCGAAAATGCATGCGCACAGCTAAAGAGAATTAATAATCAATGCCAGGAAATAGAAAACAGTCTGAACAAAAAGAACAGCAAGAGAGCCTACCAGACTGTTGAAGCGGCTGACAAGTGTTAAACAACCCAAGGTCTCCGCGATCCAAAGCAAGTCTGACTTGTGCCTTTCAGAGGAAAAAGAAGTCTTGGATAAATGGAAATAGTACTGCTCTGTCTTCTACAACCACACCCAAACAGAGACCCATCAGCACTAGCATTTCTCCAGAACAGAGAAGAAGAAATCCTCCCAATTCTCCGAGAAGAAGTTGAGGCAGCAGTGCAATCGCCGACGAAGGGGAAGTCAGCGGGAGTGGACAACATACCCGCAGAATTGTTTCAAGCAGGAGGAGAAGCGATGATTGACACCCTCGCCATTATTTTGTAACATGATATGGCAGCATGAGGAGTGGCCTATACCATGGACCCAGTCGCTTGTCATCGCTCTTCCCAAAAATGGTAACCTTCAGGAGTGTCAAATGCAGGGGCCGGTAGCTCAGTTGGTAAGAGCGTCTTGCTAGTAACCGAAAGGTCGCTGGTTCGAATCCCGGATTGGTCAACGTGTGATCATATTATTTTCCCCTTTACCAACAACTGGCCCGCTGGTGTCAGTATAAATCGGTCCAGTAGTCACCTATATGCGAAAGTGTCGTGTGACTATAATCTACAAACAAACAAAAAGTGTCAAATCTACCGCACCATCAGCCTCATCAGCCATTCCAGCGAGGTCCTCCTGAAAATAATACTCAACAGGTTGGAAACCTCAGTTGAACAAATCATAACTGAAGAACAACCAGGATTCAGGACAGTGCAAAGCGCCACTGAGAAGATTTTCAACCTCAGAATAATCTGCGAGAAATACCAACATCTATATCATTTGTTTGTAGACTTTAAGAAAGCGTTTGACCGAGTCTGGCATTCAACACTTTGGGCAACCATGATACATCAACCCGAACAGTATTGAAATCATCAAAAACCTTTATGAGAAGGTTAACAGTGCTGTCCTCCACAACAGCGCCATCGGGAACTGGTTCAAAACAACCATCGGCGTGAGTCAATGATGTCTTCTCTCTCCAACACTCTTCAACATCTTTCCGGAGCGCATGATGTCAGATGCCATTGCAGATCATGAAGGTACAGTCAGCATAGGGGGTAGAGCAATCTCTGTTTTACGGATAACTTTGATGAATTGGCTGGAGAGGAGCAAGAACTTGAACAGCTGGTGCAGAGACCTGAAATCAACTCCAGAGCCTTTGGAATGGAAATAAGTGCAGAGAAGACCAATTTGATGACCAACAACACCAATGGCATCAACAGGGACATTCAAGTTTAAGGCCAATCCCTCAAGATGGTGCACAGCTTCAAATATGTAGGAGCAATTGTTTCAGACAATGGGTCCCGACAGGAAGTCCTCTAAAGGATAGCACCAAACCCTGCTACCCTGACATTTGGAAAGACGGTACCCTCAGTCTATACTCCGTGGTAAGGTTGCTATCTTCATCACCAACGACGAAGTCCGGCAGATCATCACACAAGCCATTGGACAACACGATGACATCTCACAAGAAACGGAAAATCCGACGGTATGGTCATTGTTATGTTATGTTATATCAGTTTATAGTCCCCTCTCTTCCCGATAAGGATTTTCAGAGAGGAGACCGGTATGGTCACTTCACCAGAGCATCAGGCCTTGCAAAGACCAGCCTGCAAGGAGGCAGAAGAAGAAGGCAGAAAAAGAGTAATATGTAATATTGTGTGTGAGTATGTGTGTTTGTGTGTGTGTGTGTGTGGGTGGGTGTGTGTGTGCTTGTGTGTGGGGGGAGTGTGGGGGGGTGTTTGTGTGTGTGTGTTTGTGTGTGTGTGTGTGTTTTTGTGTGTGTGTGTGTGTGTGTGTGGGTGTGTGATTACATGCATATGTACGCGAGGGTACAAATGTTGTGTATCTGGTATGTTTGTTTGTTAAAACGAGGAGCTGAATATTATATTGTAATAACGTAATTGGGTGTGTGTGTGGGTGGGGGGGGGGGGTATTTTTTCCTCAATGTTATGTTCCATTGCTTTAACTGATAGGAAAATTCGTAAAACCGGTTACAAGTCCACAGGAAAATATACACAAATGTTTGCAATCACGTCACACAGACAATCAAGAAATAAAAAGTTGCTCATTTATACTGTCATCTCAGTGATGCCTTCACTGACTAAAAAAAAGAGTGTTTCAGATCTTGAACACACATTTGATGATCTGCCTTCAGATAAAGCTAACACTTTTGTCTTTTTTTATTAAGACAAAAAAAATAATTCTGAAATTCACTAATACGCTTCCCACAGACTTGTAAATCTCATCTTTTCTGCTTTGAACCTCTCACTGAAGAATCTGTTCTTAAAATAATTTTAAAGTCAAAGCTGTGAATCCTATCCCTACGTCGTTTTAGAGCACTGACATTTCTGCTTCCTGTCTTCCAGAAAAATGAATCGTAAATCTCAGTCTGAAGTCTGGTACTGTTCCGAAAGAATTCAAACAAGCTGTAGTCAAACTTCTGTTGAAAGAGCCTGGTCTGGATCCTGAAATTTTTAGCAAGTATCGACCTGTTTCAAATTTACCTTTCCTCTCCAAGATTTTTGATTGAGCTGTTGCCGATCAGTTGCTGACCCATCTTGGACAACTAGTAATTTACAGGGTAAGTTTCAGTCAACCAACAAAGATCACCTACATCACCGAAACAGCTCTTCTCCGCATAATAAATGACATCCTTTCAATGCTTAATAGTGGAGACACCTAACTGGATTTAGGTGCAGCCTTTGATACTATTGACCATTTTCCTTCTCTTGCAGCGTCTTCATTCGGAAATTGGTTTGAAAACAGTTCTCTCTTGATTTTCGTCTTACCTGTCTCATATGACACAAAAATTTTATCATTGTCTCTTCTCTGTGAGCAAAATCTCCTCTCTTGTGTGGCGTCCCTCAGAGTTCGGGGCTTGGCCCCGTTTAATTTTCTCTATATACATGGCATGGCAACGAGCTATATTAATTTTGACTATCATTTCAACCGCCCGCCATTTGGAAAATGTGTGTGTGTGCGTGTATATGTGTGTGTATGTGTGTGTGTGTGTGTGTGTGTGTGTGTGTGTGTCTATGTATGTATGTATGCATGCATGCATGTATGTAATTGACACGTTTATTACTTTTTTGTATTTCCGCTTATCTGCAAATACTTACACATAGTCGGGAATAGGAACGAGCAAAATGTAAGTTTGTGTCGGTCCGTTGGCCGCCTTATTTTAAGTACCACTGAACGGATTGGAACATTACCTAGGTCAGGTACCTACCGTGACATCATATTTCTGTACCGCAAAGGTCAAAGTTACTTGAGTCATTGTGTTGCTAAACACGTTTTGCTAAATATCTCAAAAATAGCTCAAGCGATTTTGTTGTTTTGGTCTACTTCAAATCAGTAGCAGTCCGGTTGTGGGTCAGTCAGTCAATCCGTCGATCCTAATTTTACTTTTTTGTTCAAAACACTTTTTTTGCTTTCTCAAGAATGCTCATACAGTTTACTTAACTACTGCT
>CM072512.1:70209149-70251649 GCA_036898135.1 Oncomelania hupensis | reverse complement strand
AGGCTGATGGTGCGGTAATTTTTACACCCCTGAACGTTACCTTTTTTGGGAAGAGTGATGACAAGCGACTGGGTCCATGGTATAGGCCACTCCCCACACTGCCAGATCTTGTTACAGATAATGGTGAGGTCATCAATCATCGCTTCTCCTCCTGCTTGTAGCAGTTCCGCGGGTATGTTGTCCACTCCCGCTGACTTCCCTTTCTTTAGTGATTGCACTGCTGCCTCAACTTCTTCCCGGAGAATTGGGAGGATTTCTTCTTCTTCTCTGTTCTCGGGACATGCTAGAACTGATGGGTCTCCATTTGGTGTATGGTTGTAAAGGTCATTGCAGTACTCTGTCCATCTGTCCAAGACTTCTTGTTCTTCTGTAAGGCATATGCCAGACTTGCTTTGGATCGTGGAGACTTTGGGCTGTTTGACACTTGTCAGCCGCTTCACAGTCTGGTAGGCCTTCTTGCTGTTGTTCTTGTTCAGACTATTCTCTATTTCATGGCATTGATCTTCTATCCAGTTCTCCTTTGCTGTGCGCATGCCTTTTCGGATGTCATTGTTGATTTTTCGTGAGCTCCCTGTGAGGAGTTCTTTTTCTTTTTTTTTAATCTCTCTTCGTTTATCACACAGATGCAAAAGTTCAGGTGTGATCCACTGCTTCTTCTTTGGTCGGTGCTTGCCAAGGATCTCAGTGGCGGCATCTGTTACAGCTGAGTTGAAGGTGGTGGTCATGGTGTTGACATCTACTTCACCAGCCCCCAAAATGAGCAGTGGTGCAAATTTCCCTCCAATTGTGGCCTGAAATAGTTCTGCCACCTCCGGGTCTTGCAGTTTGTCCATGTCGAACTTCAGTCTAGTGCACTTTGCTGTATTTACTCTCTTCAAGTGGAGCCGGAAAGACATCATCACGAGACCGTGGTCACTTCCGATGTCTCCTCCTGGAAAAGTGCGTGTCCTGCCAATGTTGATGCTTGATCTGAAGCGTTTCTTGACCAGGATGTAGTCTATTTGGTTTTGATGCTCCCCGCCGGGACTGTGCCATGTCCATCGTCTGGAGTTTTTGTGGAGACCAAGCGTGTTTGCCAGTACCAGATTGTTGTATATGGCAAACTCCAAGAGTCTCAGACCCCTGTCATTTGTCTCGTTGTTGCAGTGGGGTCCACATGTGTCTACCCAGTTGTGGTGCGCATCTTGGCCAACCTTGGCATTCCAGTCGCCTTGCACCATGACTCTGTCCTTTTTTGGCACTTGGTCAAGGACCGCCTGTAGATTTTCATAAAAATTCTCCACTTCGCTGTCGTCATAGTCTGATGATTGGGGCATAGGCCTTGATGATGGTGATGTTGAAAGGGGCTGCTCTCAGGCGGATGGTAATGAGTCTACTGGAGACTGGGCGGCAACCCATGACAGTGGCTAGAATGTTCTTGTGGACCAAGAATCCAACGCCGTGTTCGTGCCTGTCATCTCTACCGCTGAAATAGAGCTTGTGGCATTTGTCGGTCGTTGTTTCACCTAGGCCTTTCCAGCGCAGTTCGCTGATGCCTAGAATGTTCGATCGATAGTGGTCCAACTCGTGGGCCAGTTCTTCTAATTTTCCTTCCGCAGTTAGGGTCCTGACATTCCAGGTTCCTATGACGATGTTATTTCTCGTGCGGATCTTGCTAAATTGTCCATCAGTAGCATACTTAACACCTCCGTCCTGGTGGCCAACCTTGAGCCGGGCGACGACCGATTCGGTATGGAATTAGTGGATAGTGTCATCATGTAGTGTGTCTTGGGCAAAAAAGAACTGGCGGTGCCCAATCCTCTCCAGGCTGTTGGCCACAGCCGAAATCCACGAATAGTGTGGCTCGCCTTGGCCCTGACCACGGGGTCGTTGAACCTGTAGTAACGTGAAGTTCATCCGCCCTGGCCGGTGACTTCTGTGTAGAAGACTTTCGCCCAGTGATGCCGTGCTAACATCACCCCTGTTAGTCGCCTCTTACGACACGCCGGGAAACGTTGGGTCTATTCTATTTAACGCCCGAACCCACGGGGCTATTTATGACCGTTGTCATGGATAAAAAAGATTTGTTAAAAAAACTTCTGTCGACCTAATGTTTTGAAGACGAGCTAGATCTAGACTATCAGCCCGATTAAACCTTTTCATGAGGGCGGTTATTTATTCCTGACAAGGATTAAAAGCTAAAAGCAGGTAAAAGAAAAATGTAAATATTTCTGTTTAGTCGTCAAACGAAAGCAAAAATACACGACTATAGAGCTTAAGGCATTGTTTGAACAGCACGTCATCTTCGATTTAGTGTATAGGGCATTGCTGTTATTTTATTTGATACCGCGACCATAACAATAAAGCCGGCGAAATGTGCAAATTCTTACTTTTGTACGGGATGTTTACAAAACACGGCACTCCATTAGAGCAGTCATCTTATTGCTAGCGACTTGCATAATACGTTGTCAATTTCCGATCACTATAGGCCTACTGTCTTTGTGACATCAAAAGTTGCTTTTCATGAGAGACAGAGAGAGAGAGACAGAAAGAGAGAGAGACAGAGAGAGAGACAGAGAGACAAAGACAGACATACACACAGACAGACACACAGACCAGACAGACAAAGACAGAGACAGACGGAGAGAGGCAGAGGAGGGTTTGAGACGGGTTTGCCAGCTAGTTACTAAATACAATAAACAAAAACTGAACTCAGTTTCAAAAAGCTCTACCCCACCATCCCATTACCTCTCACCCTCTACTCAATTTACTCTGTGTGGAATGTTGTTTTACAGGTAAATATATAGTTTTGACTCTGGTGATGTTCATAACATGTTAAAATTTGAACAAAAACACCCAAGAAAGTACGTTGCATGTTATTATTTAGCGTCGACTCATCTGTTAAAGCGGCACATTCAATAGTATTAGCTCATGGGCTAGTATTTTGATTGCATTCCATCTCTCCCCTATTTTAAACCTCACTTTTCAACTCTTGTGCTCTGCCAGAACTTTGAAAGCTTTGATTTGGTAAACTTCTCAGCGAAAGCGTGGCAGCCGCCATCCAAGACGAGGGGGGAGAGAACGGAGTGCCTGTAGAGTGTGTTTATGTCTGCACAGACTAGATCTTGGTTTGTACTCTCATCCCAAAGAGTAGTTACAAGCATGTGCGTGTTACATGCAACTCCATAAGCTGTATGACGGTATAACAATAAAACAGTATGGCAAGACATTCAAATTAATTTCTAGAAATTCACACACATAGCCGAAAAATAAGCATTTTCAAATGTTTACATTTTCTTGACGCCGTTGTGACTCGGCTTTATCTAAACGAAACAAACGGAAAACATGGAATGATAGGCCACTATATAAACTTTCTGCTAGCAAAAAATTTCCTCATTCGGCTGAACCAGTTTTGAGATAGAGCTCAAAACGTTTTTTTTAAATGATGATGCACAATGTCCTTGACCTTTGATAAAGTACAAATACGAATTATCTAACACGCTTAGCAGTAGTTTAAATGTCCGCAAAGTAAAAGTGATACATTTCGGTTCAATTATCCAAATAGCGTTTTTTTTTAACAAAGCAAGTGAAATTCATATTGACGGTTCGACAGAAACAGACTGACCGACAACCGGACTCCCACTGCAGGATGGCTCATTATTTGAAGTACCTTTATACCAAATATCAACAAAATCGCTTTAGCACTTTTTGAGATATTGAGCGAAACGCGTTCAGCAACAAAATTACTCCGGTTACCATGACAGTTACGGGAAAGCAAATAGGATGACACGAGAGGCAGGCCACTTAGGCCTACCTTGTTATGTTCCAATGAAATTTTGTAAAAATTCGTTTAGATTTGGTTTCCTGCGGCCGACAGACCGACCAACAGCCCGACTTTTGGCTCGTTCTGATTCATCTCACCCGGGCCCCCACCCCCTCACCTATTCTCCTTGACCTTTGCAGTAGAGCAGATATGATGGCACGGGAGGCAGGCCACTAACCTATGTAATGTTCCTATGAAGTTTGGTCAAAATCCGTTCAATGGTTCTTGAGACATGGCTTCCAGCGCCCGACCAACAGACCGATTTTGGGCTCGTTTTGATTCATCACCCAATTAACCTATATTTCCAGACGTCTGGAAACACAAAAGGTGGAGACCTGTTCCCCACGGTCCCTTCATACCTACGCATGCTCTGATACTCAAAGCTGAATTGTGGTGTAGATGATGCTCTGATACTCAAAGCTGAATTGTGGTGTAGATGACGGAGAGATGAGTGATGACGGTGTGATGCAGGCCTGTGACGTGCAGGTAGTGCCCAGTTCCGACAGGAACAGCGCCGGTCGCTTGTTGCGGCTCTGTCCCAACTTAATTACATGTGCCAGCCCATCTGTTTAACACAGACACTCACTAGACTCAAACTTGTAGTACATCCACACCCAGCTGGCATATATGCCACCCCACCTTACAACTTACAACTGCTTACGCTTTTCCCTGCTTGAACTATTATTTTAGGATGTTTGCATTACTGTAAGCTTAATAAAGCAAGATGATATGGCGAATGTGAATTATTATAAGACAACAGCGGGCGCAACATCATCATCATCCTCGTCGTCATAGGTGTCGTGGATACGGTTTTAAAAAAAATAGTTCCCGAGCGATGGGGAACTATTGTTTTTGGTTTTAATTATTATTATTATTTGGTTTATGTTATTATATATATAGTTTTTACATTTTATTATTATTATTATTATTATTATTATTATTATTATTATTATTATTATTATTATTATTGGTGGTGGTGGTGTGGTAGGTGCCCCCGAGAACAACGGGAGTGAGACCTATAGAGCATGCTGGGTACATTGGAGTAGTAGCACTCACCCGTCTAGGACATGAGCGTAAGTAAACGTTCGTGCAATGAGCGCACGCGTTGACAGACTAGGCTTATACTCTTCCAAAATAGTGTATGGATTTGCATTAGAATGTTCAGACACCCGTTAGCTCATACACGTGCGGTTCAAGGCTACGGAATAACACCTTTACCAATACCAGACTCGCTAAAACAGAACCTCGCACAACACAGAGGAGTTTCAATAAATCAAAGAAGAAAACTCTGCAGTAGTGCGTGTTAATTAAAAACCAAAATATGGCAAAGTTATTAATATATCCAGTGATTACTAACAACGTCTAATTGGGTACACCAATCCGCTTCCTTCTCACTATTATCCACCTGGGGAGAGGAGGATCGGGGTGGGGGCTGATATTTTTTTGGTTTGTTTTATTTATGTATGCAATTTTTTCCTTTATGTTTTCATTTGATTGTTTTGTAAGCTTTTGCAAATTCATTATTGCATTTTTTTTTCGTGCGTTCCGTTCGCTTTTGACGCTGCAAGGGTGGCAATTAAGTTATGCTTTTGTGCGCCCTCTATGTAATGCTTTATTTGTTTTCTTAAATAAAAAAATATGTTTAAACCAACGGCAGAATAAAATAATAGAATTAGACAAATGAAATTAAACACAGTAATGTGAATGAGATCACGCAAATAGAAGATTAATGCATGATTCATTAATGTAAAAGTCCTGGTATATATGTGACAATAATTTAGTCACAGCAATCAAAATAAAATATTGAACATGCGTGTTTACTCGTTCATTGAACAGGAAGAAAAAAACTACAATTTCTTTGATGGCTTACATTGTAAATGTGTTTCTTGAAGTGTGTAGGGCCACCTGGATGCATGTGAAATTGGGGGAAGGGGAAGGAAGGAGGATGTGGAGGGAATGGGATGGGGAAGTGGAGGAGGTATACGTATGTGTGTATGTATGTGCTGTCGACTACCATGTTGACCTAAGGTGGCTGGGTCCGGGGGTGTCAGGCAGAGACATCATTAGTAGCTGCATCAGGCCCCCGCTTTGACAGCAGGCCTATTTGCTTTGGTCAGGGCACCTCACGCACCTGTAACGACCACTAGCCCCTCTCAACCATGAAAGCAGCCCTGGCAGTTTTATAACGACACTCTGAAAACTGTTTTGCATGTATGTCAGGCCAGCCTATGTTTTAATCATCTGTTTTAAACACGTCCATTCCTTCCACAGCAGGTTTAAAACATGACGGCAAGCCATATAAAGGTATATCCAGACACACATGGTCCAATTTTTTTTCTTTCTCAAAAGTGTTCATTTTCTCGGCGATGTTGTGACTCGGCTTTATCGTAAGGAAACCAAAAGAAAACGTGAGATTATAGAGCATTATCTGAAAGCAACAAAATATCAAAATCGGCTTAGCCAATTTTTTTACATTTAGCGCAAAATGCGTTTAGAAAATGGTAATGCGCAACGACCTTGATATTTGAGAAAGTACAAATACATGCTTAGCAGTATCAACAACAAAATAGAGATGAATTCGGGCTTACTTTTTCTTGAGATAAGGCAAAAAGTGTGTTTTGAACAAAAAAGTGACATTCGGAGCGACGGACCGACAGACTGACAGACTGCTGGACACCCGGACTGCTTCTGTACGATGGTCCATTATTTGAAGTACCTGTATACCAAAACTCAACAAAACTCCTTTAGCCGTGTTTAAGATATTGAGGTAGAGCAAATATGATGGCACAGTAGCAGGCCTCTGACCTAGGTAATGTTCCTCTAAAGTTTGGTCAAAATTCTTTCAGTGGTTTTTAAGATATGCTTCCAACGGACAGACCGACCGACAGACGAACGGACTAAATGACAGACCGACAATTTGTTCGTACTGATCCCCCCTCTCCCCTGACGGTTTCCAAGAATGTCCAGATGTCGGGAAATACAAAATAAGGTATATAACTTAATTAGTGAAATATTTCTTCACTAACACTTTTCTTGCTTTCATACTCTTTCAGCAGGGCGGATAAATAGAACGATTAGATGCAGTTATTATACCGTATGGTAATATCACAGGCGCCCGATTCTAGATACGCGAGCGTCGGTAGATGAGAACGCGTCCCAGTCTCTTCTCGTACCAGCAAAAATCGCGCATCGTCGAATATTTAGTATATGTGAACGAACTAGAAGATGTTTCCCAAAAGAAGTTGGCAGTGATTCATTCAAACATCCAAAGTTATAAATAGGCGCAATCTATTTTTTATCCCGTTCAATATCTGTAAAAAAAAATTCTTTGTTTAATTTGACGTTTATTAATCAGTTCATGTATGTAGAATGTAGGAGTGAAGTATGACAGCAAATATTTACAGTTGCCGAGACATATTTAGGCTGATTCAAAGGAACTCACTCCTGTTTGTCATTGTTCTTCACTACCAACCAAAGTTGACAGTTTTTGCTTAAACCAAAACCGGGTACTATCGACGGAATTGGTAGCAGCGGTGTAACATCGCAGCCTGACCGACAATCGTAGCCTGGCTGGGCGCCTTCGCGCATGCGCCATGTCAAGTCGGGCCGGGATTTACACGATGTTCTTAGGCGTCGTAAATGGGCTGAGCTAACCCTAACCCTAACCCTAACCCTTTCTCGTTAACACTGCCAGATTTAAATGGATGAAGCAGTGCTCGGTCGGACTACGATAGCACTGTGCGCATGCGTCGAATTTTGTAATGCGTCAACCAATCAGAATGCTCCCAGTCGCTCCCAATCCGCTGGCGATACCCGGCCCTTTAACGACGTCACACCGGTAAGCCAGCATGTAACAGAGCCAACTTCCATCAACTGATTATTATAAACATTATTTTTGTTTTTTTGTTTACAAGAACAGAATGACGCGTTCTTAAAGACGGACGCTCGCGTATTTAGATACGGGCGCCGTTTGGGTGTTTTGAGTTATCTAAAGTAAATAACAGCAAGAAGACAGTGTATGTAGCAACTATCCATTCAAAAGAATGCATCGCACATGCAATAAGAAATATAATCCTTTTAAGTGAGTCTGAAGTAATTGTTTCACTTAATTATTATGTCACCCCTTGGGGTCATGAGCAATCTTGCCACTGTAGATTGTTCTAACCTATAAAGGGAACAGTGAAAGCCCCAGTTGAAAACCTGTCTTGCCTTTGTAGGCATGACAGATTCACTGCGGCAACAGTACCCCCGTTGGAGTGCCGGGGGTTTCAGTATAAATAGTATCCCCACTTTATGGAAATTTAGTGCTTTAAATTCCCACTGTTGCTATCTTCCTCATATACTCTTTCCCATTCCTGCTCTGTCCTATCACTCTGCTATACTATCTTCTTCTTCGCTAGATCAATGACCTACCTTTTTTCTTGAAAACTCTTCCTGGACAAGACTCCTTGTTTGTGTATGAGGTCTGTTGGATCAGCTTGGGAGTGTTGGACGCTTTCTGCTGGGTGGTCACTAGGGCTTCCTATGATGTTAGTATTTAGCAATATAGGCATTTTATATGTATATGTTTCGTTGATGATTTGTAATGATGGTTGTATTCTATTTTGTTTTTGTAACCGGGGGTTCGCGTAGTTGAGGTAAACCCTCAGCCGTCCCCCGCGTGGGATGTCTTTATTGTAAAGTGACTGGCCGGTGGAGGGCGTTCAATTTTCCCACTAGGGTTGTTTCAGCAGATCTTTTATGCGGATCGGGGGTTGTCCGGTCCTGATTTGGCTCGGAGGAGTCCGCTGGACCTAAAGCAACAATAAATCAATCAATCAATTATTATGTCGAAGTTTGTAATACAGGGTGGGCTTATATAATAAGCTTGCTTGTTCCCTATCCCGTGTCCGGTCCTGATTTGGCTCGGAAGAGTCCACTGGACCTAAAGCAATAATAATGTAATGTAATGTTATGTACTGCCTATCCTGTAAATCATTGTTTGTAATTATATGTTTTTTCCTTGAATAAAAATATTTGTTTAAACCAATTGTTTCAAAATGTTACACTATCTATAAACAGTATGATAAAAGAAAAATGTATTAATCCACTTTATTTACGTGAACGTTTTCAAATAAGCGTGTATGCAGCTTAAGACATTTGGTTTCTCTATAACTATCTACAGCGATTCTATCAATGGGCTCTTTGATAGTCTTTATGCGTCATTATGGACAGAGTACTGCTCTGACCTTTACAACCATAAACCAACTGGAGACCCATCAGTTCTAGCATGTCCCGAGAACAGAGAAGAAGAAGAAATCCTCCCAATTCTCCGGGAAGAAGTTGAGGCAGCAGTGCAATCGCTAAAGAAAGGGAAGTCAGCGGGAGTGGACAACATACCCGCGGAACTGCTACAAGCAGGAGGAGAAGCGATGATTGATGCCCTCACCATTATCTGTAACAAGATCTGGCAGAGTGGGGAGTGGCCTATACCATGGACCCAGTCGCTTGTCATCACTCTTCCCCAAAAAGGTAACCTTCAAGGGGTGTGAAAATTACCGCACCATCAGCCTCATCAGCCATCCCAGCAAGGTCCTCCTGAAAATAATACTCAACAGATTGAAACCCCAAGCTGAACAAATCATAGCTGAAGAACAAGCAGGAATCAGGGCAGGGCGAAGTACCACTGAACAGATTTACAACCTCAGAATCATCTGTGAGAAATACCTACAGCACCAAACAACATCTATATCATGTGTTCATAGACTTCAAGAAGGCGTTTGACCGAGTCTGGCATATGGGCAAAAATGAAAGTGTACAACATCAGCCCTAAAATTATTGAAGTCATCAAAAGCCTGTATGACAAGGCTACCAGTGCAGGCCTCCACAACAGCGCCATCGGGAACTGGTTCAGAACAACAATCGGTGTGCGTCAAGGATGCCTACTCTCTCCAACACTCTTCAACATCTTCATAGAGCGCATCATGTCAGATGCTCTTGCAGATCATGAAGACACCGTCATCATAGGGGGTAGAGCAATCTCCAATCTTTGTTTGGCGGATGAAATTGATGGATTGGATGGAGAGGAACAAGAACTTGAACAGCTGGTACAGAGGCTTGACACCGCCTCCAGAGCTTATGGAATGGAAATAAGTGCAGAAAAAACCAAAATGATGACCAACAACACCAATGGCATCAACACAGATATCAAAGTCCAAGGCCAATCCCTCAACACAGTGCATAGCTTCAAATATTTAGGAGCCATTGTATCAGACAATGGGTCCCGACAGGAAGTCCTCTCCAGGATCGCACAAACAACTGCTGCCCTGACAAAGTTGAAGCCCATTTAGAAAGACAGGACCATCAGTCTACATTCCAAAGTAAGACTGCTGCGCTCCCTTGTCATCTCCATCTTCCTATATGCTTGCGAAGCATATACCCTCACAGCAGATCTCCAACGAAGAATACAAAGCATGGAGATGAGGTGCTACAGAAGACTTCTAGGCATTTCCTATACCCAACACATCAACAACGACGAAGTCCGATAGACCATCACACAAGCCATTGGACAACACGATGACCTGCTCACAGTGGTGAAGAAACGGAAACTCCGATGGTATGGCCACGTCAACAGATCATCAGGCCTTGCAAAGACCACTCTGCAAGTCACAGTGCAAGGATGTAGAAGAAGAGGGAGTCTGAAAAAGAGGTGGGAAGACAGCATTCGAGAATGGACTGGTTTGACACTGAGCGAAGCCATCAGGGCTGCTGAAGACAGAGAAAGATGGAGTATGCTGGTTAAACGATCATCTGTGGTGCCCTTAAGACCTCCGGGTTACGAGACAGGATAGGATAGGCTAGGATAAAGAAATATTCACCTCCGCGTGAATTAACACATTATCATAAGTTACAAGTTTGTCCGCAATTTTGACCTCGCTCTCAGAGGGGCTTTAATGACAAAAAATGTATATATCCAAACCCAGCTCATATCTTAGCAGCCCACCGTCACACACACACACACACCCACACACAAACCCACACACACACACACACACACACACCTAACCCTAACCCTAACCCTGAACCTAACCCTAAGCCTAAAACAGCTGTAACTCTACCGGAACCCTATTTTGACGTCAAAATAGGGCAGCCTTCCAAAACAGTCAAAAGAAACCATGTGGAGTTCCTTGAGTGTGTCACTGTAACATCGTTTCTACATGCCCACACACACACACACACACACACACACACACACATATTTTTGTAGAAACGACTTTATGATGACTGTTGTGAAAAAACAGGGATTATTTTGACACACTTTCCATTTCTTTGACATTATTTTGACATTTTCAAATTTTTGAAGCTATCCCTAACCCTAACCCTTAACCTAACCCTAAACCTAAAACAGCTCTAACTCAACGGAGCACTATTTTGACGTCAAAATAGTACGGCCTTCCGAAAAAGTCAGAAGAAACCATGTAGAATTTCATGTGTGTGTCATCAGAACGTCGTTTCTACATGCCCACACACACATACACACATTTTTGGTGCAAATATATTTATCAACGATCATAAAAAAAGAAGAGAAGTTTTAATTTTAATAAACTTATCGCATAAACTTAACATCAGTTTGATTATAATTTGAAAGCTTTTGAGTATAGATGGATTTTTAGCTGCGCTTAAAACTTGGCAAAACATGTCTAATCCAAAACAAAAAGTTCCAAGTCTTTGTTGCCTGAAGCTTGAGATCGACCTTTGGTACTGATACTTAACTTTGAGCTAGATCTCAGAGATAGGTCAACAGTTCTTAACGACACGTAAAAAGCAAAAGTCGTTCATTGTGACGATAAGCTAACTGTGGGTAATTTTTATTTAAAGTATTTCTTTAACAGTTATTCAAAGCAGGAAATAACGTATTTCTGCGACAAACATGCAACTAATTAAAATAAACAATAGTTCATGACAGCTATACACTGGCGGCGGAAGCGGAGGGGGGGGGGGCAAGGGGGGCACTGGCGCCCCCTAGAAAAATATTGGGGGGGGGGGCAAACCTATACATTTGCCCCCCCCAATATTCAGCCCCTCAAAAAACACTATTTGGAGGTTCAAACCAATATTTTCCCCCTTTCTCTGGACTGATGCAAGTTAACAATACCTGTGCTGAGACCATTTTTAAAGCACTGAAGGACTGCTTGATCAGACTTGACTTGCCAGTGCAAAACTGCAGGGGCCAGGCCTACGACGGGGCGAGTAATTTTCAGGGTCATGTGTCAGGAGTTGCAAAAAGATTCAAAGATGAGATCCTTGCTGTGACTGAAGAGCTGGCGACAGTTCTTCAAAGAAAACAAACGACTTGTGATGACGCAGTAAACGCTGCTGACATTGGTCTGAGAACACTGGAAAGCATGCGGCATGAAGATTGTTATGAAACATTTTGTTTGCTGACATCACAACGAAAGCTGCAAATTTGTGTGATGAGCCCTGCGTTCCTAGACAGAAGCAGCCTCCACGAAGACTGGACGATGGCTCACAGGGTCACAGCTACTCTTGTCCATCTGCTTACTACAGACAGCAATACTGTGAGGCCATTGACAACATCAAAGAACATTTAAAGAGCCGGTTTGATCAAATAGCTCTCGACTTATAAAGGAAAAAGTTCTTCTAAGTGATGGAGCAGCAGGGAAGACACCAGAAATTCCTCAAGAAATCAAAGATACATATTCCGCTGACATCGACTCCTCCAGATTAAAAAAAGTGAATTATTTTTATGCTAAGAGTTTCAATTTTTTAAAAATTGTTTTTAAAACTGCAATTTTTAGTCACTTTTGGTCCAAAGTACAAAGAGTTATTTATAGTCAATTCCATGGAAATCCATTTCAAGGAATCCGTTGAAACGTCCAAAGCGTTTTCCCGTTGAAACGACCAAGTAACCCAACCCCTAAGCCTAAATTAGTAAATGCAGCTATATTTTCTTGTTCTGGCCGCAAGCCTCTTCCAGCACCTTCACCTTGATACTGCCCTAATCCACCAAAAACGACTTTTTAGAAATATTAATTAAGATGCTAAGTTGATAATTATAACAATTCGTTGTAACGAACATCCATTGAAAGACCATCGCTGAATCGTCCAAAAACATCGTTGAAATGGAAACCCTTGACAGTGAAGCTGCAGAAAAGGACAAAAGATGTTGTCGATGCCTACAGGGAAATCAAAGAGTTCAGTAACTGCATGTCTTCTATTAGAAGAGATGTCGACACAGCGTTCGTTGCCTGGTTTGGTGAAGTCAGCAAAATGGCAAATGCTTTGACAACTGGTGTTATTGTTCCTCGTCAAGCATCCCGACAGACTCTCCGTGACAACCAACCTGCGGCCATTCCAGAAGAATATTTCAAGATCATCATTGCCATTCCTTTCTTGGAACACCTGTCAACCGAATTGAACTCGAGGTTCAAAAATGCTTGCATAGCAGTTGGTCGTCTCTGTCTGGTGCCAAGCACTTTAATAGACAACCAGGATGGTTTCATGCAGGTTCCAGAAGGGGTGAAGACACTGGCAATGTTGTGGGAGTCTGACCTACCAAACAACGCTACCCTTGATGCAGAATACCAACCGTGGGTTTGCAAAAGGCGAAGTGCTGCTGAGAATGCGACAGCTATCATCCCATCCACGGCATCAGAAGCACTGAAACATTGTGACAGGGATTTTTATCCCAACCTGTTTATCATGCTAAAGAACCTTTGCACGCTGCCTGTCACTACTGCCGAGCGTGAGCGTTCAAACAGTCAGTTGCGCAACCTGAAAAACTACCTGCGCTCTACAATGGGGCAACAGAGACTCAATGGACTTGCTTTACTGAAAGTGCACAGGACTTCAAAGAGGCAGTGAACTGTTTTGCCAAAAGATACAATTCACAAATGGTACTAATGCCGAGGAACATATAGAGCAGCAAGACTGAATTAAGTGAAAGCAGGGCGGTGATGTTCATAAACTACAAGGTAAAGCTTTATACCGTTAACGATCAACAAAAAGTAGTGAATAATAATAGTATCCAAAACATCTCTGCTGATAAATAAATGTTAGTGTGTGTGTTGTTGTTGTTTTTTTAAGGGAGGGGCAGAGGATAATTTTTGTACCCCAGAGTTTGTGAGTTCAATTGTTCAAAAAGCTCAAAGTCCCAGACCATCACAGATGGCTTTTTCAAGGTTCAGATTGCACCAGATGGCACCATTTTGCATCCTTGAAAAAAAAAAAAATTCCGGGGGAGCATGTCCCCGGACACCCCCCCCCCCTCTCCTAAGAAGGCTCGGCGCTTCGCGCCTTCGCTGAATCTGTAACCCCCGCCCCTACCCCCCCCCTCGACTTTCCCAGGTCCGGCCCTGATGTCAGTGAATAAAATGTGTGTGTGCCCCCCCAATCCTGAGCAGCTTCCGCCGCCTGTGCTATAATGTCACAAGAGGCTAGTTTGGACCCTGCAGTAAGTCTTTCCTCGCCTTAAACCTTCACCCTTCTGTGTCCTTTGTAACTTAAATTCGAGGCCTAGCAGACAACAAAAGTTAGGATTGTTCTAAGTATGTGTAGGGAAAACTTTCGCTAAGGTATGCCGTGCACACCAGCTCAATGCCTTTGTAAGCAGCACTGTTTAGTGCCTCCACATTTTGCTTGCTGCAGGCTATTTGTAGCTTGCCTGCACCCACCCTTCCAGTGAAAGGAAGGAAGCATTGGCGAAGCTATTTATAGCTAGCCTGGCTGACCTAACCTCAAAACTAAAAAGCTTTGGTTGAGTCGCTGTACGTGGCATAATCCAGCTGACCTATATCCAGCAGCCCCCGCGAGAGCGCAAAGGATCATGGGATAGCGTGGGCTTTAGCTTACCACTACGTTAAAGAAGGTCAGTCTTTGTTAAAACCTCACCCGAGAAGGAGGCACACGCTGAAAGCTCTCTCAGAAGACTACGCAGGTGACGGATGAAATCAATTCATCACAGTATAGCCATAGCCTGACATTATCAAAAAGGTAAATGATCAATCTTTTGTTTCATCGCGAATATTGGATATCATTATTGGATTATGTTTGTGAAGTCCTGCCATGTTTTACATTTGTGAATGTTTAATAAAATTTTGCTTGACCACGTGGCTGACCCACGCGACCGGTTTCCGAAACCACGAGGTAGCCCCTACGAACCCACTGTTGTTTCTCCTATGTGTATTATTGCAGACCAGTGGCTGTCCCGGAGGCGAACTTGTTTTTTCCAACCTAGTTCCAGTCATTCGCCGAAAAAGGCAATTACCGAAGTCGAACGGAGCTCTCGGAGTCGAGCGAAGCTATCCGATGTTTTACGAACGAATGCTGGCAGGACTACGTGAAACCACAGGCTGGGAAGTCTCGTCTTTCGTAGGCCTCAATTACATACTATACTACGTACGTATGTAGGAGGCCCACGAGTTTACAAAGACGAAAAAAAAAGACTTCAGAGCCTGTGGTGAAACATGGTGCATAAAAATAGCCGCTGTTGCTTCTAGATCTAATTCTATTTCGATCTGCACAGCTTCAAGCTGTAAGTCAAGTCGAGATTCGCATTTTGAAGCAGTTAGTATTATTATTATTTTATGATGATTAATATACTGACACAATTAGTAATAAAGAGTAAAAGTAATACATAACACATAATGCACACATACAACGATTTCACATCTATATCAACAATAAAACCATGACAAAACTTCATCGTCCCCTATACGCTTATGTGTCCGGGGACGTTAATCTATTTAACTAACTAACTAACAAAACTTCAAAGCGCTATGGATACGTTGATGTCCCTTCAGCACAACAAGACAAAGCAAGTTTATAATGGTCTCAAAAAAAAAAACAGTGGCATTTTTATTGCAAGCACCAAAGCAATTATTTATTTAACTAATAATCTTCTTTTTAACTAATACAGTACATTTGTTATATGTATTTTAATGACATGTATTTTAATGAGAAACACGTATTTTAAAGAATGTTGCGTGACAGGTGGAAATTTCCATAAATCATCTGAAAACTTTGGTAAATCTATAAGAAAAAATAACCAGTAACACCATCTGAATATTTCAGGTTACACCAAAGAGCTTATTACGGAAAGAGGGGGAACTTCCATTATGCCCTATACAAAAATACGAGACGCTCTCACGGATTATTTCCCTTTGCTCGGGTTGGCTATATTTCATCATCTGCTATATGAATGATCTGTGCGTGGTAATTTATTGAGCCTATACCATTGCAAAAGAACATTTTTATGGCAACGTTTGCAAAAACCAAACATTTAACCATCATTATTATTAACATCCCGCTACTGCTGTCTTTTTTTTTTTGTTTTTTATTTATGTTTACTTATTGACATTTATTAGGTGCTTTTATGCTGCTTATGTGTGTATGTCATAGGTTCGTTTTCGGCCCTGGAATTTATTATTTTTTAATCAACGACAGATATTTTAAAATTAAAATATGCATGACAGACTGTTTCATTTATCCGAAACTGTAAATCCGTAATCGTGTGAGAGAGAGATAGAGAGAGAGAGAGAGAGAGAGAGAGAGAGAGAGAGAGAGAGAGAGAGAGTGAGAGAGAGAGGGGGTTGGGGAAAGAGAGAGCTCTGTCATTCAATCAATTAATCACAATAAAGCACAATAACAAAATGTTTCACTAATAGTGTGAATTTAATTTATATCAGGTGTCCCCCTAGCCCCAAATCCTCTCACCTCCCACATCACTGGTTTAATAGCATCAGTCACTTCATGGAAAATAATTAATTAATCAGACAGAACAATCAGAATCTAGACTACAACATTCCACGCAATATAGATCTAATGCGCAGAAATTCACAGATCAGAACAAGGACTGAGTATCTACATTACTTTTTTTTCCCGTTTACACTCAAACGAAAAGGATTACAACAGATCAAGGACCATTTTTGTGCCTAGGTAAGGGGTTATCTTGCACAGTATTTGATCACGAGGAGAAAACAGACTTAGTCTAATTTAACTTGTTAACATAAGCAGTTTGACGAAGCCAAACTGCCAATCTGACATCTACTTTTGAAATATAAGCACAAATATAGTCAAACAACCTAGCAATAACATAAACAGTGAGCGACCTGTTGAATGTAAACTGTCAGCAAGCAGGTATAACATGAATCATTCAAGCCGCTCTCCGATTGTTTCAACACTAACAACACTTCAGCGGTCTTAGTTTAAGTCTACATAAACACACAAAAATGAAGTTTTTCAATTGCAATTTACCTTTCTTTGTCTCTTGGAAATTTTAAAAAGGACTTGCCAACACAACTTTTCTTGTATCTGGCATAATGGCAATTGATGGCTGTGCAAAAGTCACCGCCCTGTTTCACTCGTTCGCCTTTTGACTTTCTGCCACGAGCCATTTTCAGCATGTCGACAAGGGAGCATAACTCGTACATTTCGCCTCGCGGTTCTGTACCAAGTTCCCCCTCTTTCTATCATTAAGCTCTTTGGTT
Organism: Oncomelania hupensis; assembly: GCA_036898135.1. Lineage (NCBI taxonomy): Eukaryota > Metazoa > Mollusca > Gastropoda > Littorinimorpha > Pomatiopsidae > Oncomelania > Oncomelania hupensis. The sequence goes on along the minus strand of CM072512.1, from coordinate 70,234,360 downwards.
ACACCCAACTTCAGCAAAAACAAACAAAACGTCACTGACACGCACAGCAGCACACTATTTTTTTTAAAGTAGGAATAATAATAATAATAATAATAATAATAATAATAATAATAATACTAATAATAATAATAATAATAATAATAATAATAATAATAATAATAATAATAATAATAATAATAATAATAATAATAATAATAACAAACAAAACAAATAAATAAATTAAAGATTTAACTAAATAACTGTACTACTACTACTACTACTACTACTACTACTACTACTACTATTAATTATTATTATTATTATTATTATTATTATTATTATTATTATTATTATTATTACTAGCAAAGTTTTGGTGTTGATTTTGTGGTCCTGATTCGGCTCTTTGCAGTCCGCTGGACCCTGTAAGCAATGAATAACTAACTAACTATTAATTTACCTCTGATCTCGAGTTATTTTCAAAAACAATCCCTTCTTTAAAGATTCAAATATTATAAAGTATAGGCCTAAATATTATTAATTAGAATAGATATAGTTTATACATTTATTTACGTATAAAACAAACAATACAGGTCTAATAATTATATTCAGCTAGTGAGCTTCTTCGCTGCGCGGAGACTGACTTATAATATATAAGGTAGATTGAGCCTATGTATACTGTATAACAGTGTCTACTTGGTTCTAAGCAGGAAATGGGGAATGCTATTATTAGCCTACTGCTGAGAACTAACAAAATGCAAATCAAGAAACGCAACTATTAAATATGGTCGATAGTAACAAAGTATACCGTTGCGAAATGCTAATCTGTGTAAATCGAACAGAATTAGAAGCAACAGCGATCATTTTTAATGTCAACTAGTCGTAGTCATGCAAGCTTCATTTCGTAACACATCGGAGAGCTTCGTTCGACTTCGGTGATTGCCTTTTTTGGGCGAATGACTGGAACTAGGTTGGAAAAAAACAAGTTTGCGTCCCGGAGAAGGTAGATATTATTAATTACTTCTCCATGTGTTTATTGTAGCCATATAATTATGTGTATACAAGATTGTTAGTCTCGTATCTGTATAAGTGGAGACGATCTCGCTGAGGGCTGTTTCTGCCAACAGTGAGACGCTCTGCACTCTCTTTGTAAGCAAGGCGTTGCAGAAACTCGTCTTATATTTTGCAGACGAGCAGGCTTGGTCCGAGGCAGGAGATAGACCCCACAGATAGGCAACCCTGACATTCGGCCTGCACTTGAGCAGAGGGCACTGAGCTCCGATAGCTCAGTAGTCAACAAACAAAACGAGGAGAAAGCAGTTCTATAGAAAAAGTGCACGAGCACGGATCTATATGGACTGTGCGATAGTCTACTCTCCGGAAAAAAGAACATTAGGCAAAACAAGAACAAAGCCCAGTGATGAGACAGTAGCAAGTATCGAGAACAGTAACAGAATAGATCCATCAAAGATCTAACCATTCTACAAACCACTCGAAGTGACTGTTGGACTGTTCAGTTAATCCTAGCCATATTACGTTTTGGACATTTAAGTTAATGTAATGATTAGATAATTAGATAGAGTAGAGGAAATAAATGTGTTGCATTTACTGTTAACAAGTGGCTGGACTACCTATGATTCATAGCCGTGCGAGAGCTAGTGTGTCAGTGAATCCTCTACACGTTTCTCCCTATCTCTGTAACCCTATCCTCACACAGACTGGACCAAAAATATAAATGTATTAAGATTAGACATAGGGCGATCTAACTAGCCGATACCCGCAGACGAAAGACGAGTGGGTAATAGCATTCCATTGTGCAGAGCCCAGCAACAATAGAACCCACCGTCACATCTTAATAGTTGGGGAACTTCTACTACTACTACTACTACTACTACTACTACTACTACTACTACTACTACTACTACTACTACTACTACTACTAAGTAGTAGTAGTAGTAGTAGTAGTAGTAGTAGTAGTACTATTACTACTATAATTATTATTATTATTATTATTATTAGTAGTAGTAGCAGTAGTAGTAGCAGCAGCAGCAGCAGCAGTAGTAGTAGTAGTAGTATAGATTTGAAATAGTAGGATGAAGAAGCTTCTCACGTTAATATATCTTTGGGTTAAAAACAAAAAAGCTTGAAATCGGTAACATGATAGGTAATTGCTTATGTGGTGCTGAAGAGGCCTTAGGCGTCCTCATTAAGGAGGCGTTGATGAGCAGATTGTTGATTAGCTTCAGGCTTGGTCAAAAATAGGTGTTGCTCGGATTAAAATTCGTGGCTGCCAAGAATAATCATAAAGATTAATGACAAGCAGATTAATTATATCTGTGGTCTAAACCTAAGCTCGTTACGATTGAAGCCGCTCTATCTCTATCCATTTGTTCTTTCTCCTCGCCCTCTACCTTCTTTTTCAACTTTTCATTTTTCCTTTCAACATATAAGCATTTTGCTATTATTCATATTTGTATTTTCTAAAAGGTCAAGGTCGCTGTACTTCATCATTTTTTAAAGCAAGTTTTGCGCTTTATTAAAAACTTGGCTGAACCGATTTTGATAGCAAACAAATTGCTGATACTTCATAGGGTGACCCATCCTTCCAGGTTTTCAGTTCGCTTTTTTACCAGAAAGCCGGCACAACATCGCCAAGAAAATTAACATTTTGGAAAATGCTTATTTTGTTCGGTATATATAAACTTTCGTCCTAGAGGGCATATTCAAGAATGAAATCGAACAAAAATTCAATAAAACAAATTTACAGTTTAAAGTTTTCGATCTGTAGATTTGTGATCACTGCTAACTGTAAACAGTCCACATTTTACAAGTGATAAATTGCACAAAAGGGAACAGGGAAGTAAAGCGGTGAAGAAGGGGGAGATGTGATGGGGTATGACAAATAAACACTAAACACACCCTCCCAAACAATATCCTGCCAATCACACCCAAACATCAGTGCAATCTCACAAGCCCCAACTCAATGAGGTTCAGCATACACTACGATCCCTCTCTTACAGAACCTCCCAATATACGGAAAAATCTGAAAGTCCTTCACAAAATTCCAGAGGACTTTTAACTAAAGACATTTATATACAAAATTGCGTAATAACTCAGGCTCCATTCATAAAAGGCGAATGTCTATATTTGACCAAGCCTGAAGCTAGTCAGCCACCCGCTTATATTTATGCTTGCATCTCCTAGGTGATTTCTATTCTTTTGAGGCTTTCGCTGAACTGATTACTAGTTCGTTAGTTAGTTAGTTATTCATTGCTACAGGGTCGAACGGACTGCAAAGAACCGTATCAGGACCACAAAATCAAGACAATACCTTGGCTGAAAGAGGACTAATCCCTGATCTGCATAAAAGATCTGCTGAAACAATCCCAGTGGTAACACTGAAGGCACTTCACCAGCCGATCACTATATAATAAAGGCATCCCACGCAGGGGACGCTGAGGCTATACTCTAATTTATCGAACCACGTTTACAAAAACAAAATAGAATACAAACATCATTATAAAATATCAACAAAACACATACATATAAAATGGCTACATTGCTAAATAATAATATCATAGGAAACTCCAGTGGCCATTTGGCAGAAAGCTGCAATATTCCCAAGCTTATGCAACAGACCTCACACACAAATGAGTTTTGTCCCGGAAGAGTTTTCAAGAAAAAAGATAGGTGACTGGTCTAGCGAAGAAGAAGATAGTATAGTAGATTGATAGAACATAGTAGGAATGAGAAAGAACAAAGGAGAAAGACAGCGACAGTTGGAATTTAAAGCACAACATTTCCAGAAAGTGGGGATACTATTTATACAGGCACAGCCGGCACCCACACAGGGGGAACTGATTACTAGCCCATGTGGTGGCGCAGTATTACTGATGAAGTAAATAATGATCTCTTGCTGAAGTTGGATTTAAGTTCTAAACGAACGTGTATCTTCGTGTTTATGTGTGAACTATATGTTTTAGCTACATTTATTATTGTGCGGTCGTATGTGAAAACCGAAATATTTTTCATGTGCCGTCGAAAGGACAAAAATCTTTGAATAAGGAAGGATTCTGACAGCAGCACCAAGAAAAAACACCAAGGCCGAAAGAGGGGTAAACAGGACGAAACTCACGGGATATTGGACACAGGGCGTTATGACCAGTTAAGAACACTTCTAAGAGTGACAGTGTCGTTGGATGTACGGTTAGGTAAATAGATTAAAGTCCCACGTCACATATAGCGAATAGGGGACTGGGAAAGGGGGGGAAAGAGGGGGAAAGGGGGTCTGATTTCAAGCTTGGATGTACGTGATTTCTTCCCTACCTTTATACTGTAAGCAATAATGGAGCTCAAAAAGACCTTGTGGTTTATAGCAGTGAAACTGGACACAACACGGCCACGTTGCTGCGATAGTGGAGACACTTTAACAGCCATCGGTCTCAGGCCCATGGCGCTGGGGCGAAACAATTGGATGGTCACGGTTGGGTGCATCTTCAGTAACTGTAGATGGGTCAGCAGGATGATAGCATCAGCGCCCGTGGGGGCTTAATTGGAGGGGGCCACTAGACTCTTGACAGCTCATAGTGAACTCTACAAATATCAACAGCACGTCCGCTGGGCTGGCTAGCTAGGATGGGCAGATAGCGAGTTTTGGAGAATGGATTGTGAGAGTGTGGGAGATTGGGGATGTGGGATGGATTGTGGGAGCGGAGGGAGTCAGTCCCTAGGCTATGGACAGCAAGAAAGATGACCATCTCTTCGCCATGGTTGACCAGTCACATTTTCTTCGCCATCGTTTGTCAGTCGTGGTCAGATGACCTAGCTGTAGCCTCTAGTCATCGTGCAGCAACCGCAAATCTACTTCTACTCGTCAGTCACCCCTATACTGTAGACCTACACTAAAAACCATCTCTTCAAAAATGCAGCTCCTCTGCAACAACTCGGTCTAAACACCAAACTGCTATCCTCATTCTCCTTCTCCATCCCAATTTGCCCCCAAAGTTATTCGTCTTTACAATTTCATACCTTTTAGCTTGAACATGTGGGATGTGGGTGTGTGTGTTTTTTGTGTGTGCGTGCGTGTGTGCGCTTCGATTTACTTTCGTATAAGATATTTATTTTAAGACCTTTACAATCACACACCAAACGGAGACCCATCAGTTCTAGCATGTCCTCAGAACAGGGAAGAAGAAGAAGAAATCCTCCCAATTCTCCGAGAAGAAGTGGAGGCAGCAGTGCAATCGCTGAAGTAAGGGAAGTCAGCGGGAGTGGACAACGTACCCAGGAGTATGAAACTTACCGCACAATCATCCTCATCAGCCATCCCAGCAAGGTCCTCCTGAAAATAATACTCAAAAGGTTGAAACCCCAAGCTGAACAAAACATAGCCGAAGAACAAGCGGGATTCAGGGCAGGGCGAAGTACCACTGAACAAATTTTCAACATCAGAATAATCTGCCAGAAATACCTACAGCACCAACAACATCTATATCATGTGTTTATAGACTTCAAGAGAGCGTTTGACCGAGTCTGGCATGCAGCTCTGTGCGTAACCATGAGAGTGTACAACATCAGCGGATGACATTGATGGATTGGCTGGAGAGGAACAAGAACTTGAACAGCTGGTACACAGGCTTGACACCACCTCCATAGCCTATAAAATGGAAATAGAGAAGACCAAAATGATGACCAACAACATCAATGGCATCAATATGGACATCAAAGTCCAAGGCCAATCCCTCAACACGGTGCATGCTTGTTTACCACAAATATTTAAGACAGTGGAGTCCAGTGTTGTTATGCAGAGTACAATTTTTATTGAATGACCAAGCAACAGCACCCGGCTTCGTCTGCGGTTTCTGATGACGTAAAAATCATAATCTTAACATGACGTACTTAATATAATGACGTCATTATCTTCTTATAGAAATATTCCTAAACATCTCCCTTTCTTTTGAGTTCGGAGGAACTTCACAAAATGATCGACTGCAATCTATCAAAGTCAAGAAAGTAATATACTATAAAAGTTACGATTCTTATTTCGTTGTTAGTCTTTTAAATCTTGTTACATCTCTGTCAGTTCCTCTTTGTAACTCTGCAACTTATGTGAAACACTTGAATAACTAGAACCAGTCTAACACGGACTAACATATTAACACTGGATTTTTAAAAACCCAAGTCAACAACAATAATCCTCAACAATGTCACTGGCATGGGATTAGTTTGGAACAACAAGGCTGGCGCCTTTCCTTGTCATTGAACGAGTCACGGGTCTCCTCGGGGTTTCTGGTGGAGATGGGTTTGTAACTGGCTTTGGCGTTTCTGTAACACCGATGTCGGGAACGTGAGTAGAAATGCCCTTCCTCGGCTCATCCTGCGATTGAGGCGTAGGGGTTGTTGTCGTCATGTTTGGTGGCGACTTCTGCAAGTCTTTGCGGTTACGTCGGAGTACGCCACTGGGAGTGTTTACCAAGTAGGTCCTGTTCTCGGGGTCGGCGGCAACCACGGTACCGTCAGTATTCCAGTTTTTCTCGTTAGGGCTGGAATGGAGAAAGACAACATCGCCGGGATATAGAGGCGGCAAGGGTATTGCTCCCTTTTGACGGTTGTAGTTCTGACGCGCTGTTTCTTTCGCCTTTCCGTCCGCCTTTCTGATGCAGTCGTCATCGCGCGATTGTGACATCAGATTCTGTGGAATCGTTGGAATTTTCGTCCTCAGTCGTCTTCCCATCAAAGCGACCGCAGAACTGACTCCAGTACTTGAGTGGGGCGTTGCTCTATAGTTCAACAAAGCTAGTTCTGGATCTGCCTGTTGAAGCAATTTCTTGGCAATCTTCACCGCACTCTCCGCTTCTCCATTAGCCTGGGGAAAACCAGGGCTGCTGGTTTGCCTGTGAAAGTCAAAGTCTTTCGCAAACTCGCTGAATTCACGGCATTGAAACTGCGGACCATTGTCACTTACAATGACTTCTGGAATGCCGTGCGTTGCAAAAATCAACTTGAACTTCTTGATGACAGCTGCGGATGTCGTAGAACGTAACTGGTGAATCTCCAGCCAGCGCGAATAATAGTCCACCACTATCAGGTAGTCTTTCCCTCCAAGGGAACACAGGTCGGCACCCAGTCGTTGCCACGGACGTTGCGGCAACTCTGTGGGACGTAGTGGTTCATGTCGCTGTGCTGGTCGTTTCTCTCGACACTCTCTGCACGAGTCAACAAGTTCCTTCAGTTGTCTGCTCAAACCAGGCCACCACACTGAAGCCTGTGCATTCTCTCGGCACTTGTTTAGTCCCTGGTGTGTTTCATGTAGTTGGTACAGAATGTGTCTTCGCTGACCTGCAGGGACAACAATGCGATGGTTGTACAGTACCAACCCGTCTGCTAGCGACAACTCTCCCTGTACCTGATGATAAGGTCTGAGTTGTTCAACTACCACTGCTGGCCAACCGTTCAGGATATAGTGGATGACTTGCTGAAGCTCGGCGTCGTGAACCGTTTCAGCACGCAGTGCTTCCATGCGTCGTGACGTTACTGGTCGCGTTGACATCACCGTGTCTACGTACGCCGTCACTTGTTCGGACAGTTCAATGTCGTCTTCGGTGTGCAATCTAGGATTTCTGGACAAGGCGTCTGAAATGATGTTTTCTTTTCCTGGTACGTGGTGCACTTCAAAGTTGAATCTCATGAGGCGAATAAGAAGTCTCTGACAACGAATTGGTGCACTGTCGATGTCTTTCGTGCTCATGAGTGGCACCAAAGGTTTATGATCAGTCAATAGTTCAAATTTGTCCAACCCGATCAAATACTTGGAGAACTTCTCACAAGCATACACTGAAGCGAGGCATTCTTTTTCAATCTGGCTATATTTCCGTTCTGCTTCAGTCAGTGTTCTTGAAGCATATGCAATTGGAATCAGCTTATTATCATTCCACTGCATCAACGTCGCTCCCAGCCCGTAACTGCTGCTGTCAGCACTAACAACAGTCCGTCGACCTAGGCTGTAGAAACCCAACGCTGGCGGTGATGATATCTGGCTCTTGACTTTGTCAAAGGCTTCTAGCTGTGCTGGACCCCAGCACCATGCTGTCGTCTTCTTCAGAAGATTGTTGATAGGCTGCATCGTTGTCGCCAGTCGTGGCACAAACTTGGACAGATAGTTCAGCATACCACACAGCGTACGCAATTCTGTCACTGAGGTAGGGGGAGGCATGTCCATGATGGCTTTCACTTTGTCGGGGTCTGGACTAACACCAACCTCACTGATCACATGGCCAAAGTACTTGACCTCCTTCTGTCTCATGTGACATTTTGCTTTGTTCAATTTTAGTCCCGATGTTTCAATTCTATCGAGAACGGCGTCTAGTCGTCGGTCATGCTCTTCCATGGTACGACCATACACGATTGTGTCGTCCATGATTGTCTCACATCCTTCCAGGCCATTGAGCATTTCTTTCATCTTCGTCTGGAACACATCTGGACCCAGCGATATGCCCATGGGTACTCTCTGGAAACAGAATCTCCCGAAAGGTGTGATGAAAGTAGTGAGCTTCATGCTTTCTTCGTGTAGCGGAATTTGGTAGAATCCAGACGATGCATCAAGAGTAGAAAAGACGGAAGAACCTGCCATTTTTGGAGCTATGTCTTCAAGATTCGGAATGTGACAATGCGGCCTCTTCACAGCAGTATTTAGCCTTTTATAGTCCACACATATGCGGATACTGCCATTCGGTTTGACCACTGGCACCATAGGAGCGCACCAGTCTGCTGGCTCTTTTACTTCACGAATTATTCCTGCCTCCTGCATTCGCTTTAATTCTGCTATCACTTTCTTTTGGATCGGAAAGGGAACTCGACGAGCCGTTGGCAGACAATACGGAGTTACACCCTCATTCAGTTCGATGTGTACTGGCTCTGTCTTCAAAAGTCCCGAAGCTCCGAATACATCTCTGTGTATTTCTTCTACTCTCTGAATCATGCCCATCTTGACGGCTGCGTTTCGGCTCAACAGGTTGCTGCCCACTCTGCTGGCTACCACCACTATTCTGAACTTATAGCGTGTTTTGTTGTAGATAGTTCTGGCATAGAACTCGCCACGGACTTCCAATCGTCCACCTGGAGATGTCAGTACTGCAGTTGACTTGGACAGCTTGGGCTTTCTCTTCAGCTTCTGGAATGTCTGTTCCGACATTATGGACACATCGGCACCAGTGTCGATTTTGAATTTGATCTCTGTGTCTTTGATTTTCAAATTCACTGTCCACGGTTTTCCACCATCTGACACTATCGAGTCAATCACAAAGCTGGAACCTTCTAAGCATGAATCACTGTTACTGTTCTCATCATTGTCACTGACTACCTCATGCACATTAGTGTGGCACTTCCTTTCAAAGTGGTTCTTCTTGTGGCATTTCCCACATCTCTTCCCATTTGCTGGGCATTTCTTTTCACTTCCGTGGTTATACCCGCATCTTCCACACTCTTTCCTAACAGCATTCTGTCCACTGGCTTCTTTCTTCCCTTTCTGGGGAGATCCAGAGCCGTGACGTCTGCTGGTACCCGTGTGCGACTGCCTCACACTACGTCTACCTCGCGCCTGTTGCTGTTGGTGTCTGTACTGAGCTTCATCTGCTGCACTGCTGCTAGCATCACCTAGGATCTTCATCTGGCTTTTAACCTGCTCCTGTTGACGGGCAATCTCCAGGGCTTTGCTCAAAGTTAGATCTCGGATCAGCTGTAGCTTTTCTTTTATACGGCCATCTACAAAACCTACCACGAGCCTGTCTCGGATCTGGTCATCTTCATCTCGGTACTCACAGTGCTGAGCAAGTTCCTTCAGAGCACGGTATAATTCTTCCACTGTTTCTCCTTTTTGCTGTCGTCGTTGCTGAAACTGGGATCGCTCGTAGATCACATTTCTTTTGACCACAAAATACTCGTCGAATTTTCTTACCAGTGTGTCAAAATCTGTGTCTGCCTCGCGAATCTCCTCGTTGTTCGGACCTCTCACTGTGCCGAAGTGGAGCGAAACAAAGATTTTCTCAGCGTCAGGACCCATAACATACAGCAAAGTGTCTCTCTGGACCTCTCCGCTTTCTTCTGACAGTTTGGAAGCATTTCTGAACCGTTGGAACTCTCGGACCCACTGTGGCCACTCTTCTGCCTTGAAACTAAACTTTTTCGGTGGTTCCAGGCGCATCATCTTGTCGATTTAGTTTTACTTTGACACCATGCTTGTTTACCACAAATATTTAAGACAGTGGAGTCCAGTGTTGTTATGCAGAGTACAATTTTTATTGAATGACCAAGCAACAGCACCCGGCTTCGTCTGCGGTTTCTGATGACGTAAAAATCATAATCTTAACATGACGTACTTAATATAATGACGTCATTATCTTCTTATAGAAATATTCCTAAACAGTGCATAGCTTCAAATACTTATGAGCCATTGCATCAGACAATGGGTCCCGACAGGAAGTCCTCTCCAGGATCGCACAAACAACTGCTGCCCTGACAAGGTTGAAGATCATTTTATAAAACAGGACCTTCAGTCTACATTCCAAGGTAAGGCTGATGCGCTCCCTTGTCATTTGCATCTTCCTATACCTTGCGAAAAATGGGCCCTCACAGGAACTTGAATACATAAAACATATTCTTTTTTGTCAGACCTCCTCCAGATCTACACACCTTCAAGATCTCTCCGCTCTAGTAATGACACCATGAAACTAAAACCTCGAGCAAACAAATCATGTGGTGAGAGATCATTTTCTTTCCAAGGACCATTGATATGGAAAAGCCTCCCAGCCGATGTACGCCATGCGACATCCTATAACTCCTTTAAGAAAATGTTGAAGACATACCTTTTTACTGCCACATACAATTAAAACGTTTTTTTGCTGCTCTTTGTGTGTGTGTGTCTGTGCAGTACACATGGTGTGTGTGGGTGTATGTGAGCGCTTTGATCTCTGCGAGGGAAAGCGCCTTATAAATAAATAAATAATAAATAATAATAATAATAATAATAATAATAATAATAATAATAAAATGTATGGGGACATAAAATGGCATCAAGAAAAGACAAAATCTTCATTTAACTTTGAAAAATCTGTTGATTGTGAATTGGAAGTAAATGAATAATGTTTGAAAATAATTTGGATATAATATAATGTATTAAAGATTTTCAAATTAAATATGTTCTACTTTTACAAAGAATACAAAACAGATTTTAATTCAATGCACATATGGATGTTAAAAAAGCGATTGGGGAAAATACATGATTCAAAAATCTATTTTGTATTCTTTGTAAAGTAAGAACATATATTTTGTTTGAAATTAAGTCTTTAATACGTTATATTATATCTAAAGATATTGGAGTCGCATTTTAGTGAATTCATTTTCATTCCGGCATTTATTGAAATGATGAAGTTGATTATATTGGCTAAACAAGGATGTAGAGAACGTGAATTTTCAATTTTTAATAATATTGCTATTTTTAGAATGTGATTAATTTTTAAAAATAATTCTATCTAAAGTTGCATTGGTTGAAAATGTTGAAACAATAGAATAATGAATAGCCGGAAAAAGGGGGAATTGGAGCTCACTTCAAGATTGTGTGTGAGGTTGTTGTTGAAGTCAGGGTATCAGTATATAGGAAAAAAGAAAAAAAAAGATTATTAGAAAGATTTAAAGGGTAGAAAGCATTGAGGACTTATCAAGGAGTATAGGTTTGGTGTACTTTCTCTCTGAAATTGGATTGTGCATTGTGCTGTAAAGATTACAGCTGCCTATGGGAGGCTGGTAGTTTCATACACCAGGACACACAGGGTTGTCTCGGACAATGGGTACAAGGCGATTCGTGAGCCATCGGCGTGCAGCCATACTTTTTTACCTGACCAAGACATGTTGGCAACCTCAGACAGATAGGCAGACGTGCCTATCTGCCTGTCTACAACATCAACTCTTCGTCTAGGCCTACTTATGTACAGACTTCCGACTGTTACCACAGGTAACGAGTTTTGATTATTTCGTCTAAGCCTATTTGTATACAGGCTCCCTCCAGTTACCACAGGTAACAAGTTTTTGTTCATTTATTTGGGCTCATGACATGTAAATGCCGGCTTTGAGATTCATGGATTCTTAACCTGAAACATGCGGTGTGAAAGAGTTGTGTAAGATATTGTTGTTTATTTATATCTTGTCTTGAAAGTATTGAGATCGTGGAACTTATATTTGTGTTGGTGTTTGCCTGTGTTAGTAAAAATCTGTGAATTTGTGGGTGTGGTAGTTAACAGAGATATTTACATGCACACTTTATTTTGATCTAGGAGACAGATATATTTTTCATTCAGTTAGCAATTATAAACAAGCACCCACCACACCAAATATCCATCCGTTACATCTGGTGACCCTGGTTTTTTTCTCTCTGTGTTAATATTGTAGTTCAAAGGTTTGTTAGTATTTAGGTCAATTCTTTCACAACATTGGGTAGAGCTTAGTTGTTTCCCTTGTTTGATTGTTGAGGTGGTTATGTGATTGTTGGATGTTTGATGTTTATTAATTAGTGGTTTTAGACCATCTCCAATTTCATGGTATGGCGCTCCTGTATAGTTTCAGAGTTGCTCAAGGGCTTAGTACCTCTTTTTCTTCCTGTGGGGTCTATATTCTTTTTCATTACTCTTTCTGCTTTCTTAGTATTGATTTGTTTACATTGGTTATCTTTGTTCTGTAGGGCTAACTTTGTGTGTGTGAATCAGTGAGTGAGATAGAAGTTCCACGTTCTTCTTTTTCTTATAGTTTAATTACAAAAGACCCTTAGTGTTAGTATAATTCTTGATTTGTTTTCTGTATATATATATATATATATATATATATATATATATATATATATATATATATATATATATATATATATATATATATATATATATATATATTGCTTAGCCGGAAGTCCTTATTCGCCTCTACTATAAAGTTTGTCCAGTATGGACGCTGATCTGGGCAGGTGCTGGGCGCTATGGATCGGCTTGCTGTGTGCTCAAAACCAGCGAAATCGTTAAAGCCGACATTTCCTTACCGAACGTTTAACCGTTTCTGAGATAAATAAATAAACAAAATGTCCACAAACTGCAATAGCCTCATTCTGCGCGCTTCCGTTAGAAATCAAATTGAGGTTTCAGCATGTTCTCCCATATAGACCAAAAAATTGATGGTCTTTCTATGAAGCCTTGATAGCTTACTTAGTAAAACATTCGCCTACCGTGCAGGGAGACCCAAGTTCAAATCTCACGCGGGCCATTTTTTTTGAATTTTTTTTTACACTACAATATGGATATTTTTCTTTTTAATTTAGGCTTTTTACCTTTAATTTTTTTATTATTATTATTATTATTACTATTATCATTATTATTTATAAACTAATAATATTAATAATAATAATAATAATAATTTTATTATTATTATTATTAGTAGTAGTAGTAGTAGTAGTAGTAGTAGTAGTATTATTATAATTATCTTATATCAAATTTTCTTTTAAAACCTTGGTGTTTTTTATTATTTCTATTTGTATTATTCTATATTCAATATTAGTAGTAGTAGTAGTAGTAGTAGTAGTAGTAGCAGTAGTAGTACCAAGGATCGGGATGGGGTGGTACGTGTAGGTAAAAGGGGGCTACGGGTAGATTTAAAGGGGCATGGGTAGGCATAACGGGGATACGGGTATATATAAGGGAGTATGGTGATGGTCGATTCCTTCCCCTATACGCTCAATGTGTCCGGGGACACAAATTTAATAAAGAAGAAGGTCGATTCCTTTCATCCATACCTGCGAAACGATCAACGGGGAAGTATCAAGGAGGGTAACGGAAGGTATCAAAGGGGTATGGGGAGGTATCAAGTGGGTTCGGGGAGGTATCAAGGGGGTATGTTGAGGCATCATAGGGGGGGGACGGGGGGGGGACAGGGTACAAAACCACTAGTATATATATATATATATATATATATATATATATATATATATATATATATATATATATATATATATATATATATATATATATATATATATATATATATATATATATATATGATGTTGTACGCTTGTTAAACGATCATCTACGACCTTCGAGTTACTGGATAGCATAGGATAGGATAGGAAATTCAAGGAAAACCAAGTTTTCAAAAGATTTAGTTTGTGCCTGATATCCAATATCTGTTAAACATTTGTACATAAATGTCCTATTTTAATTCCACTATATGAAGAAAAGAAGATCAATATTAAAGAATCCAATGGAGTTTTATAGATATTGTCAGTATAATTTACGTGTCCGCAGTTGGTAAGATTTTGGAGCATTTTTGTATTTTTATGCTTATGGTTCAACTTGAAATTGTTAACATTGCTTTGAATGTTTATGCATGAGAAAGAGTGTATGGTCTAAAATCATCATAGCGAACAGACTTAAAATAAGTTATTGAATTGAATTGAATTATTCATATTCCAAACAATGTACTTTCTGCTGCAACATAACTTGTAACCTTTGTCTGAGTAAATATATTGCAAAACACATAAAAAATGTTAACAAGCAAATATGTTCAGTTAATATTAGGCAACCTAGATATTACCCACCGAATTCTACAAAAAGAAATATTATGCATCTTTTTAACGTATAGTTGGACAGTTAGTTGATATAGTGGTGACATTTGTTGATCATTTTCGGTGGACGCCTTTGCCATGGTATGAAAAATGCATGCTGGCAATCAGAATTGGTTGTGCAGGGAACGTGTCACTCGCTATCCAATAACGAACAGACACGGGGGATACGGCAACAATGTGCTGCCAATGTCACCAATTCGCTGTCCAACACCTCTAAGTGGGATTTTAGAAAGTGGATTTCACCTCTATTTGGGCTCACGCTTATGAGAACATTGGGTTCATTTGTCTGCTTGTTATTTGCCAAAGACTATGTAGCGATTTATTTGATAATTTCGGTACGTTATTTAGCTCCGTCCGGTGACAAGGGGAGAAGAGATAAGGAACAAATGCCTTCATATATGCGCTGAACGCGAGATTAAGGTCTCTCCAAGACAGTAAGACATTAGCTGGAACCATTGTGGTGGCCGCAGTGCGCCAGGGCAAATTGTAAGCTGGCAGATAGCAAACGGGATTTATTGTAAATCCTTGATGAGCGCTACCCAACGCCCTACCGCCTTTACATGTTCATACCAGCGAAGGCACCCGTAATCTGTGACCGGTGTAATTAAATCTTCAATTCGCACCCAGATAAGTCGATGTCACTGTGCATGTCATGCTGAAAGTCGCAGCACTCGGCTTTCTGCGTAGGAACCTCCCACTGTCCACCGTCTTCACTATGCACCAGTCTGGGAGCGCCATTCCCGGCTCCATGCACCTGCTCGATGCCGCACATAAAACCGGTACTCGAGGCAGGTAAACCACAGACTATACCCAGACCGGAAACTTCTATATAACAGTTACAAGCCACTTTTGCGGGTTACTTCCCTTGGCCTAGGTATGTTACTTGTAGCAGACGCTCTTAGCTGTACACAGAAAAGCACTGCAGTTACACTATGATCGCACGATGTTAACCATAACTGCTCATCTGTTTTAACTATAGGTGACTTTATAGTTGTTTCTTAACAAATTATATTGTTTGTTGTGATGCATTTATGAAGCTTTTCAACATCATTATTATTTGTTTCACAGTTAGTAGTTTGAAAGATTAGTATCATAAGTATGACTATAGTGTGAAGTATTTTCTACAAGAATACTGAATTAACCTCTGTTGCTATAACAGTTTGTTTTCTTTAAACCAAAATATAATATTATAAAATGGGTGTATTTTACTGTTCGTTTTTTAAAATTAAATTTCTATCAATAATTCTAATTAAGTTTTATTAATAATCAAGTCTGTATTGCTGTTTTCTTTTAACTCCTAGATTGGGATGTCAGTGTGTGTGTTTGATCGCACAGTTTTTAACCATAACTGCTCATCTTTGTTTTAACTATAGGTGACTGTAGTTAATTGTTTCTTAATAAATGATTGTGTTTATTGTGATGTGTTTATGAAGCTTTTCAACATCACTATTATTATTTTCACAGTTATGACTATAGACAAGTGTTTTCCACAAGAATACTGAATTAATTTCTGTTGCTATAACAGTTTGTTTTCTTTAAACTAGAACATGATATTATATAAATCTGTGTTTTTGCTGTTTTTTTTTTTAATCTATAAATGTATATTTAAATTATTTTTTATTAATATTATCAAGTCTATTTTGCAGTTATCTGTTGACTCCTGGTTTGGGGATGTTATTGTTTGTGTGTGTATGTCTATATATATAATAAAAAATTAAAACACAAACAAAAAGTGACAAGAGAGAGAGAAGAGAGCATCTATAACACAGCGTTCAACATGCATATATAAAAATGTGAAAACAATTATCAATTACATACGACAAGAGAAAGTTTATTTACAAACACAACATGTTCCCCACCCCCCCAACCCCAAATCTACAAAAGTCTGTTGATTGATGATTCACTTATTAATAATAATTAAAAGCAAGTAGTCATTGACAAAAGTGAACCATTGGACAATCTTTTACATCATCACTCTATTTTGACATTGCTAAATTAATAAGTGAATCATCAATCAACAGACTTTTGTAGATTTGGGGTTGGGGGTGGGGGGGTGGGGAACATTTTGTGTTTGTATGTCTGTACGAGCGAATGTTTGGTCTAAAATCACTCAAATAAGTGAAGAGACCTAAAATAAAATAATTGTGTTTGTATGTCTGTACGAGCGAATGTTTGGTCTAAAATCACTCAAATAAGTGAAGAGACCTAAAATAAAATAATTGAATTATGTGTGTGTGGGGAAATCAATATTTTGTTTAGTCAGTTCTGTTTTAAAAAGGCAAAATCAATATTTTGTTTAGTCAGTTCTGTTTTAAAAAGGCATGTAAGTCAATTTTTTTCTCACGCTAGGACAATGTCTTCTGTATGTTGGGACAATAAACTTTCTCTTGTCGTATGTAATTGATAATTGTTTTCACATTTTTATATATGCATGTTGAACGCTGTGTTATAGATGCTCTCTTCTCTCTCTCTTGTCACTTTTTGTTTGTGTTTTAATTTTTTATTATATATATAGACATACACACACAAACAATAACATCCCAAAACCAGGAGTCAACCGATAACTGCAAAATAGACTTGATAATATTAATAAAAAATAATTTAAATATACATTTATAGATTAAAAAACAAACAGCAAAAACACAGATTTATATAATATCATGTTCTAGTTTAAAGAAAACAAACTGTTATAGCAACAGAAATTAATTCAGTATTCTTGTGGAAAACACTTGTCTATAGTCATAACTGTGAAAATAATAATAGTGATGTTGAAAAGCTTCATAAACACATCACAATAAACACAATCATTTATTAAGAAACAATTAACTACAGTCACCTATAGTTAAAACAAAGATGAGCAGTTATGGTTAAAAACTGTGCGATCAAACACACACACTGACATCCCAATCTAGGAGTTAAAAGAAAACAGCAATACAGACTTGATTATTAATAAAACTTAATTAGAATTATTGATAGAAATTTAATTTAAAAAACGAACAGTAAAATACACCCATTTTATAATATTATATTTTGGTTTAAAGAAAACAAACTGTTATAGCAACAGAGGTTAATTCAGTATTCTTGTAGAAAATACTTCACACTATAGTCATACTTGTGATACTAATCTTTCAAACTACTAACTGTGAAACAAATAATAATGATGTTGAAAAGCTTCATAAATGCATCACAACAAACAATATAATTTGTTAAGAAACAACTATAAAGTCACCTATAGTTAAAACAGATGAGCAGTTATTGTTAAACATCGTGCGATCATAGCGTAACTGCAGTGCTTTTCTGTGTACAGCTAAGAGCGTCTGCTACAAGTAACATACCAAGGCCAAGGGACGCAACTCTGCACTTTGACTTGCAAAAAAGGCATGAGTTTCCTGTCTGTCCGGTATAGTCTGTGGGTAAACTCACGAGTAAATAGACAAACAAATCATATGTCATACGAGTCAATTGAGCAGTTCAGGCAAAGTTAACTCGGTGAACAACATTCTTGGAACAGATTGTGAACATCTCTGAAGATGTAGTTTCTTAATTCCAGGTGACCATTTTCTTTCTCTAGTTATTTACCCACATTTATTTTTTTCCCTACTGATTAGAACGACAACATCGCAGAATTTCCCGTCCATTTGAGCGCGTGACCAAAGTGTCGTTTTCAAGCTGAAAATAAATCGATGATATTGCTAATCGTTGAAGTTTGGTGCAATATATAAGAGCTTATTGATTGTTTAGCGTAGCAGTAGTAAAAAAGGATTGGCGGGGGTTGAGGGTTTGGGTCGATTTATGCGATAGGTCGTTCAGTGACAGCAATATCCCTGCGACATTCATCATGACACCTCGATTCTGGTCCCACTCTCTTATCTCCCGCTTGACAGGTGGACAGCAACGCAAGCCGCTCACAACTCCTTTACCTCCCTTGGTTTCTCTGTTCTTGGGCATCTCCTTCATTACCCCTCTCTTTTGCTCATTCCCCATTCATGGCTTCCCTAATATTCTGATAGAGCGGCTTTATCGCGAGAGCTGGATCTTAGAATCTGTTGTCAGGGTTAGCTGATATGCCTAAATGGCATCTTTTCACTGCCGCGCATTCTCCCACATTCCAGCTGTACTAACCTTAATACAGTTGATTCTATTCTACCTTTTAATAACAAAACTTACACCTATGAAATTACCCTTAGGGCATCTCACTGTTATACCTGTGGTTTTAATATACGTGTACATGTATTTACTTCTCTTCAGATAAAATTTTGACTATTGCAGAAAATGACTGTGGAATGGTGTCGGATATGGACACTAATTTCAAAAAGACTACTGCCTTATTTTATTTATTTATTTATTTATTTGTTTGTTTGTTTGTTTATTGTAATTAATAAATTTAAATTAAGTTAATAAATAAGGGAGAGAAAAAGAGGTCGGAGGACAACATTCGCGAATGGACTGAACGAAGCCATGGGGGTTGCTGAGAACAGAGAAAGATAAAGTACGCTGGTTAAACGATCATCTGTAGTGCCCCAGCGATCTTTGAGTTACGGGATAGGAAGATAGGTTAATAAATTATTCATTAAGTAGAGATGTAGAGACGGACGTTTAGGTACACAAAAGCTTTTTACTTCCAATATGACAGCACATCATTTGCCGTGTCAAGTTCATCGGCAAGCGTATCAACCATACATTATTTCTTACGAGTCAAATGAGTTGCTGGAGGGAAGAAAGTCATTACAGCTGGAGTTATGCGCCTTGGACATTTAGACGGAACTTGTTTCTTGGTCTTTAAACCCCTAGTAATAATAGAACGAGGTTTTTATTTTAATGAAATATTCACAGACTTGTTACTGTGCTATTGGCAAAGTAGCTTTGTGATTTGGGCACAATCTAGAAATGTTTTCTTAAGAAACTTTGAGCGTGGTTAGTACTTGGATGGGTGGCTATACTTGGAAGGCAACCACCAAACTACCCAAAGAATGAAAACAAGCGCACAACACTCGACAACCTCACTATGTAATGTGTAACTGTAGATTATAGTCACACGACACCGTGGCCACATTATTCTGACACCAGCGAACCAGTTGATGGTAAGGGGAAAGTAATATGGTCACACATTGGCCAATCCGGGATTCGAACCAGGTACCTTTGGGTTACTAGTAAGACGCTCTACCAACTGAGCTACCCGGCCCCTGTCCTAACTATGAAGTGCTGGGCTTTGTTAAGAACTGGGCAAGGTCAGACAGTGAGGAAAAAGAGATGGAGCTGACCCAGGGAAAAGGGAGGTAGGTCGCAAACCCTTTTCCCCGACCCCAAGTTACGGAAACATAGTTATATTTACCTTTTACTGTACTATATTTATTATCTATATTTATATATTACAAAGCATGGAGATGAGGTGCTACAGAAGACTTCTGGGCATTTCCTATACCCAACACATCACCAACGACGAAGTCCGACAGACCATCACACAAGCTATTGGACAACATGATGACCTGCTAACAGTGGTGAAGAAACGGAAACTTCGGTGGTATGGCCACGTCACCAGATCATCAGGCCTTGCAAAGACTATTCTGCAAGGCACAGTGCAAGGAGGTAGAAGAAAAGGGAGACCGAAAAAGAGGTGGGAGGACAACATTCGAGAATGGACTGGTTTGACACTGAGCGAAGCCATCAGGGCTGCTGAGGACAGAGAAAGATGGAGTATGCTGGTTAAACGATCATCTGTGGTGCCCCTACGACCTTCGGGTTACGGGACAGGATAGGATAGGAGGATAGGATATTTATTTAAGTCTACATTCATTGAAGTTAAAAAATAGAATCGAAGCTTAAGAACTGCAATCATGTACAGAGGTCATAAGGCGTACGCTTAAATATTTGCCACTTAAGGCAGAAAATATTGTCTGATTCACTCAAGACTGAAGGAGGGCTGATATGGGCAAGAGATGAACGGTAAACGTATGATTACCTAGATTGTGACAACATTGTGATGACATTGTATAGCATTTAGACCTCGCCCGTGAAATACTCAAATAAGTGTAAAATCATTTTAAGACGCATTAATTAGACCGCAACGGCCATTTTTATCTCTACATGGCGTATTAAGCCTCGGATCAACTAGGCATAAAAACTTGTAGAAACATCGGCTTTTGTGCATAGTTTATTTAGTGGGATAGTACGAGCAAGCTTTCTTTAGAGTTAGACGGCGCTGACAGTGGATGAGTGGACGCCGTAGGACGATCGACGATCAGTAGCGCTATAGCGGGATCACGCCAGGGGTGAAGTGGCTCCAACCGCAATCGAGATGGCCGGCAAGGAAGTGCAAAGTGCGTTCAGCGGTGGGCAATTGCAATCATCCCGTCTGGCGGCACCGAAGGTCACCGGGCAGCTACCGTGCGCTCCGCCCTTCCACTTGCTCTCCGTCAGCTACCTAGATACCGTGCCGCTCCTGCCTACCCACGGCCCGCTCCTCTACGGTAACACGCAACACGCTTTACTTCTCCTGACCCCTTTCTACTCGTTCCTAGCTGATACACGGGAGCTGTCGGGGACCCACTATTGTGGTCTTACCTGCCTTATCAGTTAGTGTGCCATTATCCTATCCTATCCTATCATATGAAGAGATACCTGCAACAAACACCTGTGTTAAGAGTACGATTTTTCGATGTATTAAAATGTTTTTCAAGTCAACACCTCGACAATTTGCCTATAACTATTATGCAGTGGATAGTGACAAACTCATTACAGTCAATAATAGTATAATACATAAGGAAGGGAAGGCAGTAACGTCCTGGATGAGGAGGTAAACCATTTTTAAAGCTTTGGGCATGTCAGACTGACAGTAAAACAAGATGGTAAGGTTCAAATGTATCTCCAGTTACTCACAAGCAGCTAGCTAAAACCCAGCATTTGTAACAGTTAATTTTCGTGGAGTTGTCGCCGTTACATCATAGGAAAGTAAAATCAAACCATAAAACGATTGGCCACTCTTTGAACTATCTGCAAGGTAAAATATATCTAAATCTGTTAAGCGAATTTTGAAATACAACAAAACCGTTTTTTAGAAAATGATGTATCTCAGCAACTTTGAGAAATGCTGAGTAATAAGACAAAAGTAGGCTATCTGCAAAGTAAAAATAATGAAAAGATCATGCAAAAATAAAATGTTTTGAACAGAAAAGTGACATACCGACCAATGGTCCACCGACCGATCGTTCGACCGACCGATGGTTCGACTGACCGACTAACCAACGGACTGCTGCAGAATTGCTGGTTATGCTTTGAAGTACTTGTATGCCACACATAATTTTTGTAATCGGTTCATCCGTTCTTGAGATATTGGATAAATCGTGTTTAAAAACTATTTATCCCAGCGATCTTGGTCTTAAATTAAGATGGAGCAAATACAAGATCCCTATCAAGTTTGAACAAATTCCGTTCCGTGGTTATTACGATATAGCGTGCGACGGAACGACCGACTGACAGTCTGACGTGTGACTCGTTCTGATTCCCGACTATTTTAAGGTATTTCCAGGTAAGTCTAGAAATATTTAAAGAAAAGTACCCGATTTCAGTGACATCCGGCCTGTTGTATTTTCAACGAAAAATACAATGGATCCTTTTTTAGGTGGGAGTCACCGTGTATTGGAGGCAGTGGTATTTCAGTGGTGAGACTGGTCGATTCGTGTAAGTGCGTCTTGGGCGACGTGGGTTCGTATCCCGACTTCAGCAAACTATTGCGTGCATGCTGAATATTAGTGGCCAGCGCCTTGAGAAGCTCTTTGAGCTTGTAGTGAAATATATAAGAACAATCATTTTTATAAAACTAAAAAATAAATAATATTACTTTTTTTCATAGTTTGCTGTTTGTTATTCACGTTTTGTTGCTTTAGTTAAAATTTCCGTTGTCGTTTTTGGCGGTGATAGTAAAATGGAAGTCTGGGATGGGTGGATGAGTAGGGGGGATGTTGTGGAAAGGGGAAGGGGGTGGTAATTCTTGTCATTCATGAGCGTAAAATTGTATCGCTTTTTCAGTGTATTACATGTATGTAGTGGTAAAATCCCAAAAGAATGGTCAGTTGGAATAATTTGTCCGTTATACAAGGGTAAATAAAGGTGATAGGTTAAATGTTCGGTTAGGGTTAGGGTTATGGAAAGATTTTACCACAATAATGAGGAATAACAAATTTGTCTATGATCATACCATCCAAAGTAAACGTTTTAAAACGTTTGGAAACTTCAAACAACTTTATTTTTTCGCGGGGTTTTAATCACTTAATGCCGCCTAAAACCCAAATGGCTCTTTTAATAATTGATTCAGGAGAAACCCCATCACGGTTATTGTAATTTACTAATCAGTAACTATTTATAATGTACCGATCCGATATACGCAATGTCCACATTCAGCACTCAAATTCAGAGATCGTGGCAACATTCTGACAACTGTTGGAAACTGCTGCGTGAAAGTCAGTCATAGCTTTCGAATACTACTGCGAGAATGAAATGTCATGCCTCAAATGGATTGTCCATGAAGTATCCGTGGCCTGTGAAGGCAAGGCTAAGACTGGCATTATGAGCATCATGAACCCCGGGTGCCAGTACGGAGGCGGCGGAAGCGGCTGTTTCGTCGATGAGCAAAGGGCGCAGAGAGCGACACGGGAGGCGTGATGAGCTCGTCAGACGACGGGACGCAATCAGGATGGAGAAGCTTTACAGATAGGACGGCTTCATCACGCTACAGCCTTCAGGATTTGTTGGGATTCTGGACTTGCAGGCTCAGGTCCTCACGTCTGACAAGAGCCGTAAGCTGGGCGACGTGTCCCAGAGGACACTGACACAGCTAAAGTCACTAATTAACCTACTACGTGCCTCGCTAGCACTCAGACTTTATTCCCAAAACAGTCCTGGGTACCTTCAGCTGGCTAACTACTCATTGTTTTAATATGGAAGCAGAAGTTACCAAGAATAAACAGCAATCGTCATAGTTTGTCCTTGAGCCACTGAGCTTTTCCATGCATGAGACCACGTAGGGAAAAAATACACATTTTTGCTTTTTATGCGGGCAGTATTTTTCAGATTCACAAAGAATGCACTATCTTCTTATCTTCCTTTTCCCATCAGGTTCAAGGTTCTGATGAAGAAACTACTGTCTTCTTTATTACTTTATATTTGACAGCTAAAGGCTTGTCTTAATTGGAAGGTTCTTGGAGCTTTTTTCGATGTTCTCAAATCCCTGAACCTAGATTCCTGAACCTTTTGGACCAAAAAACGTTCGGGATCTGGGAACCTCGAAAAAAAAAGGTTCGTAAACCTCCACGAACCTTCCAATTAAGACAGGCTTTAAGTGACCATTCTTTATATTCTTGAACTCGTAACAAAATGATGCAGTGTTCATTGAAATTGTCTTCTACCTTTTGTTCTTATAATTAGTTTGACAAAGCTTGCACGTATTTAAATATTCTCTCTACATGTATGAACAAGTTTTGCTACCAAATACTGGATAACAATAATTATTGAAAAAGGAACTGTTCTGATTCTTCATCGAGGACAACGCTGTGCTCCTTTTCTGTATTCTTAACGGTGTGTCGCTTGAATTAATGGACGCTTTTATGGTATGTGAGATTTTCTGATATGCTGCAGTTTATTTCAAAAAACCTGAATCACCAGTCAATATATTGCTAGCCTGTTGAATTTGTAAAGAATCAATAAACGTAGGCTGTGTACTGACAGCCACACCGGAGTTTGATGTCAAAAAATAAACGATCAAGTTCCACTCAAATGCTTTTGCATAATTGACTCGTTGGAAAATTAAACTGCACTCACACCGGACAGCTTAGACCATTACAAACTACTGTTTAACGACCAAGAAAGGTAGAAAAAGCTCACGAGGTGAGGGAGAACGTTGGGGATGTTGGAGAAGAAATATAATGGGTAAACGAGCGAGGACGCGGCAGCTGCTCTTTGTTCCTGGATGAAAGCGTTGAGAGGACGATCTTGCTGAGAGCTATCTACGCTACTAACGCTCACGACCTGCTCCATTCGTTCCGCTTTGCCTCCGCTCAGCTCTTGACGACATTGCTCGCTCAGTTATCGCCTCAAATTGTACTACCGTCGACCACATGCAGCTGGCCTTTCGAGTTCACAAGGAAGCTGAAGAGGAAGTGACACTCCACATAAACGTTAGCCTTACATTCTAACACGTATAACCTTCCAAATGTGAGATGGGTAACTTGCTAGGTCATTCAGGAACACAGCGTCATAGCATTAAAAAAACATCTTTATTTTGGAAAGAAGATATGACCCCGAAGAAGCAGAATGTAAAGATAAAGCGAAAGGTGTCTTGACATATATCATTTTGCCTATATTCAAGGAGTGTGACATACTTAAATAAATAAATAAATAAAATCCCTATCTATAACTGTGTTTTGATAGCAAAATATCATATGTAAACACGAAAGTCAAACCTCTATAAGCTATTTAAAAAAATCAATATCGCGCATTTATCATTTATGATGTCAAAAACGTAATCAAAGTTTTATTTGAAGAAATGTTTAGGGAAAAGACGTTTGTATATATTGCGAGGCCGCGCGATTCCTGC
>CM072512.1:70114149-70206649 GCA_036898135.1 Oncomelania hupensis | reverse complement strand
ACTGTCAGGAGTGATTTTCCCTGCATAACGGTACGCCAGCACACTCTATGATCTACCAGATGATATTTGTAGCGCTTGAAAGGTAGCTAGCTGTTGCTATCAAAATTAGCACAGAAACTACGGAATTTAACGATTTTAAAAATAAATATATTTCAGGAAAATTTTGTTTTTGGTTGCAAGCTATTTTTTAAGTGTGGCAAAATTCATTGTGAATGTTAAACGGATCTGTCGAAGGCGTGGTAAATGTGGGTCACTTTAACATTTGGTGATGTTTGCATGTTATTTTAAGGCTGTCATACGGTTAGAAGAGTTAAACAACACACAGCAAACACGATGTTTTAAAAGAAAATTGTCACTTGCTTGCACACAAAACATTGCAGTGTTACATTATTTTGTTTGTTTTTAAACGTTCAACTCACGTTTTCTTGAATGTTTTATAATTAAAACCTACAAAAAGACGGCGAAGTTCAGCTCGGAAGTATATTGATATTTTTCGTACTGCCGGCTTTTATTCTTCTTGTGTCCTGAGAAACGAGACATGGTCTATTCTTTTCAAGATTCATTTCGCTCGTTTAGTTCGGATGTTTGAGCGTTTAAATTCAAACTAGGCTCTAACGACGAAATTGGAGGATATCTGCTAAATCTTGGGGCTAAACAGCAACGACATTATGAGAACAACGCAAAACAGCGTTGATGCCGATAGTGTTTGGGTTGTCAGTGGAAGGGGGTAGAGGGTGTCTACAGGAAAATTAGAATTATGAGGTAAGAACCTGGAGCTTTGTTGGATCCCCGAGATTGTGTGAGCAAAAGACGTGGTGTTAGAGTCCGGGAGGAGCAGAAAAGTGTATTGTGCAGGCTTGGGTCACCGTCTTTGCCGTGCATGGCCACGCTGGCACTCTACCTACAACTGTTGCCGCGCAGGAAGCACACGGCTGATAAGTGTCTTTGGGTCCGATAACACGCCTTGATATCCACCTCTGTGCCAACGTGTTGGCGCTACTCACTGCCTATTGTAAGCATACCACAGGGGATGAGGGGTGGTGGATGTTTGCTGGAGAGCAAATATCGTCGTCACACATCAGGCGTGCACGGGGTTAACTACGCACCCGCCCCGTGTGGTAGTCGCCTATCAGTGGCTGTAAAATCATAGAGATTAATTAGGCAGGCGACCGCAAATCGTAGTCCTCTCACTGTTCCCCGCACGTGTTTTCATAATTAGCCGGGCTTTAAAGGCCATTTGTAATGTGAAGCAAATCCCGGGGTGTCGATGGGCGAAGAGTGAGGTAAGGACAGTGCCGCACAGTGAGTGTGTGGCTATTGGGCTCCAGGGTCGCTCCTGCACGAGAACAAAGTCAATGTGGCCAGCCACGGCACAGTGTGCTTTACACCAATAAACCAAGAGCTGCGACATCGGACTACCAAAGACCACTCAATAGTTACCGTGGTTGCTTTCTCCAGACGCCAACAGAAGACGTCAGTTCACTCTCCGTGTATGCCCTCGCGTCTAATCCTGTCATATAATATCCTGTCTTGGAACACGCACACACACGCGCGCGCAAACGCACACAAACACAAACACACACACACACACATATATATATATATATATATATATATATATATATATATATAGAGAGAGAGAGAGAGAGAGAGAGAGAGAGAGAGAGAGAGAGAGAGAAGAGACACACACACACACACACACACACATATATATATATATATATATATATATATATATATATATATATATATATATATATATATATATATATATATATATATATATATATATATATACCCACACATACTCTCTCTCTCTTTCTCCCTACAGTTGAGGGAAGGAGATGGCGGGAAGGGGGGGGGGGAATAAGGGATGAGAGAGAATTGTATAGATGTAATTGTTTGTTCAAGCTATTTTAACACTGACATAGCATGCCCACAGCTTGGAAGGAAAAATCCCAAATATAGTTCGAATGAAATAAAAGAATGAAAGACAAAAGACACGCTCATTTTTCTTCTACCCATCCCCCAAGAATTTCCCAGAGCGAAGAGAGTGCCGTGGGGGGGGGGGGGGGGGGGGGGGGGGGGGGGGGGAATAATAAAAACACAGAGAAAGTGCTCTGTGGGTAGAGGATTGCGATGGCGGTGTGACAAAATGGTTGATTGTGACGACGATAACGAGTGCACGAGTGCACAGTCGTAAATCTTCGTGTCACGGGATTAAGACGTTGCCATTTATTAAAAGAACATTTTCAGCGCCTCCTGGAGTACAGTGAGCGGCAGTTAAAGCTTGGGGAGACTGATTGCAACACTGAACAGCTTTAGTGTTGTGCCACTGGCAATTTTGGCTTGCAGGAAAGGGGTACTGGGTATGGAGGGAGTGTACTTTGTACCATTGACAGTGCTGTCTTTGCAACTGTAAAACTTCTGTCCCAAGTTTGGACAGTGAAACAAAATCCATGTTCTTTTCATTCTTAAAAAAATAAAATTATAATACTTTTTTTTGTTTCCATGATTGTGCTAAGGACTTTTCATTTCCTTAGACCACTTTCCGAAGTTATCGAACTGAAAGAAATGTTCGAATTGTCCACTCTACATTTGTTCAAGAAACTGAGGTCAGCGATAGCTTAGAGTGCGTAGGATCCACGCAAGGAGCGAAATATTTAACTTATGTATGATGATAATGATGATGATGATGATCAATATGATGATGATCATCATCATCAACATCATCATCATCATCATCATGAAAGACTTGTAAAGCGCTTAATCCACATGGAGCATATTAACTAATTAATGGCTGAAAACAAATGTGTCTTAAGGCGACGGCAAAAAGACAAAAGACTGTCAGTTTCCTTTAATTCTTGAGGAAAAGCAATCCAGATGGTAGAAGTAGAATTTGAAAATCACCTATGGCCACGACGCTTTTTCGTGTATTCAGACGAACTTGGAATTGGCATGCGGGACTTGCTGAAAGCAGCGGTCTGGCTGGCCATATTTGAACCAGGTCACTGAGATACTGTGAGGCAATGTTATTGAAACACTGAAATGCAAATGCCAGGATTCAATGCCGTTTGAGACTTGCAGCCAGTAGAGTTCTCTCAATAATTGAGTAATATGTTGCGTTTTCCTGGATCGAAACACTATTCTAGCATCGGTGTTTTGAGTAATCTCGCGTTCTATTTCGTGCCTGGGAAGACCCTACAAGTCCAATTTTGACAAAATACCACAGTGATGAAGTCTGCAGTTACGTTTGCCCAATCAAAAGGTGGCAAAGTAGCAGGCACGCACTACTGCACTGACGGTCATGAAGAGTGAGGCTTTTGAGATTCCTCACAGTATTTACTGGCGATACGCTGCAACTGCCAACCTGCACAGCATCAAATGATATCGTGGACAATTGGTGAGAAGAACCACAGATTGACTTCATTCATCTTTACCTTAGGCCCAAAAAATATATGTTTACGGTAACATATGGAAAAAAACTAGGGTCGGTAGGTCGACTTCTTTTTTTTTTTTTCTTTCTTAAAACCTTTTCCACTTTAGATGCGGTTTTGTTGGGCCTTTTAAAACTTTTTTTTTCCAGACGATCCATAAAAAGGTTTAGGGTCGGGCCAAAAAATTAGGGTCGGTTGGGATACCGTAAACATACATATAATTTTTTGGCCTTATTGGCATTCATCCCTTGTTTTATCTCACGACAGCATTCCTCCATATTCTTGATGGCTGCATGAGCTTCTTCATGTGTGGGTTAGAAGACATCCTACAACCCCGTATCATCAGCAAGCAGTTGACGATGAAGATGATAACACTCTATTAGCTTCCTTTACTGCTTGGTGTACATGGGAAAAAAAGAATAGGTAAAAAAAATAGCATGAGCCTTTTCAGGTCACCGAGTATTTTCTTACTCCGGTTTTCTCCCTCCCTTAATAATGGTATTGGATGCAGTCAATCTAAACTTTCAAACATAAAAAATAAATAATTTTCCGTCTTCTATAGATATAATAGCAACAGCTTTTAATCGCCGCGTTTTGTTCTCAATGAGAATTGAAGAAAAGGCGTACGATAGCATCCTGTATTATTATTATTATTATTATTATTATTATTAGTATTAGTATTAGTATTAGTATTAGTATTATTAGTATTAGTAGTAGTAGTAGTAGTAGTAGTAGTAGTAGTAGTAGTAGTAGTAGTAGTAGTAGTAGTAGTAGTAGTAGTATTGGTTATCGAATTATAGCGTACCGCTAGCATTATATCTTTGTCTTCATAAAGTATTGTCGGACATTACGTTTATCTCCTATTGTTATAAAATGATAACCACGTTCTCTCTTAGAGTTTTGTATTTGTAATTTCTGATCTCTCTGGCATTTTGTATGTGTATGTAGTCGAGATAAGCGCAAAAACTCTGCGCACCTAACCTTTTCTCCTCCTTCTTCACACACACACACAGCACACACACACCCACACACACACCCACACACACACACACACACACACACACCTGTCGTTCACTCATAAAACAAGAAATGGCAAAATAAAATAAAACCTTGTAATGCATAGAATGTTTTACTTTTTTTTTCAAAATAACCTCAGTGCGTCATGTTTATTACAAGCGAGAGGGGCGATTTGATTTAGGTCCCTGCCCTTGTTCTCTGGAATGGTTATCCCCGTCGGCAATATTGCCCATGGTGGGTGTCGACGTTACACCTCAACGTTCAATGTTCATTAGATGGACATGAGTTCGAAAGTGTACCTTACGTTCGAATGTTGTATGCCATCTTGTAATTCGGTATATGGTTCCATTGATGTTATTCTCAACGGTATTGTACACTACAATCTAATTATATAAGAAGGCGTCCACACAGCCCTATTGGACAAACAGGTAGTAAAATCTGTAGTCACTCACGAGAATGATGCAGCCTTTTAGAGATATCCTCTTACACTTTTACTGTTTTGTGACGCAGAAAGCCTGCAGCAATTGCACCAGTCACTAGGCCAGACCCTGAAAAAGAAAGTGTACTCCAAGGAGCCTGCGTGATCACCAGGGGTAGCGTGTGCGTGTCTATAATAACAAGCACCTTCTCCGGTCCCTCAGAACTACCCCAATGTAGAGAGTATCTGAGAAATACAAGCGCACATTTTTGCTTGACACATATACTTTCATTCGCCTTCGTGATGCTGCCTGGACTACCAAGACGTATCTGACGATAAGAGATCTCCAGTGCTGCACTCACGTGCTCTTGCTTTGACTGGAAATCAGACAGATCCATCCATCGCACCAGTATTTTATTTACACAATCCTGTGTCAGAGTGCTCTCTCTCTCTCTCTCCAACACATAAAACACACACACACAACCACACACACACCCAACCACACACATACACATATACACTTGAATGTGTAAGCCAATGCTGAAAGAAATCTTTTCAAAACCAGGTATTTGTTTTAAGACGGAATTTGCCAAAACACTGTACATATTTACGACTATTGTCTCTGCGACCACGGGGGATTGAGTCTACTAACGAAGACGGACCTAGAGTGTGTATAAAATGCCGACAATGTGCTGGTGGAATAAAGAAAAAAAGTGTTAGCGACGTGACAGACTGTGGACTGCTGAGTCTGATGACCTATTGTTGCCCAGTAGAAAGTCGAGGCGGCCAACAAGGACCACTAAGTGGCCACAAGATGCCGGGGTCAGCAGGCTTGGGCACTTGGGCAACGACAGATCCTCTCGCCTCATCACACCGCGTGCACAAAATCTCTGCCGGCCGTCACTCAATCACCTTCTTCCTGTCATAAAGCACATCAACACGTTCTTGTTATGGTAGAACAAGATAACCATGTATGTGTGCATGCGAACGCGTAGTTGCGTGCGTGTGCGGTGGGGGGGGGGGAGGTTAGGAGGTGTAGCGAGAGAACGAGAGAGAGATAGGGAGAAAGAGAGTAACGAACAACAATTCGTTTCAAAATGGCCAGAAAATGAGTAAATAATTTATAAGCTCAATTGCAGCGTTGGTATAAACAGTATGCCAATAATATTGTTGCGTCTGCGCGGTTGTTTCTAGTGGGTGTTGGACTATGTCTACCACACAGGCCATTAGACGTAGAGCTGACAGAACAAACACGAGGCTTTGAAGAAGCCACAAACTGTCTATGGAGCCAAAGCAGGTCTTTGCCGTGACCACAACACATCCGTTACAGCGTCTTAAGAGGATCACATCCTTGAAAACCTTCATGATACCCCAGGGATTTTCTACATATGCTATATACGGCGCAAGCTCGGCAGACATACAGGCAGATAGCAGATAGGAAAACGTCGAAATAAAATGAGGGGGAATGAACCAGGCTGAACCTTTAATATATTCGTTTTCAACCAGGAAGACAAACATATCGCGTTAGAGAATGGACAGAGACCACTGCATTCCATTACATGGTTATTGCTTTAGGTCCAGCGGACTCTTTCGAGCCAAATCAGGACCAAAGAGGCGTTATCTTGAAATATTATAAAATGGTTCAAATCTTTTTAAAAAAACAACAACAAACAAACAAAAGCAAGCCTGTTACTCTTAAATATTCAAACAAACTTTCACACGCAACCTCTTGAAAAATCTTCTTTAAATCTGATGTATTAAAAGTAAGTTCTATTTCTTCAATCAAATCACTAAAATCAGTCTTTCTACTTTAAAAAATCTCTTGTTCAAGTTTGACCCATGAGCCGCAGCCTTCTAGCAGAGCTAGGGCAATACACGACCAGCCGCTTGACTTACGCGAGCCACGCCAACCTCCCTTCTAGGAAAAGTCCAGGCCAAAGAGGTGTATTGGTGTCAGGGACCGCAGTCCCTCAGTGACCTCAACCTCCTAATACGAATGATCTAAATTGCTTAGCATTAGTTAAAAGTATCCGAAAGTTTATTTAAAAAATGAATTTCGTTTGTTATTCTTAAAATAAGGTTACAAAATAATGTATTTTTATTTAAAAAAAATTAAAATAGTTGAATTAGGGGCGATAGACCTATTGACAAACCGATTGACTGACAACTGGACTGGTATTGAAAGATAGCTCAAGAATTGAAGTACGTATAGGAAAACTTTAAAAGATCGCTCTGATTTTGCGATGTAAATCAGAGATGAACAGGACGGCACGCCATTAAACGTGCTTATGGCCTATCTTAATTGGAAGTGTCGTGGAAGTGTTACACTGTTGTTGTTCTTTTTATCAGTAGTTGATTCAGCCCCGATGCTTGAATCCTGATAAGTGTAACTCAGATTCGTTAATCCACGCAACCTGTTCACTCAGCAACAAGGCAGGAGTCGTCGTATGTGTCACGAATTGGCTAGTTTAACCTCTGCCTATCGACTATTTAGCATTGTGTAGCCTTTGTAACAGTAGAGAGTTAGTACAGTACACAGTAGCAATTAAATTACAGCACACTGCGAGCCTGAGCCACACACACAGCGCAGTGACGTCAGCACTTGAGTTTTGAATATGAACATTTTACCCAATGAGAGCTTACGCAAAGCGGTTCGAGCCAGTTTGACTGGGTCCGAGCCTAACACATTTTTGGGCAGTTGGGAGTAATACACCGAAGTGTTAACAGCTAGAAAGCTGGCAGAGAAATCTCTCTACACTTAGACCAGGAAGCAGGACTTAGGAATCGTAGAATTCTATCAAGTCACACGGGCCTGAACTTGTCAAGCAGGTAAATGAACACCCTTCTGTTTCATCGTGATATATGTGTAGTATTGTTGAAATTATGTTTGAAGAATTTGCTATGCATAAATGTGAATTGTTAATCCGAATTTGCGTGACCATGTGGAAGAGCCTACCACGAGGCGAAACACGACCGGTTACGCCGCCATGTTGCATACCATACGGAACCACTGTTGTTTAACTTATATGTATGTTTGCAGACCAGTGGCTGTACCACTGAATGTTTATAATATTATTAATTCTGTATGTGTATAGTTAGCCACGTTTGATATTTATGTATGTATAGGAATTTAGAGTGAGATTCCAGTGGAACCCGGAAGTAGCAGAATGTTCGTCGCTTATGTATAGAGATGTGGAGCTATCACTGAGGGCTACTTGGCTTTCAGTGAGACGCTCTGCACAAACCGATTATTCAGGGTTGTGCAGAATTTCGTCTCTTATATTACAGACGGGCAGGCGAGCTATCCCGAGCTATCCCGAGCTATCCCGAGCTATCCTGTGAACCCCACTCCACAGAAACAAGTTGGTTGAGGAACCTCTACCGCACAAGTCGGAACGAGCGACCCGGTAAAACTCCCTGTCAGACCCCACAGCGTGGCCAGGGAACCCAACTACACAACGACACAGGTGGACCAGAAGCTACCTCACAGAAGGACTTCGACCGCACCACCCGCCAGTTAAGTGTGTTATCCCAAGTGCACTTAAACTGATCAGAACAGGACCACAGTAGTCCAACTATTCAGAAACTCTAAAACGGACCACAGTAGTCCAAATCTACATGAGATATACTAGCGAGTGCCCGATGAAGATAGAACAGCTGCATAGACTATCAGCGATCGAACTATTAGCATTGAAAGAGACTTTTTAAGTTAGATTAGTACTTAGAGAACCTTGTATAGAGTAGAAGAAATAAATGTGTGATTTTAACTGTTATCAAAAGGCTGGACTACATATGATTCATAGCCGTGTGAAAGCTAGTGTGACAGTATTCTTTTACCTTTTTTCTATCTATTTCTGTACCCCAACCTTAACACAGAACGAGCTAAACAAATAAATTTATTAAAGTAATTCATAGGGTGACTTACTAGCAGTTCCCACCGAATAAACGTGAGGGTCCATAATTCCATTGTGCAGAGCCCATAAACCCCACGTGACACTTTAATTGGCGAGCCTAGCCAGGATCTGTGTATAATAGGAATTGGGTATAACCGGACCTAAGTACAATAAAATTAGATAACAGTAGGAGTAGTAGAATAACTTAGAATAGTGGTAACATTGACTCAGTTTGGGTGCACTATTCTTTAGTTAAAAACTTTTTTGCTTCAATTATTTTTGTGTCTGTATGTTGCATTGTTCTTTTGCAGGTTTTGCTTAAGTAACTGTTGTATGCCATTTGACTCTTGTTTTATTCTATTATTGATTACGAATTTGATTGTCTTTGCATTGTTTTTATTGACTTGCAATATTGCTAGTGTTTTGGTATTCCACGTGATTCAGAGGGTGTTCATAGACACGTTTGGCAATGTCGGACCCAGTGGCCTTGAGATTGCGTTTCAAGGAATTGGGAGAAGCTTTACACTTAGCAGGGGCGGACCTAATTGCGTATATAAATGCAGAGGTAGAGAAACAGGAGGCTAAGGCAGAGAGAGCAGCAGAAAGGGAGGCGAAGAAACTAGCCTTAGAAGCAGAGCAGAATAAACTAGCATTAGAAGCAGAACAGAAGAAACTCGAAGCAGATCAGAGAAAAGCAGAATTAGAAGCAGAGCAAAAGAAATTAGAAGCAGAGCAGAAGAAACTAGAATTAGAAGGAGAACAGAAGAAGGCAGCATTAGCAGCAGAGAGAGAAGCAGAAGTTAGGAGATGGGAGTATGAGAGGGCAGAAAAAGAAAAAGAGAGGGCAGAAAAAGAAAAAGAGAGGGCAGAGAAAGAAAAAGAGAGGGAAGAAAAGGAAAAAGAAAGACAGCATGAGTTAGAGCTAAGAAGATTGGGATCAGGAGCTTCAAGTTCTTCCTCAACCCCTTCCCACTCAGATCAGCTAGAGGTAGCATCCAACCCTGTACAAGGAATGTCATTTCCACTGGGAACATTCAATGAGAGAGAAGAAGGTCTAGATCTCTATCTGACTAGGTTTGAGCGCCTAGCAACAGAGTATAAACTAGATCCCACTCATTGGTCTTTCAAGCTTAGTCAAGGACTTAGAGGAAAGGCTTATGACATCTACAGTAAGCTACCGACTGACAGAGTGACTGACTATCACAAAGTAAAAGAGGCACTCCTAACGGGATTCGAACTGACAGGAGAATGCTACCGGCAAAAGTTCCGCACCAATCGGAGAGTGAAAGGAGAGAGCTATGCGCAGTTCGCGGATCGGTTGTCCACAACGCTGGATAAGTGGATTAGCCAGTCAGCCACGGCTAAGACGTATGATGGACTGACAGAACTGTTAGTATGGGAACAGCTACGGGAAACCATGACCCCCGAGCTGAGAACCTTCTCAGTAGAGCAGGGCGCGGAAAGACTAGAAGATCTGGTCAAGGTCGCAGATAGGTACGTGGCCGCACACGGAGAAGCCAAGAGCTTCAGGCGAGACCTAAAGCCTAACGGGAAAGAGGCACAGAAACGAAGCCCTAACCGAGAAGAGCGCACCGCGAATAAGCCGAATAACCCCAGACCTGGGCAAAATAAAGGACCCAACACGGAATTCGGGAAAAGAGGTC
The DNA here is from genome assembly GCA_036898135.1 of Oncomelania hupensis. Lineage (NCBI taxonomy): Eukaryota > Metazoa > Mollusca > Gastropoda > Littorinimorpha > Pomatiopsidae > Oncomelania > Oncomelania hupensis. The sequence goes on along the minus strand of CM072512.1, from coordinate 70,196,220 downwards.
CCGCAGAACAGAGACGGTATTGTTCGTTCTGCAACAGAAACAATCACTCCACCGCAGAATGTTTCAAGTTGGCCGCACAACGTAGGGAAGAGCGCGAAAGCCGGCCAGCGCACAGAGTTCTAACTCAAAGCAGCGGTAACAAGCCACACACAATCGGAGATCACCCATCGGTAACAGACACGGTCAAGGTCAACGGAAAAGAAGCGAACTGTCTGTATGACACAGGTCTATCATACGACGCGATAGTCAGCGAGTCTCTTGTATCGCGCGCGGACTTGACAGACAAGACAGTCGACTTACAAGGAGCAGACTTGACGAAACCGACGACTACTTGCCCAATAGCTTGGATCGAAGTAGAGAGTAGGTACGTCACAGGACGAATCCAAGCAGCTGTTTTACAGAAACCCCTGTATGATCTAGTGCTAGGTTGTAGGTATGTGTTCTTAGGCACGCCCCCAAAAACTGTAGAGATAGCTGCAGTGCAAACCAGGGCCCAAGCTAAAACCCAACCACCCCAGCCCGAGTTCGCTCCGAATCCAGGACTCGAAGAGATCAAAACAGCACAGAAAGAAGACACCTCGATAGCGAAGTGCTTCCAGAAGCTACCCAAGGCGCACACACCCCCGCACAAGGGAGACTTCTACATGGAACAGGGAGTTCTACATCGACAAGGAGATGGAGATCACACCCAACTAGTACTACCAGCCACCCTTCGAGCCCAAGTACTAGAATTAGGCCACAGCATGCCACTCAGCGGACACATGGGAATTGGAGCCACAGTGCAGAGAATCGGCGCACACTACTATTGGCCAGGAATCACGGAGGATGTCAAGCGCTACGTGAAATCTTGCCACCAATGTCAACGATATTCCCCGCGACATCACACCGTACCAGTTACCTTAGGACCATCAGTAGTAGTCGGCGTGCCATTCCAGCAAGTCTCAGTAGACATAGTAGGACCACTGCCCATGACCAAGAAGCGGAACAGATTTCTACTCACACTCGTCGACGCATGTACGATGTGGTGCGAAGCAGTCCCGTTGCCAGCGATAGACACCAAGAAGATTGCAGATGCACTCATCGCCATCTTTACCAGAGTCGGATTTCCGGACAGCATTAGAACGGACAACGGATCTCAGTTCACCGGCCGCCTGATGCAAGACGTGTTCGAGTTGATACAAGTCCATCACATTCGCACACCACCATACCACCCCGCCAGCAACGGACAAGTAGAAAGACTGAATGGAACCCTTCTCACCATACTCAGGAAAGTCGCCGACGACAATCCAGAAGCGTGGGACACCTACGTGAATGCGGCACTGTTCGCATACCGAGAAACGCCCCATGCAGCCACAGGCTACACCCCGTCAACATTGCTATTCGGCAGACCTCTAGCAGGACCGCTAGAAGCCCTACGCAGAAGTTGGACGGAAGCCAAGATAGACGACACACCCAGAGGTGCCACCAAGTACGTCGCAGACCTGCAGGAAACCCTCAAAGCAACGTGGAAGAAAGCTGGTGAAGCACTGAAGAAGGCAAGAGCCCGTCAGGCGAAGTACTACAACCGCCACGCGAAGGACAGAGAACTGCAAGTCGGCGATCAAGTGCTACTCTTACTTCCAAGTGGAACCAACAAGCTGGACATCGCTTGGAGAGGACCGTACCGGGTGACTGCCAAGAAATCCAAGACAGTCTACCAAGTAGAGGTGAACGGGAGAGCCCGATACCACCACATCAATCTCCTCAAGAAATACACGGACCGACCAGCGACCCCCAGCACTCACAACTTGTTAGCCATCGCCATCGCGGAAGAAGGAGAAAGCATGGAGACCAATGCAGTAGAGTATCCCCTGCACTCCAAAGAAACCTACAAAGACGTGATACTCAACGGAGACCTAGCCGCTAAACAGCGACAGCAAGTACTACAGGTCATTCGACAACATCAGACTGTGCTCACAGACCGACCAGGGAGGACAGACCTCGTCGAAGTAACCCTAACGGTGACCGACCCAACACCCGTCCGCCAGAAGCTCTACCCGATGCCACTGTCTCAGCAGCGAGCCATCAAGGAAGAGATAGACACCTTACTGGCAGCCGGAATCATCTCAGAGTCTACTTCACCCTACAGCGCAGGCACGGTATTGTTGCGAAAACCCAACGGAGAGCATCGACTGTGCATCGACTTCAGACTCCTGAATGCGGTAACGCAGTTCCAGCCAGAGCCACTCCCGGACCAGACAGACCTATTTGCCAAGCTACAGCGAGCGAAGTACTTCTCACGCGTCGACCTCAGCAAAGGATACTATCAGATACCAGTACAACCACAAGTCCGAAAGTACCTAGCGTTCAGCACTATGGAAGGACACTTCGAGTTCAATGTACTTCCATTCGGACTCCACAACGCACCCAGCATCTTCAGCGCCATGATGCGAAAACTCCTGGCACCCCTGAGCAGCGAGCACCTACATTCGTTTATGGACGACATCCTCATCGCAACACCCACGTGGGAGGAACATGTCACGCTCCTACAACAACTACTCGCCCGCCTCAGAGACACGGGATTGACGGCAAGACCCACCAAATGTCAGATTGGATTCACAGAACTAGAATTTCTGGGACACACCATCAGTCAAGGAAGCCTGCGACCGGTAGAAAAGACAGTGAAACGCCTACTCGACGCTCCTAGGCCCAAGACAAAGAAGGAAGTGCAGTCATTTCTAGGACTCTGCGGCTTCTACCAGAAGTTCATCCCCAACTACAACAGCATCGCCGTACCTCTGACAAATGGAACCCGGAAAATCGCCCCGGACAAAGTCGTATGGACAGCGGAATGCGAGACAGCATTCCAAACACTCAAGGACAGAATGACATCGGCGCCAGTACTCCACCTACCCGATTTGACTCAGCCATTCGTTCTTCGCACCGACGCAAGCGACTTAGGACTCGGAGCAGTACTGCTACAGCGCGACCCCAAGAATGCAGAGACGCTATTCCCTGTCGCCTACGCCAGCAGAAAATTGAGACCCGCCGAGACCCACTACGCCACGTCGGAGAAAGAATGCCTTGGACTAGTCTGGGCCATACAGAAGTTTCAACTCTACCTGTATGGGACCCATTTCACAGTTCAGGTGGACCACCAACCACTATCGTTCCTGGCAGCCTCCAAGTCTTTGAACTCTCGCCTGATGCGATGGGCACTCACCCTTCAGGCGTACTCATTCCAAATCGAGTACATCCCCGGCAAAGAAAACCACGGAGCCGACTACCTCAGTCGCCATCTCGTGGAGGACACAGCAGCTGTCGCCCACCCAACACAACTAAGGGCCACAGCACCAGAATTCGTCCCCGCCCAGTAATACCCTGTCACTAGTGTCCATAGCTACCTGGCACAGCATTGCAGCTCAGGTAGAGCAACTTACTTAGTTTGTAAATAGGACCCTAGGATAGTGCAGTGTTAAACTAGGCTCTGTAGTAGAAAAAGGTCGAATCCAGTAGTCATCGCCTTTTTTCAGTTGAGGGAGCCTGTCACGAATTGGCTAGTTTAAACTCTGCCTATCGACTATTTAGCATTGTGTAGCCTTTGTAACAGTAGAGAGTTAGTACAGTACACAGTAGCAATTAAATTACAGCACACTGCGAGCCTGAGCCACACACACAGCGCAGTGACGTCAGCACTTGAGTTTTGAATATGAACATTTTACCCAATGAGAGCTTACGCAAAGCGGTTCGAGCCAGTTTGACTGGGTCCGAGCCTAACACATTTTTGGGCAGTTGGGAGTAATACACCGAAGTGTTAACAGCTAGAAAGCTGGCAGAGAAATCTCTCTACACTTAGACCAGGAAGCAGGACTTAGGAATCGTAGAATTCTATCAAGTCACACGGGCCTGAACTTGTCAAGCAGGTAAATGAACACCCTTCTGTTTCATCGTGATATATGTGTAGTATTGTTGAAATTATGTTTGAAGAATTTGCTATGCATAAATGTGAATTGTTAATCCGAATTTGCGTGACCATGTGGAAGAGCCTACCACGAGGCGAAACACGACCGGTTACGCCGCCATGTTGCATACCATACGGAACCACTGTTGTTTAACTTATATGTATGTTTGCAGACCAGTGGCTGTACCACTGAATGTTTATAATATTATTAATTCTGTATGTGTATAGTTAGCCACGTTTGATATTTATGTATGTATAGGAATTTAGAGTGAGATTCCAGTGGAACCCGGAAGTAGCAGAATGTTCGTCGCTTATGTATAGAGATGTGGAGCTATCACTGAGGGCTACTTGGCTTTCAGTGAGACGCTCTGCACAAACCGATTATTCAGGGTTGTGCAGAATTTCGTCTCTTATATTACAGACGGGCAGGCGAGCTATCCCGAGCTATCCCGAGCTATCCCGAGCTATCCTGTGAACCCCACTCCACAGAAACAAGTTGGTTGAGGAACCTCTACCGCACAAGTCGGAACGAGCGACCCGGTAAAACTCCCTGTCAGACCCCACAGCGTGGCCAGGGAACCCAACTACACAACGACACAGGTGGACCAGAAGCTACCTCACAGAAGGACTTCGACCGCACCACCCGCCAGTTAAGTGTGTTATCCCAAGTGCACTTAAACTGATCAGAACAGGACCACAGTAGTCCAACTATTCAGAAACTCTAAAACGGACCACAGTAGTCCAAATCTACATGAGATATACTAGCGAGTGCCCGATGAAGATAGAACAGCTGCATAGACTATCAGCGATCGAACTATTAGCATTGAAAGAGACTTTTTAAGTTAGATTAGTACTTAGAGAACCTTGTATAGAGTAGAAGAAATAAATGTGTGATTTTAACTGTTATCAAAAGGCTGGACTACATATGATTCATAGCCGTGTGAAAGCTAGTGTGACAGTATTCTTTTACCTTTTTTCTATCTATTTCTGTACCCCAACCTTAACACAGAACGAGCTAAACAAATAAATTTATTAAAGTAATTCATAGGGTGACTTACTAGCAGTTCCCACCGAATAAACGTGAGGGTCCATAATTCCATTGTGCAGAGCCCATAAACCCCACGTGACAGTATGAAGTTTTCCAACTTTATTCAGCGTACGTCAACAACTGCATACAAAATCGCTCAATCACTTTTTTCACTTTCACTTTTTCAACTATCAACTCTTTCAACTATGAAACAGTGCGGCACTTACATAGTCTCTCTATACTCTAGAAAAGGCATGCACACAGCAAAGGAGCTGGATAGAAGATCAATGCCAGGAAATAGAGAACAGTCTGAACAAGAACAACAATAAGAAGGCCTACCAGACTGTGAAGCGGCTGACAAGTGTTAAACAGCCCAAGGTCTCCACGATCCAAAGTAAGTCTGGCATATGCCTTACAGAAGAACAAGAAGTCTTGGTCAGATGGACAGAGTACTGCTCTGACCTTTACAACCACACACCAAAATAGAGACCCATCAGTTCTAGCATGTCCAGAGAACAGAGAAGAAGAAGAAATCCTCCCAAATCTCCGAGAAGTTGAGGCAGCAGTGCAATCGCTGAAGAAAGGGAAGTCAGCGGGAGTGGGGCCGGGTAGCTCAGTTGGTAAGAGCGTCTTGCTAATAACCGAAAGGTCGCTGGTTCGAATCCCGGATTGGTCAACGTGTGATCATATTATTTTCCCCTTTACCAACAACTGGCCCGCTGGTGTCAGTATAAATCGGTCCAGTAGTCACCTATTTGCGAAAGTGTCGTGTGACTATAATCTACAAACAACAAACAACGTGGGCAACATACCCGCGGAACTGCTTCAAGCAGGAGGAGAAGCGATGATTGACGCACTCACCGTTATCTGTAACAAGATCTGGCAGATTGAAGAGTGGCCTACACCATGGATCCAGTCGCTTGTCATCAGTCTTCCAAAAAAGGTAACCTTCAGGAATGTGAAAATTACCGAATCATCAGCCTCATCAGCCATCCCAGCAAGGTCCTCCTAAAATTAATACTCAACAGGTTGAAACCCCAAGCTGAACAAATCATAGCTGAAGAACAAGCACGATTCAGGGCAAGGCCAAGTACCACTGAACAGATTTTTAGTCAGGAATGCCTACTCTCTCTAACACTCTTCAACATCTTCATAGAGCGCATCGAGTCAGATGCAATTGCAGATCACGAAGGCACAGTCAGCATAGAAGGAAGAGCAATATCCATCCTTCGTTTTGCGGATGACATTGATGGATCGGCTGGAGAGGAACAAGAACTTGAACAGCTGATACAGAGCCTTGACACCACCTCCAGAGCATATGGCAAGGAAATAAGTGCAGAGAAGACCAAAATGATGATTAACAACACCAATGGCATCAACACGGACATCAAAGTACAAGGCCAATCCCACAACACAGTGCATAGCTTCAAATATTTAGGATCCATTGCATCAGACAATGGGTCCCGACAGCAAGTCCTCTCCAGGATCGCACAAACAACTGCTGCCATGGCGAGGTTGAAGCCAATTTAGAAAGACAGGACCATCAGTCTACATTCCAAGATATGACTGTGCGCTCCCTTGTCATCTCCATCTTCCTATATGCTTGCGAAACATGGACCCTCACAGCAGATCTACAACGAAGAATACAAAGCATGGAGATGAGGTGCTACAGAAGACTTCTGGGCATTTCCTATACCCAGCACATCACCAACGACGAAGTCCGAAAGACCATCACACAAGCCATTGGACAACACGATGACCTGCTCACCCTGGTGAAAAAACGGAAACTCCGATGGTATGGCCACGTCATCAGATCATCAGGTCTTGCAAAAACAATCATGCAAGGCACAGGGCAAGGAGGTAGAAAAAGAGGGAGAACGAAAAAGAGGTGGGAGGACAACATTCGAGAATGGACTGGTTTGACACTGAGCGAAACAATCAGGGTTGCTGACCTATATCTATATGATATAGGAAAGATGGAGTACGCTGGTTAAACGATCATCTGTGGTGCTCCTACGACCTCCGAGTTACAGTATAGGATAGGATAGGATTGGATACTCTAGAGAATATTCGAACATTCCAGTTTGACGCAATTACAGCCAATCATAATAAAACACGTCACCGGAACTATGCCTTTTCTTACGTCATATAACCTTATTCAGTAGTTGATTCAGCCCCGATGCTTGAATCCTGATAAGTATAACTCAGATTCTTTTATCCACGCAACCTGTTCACTCAGCAACAAGGCAGGAGTCGTCGTATGAAGTTTTCCAACTTTATTCAGCGTACGTCAACAACTGCATACAATCGCTCAATCGCTTTTTCCACTTTCACTTTTTCAACTATCAGCTCTTTCAACTATGAAACCGTGCGGCACTTATATAGTCTCTCTATATCCTAGAGAATATTCGAACATTCCAGCGTGACGCAATTGCAACCAATCATAATAAAACACGTCACCGGAACTATGCATTGTCTTAAGTCATATAGCCTTATTTATGTTAGAAAAATCTCTCAGCTACTAGTAGATCTATCTAGATTAGATGCTTCGATCGATAGTAAACAAGCACCCTAGAAAATTCTCCAACAATATCGACCAACGAAAATGATCAACATTATACAAAGCTTCTTCCCACTACAACGCAAAATCAAATCAAAGGTAAATACACTCTGTTATTGCATGCTTTACACAACAAAACAATCGGATCTGTCGTGCGCTTCTCACACGTAACAGGAAGGTTCGGGGAGGTGCCCAAACTATTTTTCGATTTTCTCATATCCCCAACATAGGTTGCTAAACTTAATTGGAAGGTTAGGAAAGGTTCAAAAACTTTTTTTTCGAGGTTCTCAGATCCCGAAACTAGGTTCATGAACTTATTTTTGTCCAAAAGGTTCAACAACCTAGGTTTGTAATCTGAGAACATCAAAAAATAGTTGTGCAATCTCCCCGAACCTTCCACAAATCTTCCAGTTAAAACAGGCCATTAGCCCATTGTATAATTTAAATACTTTTCGATGAAGAAACACTATTATTTCCTCATTGCATGGCTTATTTAAAATCTTTGCAACTGATTAAACTTTAACATGGGTATGATAGTTGAACAAAATAACGCTCAGACTAGACTTATCTGAGAATAATTTGAAGCACACTCACAGAACAGATTGTAATTTGTATTCGAGCCATCGTAAATGCAATACCTCACAGATGAAGGTCTAAGAAATTACGACAGATCGACCAATTTTCTTCCGTGTATAGGTAGTTTACTTTGATTTGGACGAAACATGGCGAAAATTACGTCGGTCGGTTGTTCATTGATGAGAAATAAATATATAAATAAAAGAATGCTAATTTGGACAAACAATGCAATGCAAAAACTAAAAACAACGAAACAAACAAAGAATATTATTTTCCAACGCTAATCCAAACATGAAATAATGTTATTTAGAAAGGAGGCAAGAAAATGGAAGCAGTAAGTATAATAATAGATGATTGGTAATCAAAATATTGGAAAGTATTAAAAAACACACTTAGAGTAAAATGAAATAAATAAATAAAATGTAAAACCAGTAAATACACACTCACACACAAATAAATGAAATAAATACATACATAAATATATGCTGTGCTCAAAATCATACGTTTAAAAGGGAGAAAGGCTTTTTATGGACATAAAAAATACAATTTTGTATAAATGTTGTGTATGTTTTGGTTATAAAACAAGATGGCAAGACATTAATTGTATTTCAAGACACGCACAACGGAAACAAATGGCATTTTTAAAGTGCTAATTTTCTTAGGGACTCGGCTTTATTCTAACGAAGCAAAAGGAGCACATTGAATGATAAGCCACTGTCTAGACTATCTGCAAGCAAAACATTATCCAAATCAGCTCAGCCGTTTTAGATACAGAGCAAAAACGTATTTAGAAAATAAAATAGTGAAACACAATGACCTTGACCTTTAAGATATTTGCGGTAAAGCAAATATGAGGGCATGGGAGACAGGCCATTAACTTAGGTAATTGGTCAAAATCCGTTCGGATACTTCAAATCATGGGGCATCCTTCAGCAGCAGTCCGGTTGTCGGACAGTCGTACATTCGGTCCGTCGGTCTGAACTCAAATTCATCAGTTTTATTTTGCGGATACTTTAAATACTGCTAAGCAAGTTGGATCATTCATATTAATTATATACTTTTTAAAAGATCATCGTTCACCGTTCACCGTTGCTTCACCGTTTTTGCAAACACGTTTTGCGCTGTTATCTAATTTTTTCTTGCAAATAGTTCAGATCGTAGCCTTTCATTCCATGTTATCCTTCATTAGGATAAAGCAGAGTCACAACACCGCCAAGACATTTAATACTTTTGAAAATGGTTATTTTATCGTCTTTGCATGTGTGTCTGGAAATACTTTTGAATAGCTTGCCATTTTTTTTAACCTACAAATAGAAGAGTGATAATTTGGGATGTGAGGAATAAAAAAACGATAGACCAGGAAACTGATGGAAACCGGACGATGAAGTAAAGATTGATGAAATAAATACTGCTCCGGCCAGGCAACACTGAAGACACACAAAAACGCCAGCTTCAGTCAAAAGTTTCTTATCTCGCCTTTCTTAGTTTGACCAGGGGCCGGCTGCAGTCGGAAAAATGCGTAGATACAACAGACCTACGTGACAAGGGCAAGAGGCTGGGTAGCGAGAAGGCAACCAACACTCCAGACTCTTCATATTACAGCTTTCGGTGGAAATCTTCCAGCACATTTAATTACTTAATGCCGAACTGCTGCTGCTGGCTGGCTCGTGATTGGTTGCATGACCTAACCGTGAGCCATCAATCACTAATTACGTGCTTTTCAAGCCGTCACTTGTTGCCACAACATTGCAGGCTGCTCGGTCTAACAAGAGAGAGAGAGAGAGAGAGAGAGAGAGAGAGAGAGAGAGAGAGAGAGAGAGAGAGAGAGAGAGAGAGACAGAGAGAGACAGAGATATAGACAGAGACAGAGAGACAGAGACAGAGAGAGACAGAGACAGAGAGAAAAAGGGAGAAAAGAGAGAGAGACACACAGAGAGAGAGAGAGAGAGAGAGAGAGAGAGAGAGAGAGAGAGAGAGAGAGAGAAGGTAAGATAGCAATGTTATTTTCCAAGGGTAAAAGGGTAAGCGCTTTATAATGGGTGCAACCTTTTATTTTTTCCCTTGTAACAATAGCAATGAATTACAAAAACTACTTTATAAAAACTTACATCTTAATCTAACACTAACAAGGTAGTTCATACAGAACTGAAATAAATAATTAGTAATTATATATATATATATATATATATATATATATATATATATATATATATATATATATATATATATATATATATATATATATATATATTATATATATATATTTAAAAAAAACCACTTAGGAGGGCTGTTTCGATTATTTCTATGCCACATCATGCACTAGCTGAGGAATTTGTTTTGATGCAATCTGGGAGGGGGTTTAAAATGCCACAGTGCAAGACCAATCGGTATTTAAAATCGTTTGTGCCTCATGCAATACAGTTGATGAACAAGAGTAAGAACAATTAATGCATAAAACTAAAAGTAAAAACAATTAGCCTGATAATAGCTAATCTTAGCTGCTTTTTCCTTTAATTAATCTTCTACCTTGTTATTTTTATGCCTGTGTCTGTGGTGAGTGCTGCTGGTGATGTATGCCTGTGTTGGGTAAATGTCTATGAACTGGATGTATGTGTGTGCATGGGCAGTGTGTATGTGCGGATGGTGTCGGGGGATGCCGTTGTGTTTTTGTGCAAGTTGTTATTGTTTGTAGACATCTTCATGTATATCAGAATATATATATTTTAAACTAATATCATTGTTACGTGTTTGAGACGCGCACGATAGATCCTATAGTTTTGTTTTGCAAAGCATGCAATAACAAAGTGTATTTACCTTTGGCGCTGGACCTAAAGCAACACCAACGTAATGTAATGTAATTTACCTTTGATGTGATTTAAAAAAAATTCTTGTTAGAAGAAACTTTGTATAATGTTGATAATTTTCGTCGGTCGATATTATTGGAGAATTTTCTAGAATTAATTGTTTACTATCGATCGAAGCATCTAGATAAATGTAGTAATAGCTAAGAGATTCTTCTAACCTAAATAAGGTTATATGACGTAAGACAGTGCATAGTTCCGGTGACGAGTTTTATTTTGATTAGGTGTTATTGCGTCATGCTGGAATGTGCGAACTTTCTCTCGATTATAGAGAGACTATATAATCGTGCCCTGTGTCTGTTTGAGTAGTGAATGAGTGATTGATTTATGGAGAATTTTGATGACGGTCTTTGAAGTGATTTTCGGAAAGCGATCTTGTATGCAGTTGTTGATGTTTGCTGAATAAAGTTGGTAAACTTTATACGACGACTCCTGCCTTGTTGCTGAGTGAACAGGTTGCGTGGATAAACGAATCTGAGTTACACTTATCAAGATTCAAGCATCGGGGCTGAATCAACCAGTGATAAAATAACAACTGTGTAACAATCATATAATTGTAATTTGCTTGAAGAAGGTCATGGTCAAAAGCTTTTGTAAAGTCAACGAATAATGTTCTAGAACATTTTTTATCATTAATATTATTTCGCCATTTTTGCTTCATAGCTGTGTGACAAGAATGCATTGCTCTGAAGCTAGACTGATTTTTAAGTAACAAGTTGTTTTCCGTGAAATGATCAAGAACATGACGATTTAGAGAGAGAGAGAGAGAGAGAGAGAGAGAGAGAGAGAGAGAGAGAGAGAGAGAGAGAGAGAGAGAGAGAGAGAGAGAGAGAGAGAGAGGAAATGCAGAGAAACAGTGGAGAAACGCTCTTAATACAAGATAAACATATTTTATTGCTGAGTGTACATGCAAAGAATACATCTGGTCAATTTCTTAGTTAGTCATTGTTTATAGGGTCCAGCGGACTACAAAGAACCGAATCAGGACCACAACTTTGTTGAAAGAAGACTCATCCCCGATCCGTAAAAAAGATCTGCTGAAAGAACCCGAATGGTAACACTGAAGGCACTTGACCAGCTGGTCACTTTACAATAAAGGAATCCTATGATGGGGACGCTGAGGTTATACTCTAATTTATCAAACCCCCGTTTACAAAACAAAACAGAATATAAACATTATAATAAAATATTAACAAAACACTTATAGATACAAATAATAACACAATAGAAAGCCCTAGTGACCAGAAAGCTTACAATAAATATCCCCAAGCTGACCCAACAGACCCCATACATAAACCAGTTGTGGGAGAGTTTTCAAGAAAACGGGAAGGTGACTGGTCTAGCGAGGAAGGTAGTAGATTGATAGAACAGATTAATAATAATAATAATAATAATAATAATAATAATAATAATAATAATAATAATAAATAATAATAATAATAATAATAATAATAATAATAATAATAATAATAATAATAATAATACAGGATGCTATACGCGCCTTTCCCCAAATCATTCAGGCTCAAAGCGCGGCGATCTATACCAACATACACGCTCACCTGTCTCATCCACCCTCACACACACCAAACACACATCCATCACTCAAACAGGTGGTGTAAAGGCAGGGAGATCGCTATTAGAAGACGGAAAGAAAATCGAAGTTTTATTTTTGAAATTTTTATATTGACTGCATCCTGTACCATTATTGAAGGGAGGGAGGAAACCGGAGTACCCGGAGAAAACCCTCGGTGACCTCAATAGTCTCGTACCTAAGTCACATACGTTCGCCCCTTGCGGGAATCGAACCCGCGACCTTCGGCATAGGAAACCGGCGACTTATCCACGGTGCCACGAGGCCACCCCACAAATGAGATTGACAGAAACAGTGGTTAATTAAAGCACTAAATTTCCACAAACTGGGGATACTATTTATACAGAAAACCCTGGCACGCCAACGGGGGGAATCTGGTTAATGTTGCCGCACCATAAAAAGCTGCATTACAATACAAAGTCTGTACACCTATAAACTGATGGACACGTTCAGATTGTTCCCTTATTCCTGGCATATATGTTCTATCCAGTTCTTATTTGCTGTGCGTATGCCTTTTCGGATGTCACTTTGATTTTCTTCTTTGGTGGTGCTTACCAAGGATCTCAGTGACGGCATCTGTCACAGCTGAGTTAAAGGTGGTGGTCATGGTTGTAATATTAGAAATGTTGACGACAAAGATGTGGTAACTCAGCTTAGTGATAAACAGATAGTATTGAACAAAACTTGATGTTAATTTACCAGCTCTCTAAAGGATTGTTGGCAGTTATTAAATTAACCTCCTTGAGACGTTCACCCCGATACCATCAAGCAGAACTCGCTAACCGGAATGTAATTTAGCCCACTTGAACATCTGAGCGGTACCACTTGACCGCTAAGTAGCCACGCGAATCATATCACTCTAGATCTACCCTGCATGTCTCCCTGAAACTCGAAGTTGAGACGTAACAGATAGTGCCCAGAAGCAGGACAAGAGAACAAAGACGTCCGAGAAAAGATTCACGTATTTGCGAGAACGAGATGATTGGTCGGAGATGACATAAATTCCTTTATATCCCCTGTACACCCCACAGTAACCGGGTAGTCACACGCGAAGCTTAGAACCACGAGGGTCAAGGAGCAAACTGAAGTGAAAAAAAATCCTTCGCCATCACCAACAGAGTAATAGACTATAGACGGTTTCACGATTCCCAGAGACTAGAAGTAAGTTAACTAGTAGTTTTCTAGCACTTGTATGTTTATATATTATTTTGATTACCATGTATTAGTATGTTCGAGTTATATATATTTACAGAAACTGATCATTGTTTCTTGCATATGGCTCGATATATCTTAGCCTTAAGATTCAGATAGTAGTGTGCTAACGGGAAACTCGGCAGGTGTCTGATGCTATAGACTCCTTGCAGAGGGCACCATATACCAATATTCTGAATAGAATATTGTTGCCAGAGTTGTGGATTTTCCAGCTCAACTCTGGGACGGTTTGTGGAGTCAACGCCTGACGCTTGCTCCCATGGAAAAGGAGATCACCTAGACTCTACCTCGCCACGTCCGGCCCCTTAGCTACCAGACTCGCCCGATCATCCTGAGAGTAGTCAGACTCCCTCAGAGTGACCACCAGACTCCAGCACTCACAAAAACTGAGAGCTAAGTCCCTCTCAATGGCAACTGATGTCAAAAATACTCGGAACAAAGTCAAAGTAAAAAAAAGTCAAAAAGTGCTTTATTCCATAAAACCCCATGGGGCACGTGGATACAACAAATAAGAATAAAAATAAACATAGAATAACCATGAAAATCATAAAATACAATATAAAATACATATGTACATATATTACAAAAAATAAAAGTTAATCTTTCACACTCGCGTTCTAAGAGACATAATAAACATTTACAAAATACACATTCATTATTATCACACAACACAAGCATACTACATAAAACTTATGTCCACACAACTGATCACAAATCGCACGCACTCTCTCGCAAGATTGGGTGATAAAGAAGGGGAGAAGGGGGGGGGGTACAAACTGTATTGAGTATTTAACAATTTATTGTCATTATTGAAAAAAAAATCCCTATTATTACTATCATTAATATTACAAATCATTATATTACGTTCTAAAGCTATCCATTATTATTTTCATAAACCTAGCCAGTTTCAGCAGAATAGTCTTATTTTTCGTTGAAAATAAATTAGAAAATTTAATAGCATTGGGTCGCACATAGAAAAACCTTTTAAGCAGCTCTTTTCTATCATCGTCGAAATGTGGACATATAAAAATAAAATGAAATTCATCTCCTAACTCATTAAAAGTACATTTATTACAGATTCTGTCACATCTCTGGATTCCAAGAAACCGTCCCCTTTGCACTGGTAGCTTATGGTTTAAGGTTCTAAATTTTATGACAACAGCAGCTAGGCTGGCGGGCAAAACTGTCAAATATTCTTCAAATTCAAAATTTTCTTTAAACATTCTATAATTATAATATAAATCATTTGTGTTAATTTCTGAGTGCCAGTTTTGTACATGTTGATCCTGCAGCCTTTTCTTTATCTCTTCTTTAAACCCTTCGGCAGAAAAATTCGAGCCTTGAGACTGATCATACCAAACATTTCCTAACCCTAGTTTTTCCAGAGAATTCCTGACACAGTCTAAATAATCATGTTTGTACAAGTTTAGTTCGTACATCTTCAGCAGAAACCTGTAAACCACACAAGATAATTTAGTACTATTTCTGTCAAAAGCAAGCTTATACCAAAAATTTAACATACGGCATTTTGCTAAGATATCTATAGGGAACTGACCTACTTCTCCTAAAACCATACATGTGGGTGTACTTTTACCAAGCTTTAAGATAAACTTATAAAAACGTAGTTGCAATTTGTTTACCAGGTCAGTCATCTGAGGACACCATACTTCCGAACCATACAATAATATAGGTACAACAGTTTTATCAAAGTTGTACATGTTGATTCTGGCCTTTTCTTTGTCTCTTTTTTAAAACCCTTCGGCAGAAAAATTCGAGCCTTGAGACTGATCATACCAAACATTTCCTAACCCTAGTTTTTCCAGAGAATTCCTGACACAGTCTAAATAATCATGTTTGTACAAGTTTAGTTCGCACAGCTTCAGCAGAAACCTTTAAACCACACAATATAATTTAGTACTATTTCTGTCAAAAGCAAGCTTATACTAAAAATTTAACACACGGCATTTTGCTAAGATATCTATAGGGAACCTACTTCTCCTAAAACCATACATGTGGGTGTACTTTTACCAAGCTTTAAGATAAACTTATAAAAAAGTAGTTGCAATTTGTTTACCAGGTCAGTCAACTGAGGACACCATACTTCAGAACCAATAATACATAATATAGGTACAACAGTTTTATCAAAGAGTTCAATTTGCATGTCAATAGGTAAAGCCAATTTTCTAAATTTGCGGAGTAAAGCAAACATCGCCTTGGTGGCTCGGTCATATAGGTTTTTCTGAGCTGGCTAAAAGCTTCCATTGTAATTGATTTTTATTCCCAGATATTGAAAATCGTACGTAACCTCAATTTGCTCACCATTGTACATAAAAATTGGGACATTTCTTACTTTATCTCTGCAAAAAATCATAACCTTTGTTTTTGCTACATTAACTTTAAGTTTCCAGAGCTGACAATAATCATATATTGAATCAAGGGCTGTCTGTAAAGCATCAGGCGATTCAGCAAAAATAACAGTATCGTCTGCATATAATAAAATAAATAAATTGTACAAAATATCAATATCTATTTGACCTAATTGTTCCTCCTGTGATGCTAAATTCAAAGTTTCAAGTTTGGATCCAGAGTTACCAATAAAAGATTTTAAATCGTTCAGATACACTGAGAACAACAAAGGTGATAGATTTTCTCCCTGACGGACGCCGGTAAAACAACCAAAATAATCAGAAACTTGGGTTTTACACTTTACACATGATTTTGCTTTACTGTACATATCTTGGATAACAATTAACAACCTTACTTTTACACCAGAGTTTAATAATTTCTGCCAAAGCATAGCTCGACTGAACAATATTAGACCACCAAACATATAATTTTGTAGCACGGATGAAGAAGACTTCCTAAAGAATTTTCCCAGCACATTGAACAGTTATAGTTATTAATTTACATTTAATTAAAGTCATGTTAGAATTTGTGTTGGACATATAAAAGTTGAAATCACATACATTCGACTGGTGTCATTCTACTTGTTTTTTGTGTCCACTAGCTCTTCTTCTCTGGAGACCAGTCATTTGACTAGCAAAAATAATTTCTTAAAGTGAGCCAATGATACTTTAAAATCCGAGAACAAATATAAATTTTTATGTGACCAAGCATCTTGGTAAAGAACGACTGATAGAGATAGCTAAACGCCTCATATATCTACAGATCTTAATCCCCTTGTAAGATTATCGTATCTTCTCCAGGATATCATCACAATGCTGTTGACATCTATTTCACCAGCTCCCAAAATGAGCAGTAATGAAAATTTCCCTCCAATTGTGGCTGGGAATATTTTTACTTCCGGGTCTTGCAGTTTGTCCAGGTCAAACTTCAGCCTGGTGCACTTTGCTGTGTTTACTCTCTTCAAGTGGAGCCGGAAAGACATCATCACCAGATTGTGGTCACTTCTGATGTCTGCTCCTGAAAAAGTGCATGTCCTGCCAATGTTGATGCTTGATCTGAAGTGTTTCTTGACCATGGTAGTCAATCTGGTTGTGATGCTCCCACAATACAAATAGCTACATATCCATCCATGTATCTATTTAAACCATTTATTTGCCATATTCACATTTTGATGATGATGATGATGGTGATGATGATGATGATGATGATGATGATGATGATGATGATGATGATGATGATGATGATGATGATGATGATGATGAATATGTTCTTATATCCTATCCTATCTGTAACAGCAGAAATGTTGACGACAAAAATGTGGTAACTCAGCTTAGCAATAAACAAATAGTATTGAATAAAACTGGACGTTAATTTACCAGTCATCTAAAGGGAAGTCCGCACATGTTAAATTAGCCTCCTTGGAACGGTCACTCCTGATACCATCAAGCAGACTTCGCTAAACAAGAATGTTAGTTAGCTTAACTCGGCCATCTGACTAGGGTCTCTTGTCCGTTAAGCAGCCATGCGACGCATATCTCTTGGATCTATCCTGCTCCCCGTCTCTGACACTCGAAGTCGAGACGTAACTGATCGTGTCCCCCCAAGTAGGACAGGTGAGAGAAAGTTCAAAACAGAAGATTCACGTATGCGCAAGATCTAGCCACCAGAAGTAAATGATTGGTCGGAGGACGTAGAGACCACTGCATATCCCCGGATACGCAAAGTTAGCCAGTCAGTCAAATACTAAGTGTGAAGCCACGAGGGTCAAACAAGGAGCAAACTGCAGTGAATGCTTATCCTCAGCCTCACCAAGAAAGTGATAGACTAGAGACAGTTTCACGATTCCCAGAGACTAGAAGTAAGATAACACTAGTAGTTTTGATACGTGTATGTTTATATATGGTATATTGATTGCCATGTATTAGTATATTCATGTTATATGTATTTACAGAAAATGATTATAATTTCTTAAACGTTGTGCATGTTGATTGAGATGTCTTCGCCTTAAGATTCGGATCGAAGTGTGCATATGGGAAACTCGGCAGGTGTCTGATGCTATAGACTCCTTGCAGAGCATACTGTATACCCATATTTGATTAGAATATTGTAGCCAGAGTTCTGGATTTTACAGTTCAGCTCTGTGACGGTTTGTGGAGTCAACGCATGACACTTGCTCCCGTGGAAAAGAAGGAGGTCAACCTAAATCTACCTCTCCACGTCCGGCCCTGTAGCTACACGACTCACCCGATCATCCTGAGAGGCAAGACTCCCTCAGAGTGAACGCCGGACTCAAGCACTCGACTACGCCGAGCAGCTAAGTTTTCCTCAATTGCAACTGAAGTCTAACCCAACTCATTATATCAGTAATATCAGTACAACTTATGTTAATCTGATGAATAAAATTTGATACAACAACAACTAACCCAACTCAAATAACCACTATTAGACTACAAAAACATAGAATTGCTTAGCAAGTGATGAAGAAGAACTGCTAAAGAAATTGCCCAGCACATTAAACAGTTATAGTTAGTAATTTACATTTAATTACAGTGTTACACTCTGTTCGATGTTGGTGTTTTCTATCAGTATCTGATTCAGCCCCGATGCTTGAATTCCTGATAGTTGTGTAACTCAGATTCGTTTATTCACACAGCCCGTCCAAACAGCATACAAGTCACAAAGTCGACGTATGAAGTTTTCCACTTTTATTCAGCATACATCAACAACTGCATACAATTCTCAATTCAACTCAACAACTTTCACAGCAACTTTCCAAATCACTATCAACAACTTTTTGTCTCTACAACAATCTCGGCACACGATTAAATAACCTCTCTCTCTTCCGGAAGAATTTCGAACAATGTAGAAATGACGCACTGCCACCAATCGAATAAAAGATCGTCATCACTGACTTACGTCATTACACATTTCTTCTCCTTCCGGATCGTTCCTTCAAATTTCTACAATTATCCCGAATCTTCGATCGATAGTAAACAAGCCGATCCAGAAGATTCTACAACAATATCGACTAACGGAAATTATCAACGTTATACAAAGCCTCTCCTAACAACAATGCAAACTCAAATCAAAGGTAAATAAACTCTATTATTGAATACTTTGCAAATCGAAACGATTAGATCTATCGTACACGCTTTCGACATACTTTCGTACGCGTTTCAACGTAACATAACCCCCCACTCAAGAAGAAATTTACCTAATTTCTTTCAACAACGTTGAAACGTAATGCACAAACAATGTACAGAATTAAAACTTACTCCAGACTGTCTCATTTACTGTCAATGTTCTCAGTTTATATACACAGAGTCAATGGTTTTCATTTTCAAGTCTGTCATTACCAATATCCTTAGTTCGTCCACACAGTCAATGTTCTTTCGTTTGCAAGGAATCGACGCCCTCGTCAGTTGCGGTCGTTATCGGCCCAGGGTCAAAGACGATGATCACGTGGGCTTCCCCGGAATCAGTGCGTCCTCCGTTGTCTCCTTCTTCCATCGGATGTCCGACGCAGTCGACGTTGTCAGCTCCCAGAATGCATTCGCTGGGTCTCACGGTCAGGTTGGCTTCTGCGGGACGGTGGAACAGCTCCCTCAAGGTCTGCAGATTCTCCTTCCAGGTCTGGGTGTGGACTTCATGTTCGACCAAAGTCGTAGAGCCTGGGACATCATTGAAGTTATGGGGAATCTCGCCCATAAGGTCCTTGAGCTCCAACTTTTGACCTTCCGTCAAGCTCGGTCCTAGCTTAACATCATCGATGCCTTCTTTGCTGTGGAAGTCTCTCAGTTCCAACAGTTCTTCGCTGTCAAAGCTGTCGTCGGTCACAGCTGCTGTTGCTGCATGTACAGTCTCTGGCGGGAGGTTGGCGTGGTATATCTTGGAATGCTGGCCGACCTTCACCTTGTAGTCGTTGATCCCCACCACAGTCTCCACTTCGTACGGGCCTTTCCACTGCATCAGCAACTTATTATGATCAGTAGGTAGCAGCACCAGCACTTTGTTGCCAGGTTTAAACTTCCTGCTCACAGCCCTACGATCATAGTAGTGCTTTCCACAGTCCTGGGACTTCTTCAGGTTTTCTCTGGCTATCTCGAGAGTCTGCTCCAGCTTCTCCCGTAGCTCAAACACGTACTGGTAGCTGTTCTTCACCTCTGGGGTGTCTACTTCTTTCGTCCACAGTTCTTTTAGGATGTGCATCGGCCCTCGGATGGTTCTTCCGTACAGCAGCTCGAACGGAGAAAAGCCGGTGGACTCCTGCGGTACTTCTCTGTAGGCGAAAAGTAAGGCGTTGATGTAGCGATGCCATTGTCTGGGCTGCTCGCTGCACAGTTTCTTCAGGGTGGACTTCAGCGTAGCATGAACTTCTCGACAAGCCCGTTGCACATCGGATGGTAGGGTGTCGTAGTCAAATGCCGGATGCTCAGCAGTCTGTTGACCTCCTTCATGCAGTCAGAGACGAACTGCGTCCCGAGGTCTGTCAGAATTTCTTCAGGCACTCCAAGTCTACTGAACATGTCCACCAGTGCCTCTGCTACAGTTTCAGTGTCAATCTTCTTCAGTGGCACTGCTTCTGGGTACCGAGTCGCATAGTCTACTAAAGTCAGTACCCATCGATGACCTTCTTCACTCGGAGGTCTTATTTCGCCGATTAAGTCTAAGGCCACCCTCTTGAAAGGTCGGTCGATCAGAGGCATCCTCTGCATAGGCACTTTCGGGACCCTTCCTCGAGGTATGGTCTTCTGGCAAATGTCACATGATCGGCAGAAACGGCTGACGTCCGCATGAAGTCCTGGCCAGTAGAATACCGCCTGGATTCGGTCTGACGTCTTCTTGATACCTAGGTGACCTCCCATGATTGAGTCATGCGCTACTTCCATCACCTGGCGCCTTAGGGGTAACGGTACCAAGACTTGACGTAGTGGTTTCCCTCCGTTGACCCTCGGGTGCTGGAAGATTCGGTACAGGATCTTGGCCTTCACCTCAAAATAGACCGTACCACTGCCTTTGGTCACGTGGTCTTGGCGGTTCCTGTACTTGTTTAAAGTGCTATCAGCTTCCTGGAGCTGGATCAGCTTATCTCTGTCCACGATGGCAGCTTTAGAGTTGTCGGCGACCCTCAGTGGCGTAGACGTCTTGTCTCTCTTGGTCTGGGCCCTGGTAGTAACGGCACCGACGATCTCTGGTCGGCAGGGCTGAGCCGGAGTAACCACATTGTCCCATAGCAACTCTGTAAGGTCTCCATCGGGAAATGGCAATGGATCCTCCTCCACAACTTCGACGTGTTGAGTTGAGGCAGGACTCCACTCTGGATCGGGGTCGTCGGGTCGTCTCGCGCCGTCGATGTTCCCGATCATCAAATCGTATAGCGGCTTTTTCAGGCAAACCGCTTCGACTTCGCCTACGTAGAAAGGGGTGTTGACTTGAATCTTTGCAACTGGCGCTCTCACACATTTGCTGTCGGCCATGAGTGTCCATTTAGAATCGCCAGTAAATTGTTCTTTAGCGATTAGGTCTTCTCTGACGATGACCCCACTACAGCCAGAGTCTCTTAAGACAGTCACTTCGTGATTTCCGACGCGTCCCTTTGAAACAGGCATGTTCTGGACGGTCACAGCCGCGCTGGCGACGACGGGGATGGATTTTCCGTTGGCAAGGAGAAGTTGGCCATCGGTCATGCACTCTTGCACGTCCGCAGGGGTAGCTGTGCGCTTGGTCTCACTCGGAAGAATGACGCTCCCGCCGCACACTTGATGGTCAGATCTACTGTTTTGCCGTTGATTGGAGAACCGCCTCTGCCGGTTGCCCGCCGCTGCGTTGTCCGTACTGCTCCGCTGTCCGCTATTTCTGCTTTGAGGGCAGGCTGGCAGCTCTGTGGTCTGTAGCGTTGCAGATAAAACAGCCTCTTGAGTGCCCTTCCCTGGGAGGAGGCGTGGAGTCCGTCTGTCTCTGGCTCGTCTGGCTCCCTTGGACCTGGTTCACATGGTTTCCAGTCTTCTGAAAATGTTTCGTCGCGCTGGGTGGCCCCAGGGTTTTCCCATGAGCGATGAGATATCTTTCAGCAGCCTCAGTCACATCTTTAAGCGTCTGCAGCTTTTGTTCTTCTAAGTAGGTCGCTAGGTCCTTGTGACAGGCATTGAGAAATTGTTCCCTCACGATCAGCTCATGGAGACTCTCGTAGGTCTTCCCTTTGCCTGATAATTCCACCCACTTGTGTAGATATGATGACAGGCGCTCCACAAATTGCTTTGGCGTCTCGTCTGACTTAGGCCGGCATTCACGGAAGCGTTTACGGTAGCCCTTCTCTGTAAAGTTGTAGCACTGCAACAGGGCCTCTTTCAAGACGTCGTAGTTTTTGGCGTATCGTTCGACAGTCTGGTGTAAACTTCGAGGGCTTGCCCCGTCAGAAGTGCACTCAGTCGAATCGCCCAGTCTCGAGGTTGCCAATTGGAGCTTTCGGCGAACCTTTCGAATCTCGCCAGATAGCTGTCGATCTGGTCCTTCCCGTCGACGAAAGCTGGCAATTTTGGAGCCGTGTTGTCACTGATAACTTGTGGCGCATTCTGCTGTTGCTGGATACGCGCCATTTCTAGCTGGAACTCAAGACGCTTCAGCTCGAATTCTCTGTCTTTTTCTTGCCGCTGCTGTTCAATTTCTAGACGCTTCTGTTCTAATTCTATTTCTTTTTCTTCGCGCCATATTCTCTCTTGAGACTTGACGTACTCCGTCAGCTGTTTGCCTTTTAGATTTAGTTCAACCCCTCTCTGCCAGAAGTCAGCCATCTTGATGCTTCTGGAAAGTTCTTTTCTAGAAGGTTCTTTTCTGGAAAGTTCTTTTTCTAGAAAGTTCTTGACTGTAGAGTCTTTTTCTGGAAAGTTCTTGACTGTGCTGTACCTTTCTAGACTGTTCTAGAACAGCACGCTTTCTGCAGTAGCGCTGATGCTTGTCACTAGTCGCCTTCGCTGACGCAGGCCCCGCTGTCCTCGTCGTATGCGACGCTGCACCACGCTGGTGTTGATGTATACACTCCTGTGCTGAAGTATACGCGACGTCCGCTCGCCGCTCTCTGTAACACTGGCGATGTAGCTCCGAGACTGTCCCTCGACGTAGTCTTACGGCAGCTACGTAGTCCCGATCTGTTGTTCGCTCACGAAGCAACTCTTCAGCGACTACACGCCCTTGCAGTCAACCCGAATCTATCGGTGATGTAGTCCCAGTATGTTGGCCCCTCTCGACGCAACTCGTTGGCGGCTACCCTCGATGACTGCCTCTCGTAACGTTGACTCGCTTGTTGTAGCAGTTGAACCCTTGGCTATGGCGTGAATCGCGGCTTGACCCCCAAAATGTTACACTCTGTTCGATGTTGGTGTTTTCTATCAGTATCTGATTCAGCCCCGATGCTTGAATTCCTGATAGTTGTGTAACTCAGATTCGTTTATTCACACAGCCCGTCCAAACAGCATACAAGTCACAAAGTCGACGTATGAAGTTTTCCACTTTTATTCAGCATACATCAACAACTGCATACAATTCTCAATTCAACTCAACAACTTTCACAGCAACTTTCCAAATCACTATCAACAACTTTTTTTCTCTACAACAATCTCGGCACACGATTAAATAACCTCTCTCTCTTCCGGAAGAATTTCGAACAATGTAGAAATGACGCACTGCCACCAATCGAATAAAAGATCGTCATCACTGACTTACGTCATTACACATTTCTTCTCCTTCCGGATCGTTCCTTCAAATTTCTACAATTATCCCGAATCTTCGATCGATAGTAAACAAGCCGATCCAGAAGATTCTACAACAATATCGACTAACGGAAATTATCAACGTTATACAAAGCCTCTCCTAACAACAATGCAAACTCAAATCAAAGGTAAATAAACTCTATTATTGAATACTTTGCAAATCGAAACGATTAGATCTATCGTACACGCTTTCGACATACTTTCGTACGCGTTTCAACGTAACATACAGTAATGTCCGAATTTGTGTTGACTATATAAAAGTTGAAATCACATACGACTGGTGTCATTCTATTTGTATTGTTGTTTGTCCACTCCTAGCTCTTCTTCTCTTGAGACCAAGTAGACTAGTCATTTGATTAGTAATAAGCTTTTCTTAAAGTGAGCCAAATGATACTTTAAAACCCAAGAATAAATATAAATTTTGAAGTCCCCTATACGCTATGTGTCCGGGGACGTTAATCTACCAACGTAACGTAATGTATAAATTTATGTGGCCAAGCACCGTGATTAGTCTCTCACATCGCATTGGAATTTTGGTAAATGAACGGCTAATAAAGGTAGCGTAACCTCCCATCTATCTACAAGTCTTACTCCCCTTGTAAGATAAACGTATCTTCCACAGGATATCATCATACTATCCCGTAACTCGAAAGCCGTTGGGGCACCACTGATCATCGTTTAACCAGGGTGCTACATCTTTCTCTGTCCTCTGTAACCCTCATGGCTTCGCTCAGTGTCAAACCAGTCTATTCTCGAAGGTTGTCCTCCCACCTCTTTTTCTCTCCCTCTTCTTCTGCCTCTTTGCACCGTGTCTTACAGAACGGTCTTTGCAAGGCCTGATGCTCTGACGACGTGGCTACACGTTTCTTCACCACTGTGAGCATGTCATCGTGTTAGTAATTGTTGTTAATTTCATTTAACATCTATTCACCGAAAATCTGCTCAGTGGTACTTCGCCCTGCCCCGAATCCTGCTTGTTCTTCAACTATGATTTGTTCAGCTTGGGGTTTCAAACTGTTGAGTATTGTTTTCAGGAGGACTTTGCTGGGCTGACTGATGAGGCTGATGGTGAGGTAATTTTCACATTCCTGAAGGTTATCCTTTTTGGGAAGTGTAACGTATGGATATTTGGATGGGTGCCTGTTTGTAATAGCTAAGTGAATGCGAAATATAATTGACTCCTAGATCAAAATAAAGTGTGCTTGCAAGTCTCTCTGTTTACTACCACATCCACAAATTCACAGACTCTGACTAACACAGGCAAACAACAACACAAAATATACGTTCCACGTTCTCAATACTTTATGTAAGAAAACCACAATATTTTACAACAATCTTTCAGGCCAATCTTTTTACACCAATCTTTTACCCTTATCTTCTTACACCAATCCTTTTACACTAATCTTTTGACACTTCACTGACCAGTCTAAATGTCTGTAGAACTCAATCGGCCGGCAATCGCTTGTCCCGAGCCAAAATAAGCACAAAAACGTGTTACTTCTATAACTGAAGGAAGTGTGGGCCCACGAAGGATAAGCCGAGCTACAGAGTCGTGTAGACAGGTAGTTGGGCGAACAGTGACGATGTAGACAGGCAGATGAACGTGATGATGTAGACAGGCAGACGAACAGTGATGATGTAGACAGGCAGATGGGCTCGCCTGCCCTATCTGTCTGGGGTAGAAAACGTGACTTGGTCAGGTACAAGACGCACGGCCGACCGCCGCTATTCCCTGAGTCGCCCTGTCCCCGTTGTCCGAGAATACCCCGTGTGTCCAGGTGTTTGAAGCTTACACCAGCTTCCCGTAGGCAGCTACAACAATATATATATATACTACTCAAAATAATTGAAGGGCCACTCTCATATTTCATTTAGTTTAATTCTTTTTTGCTGCTATCAATAATATCGCTTATATTGCTTATTTCAAAACTTATCCTGTACAGTAACATTCAAGACAATCTTATTCTGACAAGTAATCACATGTGTGAGTTTTGAACTTTCTGCACTGAGTTGAAAAACAAACCCAATTTTTACCAAAAAATGACCCTAATTTACTGTTGTCTTGCTAATAAAGCAAAATTTTCAACATTAAAAAGTGATTTGCACGCGAAAGGCTTGCATTTTCTGAGTTCAGTTCAACAATCGGTGCTTTTTTTCTGGGTATAAATGGCAGCGCTTTTGCTGCTTTTCTAACCATGCCCCCAAGGTGACGATTGACTGATGCGGATAGAGGCAGAGCTATTGCATGGCTTCAGGAAGGGGTGGGGGTGAGAGGAGTTGGCAGACGGCTAGGAGTGTCCCACTCCGTTGTCCAAAAGCTGCGGGAGTGCTTTAACAACACTGGAACGTCCAAGAACCAAGAAGGTCCGGACGCCCCCGCGTTACCACTGCAAGACAAGACCATTTCATCACCCTGTCAGCTCTGAGGATGAGGTCTGCTACAGCAAACACCATCAGAAGACAGCTTCACGCAGCCAGCAATGTTAACGTCAGCGACCAGACAATTCGCAACCGTCTACACGAGGCAAACCTGCGATCAAGACGACCAGCAATACGGCCTTTGCTCACCCCAGCTCACCGTGCAGCGCGTTTGGCCTGGGCTCGGCGTCATTTGGTGTGGACTAGGCAACATTGGTCAAGGGTGCTCTTTACAGACGAGTCTCGGTTCTCCTTGTCTTTCAACGACCGTCGAGTGAATGTTTGGAGGCGTCCACGGGAGCGTTTTGCTGATGCGACGGTGCGCGAGCATGACCGCTTTGGTGGTGGATCTGTCATGATTTGGGGTGGCTTCGCATTAAACTTCAGAACACCCCTGCTCCAAATTCATGGCAACTTAAATGGTATTGGCTACAGGGATGACGTCCTACAACCTAGGCTTCACCCAGCTCTGCGGGCCATTGGGGAAGGTGCCATACTACAGGACGATAATGCCAGACCCCACCGAGCGCGTATCGTCAATGACTTCCTGCAGCAACAGCACGTCATAAGGATGGATTGGCCGGCTCGATCACCCAATTTGAACCCCATATAACATCTGTGGGATGTCTTGGGTCGACAGACACGGGCAAACCTCCCTCCAGGAGCTAACCTTGGAGTTTTGGCCCAAGTTCTCCAGCAAGAGTGGTTGGCCATCCCAAGAAACATCCTCCATAACCTGATACGGTCCATGAGACAACGATGCCGAGACTGCATTGATGCAAACGGTGGCCACACCCGACACTGACTCTATAGAATTTTGGTTTCTAAAGTTTGATTTTGTAAATGAGGGGTATGTCCAGTTAAATTGAATTTACTCGAATTTTAAGCGACTGATGTCTAAAATCTTTTTGTTATTGATGCAGAAATGATTGCAATAAAATATGATGAACTAATAAATTGAATTCGTGTTCTGATTTAAAGAGAGACCCATATGTCCAAGTGGCCCTTGTATATATATATATATATATATATATATATATAATATATATATATATATATATATATATATATATATATATATATATATATATATATATATATATATATATATATATATATATATATATATATATATATATATATATATGCTCTGGCTTTTATAATCATATTGTTTCTTTGTTTCATCCTTGCTCACCTCCCTTAGTTTCTTCACTTCTCCAATTCCATTCCATATGTGATCGTTTCTTTCCTTCTCCTACAATGTTATCCATATCCATGTATAATTATTTTAGGAATGAAAATTACTATCAACATGCTCACACCTTCCATTCATATTACATTATCTACCACTCCATAATTATAGCCCCATGTAATTAATAATATTATTACATCAATGAAAATTATATTCCATCTTAGTGGACAACAGCTCACCGCCTCTCAACAGAAAAAATCCAATGCAAAAATATACCTCTCCAACATTTCACAATCATAAAAAAACATTATAAATACCTGTATTCTTTACAGCACAATATACATCCACTTTCAGAGAGAAAGCCTCACCGAACCTACACAACCTGATAAGTTCTCAGTGCTTTCTACCTCTTCACTTTTCACAACAGCCTTTTTTTCTTTTATTTCTTTATCTTTCTTTTCCTGTCCTGACACAATGACTCTACACCTTGGAGCACACACATCAAGTAAACTCTAATTGCCCTGACCTGCCAGCTATTCATTATTCCAATGGTTCAACAATTTCGGCCAATGAAAATAATAACATAAGACACATTTATTTTGATACAATTACTCACATGCTAAAAATAGAACTATTGTTGAGAACCGGAAAATTCACGTTCTCTACAGGAAGAGTAATGACAAAAGCCACTTTGTCCATTATGTAGGCCACTCCCCACTCTGCCAGATCTTGTTACAAAAATAGTGAGGGCGTCAATCATCACTTCTCCTCCTGTATTAAGCAATTCTGCGGGTATGTTGTCCACTCCCGCTGATTTACCCTTCTTCAGCGATTGCACTGCTGCCTCAACTTCTTCTCGGAGAATTGGGAGGACTTCTTCTTCTCTGTTCTGGGGATATACTCGAACTGATGTACCTCCGTTTGGTGTGTTGTTATAAAGGTCAGAACAGTACTCTGTCCCTCAATCCAATATTTCTTGTTCTTCTGTAAGGCAAGTGCCTTACATTCCATTCCATATCTGTATACCAGAATTTAGAACGTTCTCGAAAAAGCGTTCATATCAGAATTACCAGACTTGCTTTGGATCGTGGATCATGGAGACCTTGGCTGTTTAACTACCTACAGCACCAACAACATCTATAGCATGTGTTCGTAGACTTCAAAAAGGCGTTTGACCGAGTCTGGCATGCAGCTTTGTGGGCACCTTTATTTATAGTGTGAAACATCAACCCCAAAATTATTGAAGTCATCAAAAGCCTGTATGACATGGCTACCAGTGCGGTCCTCCATAACAGCTCCATCGGAAACTATTTCCGAACATCAATCGGTGTGCGTCAAGGATGCCTACTCTCTCTCTCTCCAACATTATTCAACATCTTCCTAGAGCGCATCATGTAAGATGCCCTTGCAGATCACGAAGGCACAGTCAGCAATCTACAACCTTTGCGGATGACACTGATGGATTGGCTGGAGAGGAACAAGAACTTGAACAGCTGGTACAGAGGCTTGACACCACCTCCAGAAGATATGGAATGGAAATTAAAGCAGAGAATACCACAATGATGACCAACAACACCAATGGCATCAACACGGACATCAAAGTCCAAGCCCAATCCCTCAACACAGTCTATAGCTTCAATTATTTAGGAGCCATTGTATCAAACAATGGTCCCGCCAGGAAGTCCTCTCCAGGATCGCACAAACAACTGCTGCCCTGGCAAGGTTGAAGCCCATTTGCTAAGACATGTCCATCAGTATACATTCCAAGGTAAGACTGATGCGCTCCCTTGTCATCTCCATCTTCCTATACGCTTGCGATACATGGATCCTCACAGCAGATCTCCAACGAAGAATATAAAGCATGGAGATGAGGTGCTACAGAAGACTTCTTGGCATTTCCTATACCCAGCACATCACCAACGACGAAGTCCGACAGACTATCACACAAGCCATTGGACAACACGATGACCTGCTCGCAGTGCTGATGAAACGGAAACTCCGATGGTGTGGCCACGTCACCAGGTCATCAGACCTTGCAAAGACCATCCTGCAAGGCACAATGCAAGGAGGTAGAAAAAGATGGAGACCGAAAAAGTGGTGGGACGACAACATTCGAGAATGGACTGGTTTAACACTGAGCGAAGCCATCAGGGTTGCTGAGGACAGAGAAAGATGGAGTACGCAGGTTAAACGATCATCTGTGGTGCCCCTACGAACTTCGGGTTACGGGATAGGATAGGAGAGGATAGACGCTTCACATTCTTGCTTTTGTTATTCATACTATTCTCTGTTTCCTGGTCATTGGTCTCCTATCCAGTTCTCCTTTGCTGCAAGCCTATTTGAAAGCCTTGGATCCAGTCCATCATCAAGGTCTTCGTATCTGCCTGGGGGCGTTTCGCACTTCCCCGAAAATAAGCCTTTACGCTGAGGCTGGCGAACCTTCCTTGGAGATCCGTAGGCTTCAACTCGCCTAAGGGTCGAAGAAAGGAAACGCAGTTGCTGCTGCGTCGATCTCTCGGAGATATCTCGACCAGCCATTGCAACAGCGTATAACTGATTTTTGTTCTGTTTATACAGCTGAGCTCAAGGCAATTCATTTAGCTCTGTAACAGGTTTATCCGTCCAAAATATCTTCATTTTTCCTATCCTATCCTATCCTATTCCGTAACTCGAAGGTCGTTGGGGCACCACAAATGATCGTTTAACAGCGTACTCCATCTTTCTCTATCCTCAGCAACCCTCATGGCTTCGCTCATTCTCGAATGTTGTCCTCCCATCTCTTTTTCTGTCTCCCTCTTCTTCTGCCTTCTTGCATAGTGCCTTACAGGATGGTCTTTGCAAGGCCTGATGCTCTGGTGACGTGGCCATACCATCGGAGTTTCCGTTTCTTCACCACTGTGAGCATGTGATCATGTTGTCCAATGGCTTGTGTGATGGTCTGTCGGACTACGTCATTGGTGATGTGCTAAGTATAGGAAATGCCCAGAAGTCGTAGCACCTCATCTCCATGCTTTGTATTCTTCGTTGTAGATCTGCTGTGAGGGTCTCATTTTTAATCATGTCCGATTCACTGCCAGCACTTAGTCTCTTTCCCAAAACAGTGATATCGCACCCTTTTCTAGCAGAGATCCATGATCTCCATATACAACGTGTTTTTTAAGGTTACACGATAGTTTTATGTGGGTACGTAGACACATGGGCATCCCGGCAATATTGCAGTAGACAAAGCCGCAAAAGAAGCTCTTCTTGATTTTCCTGCAGAGGTTTTCCAGTTTGTTCCATACTCTGACCTGCGTTGTATGATTGGCTCTTATTGTAAACGGCTAAGGCAGACTGAATGGTCTAATCAAATCAATAACAAATTACAAATTAGTTCACATTCTTTCAGATTTGTATGCTCTTTTGAATAACTTTGCGTTGGCACTTTCCACTGGCAAAGAAGAAACTGTTTTGGGGCATACTTATGTCACTCATAATTTCCTTTTGAAAGGAGAAGAACCGCCATGGTGCTTTGCATGTAACAAATCCTTTTACGTCCGACATTTCATTTCTGAATGTGCTGATTTGGTTGACTACAAAGATATTTTGGTTCGATACCTTTTAATTAAAATTTTAAAATTTGCAATGGCCAAAATCTGTTCATATTTTTACGTGATGTTCGTTTATTTTATCGCATATAGGTCATATCGTCTTGTTTGTATACTTTGTTAAATTTCATCAGTAATGCTTTTTTTTTTGTTTTGTTCAGTAAAATTTACGTCCCCGGACACATTTAGAGTATAGGGGACGATTCCACAGTAATGCTAGTTTTATATCAATCTTTTATACTTTTTTAATGTTAGCATTCTACTCTAATTTTGAATACTTTTGCAGCCAGCTGGAACCTATAAACATTGCATCTCTAATCTCCTTTGCTGTGCACATGTCTTTTCGAATATCACTGTTTATTTCTCGGTAGGCATCAGCTCCCAGTAAGGTCTTCGTTTTTCTTTTTCATCTCTCTTAGTTTGTCACATAGGTCCAAAGGTTTAGGAGTAATCCACGGGTTCTTCTTTGGGTTGTGCTTGCCAAGGATCTCATTGGCGGCATCTGTCACAGCTGAGTTGAAGGTGGTGGTCATGGTGTTGACATCTATTTCACCAGCTCCCAAAATGAGCAGTGGTGAAATTTTTCCTTCCAATTGTGGCTGGGAATATTTCTGCCACTTCCGGGTCTTGCAGTGTGTCCAGGTTGAACATCAGTCTCGTACACTTTCTGTGTTTATTCTCTTCAAGTGGATCGTGATCTCTTCCGATGTCTGCTCCTGGAAACGTGCGTGTCCTGCCAATGTTGACGCTTGATCTGAATCGTTTCTTGACCATGGTAGTCAATCTGGTTGTGATGCTCCCCGCTGGGACTGTGCCAGATCCATCGTCTGGAGCTTTTGTGGGAACCAAGCGTGTTTGCTAGCATCAGTTTGTTGTATCTGGCACCATCTAAGAGTCTCAGACCTCTGTCACTTGTCTCGTTGTTGCAGTGGGGTCCACTTGTGTCTCCCCAGTTGTGGTACACGCGTCTTGGCCAACCTTGGCATTCCAGTCGCCTTGCACTATGACTATGTCCTTCCTCGGCACTTGGTCAAGGAAAGCCTGCAGTTGTTCATAGAAATCCTCGACTTCGCTATCGTCATAGTCTGACGTTGGGGCATAAGCCTGGATGATGGTGATGTTGAAAGGTGCTGCTCTCAGACGGATAGTAATGAGGTCTAGTGGAGACTGGGCGGCAAACCATGACAGTGTCAGAATGTCTTTGTGGACCAAGAATCCAACGCCGTGTTCGTGCCTGTCACCTCTCCCGCTGAAATAAAGCCTGTGGCCTTTGTCGGTCGTTGTTTTCAGCGCAGTTTGCTGTTACTTAAAATGCTCCATCCATAGTGGCCCAGCTCGTGGGCCAGTTCTTCTAATTTTTCCTCCGCAGTTAGGGTCCTGACATTCCAGATATCCTATAACGATGTTGCCGCTTGTGCTGTTCTTGCTAAGTTGTCCATCAGTAACCCACTTATCACCTCCGTCCTGGTAGCCAACGGAAGGCGCGGTCCGTGGTGACCCGGGCGACGACCGATCCGGAATGGAGTGAGTGGGTTTTTTTCTTCATACACGGGCCAGAAAGACATGGCTGGGCCCAATCCTCTCCAGGCTGTTGGCAACAGTCGAAATCCACGAGTATAGTGTTTTCTTACATTTGATTTTATATCCTGGTGTGGTGGCTTGAGTGTGAAGAACAAGAATGTGTTTGACAGAGTGGTGAAAGTGCGCGGAAAAGTAGTGGGTGAGCAGCAGAAGAGTCTGAATGAGTTGTATGAATGTGTGTTGTGCAAAAGGCTAGGATGATTGCGGGAGACACTACACATATTCTGGCCAAACAGTATGAGGTTCTTCCACCCGGAGGCCCTTTCCGTGTACCCAACTGTCCCCCTGTACGAACCAAACCAATCTTTGTCCCCAAATCC
This sequence comes from Oncomelania hupensis, assembly GCA_036898135.1. NCBI lineage: Eukaryota > Metazoa > Mollusca > Gastropoda > Littorinimorpha > Pomatiopsidae > Oncomelania > Oncomelania hupensis. The sequence goes on along the minus strand of CM072512.1, from coordinate 70,163,183 downwards.
ATCCAACTATTAAACAAACGTTAATATGTGTCTCTCAGAATAAATAGAAATGTTTTATTATGTGCTGTGTGTGTGTGTGTGTGCGTGTGTGTGTGTGTGTGTGTGGGCATGTAGAAACGACGTTCTGATGACACACACATGAAACTCCACATGGTTTCTTCTGTTTTTTGGAAGGCCCTACTATTTTGACGTCAAAATAGCGCTCCGTTGAGTTAGAGCTGTTTTAGGATTAGGGTTAGGTTTTATGCGCGCGCGCGCGTGTGTGTGTGTGTGTGTGTGTGTGTGTGTGTGTGTGTGTGTGTGTGCGTTTGTTGGATTGTCGTAATTTTATTTCCTCTCCACCTGTTTTTAATTGGGGACTTTGTGTATTTTATTAATTTATTGTTGCCTGTTGCTTCGTTATAGTCTTTGTGTTTTTAAACCTTTGAGTGAATGCTTGTAAATGTTGTTGTAGTACTGTCACCAAAGCATGTCTTAATTTCTCTGTTTAAGATAATGAGGTATTCTTGAATCTTGATGATGATGATGATGACAACGATGATGATGATGATGATGATGATGATGATGATGATGATGATGATGATGATGATGATGATGATGATGATGATGATGATGATGATGATGATGATGATGATGATGATGATGATGATGATGACTTATTGCAATTTGTTGTTGTACTGTCAGCAAACCATGCCTTAATTTCTCTGTTGGAGATAATAAAGTATTCTTGAATCTTGATGATGATGATTGAGATGATGACGACGACGACGATGATGATGATCATAAAGATAATGATGATGAGGAGGAGGATTTAGAGAAGGAGGATGAGAATTGTTATGATTCATCCATCCATTTATTAATTCCATCATCATCATCATCGTCATTATCATCATCATCATCATCATCATCATCACCACCACCACCACCAAAATCAACATCCTCATCACATCACTCATTAGTTTATCATTAGTGAAAGCGGACAGACTAAAACATACCATAATGAAGTACTGATGTCACTTTTATTATTACCATTTTCTATACTAAATTCGATGTCAAAACAATGTTGGTGTTCACAGAAGATGAGAAAGAGAAGCAGAGAGAGAGAGAGAGAGAGAGAGAGAGAGAGAGAGAGAGAGAGAGAGAGAGAGAGAGAGAGAGAGAGAGAGAGACAGTATTTTAATGTAGTGCTCAAATTGTAAACATAACAAACCTCATGACCGATATTTCTAATTAACAAGATCGCCGTGAATATCTCCTCTAACAAACCTAATTAAATTCTAGATCCACCATTAATCATTTTTAGCTGTAGTTAAAATTCAATAAAGCTGTCGATACAAACGTTTCAAGAGTAACCTAACTTGAACGTTTGAGAGTGCAGAAAGAGGGTTGAAAATATTCCATTTCAATGATAATAAATTTTGTTTAAAATGACGCACATTATTCGTCTTATCTCTTGAGACGCACACTTGGAATTTGCTGAACATGTACAATAAACGAGGAGAATACGCAAACGAATATTCATGAACACATATAATACGAAATATGAAACTTCTAATAAGATGGTATTCGCGTGGAGGAATTTGTTATTTTAAGCCGAGGCTATTCGGCTTTTAAGTCGCTGCGCATTGACAGCAATCATCAAGGATTATGAAGCATTTAAAAAATCTCCAGGGCAGACGTTAAAGTGCTAAACCCATTACACAATGTACTCGCATTTTAAATCTAGAAAATCCTATGAGGTTATTTTAGTTACCCTTTTAGCGATGTATTTAATATTCGAGTGAAAATAATGAACAGCGGGACAATTATTATTGTTGGGATCATGATAATTTAGTTATACGACAGGAAACATCTGCAGTGTTCCAATTGTATGTAAAAGATTGACTTGTAAATGATTTTTACTTGAATGCACAAGAAGTCAGTGACGGATGCAAGGCAGTCTTGATCCTTAACAGTAACAGAGCACTGGCAAGTGAGAGGCTTTGTATTTTCATCATGAAAAGGATTGTGGTTGTGTTTAACGCGGCATATCTATAAGCCTGGGCTGATCTGAAACATGGAGCGTGAAAGCTGTATTGATTTGCCTGGGGCACAGCAAAAACGATTGCATTGATCTAATGTAGTCAACAATCGACGCGTCTATGTCACAGCGTCATTTGCCTACAGTCTTTCACACCTCTTTCTCTCTGTCTCTCTTTCTCTCTCTCTCTTTTTCTACCCCCCCCTCACTCTCTCTCTATCTCTCTCTCTTTTTCTACCCCCCTCTCTCTCTCTCTTTTTCTACCCCCCCCCCCCCCTCTCTCTCTCTCTCTCTCTCTCTCTCTGTCTCTCTCTCCTTCTTTACAGTTGCGAAACAGGCACAAACGAGGATTACTATCTTTATCATATCGACAACGCAATCTGTTTAAATAAACAACATTTTAAAGTATCATATTGCGACAACTTCTTCCATGACTAGAAAAGCTTGCTACCACAGCTTGTTCAGCTTTATTTTTTTATCGGCGATAGTTGACGCTTAACTCTCTTACACGAGCATTTTCTTTTATTCACCACTGATGTCTTTCAGTCTTTCAAACTTATCGTGTGTGTGCCTGGTGTTTGTGGCTCTGGTAGAAGGCACTAGCCACTGTTCCAGTGTGTAACGGTGAACAAAAGTCAAGAAAAAGCGTACAAGAGGCCGCCGAGCCGTGCATTCACAACTACTGTTCAGAAGCCTAGCTCGGGATTCCCTCTCCCCCTCGCCCCCGTCTAAAGAAAGTTGTCACTTATCACTTTGACGCATTTTTGTGATTGATATTCTAGGCCTATTGCGTTGGCGGTAGTAAAAAGGCTGTCATGAATAATTCATGGGACCTGGCGCCGTCACTATAAACACAAGTCTTCCTACCTGTCATATTTCACACATGGCTTGCCCTTCACCCTTTCTACTGTTCCTATAGTCTTACCTGGTTCGCATAGGCTTAAACTATTTTATGTACTACTTTCTGTTGAACGTTCTTTAGTTTGTATAACATAGTTTGTGTCAAATATCTTCGAATGCGGGCTTAATGTATGTTTGCTAATGACAGGGAGGTAATAGGGCATGCTTACTCCCCCTCATATGAAGTGCAAAAGTCGTTCGTAACTATAATTTACACATCGCTTTGATGCGCCCCATGCTTTGTAGGCACAGTTCACGCCGTTTATTATGTGAATGTGTTTACATTAAACAGAAGATCTTTCCCATGAAATAGCTCGGCCTGCGCACACAGACAACGACAAAAAAAAAAGGAATCCATATAAAGTACTTGCTGGGGTCTTAAAGTAGTATTCATTTTAGTGTTGACTTTTGGTTAGTCTACGTGCAAACTATGGCACATAGTACCAGGTCTCTTTGGGGCCTATAGTGCGGTTCGACAACGGGCTGGCCTGGTTGGCAAGATATTGTGTCGCTCTATTGAAACGCCGTTAGCGGCGCAGAACGGCGGTAAGGTTGCAGGCGGCGACACTGGATTACCGACACTCAATTCATAAACCCTTGACAGCCACGTCAGCCTTTGCAGCACGGCTGAACGAACAGCTCGCGTTGTGCGCATATTTGTAACCCTGATCCCCGAGTCTTCTCGCAGAAAAAGGACAGGCTTGGCGCTGCTGTGCTTAATGTGCAGGTTTTGAAAACAGGCAGATTGGAAGAGGTGCTTTATGGCCAACAATCGTCACTTTGCTTCCACTCGCACAGCTTTGGACTCATGCTGTGAATGCGTCCTCAAGATGATAAGAATGAATCCACAATATCGTAAGCCGACAGAATGATAAATGGTTTTCTGGCTTGAAAGAAAATCGTAAGTAATAAAGCGCTTTCAGCAACAAAATTAGACAAGGTGTGCGTAACAAACGGTGAAAGGGTTGCAGCCATTCAGCCTCCATTAAGCAAAGTTTATCGTGGGTGCAGTCTTGTCACAGCGTACGGCCGTGTGATGACACTACAATGAACCCTGTTTTCCATGTGCAGTTCAGCAACAACAAATGTCTTTCCTATGGACATGTATTGTTGGGCATGCAATTGTCTCGATTTTCTTCAGTCTAGCTCCACTCATTGTGCTTTTGTTGTCAAGCGAACTCGTTGACAGCACAACTCTCAGGAGATGTGTTTTGGATGATAGAAAAAGAGGGAGTAACTACAAACACGAAGGGGCTTCTGCTTTAGATACGATTAAGAGGTATTGTAAATGGAACACATAGGCAGCCTAATCATTGCCTGACTGCTATTAAAGTGCTTCATTTAAAATGAAGCAGAAATATGTAAAAACACCTAACAAAAACCACCCAAAAATGTATTTGTAATAATATAAAAACATAATAATAAAACCTAATATGTGTGCGTGTGAGTGGATGTGTGTGTGTGTGTGTGTGTGTGCGTGTGCGGGTGTGTGTGTGTGTAACAACAAAGACGCACTACGCTGACTTTTTGACGCTCGTTTTTTTTCCACTGGTGTCGGAAGAAGTTAGTGTTGTTAATCAGAGAGACTATTAGAAGAAAAGATGGTGTCTGCCATTAGGTTGTGCCTCATCAGAAGCGTGAGATGGGACCGGGGTATTATGTGTACTTTCCGGTAGTCACTGATTATGATTGGAACTGAAGGCTCGGTAGCGGCAAGAATGATAAAAGAGCTGGTTGTAGTCAGTTTTTCTCCATTTTCCCCGAGTCTTAAATGTCACACACACACCGGAATCAGCCCCATCGCTTCCGCTGGCAATTAGGCCCAAATCAGCATCCAAGGGCTTTTGCAGACATTCTAGAAACATTTGCACATGGGCACTGATCCCCCCATCTCTCGGATACACCTCAGCGCGCTTAAGGCTCACAAAACAATATCTTCGCGCTCTTCCAGCCACCAGAAGCAATAGCTCTAAATCTATAGGCCTAAGGGCGAAAAGCGAAAGAATTGAGAGACAAGAGGGGAGGGATGGGGTGTTGGCAAGGAAAAAACACCCTCGTGCTGGGCTGTCTTGCAAAGCATGTTGAAGGCAACGTGCGTGATGCCATGTCTTCTGACAAGTCTTCACAACACACTAATCACCCGCTCCACCAGCTTAGGCCGGCGCCCACTAATTGAGTTTCGTATTCACACACACCGTAAGCATTCTTAACCACCCCCTGCTTCTATCGTTAGCAAAACAAGTCCGGCACCTCAACTAGTATCCTCTGCTTGTATCACTTCAGCCGGTTTTCTGGATTGGCGGTTTGGGAAAGAAGCAGGTACCTAGCACATTACTTCACTTCGAACTTTAGAAGGAGATTTAGAAGTGGGTAAATAATTTTTTTTAATTTATTTCCTGGTAGGTGCTGCCCAGTAATAATCCGCAGATCATAACAATCATCCCCATCACGGTTCAGACAAAATGAAGGACAATACCCGAGTGACGAACAAATAACGAGTGTGTTGTTTGGGGAGGAATGGGTTGTGTGGGGGGGAGGGGAGGGTCAGTAGAGTGAAAAGATGACAAATACGGTAGTAGAATAAGCAGCAGCCGGTTGCTGACTGGGTGCATCACCATTACGGGTAGCTGGTGTTTCCGCTTTTACTCATTCACCTCAGCAGCGCAGTCTTGGGTTTCAGCAACGTGATGCTCCAGTGTTAGGCTTGTCAAAAGTTCTTTATGAAGTTTCGACAGATGGCTTTGATTGTGACCGCCAAGATCTGTGTGTAATATAGGGGCTTAGACGCCGTCTGAGGCTGGCAGCTCCGCACAGCGTACCAGCATCCTTCTGCTTTGCCGCATTGCCTCCGGCACCACATTGGACTGTCTCCCTTGCGCACCAATACCCCCTCCACCTCCCATTCACCTGCTGGTGGATAAAGTGGAAATCAGCTTTCGTCATACCTGTACACAAAAAGGAAAAGTTACTGTTTTTCTCTCTCTAACATTTATTTTTATAATTAACAACTCTGACAAACATTCTACATAATTATTGTTTTTCAGTGGAAGGTCAATACCCCACAAACGAAAAACGTCCACAACTTTTGTTTTCGAAGTGGCCTAGAGAATGTTTCTTTTTATGTATTAATTAAAGATAAAGCTAGGTCTATGATACTAATTACAGAAATGTCCTAACTTCCTCAATCCTGCTATAACAGAATCAGAATGTCACTTCCACGTGCCACAGTCATTGCATATAAGGATCGACTGTCAGTTTTGTGGTCTGTTTACGCAGGATGCATAGTGTAATGGAAAAGTGTAAAATTAGTATAAGCTCCTTAACCTTCCTTCAGTATCGTAATGTTATTAACTCTCCCCACCCCCACCCCCACCCCCACCCCCGAATGAATATATCAACGAGTTGCCACACCTACTAGTCAAAATTAGCACTTTTGGTCAACAGTTTACAAAAAACAAATTTCTTAAAATCTTCTACCGATCTTCATTGAATCTGTGCTTTCCTTTGGTTTTGTTTGTTGGTATGGAAGCTTGAGTGTGAAAAACAAAAGTGTGTTGGTTCGGGTTGTTCTGTGTGTAGCAAAGTGATTGGGACAAGCAAGAAAGTTTGAATGCACTGTATGAATGTCGAGTGGTGCGAAAGGGTGGGATGATTACACAGGACAGCAGTCCAGTCTTGGCTCACCTGTTTGAACGTCTGCCTTCAAGCCGACGATTCCGCACCCCTAAATCGAGAACTGTCAGAATGCAACAACTTCATTCCCAAATCCGTCAGTTTAATGAATAAATCGCAACCATCATCCCAACAACTGTCGCCATCTTAGTTCTGTCTGACAGCTTTTGGAGCTTTTACTGCTTATGAACATTTTAATTTAAAGTTTAACTATTTACTTTATTTTTAATCTATTTATCTCCCCATTTTCTGAGCAGCAGAATTTTTTATGGTAGCTTATTATTGCCATTAATTAATGTTATGTGAAATATTGTGCATTCTTACGTTTTACTGATTATCACGTTTTATGTTGATTTATTGTTAATATTGCTGAATGTTATAGCTTATTGCTATGTATAATGTTTATGTGTGTGAGTATGTGTGTGTGCATCAAGTAAGAGTGTGTGTGATTGTGCCTGTGTGCATCTATAACACCATTGCACTTTTATTTTTATTTGTAATTTTTACCACTTGCTGTCTTACGACTGATTGTATTGATCTGCCAAAATAGAGTGCATGAATTTTCCGTGTATGGAGTGTGCATGTATGTGTGCTTTATCATGGCTTTGTGCTTCATTGTGCTTCACCATGGCTTTGCATGCATGTGTTAATGTTTTAAATGTACGTTTTATTCTTTTGTTTGAAGCTGTACATTTCTCTGAGATAATAAACTATTAGCTCTGTGGGTTCGGGCAAATAGAATAGACCCAACGTTTCCCGGCGTGTCGTAAGAGGCGACTAACAGGGGTGATGTTAGCACGGCATCACTGGGCGAAAGTCTTCTACACAGAAGTCACCGGCCAGGGCGGAGGAACCTCACGTTACTACAGGTTCAACGACCACGTGCTCAGGGCCAAGGCGAGCCACACTGTATTCGTGGATTTCGGCTGTGGCCAACAGCCTGGAGAGGATTGGGCCCTGCCAGGTCTTTTTTTGCCCAAGACACAACACATGAGGAGGCTATCCACTAATTCCATGCCGGATCGGTCGTCGCCCGGAACAAGGACCGCGCCTTCCGTTGGCCACCAGGACGGAGGTGAAAAGTATGCTACTGATGGACAAATTAGCAAGATCCGCACGAGAAACAACATCGTCATAGGAACCTGGAATGTCAGGACCCTAACTGCGGAAGGAAAATTAGAAGAACTGGCCCACGAGCTGGACCACTATCGATGGAACGTTCTAGGTATCAGCGAACTGCGCTGGAAAGGCCTAGGTGAAACAACGACTGACAAAGGCCACAAGCTCTATTTCAGCGGTAGAGATGACAGGCACGAACACGGCGTTGGATTCTTGGTCCACAAGAACATTCTAGCCACTGTCATGGGTTGCCGCCCAGTCTCCAGTAGACTCATTACCATCCGTCTGAGAGCAACCCCTTTCAACATTACCATCATCCAGGTCTATGCCCCAACATCAGACTATGAAGACAGCGAAGTGGAGGATTTTTATGAAAATATACAGGCGGTCCTTGACCAAGTGCCGAAGAAGGACATAGTCATAGTGCAAGGCGACTGGAATGCCAAGGTTGGCCAAGATGCGCACCACAACTGGGGAGACACATGTGGACCCCACTGCAACAACGAGACAAATGACAGGGGTCTGAGGCTATTGGAGTTTGCCAGATACAACAATCTGGTACTGGCAAACACGCTTGGTCTCCACAAAAAATCCAGACGATGGACATGGCACAGTCCCGGCGGGGAACATCACAACCAGATCGACTACATCATGGTCAAGAAACGCTTCAGATCAAGCATCAACATTGGCAGGACACGCACTTTTCCAGGAGCAGACATTGGAAGTGACCACGATCTCGTGATGATGTCTTTCCGGCTCCATTTGAAGAGAGTAAATACAGCAAAGTGCACTAGGCTGAAGTTCGACCTGGACAAACTGCAAGACCCGGAGGTGGCAAAAATATTTGCACCACTACTTATTTTGGGGGCAGGCGAAGTAGATGTCAACACCATGACCAATACCTTCAACTCAGCTGTAACAGATGCCGCCACTGAGATCCTTGGCAAGCACCGACCAAAGAAGAAGCCGTGGATCACACCTGAACTTTTGGATCTGTGTGATAAACGAAGAGAGTTAAAAAAAAGAAAAAGAACACCTCACAGGGAGCTGATGTCTACCGAAAAATCAACAATGACATCCGAAAAGGCATGCGCACAGCAAAGGAGAACTGGATAGAAGATCAATGCCAGGAAATAGAGAACAATCTGAACAAGAACAACAGCAAGAAGGCCTACCAGACTGTGAAGCGGCTGACAAGTGTTAAACAGCCCAAAGTCTCCACTATCCAAAGCAAGTCTGGCATATGCCTTACAGAAGAACAAGAAGTCTTGGACAGATGGACAGAGTACTGCTCTGACCTTTACAACCATACACCAAATGGAGACCCATCAGTTCTAGCATGTCCCGAGAGCAGAGAAGAAGAAGAAATCCTCCCAATTCTCCGGGAAGAAGTTGAGGCAGCAGTGCAATCGCTGAAGAAAGGGAAGTCAGCGGGAGTGGACAACATACCAGCGGAACTGCTACAAGCAGGAGGAGAAGCGATGACTGATGCTCTCACCATTATCTGTGACAAGATCTGGCAGAGTGGGGAATGGCCTACACCATGGACCCAGTCGCTTGTCATCACTCTTCCCAAAAAAGGTAACCTTCAGGAGTGTGAAAATTACCGCACCATCAGCCTCATCAGCCATCCCAGCAAGGTCCTCCTGAAAATAATTCTCAACAGGTTGAAACCACAAGCTGAACAAATCATAGCTGAAGAACAAGCAGGATTCATGGCAGGACGAAGTACCACTGAACAGATTTTCAACCTCAGAATAATCTGTGAGAAATACCTACAGCACCAACAACATCTATATCATGTGTTCATAGACTTCAAGAAGGCATTTGACCGAGTCTGGCATGCAGCTCTATGGGCAACCATGAAAGTGTACAACATCAGCCCAAAAATTATAGAAGTCATCAAAAGCCTGTATGACAAGGCTACCAGTGCAGTCCTCCATAACAGCGTCATCGGGAACTGGTTCAGAACAACAATCGGTGTGCGTCAAGGATGCCCACTCTCTCCAACACTCTTCAACATCTTCCTAGAGCGCATCATGTCAGATGCTCTTGCAGATCACGAAGGCACAGTCAGCATAGGGGGCAGAGCAATCTCCAATCTTCATTTTGCGGATGATATTGATGGATTGGCTGGAGAGGAACAAGAACTTGAACAGCTTGTACAGAGGCTTGACACCACCTCCAGAGCTTATGGAATGGAAATAAGTGCAGAGAAGACCAAAATGATGACCAACAACACCAATGGCATCAACACGGACATCAAAGTACAAGGCCAATCTCTCAACACAGTGCACAGCTTCAAATATTTAGGAGCCATTGTGTCAGACAATGGGTCTCGACAGGAAGTCCTCTCCAGGATCGCACAAACAACTGCTGCCCTGACAAGGTTGAAGCCCATTTGGAAAGACAGAACCATCAGTCTACATTCCAAAGTAAGACTGCTGCGCTCTCTGGTCATCTCCATCTTCCTATATGCTTGCGAAGCATGGACCCTCACAGCAGATCTCCAACGAAGAATACAAAGCATGGAGATGAGGTGCTACAGAAGACTTCTGTGCATTTCCTATACCCAACACATCACCAACGACGAAGTCCGACAGACCATCACACAAGCCATTGGACAACACGATGACCTGCTCACAGTGGTGAAGAAACGGAAACTCCGATGGTATGGCCACGTCACCAGATCATCAAGCCTTGCAAAGACCATTCTGCAAGGCACAGTACAAGGAGGTAGAAGAAGGGGGAGACTGAAAAAGAGGTGGGAGGACAACTTTCGAGAATGGACTGGTTTGACACTGAGCGAAGCCATGAGGGCTGCTGAGGACAGAGAAAGATGGAGTATGCTGGTTAAACGATCATCTGTGGTGCCCCTACGACCTTCGGGTTATGGGACAAGATAGGATAGGATAGGAATAAACTATTCTTATTTTAGCCATTCAAGTGTATTTATAGGCACTCCATACATTGCTTAAACCTGCATTTTTAAAATGTGTTAATTTCATGTCGTTGTGACTGGTTTATTCTAAAGAAGCAAAATAAAAGCATGGAATGATAGGACGCTGCAAGCAAAAACATGAAGAAAATCGATTCAGCCAATGTGGAGATAAAGCACATATTTTTTAATACTATCAATGACCCTCCCATCGTCCGCCCACTTCCCACCTCCGCCCTCCCAACCTCTCCTCCCAAAAAAAATAAAAATAAAATAATATAATTTTTAAAAATAAATAAAATCACGCAAGTTAGATATATATGTGTCAGAATCCTGGTATTTGTTAGAAAGCGATACACGATAGAGATATACATGTATTTCAGAATGCAGTTGTTTTATATAAAGGAATCTTATGTTCGCATTTGTATATATGTGAGGCATTGTTGCAAGTTGTTGTGGTCTGTGACCATGAATTTGTTGAAATTATCAATATAAACTTGTGTATTCGATAACATTAATACAGCTCTCTCTCGCTCTCCTCTCTCTCTCTCTCTCTCTCTCTCTCTCTCTCTCTCTCTCTCTCTCTCTCTCTCTCTCTCTCTCTCTCTCTCTCTCCACTCCCACCCCTTATTTTAATTATAGCTTTGAATTTGTTTGTTGATGCACTGACCGAGTAACTAATTTACTTATTTATCAGTTAATCTGTTCATACTGGCCACCGTTTTATTTGATCCTTTCCTGTTGTTCTTGTCAGTGTTGGCTGAGGATTCGTGTTGACTTCCCTACCGTTAACGTGTGACAAAGAGTGCTTTATGAGCTGTTTCCCTAGCTATGGGTTTATCAAAGCCGTTGGGTTATGGGAGCTTTAGTGTCGGGCTTCTTTCTTCCCTTTTTATGTCTGTCTGTGTTGGTCCATGGTCCATGATTGTATACTACATGTCTGGAATCGCTGCACCATCTAGTGATATGCTAATGCTTGGTAATAGATGACTGATCAAGCGTAACACGAGTTTACCTGTGCCGACAGGCGCTTGCAAAACTGCCGGTGCAGACCTGCATTAGTTGAGAGACGATCGGTGTCGCAGGGACGGCAAGGAGTCGAAGGAAAAGGAGAGAGTGGAGGCCTATCCACGACCGACATTATTTTGCTCGTTAGCCATTCCAGCTGTGTTGTTTTTATGGGAACATCCTGAAACACACACACACACACATACGCACACACATACGCACACACACACACACACACACACACACACACACACGGATTACAAGTAACCGAAAAAGAAACCGATGTTACGTGAAAGAAGAAGAAAAGAAAGAAAACAAAACAAAACAAAACGGTAAGCCACTTAAATGTTTAGAAATGGTAAACAGCGACCATGGCATAAAAGACTGGGCAGTAGTTACAGAAATTCGGTCCGACGGAGCGACCAACGAACTCCCACTGTATGACTGGTCATGAGTTGAAGTAACTGTATACCAAAATTCATCAAAATCGGTTCACCTATTATTGATTGTTTGTTTTGTTGTTGTTTTTCTTCATTTTTATTTTAATTATATTTTATATAAAATAGATATTGAGATAAACGTGTTTAGCAACAATTAGCCCTAGTGAACTTGATTTTTAAAGTAGAGCAAATGCGATGGTATATGGCCACTAATCCCGGTAATGTTCCTATGAAATTTAAACAAAATCTGTCCAGTGGTTCTTGAGATACTGGTGTGTGACAAACCGATACCCAAACATTGTACTTTTTCTGATTTTCATTTCAAAGTATTTATATATTTGTTTAATTTTGCAGAAAATATTCTGTCTCGGTTATCTTAAGAGGCAAAATGGCAACATGAAACGATTTGGTCACTATTTGACCTGTAATCCAAAATATTATTAATTTCTGTTTAGCCTGAGACAACGTGCACAACGTGTTTACAAAAATGATGGATCTCAGCGACCTTGACCTTTGTGAGAAAGTGCAATCATGATTGTCCTAAGAAGTACTAGTACAGTGAACTCCGGATATAATAAAGGCCGGATAAAGTAAATATTCGGTTTTAGTAAAGTCCAGTCTTAGTCCCGACCAAAACTCTTCTTTGTCTCTGTTTTTAAAAATCGGATATAATAAAAAAAAATATAGTAAAGTCCGCTTATAATAAAGTGTTTTCTAAGGCCCCTGGCGAGTTTTGCTGCCGCTTATAATAAAGTTTCAAGGGAGATTACTGTATTAAAGTTTCATGAGAGTTACTGATGTTCATAATGACGCAACATCGTCACGTCACGCTTACCCTGAAGCCTAAAATAGATCTAATTCACGCACTTGAAGTTGAAAAGATGAAAAAAAAATTTAAATTGCTGAACAATTTGGAATTTCCGCATCAACAGTAACAGTGATTATGAAAGAGAGTGAAAAACTGAAGGAGAGATTTAACTGTTTGGCAGAAAAAGAGTACCTAGCTTAGAAACTTACAAAGCAAATTAAACTTCACTTTCGCTATACATGATGAAATGCGTTTATGACTAAATAAGGGTGTTATAAGTTGAACACATTATAATTATACCTTTTGTACTGAGATGAATCCGAATCAATGGAGAACTGGGAAACCAACGTTTTGACTGGACTGCACTTTCAAATGAGAAGTAAAGAAGAGATTTGTTCCTAAGCTGCTTTGCAAGACAAACCATCTTTTTTTTAAATCCACCATATTGTTTAGGTTTTGTTCATGTCTTTGTTTGCTTTAATTTTGTGAGCTTTTTGTTTTTCCACAATGACGATAGTACAACATGTACAATTCATGATATACTTTTATTATCCTTCCGATTAAAGGGTTGGTTTGAAATAATTAGGACACGAAGGCTCACATGTTATCTTTTATCGGTAATGGACTCTCTCTCTTTTTTTTTCTCTTACCCTCTCTCTCTCTATCTCTCTCTCACACACACACTCACACACACGTGAACTTACACACACGGACATAAACAAATAATACTGTAACATTTCAATCAATATACACAAACTGGGTTATAAGAGAGGTATTCTTGAAGAGTTTATAATACCAGAGTTAATAAACAAAAATAATCAATCAACATAATTATGTGAGCGTAATGGAATCCAATAAGGGACAATGGACCTACTGCAAGTGTTCATAAAAAAAGTATCTTTTTCACCTATTTCCCGTGGATTTCTGGTGGCTTCATACGAAAGGCTAAAAGGACCTTTTCACTTTCGTGAAATATCACTTGTTATCATGTAGCTGTGTGTCCAGAAACAATAGATCTTGACGATGAGTGCATATTCATAATGTTCACTCAAGTAACGTAATTGCTATTTACCTGTAATTACGATAGCAATAGGTAATACCCATTGGGGGGTGGGGGGAAGGGAAACACAAAGAAGAAGAAAATCTAAATTTTGAAAAGGCCATGTTCGACAAAGAGAGAGAGAGAGAGAGAGAGAGAGAGAGAGAGAGAGAGAGAGAGAGAGAGAGAGAGAGAGAGAGAGAGAGAGAGAGAGAGAGAGAGAGAGAGAGAGAGAGAGAGCTTGCTTGTCCAACCACTCAAATAAATACTTTGAATTTTGTTCTTGGCAACTCTGGTAAGACAAACGTCTCCACGACGACTTATAGACGGCTGTCCGGGGGTGTGGGGCTGGAGCTGGGGAGGGTGGGAGTGTTTTTTAAAATGGGAAAACATAGTTTTAGTGTGGAATTCAGCAAGGGACAACAAACCAACACAGAAATATTAATCTAAATTAAAATATTTAATAACGAAAGCGATTCGTTCGATTTGCACTGTCTTATTTTAACTGTTCAACTATGTGAATCTAATCAATTAATGGGATCCAATTCCAATGTACATGTAATATAACGCGCCAAATGTCAGCTCAATTTAGAACGATGTTGAGTTACGTGAACACACAGACAAATAGACACACAGACGATTACAGTCTGCAGAAATCCTGGTAAAAGATGGAAATTCGAGAAGTCATTATTTTGTTCACTGATTTGTTTTGCTTTTCTTCTTCTTTACTTGCACCAGGGCCGGATCCAAGGGGTAGGGGGGGGGGTGCTAGGAGTGCTGCAGCATCCTCCACCTCCACCCCCACCCCTTGGCAACAACAAAAAAATAAATAAATAAATAAAATAAATAAAATAAAGAAAGTAGAAGATGGAAGTTTTTGTTCAACTGGAAATACGTTATGTAAGGCAGTTAGTTACAGGACAGGACATGATGCTATGCTATGTACGCGCCTTTCCCCAAGGCTCAAAGCGCGGCGATCTATACCAACATACACGTTCACCTGTCTCATTTTACCCTCACACACACCAAATACACATACATCACTCAAACAGGTGGTGTACAGGCAGGGAGATCGCTATTAGAAGACGGAAGAAAATCGAATTTTTATTTTTGAAATTTTTATATTGACTGCATCCTGTACCATTATTGAAGGGAGGGAGGAAACCGGAGTGCCCGGAGAAAACCCTCGGTGACCTCAATTGATTTATGATTGATTGATTGATTTATTATTGCTTTAGGTCCAGCGGACTCTTCCGAGCCAAATCAGGACCGGACAACCCCCGATCCGCATAAAAGATCTGTTGAAACAACCCCAGTGGGAAAATTGAATGCCCTCCACCGGCCAGTCACTTTACAATAAAGACATCCCACGCGAGGGACGGCTGAGGGTTGACCTCAACTACGCGAACTCCCCGATTACAAAAACAAAATAGAATACAAACATCATTATAAATCATCAACAAAAAAACATACATATAAAATGCCTATAGTGCTAAATAGTACATTCATAGGAAGCCCTAGTGACCACCCGGCAGAAAGCGTCCAACACTCCCAAGCTGATCCAACAGACCTCATACACAAACAAGGAGTCTTGTCCAGGAAGAGTTTTCAAGAAAAAAGGTAGGTCATTGATCTAGCGAAGAAGAATATAGTATAGCAGAGTGGTAGGACAGATCGGGAATGGGAAAGAGCAAATGAGGAAGACAGCGACAGTGGGAATTTAAAGCACTAAATTTCCAGAAAGTGGGGATACTATTTATACTGAAACCCCCGGCACTCCAACGGGGGGAACTGTTGCCGCAGTTAATTTGTCATGCCTACAAAGGCAAGACAGGTGGTGACCTCAATAGTCTCGTACCTAAGTCACATACGTTCGCCCCTTGCGGCAATCGAACCCGCGACCTTCGGCATAGGAAACCGGCGACTTATCCACTGCGCCACGAGTTTTACTTGTGGTGTTTCACCACTCTGTACAATACATTTTAAAAAGAACTAGACTAGCACCCCACCCCACCCCCTCCCTCAAAAATGGATTGACCCAGTTCTGTGCACCCACATACACTTTAGACCAGCGTTTTCTATCTCTTTATAATGAGAGTGTCGAATTAGTAAACGTTAAATTAAAACAAAAACAAAGTTTCGGTTATGCTAAATTAACCCTCTAAAATCGTTATTATAAACGAAGTCGGTTATAGTCAAGTAAACCTCTAAAACTGTATTATAAACGAAGTTTCGGTTATAGTAAAGTAAACTTTAAAAACTTTACTGTAAACGGATTTTCGGTTATATTAAATATTCGGTTATACTAAAGATTTACAGTACTCCTCTCTTAAGGTGACCCCCCACGGGACCAACTTTTTGTTTGATCTTATCCGAGGGGCACCCTAAACAGTCCTCTGATAAGATCAACTACCAGTAAAAAAACTTGATCTTATACGAGGTGCTAAATTTTTGTGTCGTGTGACAGTGTGTGCATGTGTGTGTGTGTGTACATGTGTGCACGTTGGTGCGCGCGTATGCATGTATGCATTACTGTATATGTATTTTTTGTGCGTGTGTATGATGCATAAGCACACACTCAAACACTCAAACGAACGGATGCAAGCATGCATACACATACACACACTCTCTCACACACACACAAACACATTGACGCGCACGCACTGCACGCTATGTGAACAGGAAATGACATCATAAGGAATATATTACATCATCTCAAAACAGGAAGTTACCTCATAAATGACGTCATATGTGACATCAATTTCTCTTAAGCAGTAGTCTCCTCCATTTGGGAACCAAAACAAAGTTGACTTTATCCGAGGTTTTCCCTTATGCGAGGTGACGCTAAACGAGGAATTCTAAATGGTACAAAGAAGGTGTTTGGCCGGGACCAACAACCTGATTGATCTTATCCGCGTTGTGACCTTAAACGGTAGTGACGTTAAAAGAGGAGTACTGTATTTGGTCCCAGGGCACTTTACTATATCCGAAATTCACTGTATTTTTGTCCAGTCTGTGTCAGGATGGGGATACAGAGATAGTGAGAAAAGTGTAAAGATTCACTGACACACTAGCTCTCGCACGGCTATGTTTCATGGCCGTGCGAGAGCTAGTGTGTCAGTGAATCTTTACATAGTCCACCCACTTGTTAACAATAAATATCACACATTTATTTCCTCTACTCTATATCTAATTATCTAATCACTACACTAACTTAAATGACCTACACGTACTAGCTTAACAGTCCAAAATTCACTGCGAGTGGTTTGCTCCTTGGATGGATCTATTCGGCTACTGTTCTCGATATTTGCAACTATATCTCATCATTGGGCTATTTGCTCTTGTAGGCCTAATGTTCTTGTTTCTGGAAGAGTGGACTACAGCAGATCAGTGTTCGTGCACTTTTTCTATTGCACAGCTGTATCGTTGAGGTGCGGTGCTGTGGTCTCCTCGTCTCGTTTGTTGACTATTGGGCTATCGGAGCTCAGTGCTCGATGCTCAAGTGCAGACCATGTGTCAGGGTTGCCTCTCAATGGGGTCTATCTCCTGCCGCGGACCAAGCCTGCTCGTCTGCAAAACATAAGATGAGTTTCTGCAATTCCTTGTTTATAAAGGGTGGACTGCGTCTCACTGTTAGCAGAAACAGCCCTCAGTGAGATCATCTCCACTTATACAGATAAGAGACGAACAATCTTCTAAGTCTGGGGTCCACTGGAATCTCCAACATACTTCCTATACATATACATCATGGCTAAAATAAACACAGGGAGAAGTAATTAATAATATACATTTTCTCCGGTACAGCCACTGGTCTGCAATAATACAATTAGGAAAAACAACAGTTGGTCAGTGGGGCTACCTCGTGGTCTCGAAAATCGGTCGCGTGGGTCAGCCACGTGGTCAAGCAAAGTTTTACTAACATTAACAACTATAAAACATGGCAAGACTTCACAAGCATAATCCAATAATAATATCAATAAATCGCGGTGAGACAAAAGATTGGTCATTTACCTTTTGGACAATGTCAGGCTATGGCTATACTGCGATGAATGAATTTCACCCGTCTCCTGCGTAGTCTTCTGAGATAGATCTTTCAGCGTGTGCGTCTCAGGTGAGGTTTTAACAAAGACTCACGACGTATCTTAATGCTGTGGTCCGCTAAAGCGCGCGATATCCCAAGATGCCTTAGAGCTAGCGCGGGGGATGCTGGATATAGGTCAGCAGGCTTATGCTATGGCCTACCCAGTGAAGACTTTCCCTACAACTGCTTAGAACAATCCTCACTTTTGTCATGTCGTCTGCTAGGCAGCGACTTTAAGCTACAAAGGCCAAAGAAGGGTGAACTTTTAAGGGCGAGGAGCCTTACTGCAGTGTCTAAAACTAGCCTCTTGTGACAACGATGAAACGCAAGGAAGGAGAGTTTAGACGGTTTTTTCAACAGAAATCAGAGGAAATGCAAGGAGAAAGAATACACCAATCAATCAGAAGGGTAAGGAAGTGCTTATTGTTTACATTGGGTTTTGTTTCGTTCAGTTATCATTCCAAGATCTATTTAGAGGGGTGGAAGTAGGAGGAGGGAAGGGGTGGACTATCGGAACCACAATCGATTAAATTAAAACTCGTATGCGTACATACTACAATGCACCACAAGTTCAAGTTCATAGTTCCGTGTAGTTTACTACAGTAAAAGTACCGCTTATTGTCTAGTATAGTCTGTTTGATAACGCGCACTGAGACAGTGCCCAAATTTATAACGCTTAATTAATAAACTCTCGAAAGACACTCCTTGCAGCTTACAAGAAACAGGTAGATAGGCAGCCTTTATATTGAAACTACTGTTGCTCTGTGTTTTCGGTGTTTGCTGATGATTCAGTTTTATATTTTCTTTAAACTACGACTATAACCCACTTTTTCAGTTTCGGTACACTTGTAATGTGCGCGCGGCGAGGGTGCATCCATTGATAAACTGCAGGCGACAGGTACCAGTACGCTTCAAGTGCTTCTAAAGCTGAATTGCAGTATGAGTCGGTGGCCATATACGTTTATTTTTGTTTATTTTTATGCTGTACTTCCAGCCTGTACACCTGAGAATGCTTTGTCTGCTCTGCACGCGCCACACCCTGGCATTTTCTTTGTGTTTGGTAAACAAGGCGTCTCTCAAACTCCTCCGACCCATATTTCAGTCTAGAGAAAAAGACCTTCGTATATATTTTGCTTAATCTTAATCTTACATTTCCAATTGTCCTTCTGTTTCTGCATACGACTAAGAAAGGTCCAAAGACGATTATTTAAAAACTGTTCAAATGCGTCTGAGGTCGCAAAACTCATTGGTCTATTTGTCCTTTTGCTGCTAGCAGGCTGTTATTAAGGGTATATAGGCAGTTGGCCCCAAAGCGACGCTGACCCCAGTATGTCAGAGGCTGTTGAGGGCATACTACACATAGCCAATGCTTGATAGATCTCTGAAACCCAGTTAGCGTCAAGGTCGTCTGTTTAGTGCAAACTGACCTATTGTTTAAATCACGCTGAGATGACTGCTTATTTAAGTATTCATATGGATTTTGTGCGTGATATTTGCCAAAATTGAATCTTAAAATTCGTGTCCGACTGTTCAGTAAATAATAATAATAATAATAATAATAATAATAATAATAATAATAATAATAATAATAATAATAATAATAATAATAGTAATAATAATAATAATAATAATAATAATAATAATAATAATAATAATAATAATAATAATAATAATAATAATAATAAGGCAATTTATACAGCGCTTTCCAAAATCACAAAGCGCTTTACACAAACAAATGTAAACACAACATGCATACATGGGTCAATAAGACGCAACCACATACGCATCCCAACACCCCAAAAAAACAAACAAAAAACACTCACTCAGGGCGCCTAAGAAAAGAACTCTCTAAAAAGATGCGTCTTCAAGTTCATTTTAAAAGACGCTAGTGAAGGACTGTGACGGACGGACCGAGGTAGCGAGTTCCAGGTCTGAACGGAGAAGAAACTGAAGGCTCGACCACCGTGTCTCACCCTGTGGTATTCTGGTACACGGAACATCCTTTCATCTGTAGACGAGCGGAGAGAGCGAGAAGGAACATAGACAGTCAAAAGTTCGGAAAGAGAGCTAGGAGCAGTTCCAGAGATGATGTGGTAGCAAAGACATGAGGTTTTATATTTAATTTAATTCGTTGTTCAACTGGGAGCCAGTGTAGTTCTTGAAAAAGAGGCGTGCAATGCTGTGATTTTCGTGCTTTGAAGATGAGTTTAGCTGCAGCTGCAGAGTTTTGGACTTGCTGAGGAGGTCTAAGGACTTTCTGTGTGCAACCCACAAGAAATGAATTACAATAATCCAATCTAGACAGAATGCACGCGCTAACTAGAGTTTTTGTTGCTTCTTGTGTGAGACACTGTCGAATGGAGCTTATGCGTCTAAGTTCAATGTATGCAATCTGACAAGTTTTTGCAATGTGTTGCTGCATGGAGAGATCCTCATCGAGAAAACAACCAAGGTCACGAACAGTGTCAGAAAAAGAAATAGAAGTAGTTCCAATAGTGATAGTTGAGGGAAGAGGAGAGGGGTCTGCAGATGACGGAAAAACACGAAGAGCCTCAGTTTTGTTATCATATTCTTATTCTTATTATTATTCTTATTATTATTATTCTTAATATTATTATTATTATTATTATTATTATTATTATTATTATTATTATTATTATTATTATTATTATTATTATTGTAAGTTATAAGGCGCCTACCCTTCGGATCTAGGCCTACAATGGCTATAGCCCTTAGAATAGAGGCACACGTACCCAGCAGTTTAACGCAGCGATGACTGACGAACTTGCTCCTTGAGGGGCCGGGTAGCTCAGTTGGTAGAGCGTCTTACTAGTAACCGAAAGGTACCTAGTCACTTCGAATCCCGGATTGGCCAATGTGTGACCATATTATTTTCCCCTTACCATCAACTGGTTTGCTGGTGTCAGAATAATGTGACCAGTAGTCGCCTATACGCTTCGATGTCGTGTGACTATAATCTACAGTTACACATTTTTTTAACTTGCTCCAAGACCCTGTTGTTTGCGTGTGGTACAGTATTGAGGCGTGGTGACTGTATTAAGGAGCTTTTTGCTAGATTCGCGCATTGACATTATCAAAGGCCTAATATCGTTTTAAGCTGCTTACACGCCCATCAGAGATAGTTTACCTCAATAATGTAGATTAATAAAATATACTAGTGTACAAATTTGAAAAACTAAATCCACAGCCTCACTTTGAAAATAGTTTGGAAGTTGTCATTATACTTCACTACTATTTGCATCAACAGTCTGATACTTGGTGTAACAGTGTAACACGGATGTGGCTCGCTCGCCCAGCACTGCATGAACCCCGTTGAATCGCAGGGTAAACGATCAATGATCACAGTGATTCCATCGCTTCATATAGCATTCTAAACAGGCGTATCGGCTTTGCTACTCTCAGACACGCTCTGAATAAAGATAACCGCGAGCTCCGATACCCCCTCTCTTGGGGGACAGTCTCCAAATCCTCCACCAAGTCTGCCCTCGGTCCATGACGCTCCGTGGCCCAAGGAGGTGTCAGAGTGTCCCTAGGGATGCTAAAAATTCGCTTAAACAGCGTGTCATTAGGGCGCCCACACAGCGCCTGCCATCAATCATGGAAATGAGGAATGTTGAACAGATCGTTATGAGGGCACGGCAATGCACCTCTACCCTAAACTTTCACGCCGACCACCTTTATGGAAGTTTGACGGTGACCCTGTGCTTGCCTGTGTACCCGCAAGTGAACTGAGGGACAAGGTCCCTTGCAAGACGCATGACTGCGGCACGTCATCGTGACGGTCTACAGCAGCACGCCCTATCAATTGACTACCACATCTCCGGACGATCAAGCACTCTCTCGAGTTCTGAAATAAGCTAGAAATATACTCTCTGATCGGAGTACAATAACAAAAGAACTTCAAAACTGTCTATCCGTTTCCTGCTCTATCTGTATCAAAGATATAAACTGCATCCTGCAAGTGTGCCATAGACGCACACAAAAGCATTATTTTGTGTTTACTTCACTTCATTCATGCTAAAGAATAGTTTGCACTGAATGTGCATGATTATTCCAAGATGCAGTGGAAGAGATGGAGGATATAGTCAACATACGCTGTATCCAAAATTGGCAGGTGTCAGGTACAAATTAATAATTAATATATTTCTGGCTGGCCCGTGATGGTCGATGCACAAGGAAGTGTTTTTGGTACAACCCTGTCCGATGAAAGCTCTTGTGTTTCACCCGTCCCCTATACGCTTATGTGTCCGGGGACGTTAATCTATTTTAACTAACTAACTAAGCCAGACCGGCACAGCACTATACTTCATTCTAGCTATAATATTCTGTGTGCAATACCCGTAAAGTGGGCGTGATCTGAGCGTTCCCCAGCCATTTCTATAACGTAAGACATCGAAAACACACCCTGTGCATGTACTTATCTATACGTTGAATGTTTATTCTACAATATATTGTGGTGCAAGCTCGGACCTTGTGATTTCATTCTTTAAAGAAAGGTGGAAACAAAACAAAATTCCAAAATCCCGTCAGGCAGCCAATCACCACGCTCCCCAACTTTGCTCCCAATCATTTCATTTATTTAATTTAAGGTCTGTACATTCATTATTTTTTAAATGATTGTATTTGAGATGCACCTATTCTGATTCACACACACACAAATACACACACATGCGCGCAAACACACACAAACACACATACACACAGATTGGGAGAAAATATGATTTTTTTTTTAAAGTAAAAAGAAATTTAAAGGAAAAATAAGGAATACTGAAAATAAAAATTAATAGATGACATCATCATGATTACATCACTGGATTTGCATAATGTTGGTTTTACGTTGGAGGCATACATTGAAGCATAGGTAAAGTCTAAGTATACACAGTAGACACCAAACTTGAACCAAATCCATCCAGTAGTTTGGGAGAAAATAGGATAAGAAATAAATAACAACAACAAAAATATTTTAAATGATGTCACCATGATGACGCCACACGATGACGTCACTCAATATACCATAGTTTAAGGCTCAAGGCATCTGTACACTTTAATTACATACGAAGTTAAACAATTTTGTTTTATATTTAACAATTTTATTTTTAAAATGACGTCATGATGATTACGTCACTCTATTTGCATAAATTTGGTTTTACCTTGGAGGCAAAGTCTGTGCATACCAAACTTGAACCAAATCCCTCCAGTAGTTTGGGAGAAAATAGGATTTGAAAAAAAACAAACATTCTGATGTCTTAATGATGACATCATCCGAAATGCTTTTTTTTTCATCTGGTAGTGTTTACTGATTCCTAACTAAAGTTTCAAAGAAATCCGTCCATTAGTTTCAGAGAAAAATGCGCAAATTTCACCTCCGGACGGACAAAGCCGAAAACAATAGTTCCCAGAGCAGTACAGTTCGGTTATTGTTGAAATAAGGCATAACGTGTGTTTTGAACAAAAAAGTACAATTCTGAGCGACGGCTCGACCCCTGATCTACTGACCAACAACCGAACTGCTACCAAAATATGGCCCATGATATGAAGTACCTTACAGTATACCAAAACTCAACAAAGCCACTTTAGCCGTTTTTTGAGATATTGGACAAAACGTGTTTAGCAACAAAATGACTCCAGTGACCTTGACCTTTGATAGGATGGTACGGAAGGCAGACCACTGACCTATATAAAGTTCTTATGAAGTTTGGTCAAAATCCATTCTGTAGTTCTTGATATATTCACACTTTTCTGCTATCCTATGCACCAACGGGAATCCCCTCTATGAAACATACTTCCGGTTTATTTCTCCGCGTGTTTTAGTGAGTTATTTCCAAATATTCAAGAATAATAACATGTGTCACTGGCCACCTGTATCGTACCCTCACATATTTTTATTTCTTTTTCTGCAGTTTATTATCCCTTTCTATCGCCAGTGGCGCGCCTAAACCCTACCTACCTAACATTATTTGTGAATTTTTGAAAAATATTCGGAAAAACATAAAGCCCAGATGCTGGCTCGAACCCACACCTGTCAGGAACCATTGGTTTCTGACTTGTGGACAAGGCAAGTTAGTCCCGCCTTAGCCCACTTGGCCACAACGCTCGCCTAAAATATAGTAAGTTACTTCGTGTTTTGTGAAGGTTGCGACAGCGAAGCTATGGAAAACTACAAGAGTCTTCAGGTCTTGTTTCACTTTCTGTCGATGATCGACGCACCTCCGAAGTCGCCACAAATACAGGCTCTACGATTGTTTTTTGCATTCTTTCACTGAGCATGTACTTTCTCCACCGTTTTTATACTTATCCCACTCGTTTTCTGGCTCTAACAATCGTCGTTTTCGGCAATTTGCCATATTTAAAAGTCACGCATCAAGCTTTGATAAAAGCAAAACAAGCTAGACCGGAACTTGGTTTCATGCTAACCTCGTTTTAATTTATAATGGCGATACCCACGAGTTTTTATAAGAGGTGCCGGAAAGTTGTGAATGGCATCACACGGACCGATCGATCGACCGAAAGACAGACGGACGGACGAATGGACCGACCGACAGACTGACATTTGGCTCGTTCTGACGGTTTCAACTTTGTGGAATGTGCCTATTCTGATTCAAACACACAAAAGTTCGTTAAAATCCGTTTTGCGGAATCGGCGTAAGAATACTTTAAAGTGAATCTAACGTCACCTTGTCAAACTTCTACACTAGAAAGTGTCATCGGTCTTTGATAGGCACGTAATATAGTCATTGAGGGTCACTTCAGACTACAGGTACATGCTTATTTCCAGAATTCACAGCAAAGTTGTTTTTTTGGTCACGCTCCGCTGTTCATGTATTCTTAGGGAGGTAAGCCACTTAGCGCTTCAATAGCAGGTGACCTTTAGATAGTCTGTCGCAAATATCAGATAAAACAAGATAACAAGCCATTCAAATGTATTTCCAGACACTTACACACATAACCGAAAAATAAGCATTTTCAAAAGTGTAATTTGTTTTGGCAGTGTCGTGATTCGCCTTTACCTTAACCAAGCAAAAGAAAAACATGGAATAATAGGCCACTATCTCAACGATCTGCAAGCACAAAATAATCCAAATGGGCTCATTCAATTTGTAGATACAGCGCAAAACGTCATTAAAAAATGTTAAAGCACAATGACCGTAACCTTTGAATAAGTACAAATACCAATGAAATAGCGTGCTTAGCAGTAGTTGAAGTATCCCAAAAAGTAACAAGATGGCAAGCCATTCAAATGTATTTCCAAACACTCACACACACATAGCCAAAAAATAAACATTTTGAAAAGTGTTAATTTTCTTGGCGGCTTTATTCTAATGAAATGAGTAACGTGGAATGAAAGTACACTATCTGAGCTGTCTACAAGCAAAACATTTTCCAAATCGACTCTGCCAATTGATAGATGCAGCGCAAAACTGGTGAAGCACAATGTCTTGATCTTTGAGAAAGTACAAATTCAAATGATATAACATGGTCAGCAGTAGATAAAGTATCCACAAAGTAAAATTTATTAATTTTGTTTCAGGTATTCTTGAAATAAGTCAAAAAGTGTGTTTTTAACTTTTAAGAAAAAGAAGTAAACTTCCACTAACCTACATAATGTGTCTATGAAGTTTAGTCAAAAGCCGTACAGATATTCTGGAGATATGTAGCTAAAACTTGGCTTAGCCGATATTGAAAATGTTTTCCCTACAGATAGTAATGCAGGTAATGAAAGTGGTCTATCATTCCATGTTTTCCTTTTGCTTTGTTATCATAAAGACGAATCAATCAATACGGCAAAGAAAATTAGCACTTTTGAAATTTTTTATTTTTTTGGCTATGTGTGTGTGTTTTTGGAAATACATTGGAATAGCTTGCCATCTTGTTATAAGTCTTGTTTCGAATTTTGATCTATACGCTTTAAAGAAACGGACGCACAGACTACTAACATTTCCAGGTAAGATAATAATGTGTTGATGTGGGTTTTTTCCGATTATTCCGTGCTTATCCCAGTATCAGGATGAAAATTGAGACACGACGGAGGTTTGCATAATAGTGCTTTGCTTGCGTAGCAGCAGCACTAGTTGGGGACTGGATGAGAGTAATTGCAATTTGGAGAGATAAACAGAGATAGCCAAGTGTCCACGAACACGCGTGTGGCGGCGTTGTGCAAGTGGGGCCACTATAGTGTTGACCTTGGCAGGTGGTGAGCTGTCATGAACACTCTCGCACTTTTAAAAGAACAGTCTATGTCGCTTGTTCGCTTGCCTGCTAAAGTCACCACGGTGAAAATGAACATTAATCCCCAAACAGAACCTGAAATGGAGCCGAATGGATGGAGGGTCTGCTCTAGATGGGGGAGGGTTTGGGGGATTAGTTATGCTGTCAAGGTGTAATCCAGGCCACAATGGCCGTGATCACTGCTACAGCTCCGCCATTCACGTCCTCTTTGTGTCCACGACAAACTTCTTCCTTTTCCACCCATGCTCCCTTCCTTCTGCCCTTCATTCACAGTTACTCTTACCTCCCCCATCCTTTCCACTGGCTTCTGCCACCTCCTGTCCCAGTCCCTGCAAGAGGAATCCATTCTAAATAAGTTAAGGCTGACAGCGAATTCAACCCAAAATGAGAACGCTTCTTCTGTAAGCAACTCACTGCAGCAGGTTTTGATTACAAACAGTGGCGACAATAACAATAAACAGTGGGGACAATAACAACAAAACAGCTCACTCTCAAGGTCTGACTGTTCCACTACACGAAAATCGCAACAATCACCATTAACTATAAATATGTATCCAGCTGTGATAATTATGCTCTATGTAATGAGATTATCAGCTAGTGTTTTCAATTAACAAAATCAAGTTGTCAATAAATCTTTATTCCATATAAAATGCACATTATTGTTTTCATCGGTTACAAGAACAATTCCAAGGAAAAGTATATGAAAAAGAAAAGAAAAGAAAATTGGTTCATCCAAAACGTGTTTAGAAACAAAGTGATCCTAGCGACTTTGACCTTTGCGGTAGAGCAAATTGATGGCAGGAAATGTTGGCCAATACGTAGGTCATGCCAGCATGAAGTTTGTTCAAAATCCGTTCAGTGATGTTTTAAAAATATATATATTTAAAGATAAGGCGGACAGACAGATCGACAGAAACAAGGACTAGTTCTGATTCCCGATTTTCGAAAAGAAAACAAAATTGGGGATAGACACGCTTACACTACTGTGGTTGAAGGAAATTGAGTATAGGTCAAACAAGTAACAACAATTATTTATTTTGTGGATTATAAAATATGGAAACGTTAATAACTAAAATAACATAGACTAATGTACAAAACTCTATTTCGTGACAAGTTAAGTTTCCAGTACAGTGTCTACACGAGTTAAAAGATATGACTAGGAAGGCTGCATTCACCTGGGTCTTAGTTTGTACACCAACTCTTTCTTGGTTTGTCAAAAAGGCAAGCACCTTAAGTACAGAAGTTTTGGCTTTTTGTGAATGTTTTCTTTGGAATGTTTGCATTGTTTGGCAACGACATATTCCAAGTATTTAAAAACTGAGGCGAGTTTGGGATGGGTTTGGTCGGCAGATAATACTGAGCCCGGTACAACAACGGCCTTTGAAGGGTCGGGGGCTGGGGACGGGCTATCAGGGGCCACATCGCATGCCTCAGGTGATGGACTGGTGGCAGTCTTATCAGGGTGGCGGCAACACGGTAAAGCTCCACGACCGGGACAGCAAATCACACCTGCAAAGTGGGCCTAACAAACACATTTCCTACCTACCAGCCCAGCAGCCATAATCGTCCATCTACATTGCCGCTTGGACTCAATCAATCACGGCATTCATCAAAGCCAGGTTTTCAAAACACAGACACACCATTAAGTTAACTGCACCTTGGCCTATCGTACTTCTTCGCTTAGGATGCTAGTATTAATGTCGTCCAAAGTAGGCCTGCAGGAAGTGGAAATATTATGCCTGACGCTATGAATGACCATCAAGATCGCCAGTTATTTACTATTTTTTGTAAGAAATATGTACTGTGCATGTATAACAAATCTACCATATATTAGGGTTCATTATTATATTTATTATTATATTTTTCGTTCATCTTCGTAATAATTATGTTTTCATCAAACCTCATTAAATAATATAGTTAAGATGATGATGATGATGATGATGATGATGATGATGATGATGATGATGATGATGATGATGATGATGATGATGATGATGATGATGATGATGATGATGATGATGATGATGATGATGATGCGGACTTGTAAGGGGCTTAATCCACAAAGATCATGCTCGAAGCGTGCAAAGCACATTAGACGACACGAACTGACAAAATCACACACACGGAAAGTTGGGGAATTGTGGAAGGTAGGGGTGAGAGCGTGGGGGGGGGGGGGGGAGAAGAGAGAAAATTTGTATAATATTTTTTACTGATAGTGAGCTAGTAACTATATATAAAAATCAAATATATCTTCACGTACAAATACTCTCTGAGAAAGAACGAAACATTAATTCTCGAAAAATTAAATGCGGAAAAAATCCGTAATTGTTTAACAATAGTTGTATTAATTTTCTCCCCACTGCTAGAGAAAAGTTGTAGATTTCTTTATTTTACTGCTGCAACAGTTCGTCTTAGACGTAATGTGTTCAGCATATATTTTGGTTTAAAGCAAGAAACTCTGTAAGCGTTGATGCAGCATTTGTCACTTGAAGCAAAGCCGAAGAGGGTGGACAAGCGCAACTGCAGTAGTGTTATTGCATTTAAAGGATTGGGCAACTGCCACTAGCTATACATACGAACATATTTTCGTAATGGTAGTTCAGTGACTTGTCTGCCTGTATTATATTATATTATATTATATTATATTATATTATATTATATTATATTATATTATATTATATTATATTATATTATATTATATTATATTATATTATCCAGTAACTCGAAAGTCGTTAAGGCACCACAGATCATCATTTAAGAAGCTTACTCCATTTTTCTTTGTACTCAGCAGTCCTCATTGCTTCACTCAGTGTCAAGCCAGTCCATTCCCGAATGTTATCTAACTATTTTTCTGTCTGCCTTCTTCTGCCTCCTTGCACTGTACCTTGCAAGATTGTCGTTGCAAGACCTGATGCTTTGATGATGTGATCATACCATCGGAGTTTCCGTTTCTTCACATCGTGTTGTCTGATGGTCTGTCGGGCTTCATTTGTGCTGGGTATAGGAGATGCCCAGAAGTCTTCTGTAGCTCCTCATCTCCAAGTTTTGTATACCTTTATTCGTACATTCTTACAGTCTATTATATTTATTTTTAATTCAGTTTAAATCTAGATGAAATTTGATTTAATTTAATTGCATGCTTTGTTTTTGTTTGTTTATTTCTGGAACAACATTTGAAAGTAGTCGAGAATCGTAACGAACCCAATGTCGGCCTGTCTGTCGGTCGGTCCTTTGGGCGCCATATCTCAAGAACCACTGAACGGATTTTGACCAAACTTCATAGGAACATTACCTAGGTTAGTGGCCTGCCTCCCGTGCCATCAAGTTTGCAGTACGGTTGTCAGTCGGTCGATCCGTCGCTCCGAAATGTAGGCCTACTACCATTTTTTTCTTTGCGGATACTTTTATTTCTATTAAGAATGTTAGATCATTCGTATTTGTTCTTTTTCAAAGGTCGTCAATATGCTTCACCGTTTTCTCAACACGTTTTACTTATCTAAAAATTAGCTTAGCCGTTTAGGATAACTTTTTACTCTCCGAGTTCAAATTGTGACCTATCATTCCGTACTTTCATTTCGCTTCTTTAAAAGGGGCCAATTCGAAGACTTTATTTACTTTAGGCGAAAACGGGTTTGTCCTAAAATTTGCAATGTTATTGATTAAACAATGATAGTGGGCTTTCGTTGCTTAAACCAACCTCTAAAGTTTGAATTTTCCATTTCGGCTCTAACAGGAAGTGATTTCCCCTGTTTTAACGGATAGCCGTGTGACCTTTGACTCTGTGAGTGAACCACGGGGCTTGAGGAGTGCGTCTTTGGTGTCTGGGGTATGGTAGGGTCTATTTTATCAACCTAAAACGTAAACCTTACGAGCAATTTTTGTATGGGTTCTGTCTCTTACCGGATTTGATAGCTGCTATTTTTAGCTCCAGATTGTTAGCTGGCTAGCCAACGCTATTAATATTAACGCGTAGAAATACACCATTAACGCTATGGCTATTGTGAGCATGCAATGTATAAGTTTTCTTTCGTTAAAGATTTTTGGCCCGAATGAAGTTTTAGATAGGTTACATACAAAATATATAAGTACAAATGCGTGTTTTACGATGAGCTGTATATAACTATATATTTAAGCCAAATCGACAGGCAAGTTATAGGGTTAAGGCTACATTGAAAATATTTTTGTCAGCTGATGTCATTTGAATCGCTATTCTGCAAATACGTTGAGCTAATATTTAAAACTATTTTGAAAAGAATGACGGAACGACAACAGAAAATGGTGTTAGCGGCGTCCATTTGTGGTTGGTTTATATTGAAATAGTAACAATGTTCGTCATAATTCTGCATTTAAGATTTAACGTAGTAATCGAAATTTGTTTTTAATGTGTTGGTGGCTGTGATAAATAATCTACTGCTGCATACACATGCGATCATTGCCGCCCCGCTTTTTTCACGCGAACAAAACTGCATAAGCTACTACACCTGTAAAGAAAGGTTGCGCGAGCTGTGCAATGCGGTGGATCAAAATAAAAATGAAGGCCTGACACGCTATAAGAAGCTAGCTGCGGTTGATGGCGCTATGCAGTGTGAGAGGGTGAAAAGCGCACTGTGGACAGATTATGAATTTACTGTAAACATGCCGACAACGGCTCTCCTTTGATCCTCGATCCACTAAAAATAGTGGCGACGACTTCAGGCCAAGTGTGTGTAGGATTTCTAAATGAGCGTATTTAATCTTGAGATCTGAAAAACCTCATCTGACAGCCGTTTGCCCGATCCTGGCTTACTAAGACGATTTCGTGCCATGGAGCTGCTTGCTGATAGGGCATGTGTAAAAAGATATTATTCCTCAGGCCGTTTTAGGGGCTGATCATGCTCTGTCCACTTTCTTTTAATAATCGTCTGTACTCGAGCACGCAGTTTTTCAACTCCCGCCTCTAAAGCGCTAGCATAATTTCTAATATAATAAACCACGTGCAATGACATTGGCAGCCTTATCTCCCTTTATAACCTTTGATCGCGTAAATAAGCTCTGTCGTTATAAATAGGTCATTCAGGTTTAAAGCTCGCTGGGCAATCTACAAAATATGATGTCTATAAACAGCAAAGGCGTGATTCGCATCTTCTAACATACAATTTTAGTACCAATTTCTTCACTTGATATTTGTGTGTTAACACCAAGTGCAATTATAAACACACACTCAATACACTGTTTTCATTATTGATGCCACTTAGTAATATATGGCAAATAATAGAAGGAGGATGCAAAAAGTGAATTCAACGCCTTCACATAATGATGTTACATTGTTTTGTCTTTGGAAATCCGTTCAATACGTTTCCTGATATCGTGGTCGATCCTGCTGTTGGCAGTCTTGACATTAACAAAGCACGCTTTTAAACGTTTCTTCGGTAGTTCTGATGTATTGCAGTCCATCTCCAAGTAACTCAGTATGTGTTCGTAGTCTCGTAGTCCCGCCAATAGGAGTTAAGTGCCAACATAGTACCTAACGGGGACTAAATCTTGGAGCAAAGTGTTTGAACAATCTTCTTTAATGAAATCACAATGAAAATGGCGCTTTCTGGTTTGGGCCGTGCCATGATGAGAGCCAGCTGTAAAGTTCATTAGCTGATTGAAAGATAGCTAAAACAAGTGAATCACTGGCTGGTCATACGTTCAGACCTGGAAACAGCGAAGTTGACTTACACAATTGATTTGACAGCTTGCTGACCAGATAAACCTTGCTGATGTTATCCAAAACTTGGACTCTAATCGGGGCCTGCTCTTGAAGATAATAGTGATAATAATTAGAATTGTCATTGTTACATCCAAAAAGTCACAACTCGACACACCTGAAGACAATATACTCCTACCAACAGTTCACGCTTCCCTTTGTTCAAAAATAAAAAAAGACGACAACAGTGTTAATGTGAGAACTAAAGTGTTCTCATTCAAAGCGGAGATTCATCTTGACTCAGTTAAAAGGCGTATATTAAAGTAATCAGGGGGCTTTGATGCATCCCGTGCTCCGCTACTGGCACATACAGCACAGATCTTGGGGGAACCTAATCCCTCCAGGAGGGAAAGACTCTTTAATTAGCCCAGATCCCGAGTGGGGGATTAACGTTGCGCTGGCCGGGGTATCAGGCTTGTTTGGACTTTTCTCACGTACAAAACGTCCTTTGCAAGACTCCCGCCTTCCCTGGTAACGCAGGCGCTTCAGCGTAACGCACTTTATCAGTCTGGTCCTACTTGTACCAGACTGGAAACGCGGTACTTAGACACACACACACACACACACACACACACACACACACACACGCACACACACACAAACACACATCAATACTACCTAAAGTCTAAACATTTAGAGGCTCCTGATAACATTTTTGCATTTCCAGATATCTGGACTGTTTATATCTGCAAATACCTTAAAATAGTCGGGAAAGAACGAGCCAAATGTCGGTCGGTCTTTCCGTCGTTTGGTCTGTCCGTCCATCAGTCCGTTGGACACCATATCTCAAGAACCACTAAACGGATTTTGACGAAACTTCAAAGGAACATTACCTAGGTTAGTGGCAAGCATCCAGTTCCATCTTATTTGTTTTTAGCGCAAAGGTCAAGGGCGCTGAGTCTTTTTGTTGCAAAACACGTTTTACTCAACATCTCAAAAACCTCTGAACCGATTTCGGTGATATTTTATATGCAACTCATGGTAGCAATCATGTTTTGGTCAATTGGTCGGTCCGTCGCTCCTTCGCTCCGAATTTAACTTTGTTCCAAACTAATTTTTTTGCCTTATCTTAAGAATGACTTAACCGATCTTGATTATTTTTACTATATAACCACCACAATCTTTTTGTGCCCTTGACATGTGCTCTTTCCCAAAGTTCAGGTATCTGAGGTCAGTAATACTATAAAGATGTTTTTCGCTTTATCTGAAATTGGATGAACCGATTCTGATATGTTTTTGCTTTTGCTTACATATAGTGGTCCATCATTATGCCTCTTTAGAATAAAGCCATGACGAAAATTAACACTTTTAACAATGTTGAATTTCGGCTACGTGTGCGAGTGTCTGAGAATACATTTGAATGGTTTGTCCTTTTGTTTATCTTTACAATTTACTAATGGGTGTGAATGAATAAGATGTGTGTATCTGTGTGTGTGTGTGTGTTTGTGAGAGAGAGAGAGAGAGAGAGAGAGAGAGAGAGAGAGAGAGAGAGAGAGAGAGAGAGAGAGAGAGAGACAATTGACAATTGACAATTGTTAATGTTTTTAAGCCAGCGACCCATCACATTTTACATACTCTTTCGCACGCACTAAATTTGAAAATTAAATAAAATAAATATAAAATAAATATATAAAAAAAACTATTCAACACCTATATAACAAGTTAGATTTGCATGTACGCCGATTCCTTCCCCTACTGGAGTGACTCGTCTCTTTTTTTTCAAGGTATAAAAAATGCCATTTTCCTTGATACATCCCCTGGACAATCCAAAAGAGCATTTTTTATGCATTCCTCAGAGCTTAAATTTAATGTCTGCACATGCGACAAGTACTTGCATCTCAATTCATGATACATTGGGCATACAAAAAGAAAGTGATATTCGTTTTCCAGCACGCCTGGACAGAAAGGGCAATTTTTGTTGAGTGTATCGTGGTATCTTTTGTTTATCCCTAGTTCATTTAAACCAAAGCGAAATCGTATCAGAGAATCCCTAAATTTTTTGATGGTTATGCAATCAATATACGGTTCAGCTTTGTGAAGTTCTTTAAATATGCGGTAAACTGAAAATCTTTCACTGGACATTAATTTCACTCTCCAGTCTTCCTGAAATTTTACAATCATTTGCTGTCGGAAAGAGTTAAGAAAAGCTGTTTTGTTAGTTACTCCCTCTGTCCAAACGTGCACAAAACCATACCTCTCAAGGAGGTCTCTGACATTACTCGCCCAGTTGTTTGGGCTTGGACCAGTTGAGGTTAAATCGTTTTCCTGCATGGTTAGAACTTGTCTGGGGAATCTGCTTGGTTCCATTTCTTTTACCTTCAGCCAGTATCTCAACGTGGAGACACTGGTTTCAATAAACATGGGGTGTCTTCCTGTATCACCATATGTCATATGGTTAGGTGTCTTGTTTGACACACCCAAAAAACGTTTGCATGAAAAAAGATGAGCGGACTCAATAGCTGGAACCTTGAAGGCTCCCCAGATCTCGGAAGCATACACCAACATGGGTTTAATCTGTGCATCAAAAATACGAAAAAACACTGTAGAGTCAAAACTTCCCAAAGCCCACATGGTTTTCATAAGGTCAACAGTTTTACCCTTTGCTTTGCTTGCATATTCTTCACATGCAATGTTATTCGACAATTTAGTTGTCAGCATGTATCCTAGATATTTATACTTGTTTACTATTTCTAGTTCCTGCCCTTCCAAATGCCATTTTTCCCTTTCTGCAACATGTCCCCCTTTGCGAAAAACCATCACTTTGGTCTTGTCAAGATTTACGGTGAGGCCAACAGTCTTGGACGCTACATATAGATTATTTAACTGATTTTGAGGCCCAACAGGCGTTGTGGAAATTAACACAATATCATCGGCAAAAAGCAGCAAGAACAGTTCTTCTAAGCCTGGGAACAGCGGAATGCCATGTCTTCCGTTTAAGCGTACAGAGTCGGCTACTTCCGAAATTAACAACGAGAAGATTAATGGGCTAAAAAGACAGCCTTGTTTAACTCCAGAAGGGCAAGTAAAAACATCTGTTAATTTTGATCTCCATTTTACACAAGACTCAACAGAAGCATACATTGCTTTTATCATCTTAATCATTTTGGTCGATGCTTTTAGTTTTTCAAGCACTTGCCATAACTGTTCCCTATCCACAGTGTCAAACGCTTTTTTGTAGTCTACGAAGGCAACATATAATTTTCCACTTCTCCTACCAAAAACCTTTTTCTTTATTATGGAAATCAAAGTATAAATGTGGTGGATGGTTGAAAAGCCCCTACGAAACCCGGCTTGTTCCTTGCTGATTTTAGCTTCCTGTTCGGCCCAGAAATATAGCCTTTTGTTTAAGACAGCAGTGAACAATTTGCTCACTATACTCAACAGGGTAATGCCCCTGTAATTGTTGGGATTAGTTTTGTCACCTTTCTTGAACAACGGTACAATCACAGACTTGCACCATTCAAGTGGAAAAACACTCAAATCATACAATTTGTTAAAAAGAAGTGTCAAAAATGGACAAACAAATTCTTCAGCATATTTTAAAAAATTATCCACCAACATTATCCAGCCCCGACGCTTTACCAAGCTTCAAGTTACGAATAGCTCTGCGAACCTCATCCTCCGAGATGGGATCATCGAGCTGTGGCACAACCACATCTTCTGCATCCCTAGTGTTAAAATTGTCTTCAGTGTTTAAATGTTGGGTTTCTTGTGTTTTGTTCTGTTTTGACCCTAGAAGATTTTTAAAATGAATGTACCAGGATTCCATGTCAATGTTTGGTTGTTCATTTCTCTGGAATCGGGCAGTTTTTACAGTTTTCCAGAATTTGGTGCTATTGCGTCTGTTATCCAGCAACGTCTGATGTGTAGATGTCCTGTATGCTTTTTTCTTTTCAAACATGAATTTTTTATAGCCTTTCTTTGCCTGCATGTAGTTTGTTTTATCAACTGTTGTGTGTGTTCTCTGATACTGTCGCAGTAACTTGTGCGTTTCGCGTTTTCTGTTTAGGCACTCTTTGTCAAACCATTTCTTTGTGTTTTGATGTTTGCTGGCACCAATCTTAATATCCTTTTTCATACATTTTCCCGCCATTAACAGAAGGTCCGTGAATTTCTTAACGGCACTATCTGTGTCAGTATCTAAAAGTAATTTGGCCTCTTCAAGTAGTTCTCCCGCCTCATTGGAGTTTATAGCTTCTAAGTACTCGTTTCGTTTGTCACTGTTCCACTTAGTTTGTGTAATCGTCTCTACGTGAATGTCGTGTATTTCTTGCGTGTATGTGGTTCTAGTAAACAGAAGCGTTATTGGCATATGTTTTGATTCAACTCGACTGCCAACCTCAAAAAACATGCTCGCAGAGTGGTAAAGATCAGCCGAAACCAAAAAGTAATCAACAACACTATTTCCCTGTTCAGCAATAAAAGTGAAAGCACCGTCATCATCACCGCTGTGGTTACCATTCAAAGGGACACAGCGGAACATCGTGCAAAAATCAATTAACACTTAGCCAAACTGGTTGGTTACTTTGTCTTTTGATTTCCTAACCATAGAATTCTCTCCTAAATCTTCTACTGCAGTAACAGAATCATCGACATAAGCATCAACAAGGGCTTCCCATTCGCCAATACGTGCATTTAAGTCTCCGCAAACAATTAAATGACAATCTTCACCGCTCTGGTAAGTATGAAGTAAAAATTCTTCCAAAAGGTGGATGCCACAGTTTATGTCCTTGTCTTTATAGTATGGGCTTTGATAAGGCGGTATGTAGGTTGTTATAAACAAAGTGTCCTTTTCTAATCCTAGCAGGTATTTCGATAATTTAACACATACAATATTGTCATATTTGCATTCAATATGTATAACATGAGACATCATGGTCTATTTTATCATCAGTGCTACGCCGCCACATCTTCTACCTTGTCTAGACAGTTTAATACCCGGTGCATGAAAAACTTCGTACTCCGGAAACAGTGTACTAAAATCAAAAGATGCGCTCGTGAACGTCTCGAGTGCACAAAAAATATCAAATGATTTTACATAATTGACAAAATCTTGCTCCATCAATTTGCCCACTAGATGTTCAATATTCATAGAAGCTATTTTAACCGTGTTGATTGTTTCATTTTCTGTTTCAGGCCAATGTGCTTCATAGGCATCCTCGTTATTACCTGTTACCTCAAATGGATCGTGGCTTGACCGTCAATTTGGGTTGTCTAGCTGCTGAAACGTGTCGGTAATGCGCCCCTGTCGACCCCGCATCTCCATGCCTGCCTTGGCACTGGACGTTTGCCTAATGCCCGTCTGGTCAGCTGCTCGCTCTCTGGCCAGGGATCTTGTAAGGCGTGTGGTGGAGTTTGGACGCGTGCTGTTGCCTTCACTTTGTGTTTCTGTTAGCATTGATTTCGTCGTCTCTGCTGGTCCATCAGCGTCCATCGTAGACGGCGTCGACGTCTGTGGCTGCAGTACAGGTGTTACCTGAAGAATTGTATAAACAGGTGTTAGGTTCAGTGGCATGACATTTGCAGTTTCATTACCAGGGATTGTAGCGTTGACGCCTGGTCGGATGGGCTGTTCTGTTTCACCTCTTGTCCTGCTTTCCCCGTAATGACTGTCATCGTTCTCATCTCGTCTCGTTCTTCTGACATCTCGTCTGACGCTGCCTCTTCCGGCTCTTTGCCTGCGACTTGGTGAACCCTGTTCCTGCTGTTTTATCGGCTGGCTGTGTTCGTGATCGGGTTGATCAATTTGAGTACTATGATGTGCGTTCTCTGTGTGGTTTCTCCTACTGTTGGACTGGACCTCCAGATCATGGTGGGGTTCGTCTTGCGAGTTTCGGTTTGTCTCGCCGTTGTAGTTGGTGTGTTCTTTTAACAGGTTCGTTTCCTGACTATGATCAGAGCTTTGCGATTTGCCGTTTACAACTGCTTCACTGTAGGTTTGTTGACCTGGTATGATGCGGGTCTGTTTCTCTCTGTTGTATTCACCCGCAGTACGAGACTGAGTTGTTACATCATGCTGCGGGGTTGGTCTCGTGGGCACATTCCAATATCCTCGCTGATCGCTTGCTTGGCTTACACTCGCCTGGATTGTGTTCCGCCTGTCTTCAGCTCTTGGAAATGGAGGCCATTCCGATGTGTGAAGGGGAAAGGATGCGGGGAACGGTGGAATGAATGGGGGGTGGGGGTGAAAAACGGCGAAAGGTGCCGGGTAATGCTGGTTACCAGCTTCAGCGCCAGCGTGGTTTGCAGTTGGATGCCAATGAGCACGAATGCCTGATTGGCGTCCATCGTTTTCACAAGGCTGGGGTAGTGGGTCATAACGATGGTTTGGTGTTGGTTCTCTTCGATGTTGTTCAGCTTGTGCTTGGCTTTGTTGTGCCGTCCGTTGAGCTTCTTCCCCTTTGATGTGGAGCTTGCCGCCTCTATAGTAGACCACTTTACCCTGTCTTTTGTAGTCCTGAAGTTTCTTCCTTTGTCGTGCTGTGAGGTCGGCCGCAAATTTAATGTTCTTCTTGTTCAGGCTATCGCGCAATCCAGAGTCCTTGACAACGTCCAGTTTGTCGCACATTCGGTTAAAGACTACAATAAGCGGTCTAGGACCGCGACCACTGCCCACTCTGTACGCTGTTTCAAAATCGTACGTCTTCCAGTCTGTGTACACAGAATGTTCGTTCAGCAAGTCTACAATGACCTCTACTGCTTGACGTCTATCTTCTCTGGACTCGGGAATCCCTAAGAACTTAAGGTTTCGCTTCCTCTCCGCTGCGTCAATTCGGACCAACTCCTCATCCAGAACATCCAGTCTGGAGTTCACAATAGAAACATTACTTTGTAATTCAGTTACCTCTGAGCACGTCCGATGTGATGTGTGATATAGTTTGCTTACATCGTCTTGGATTTTGTTCACCGATTTTTCCAGCCTCATAAGTTTATCGTCCAACTGGCTGCGTAGCTGTACCCCCTGCTCCTCTATTATATTCAGCACCAAAGCAAACTTTGAATCCAAGTGTTCGTATAGTTCTTTGTAATTTTGTTGGCTATTGTTACTTGTCACACAATTATTATCTCCAATCGTCGCTAATTGGTTTTGCTGACTAGCAGTAGACGAAGAGCACGTGCTTGTCATAATTGCATTCAAGCAGTGGATAACTGACTACGGACTCGCTATTAGAAAGTTAATGAATGTAGAAATTAATTAGTTTTGTTGACCGAAATTTATAAGCACGAAGACATATTATTTTGTTTTCTTCTTTCTCACACCTCTTTCTTCCAAACTTCCTGCAATGTTCCTTGTTTTGTAGGCCTATTTCAAGATGTCCAGCGAAAATAAAAATGTCATAGCAATATGTAACTCGCCCTGTTATTGTAGCTGTTTTTGACGAATGGGCTCTATGCACAAAGGCGTGGCGGTCACGTGCTGCGGGAATAACCCAGCGTGCTCGAGTTTGAAAATGGTGAAGTACTGTGCTGCGTTTGGATGCTCTAACTCCGATGTAAACCTTTATACAAAGAAAAGAACATTTCCTTTCATCGATTTCCACTGAAAGATGAACTATTGATGAACTCTAAACTGAATGTCAGTGACAAATCGCTCTTTAAAAGAAAGCCTGTCCCCTGATAATAATTTGTCTGTAATCATTATTGCAAGAATGTGCTATGTTCAAAACATCACAATATCCCAAAATGTCGGTAAATTTAAATTTTTTAAGCAGCTAAAAGAAGCCATGACCGCTTTGTTATTCCCGCGCTACGTGACCATGCCGCCGACTTGTGCATAGAGCCCATTGTCAATTCGCGTACACTACCCAATGCAAAGGTAACCATAGGTGGAGATCGAGGTTAATGTCCAAGCACAATGATGTTTAAATACACAATAATGTCCGTAGCGCTACACCAAACAATTTGCAGCATTCAACTTGATTATTTTCATCAGACGTTAGAAATCCATGTCATTATTTCACCAATTGTCAGAGAGAGAGAGAGAGAGAGAGAGAGAGAGAGAGAGAGAGAGAGAGAGAGAGAGTTAACGCTAGTTATTTTGGTTGTAAATCTTATATAATATATATACATTTATACTGGAGAAACAATAAGCACTCCATGATCCAATCTTCCCATCTTAAATTTCTTTCATTTCTTCGTGACGTTTGCCCAATAAAGTAAAGCTTTTCAGAACGTTTTTCTCAAACCCACATTTATGATTACCTAAAGAAGTATAATATAATGAATTATAGTCCATCATTTCAGAGGATCTGCAAAAAAATCTTAATTCCTATCCATCTAAATATATTTTATTATTTTTATTCACTCAGGTGTAAACAATGCAATTCAATTTTTAAAAAATCTTTATTACCATCAAAGGAATTGTGTACAGCCATTTGTGTCGTGTCGCATTGCAATAGATAAAAGCTTGCAACTAACGACATAATCGGTTAGTAAATAAATAAATGTCCCTCACTAACATTCAACAGACCATTATAATTTTACATTAGTTTACCATAACAATAAGACACTTGACGGCACTGAAGTGTTCCTTATTGTGCCCCTCATCCCCCTACCCCCGACTCGCCTCTTATCCCTCCCCCACCCCACCCCCTCCATCTATCATTTATTGCGGCGTTACGGTAAGCGGGGTAAGCAGCGAGTAGCTGAGTGTCCACACGGAGACACCTGTGACCAGAACTACGGCACTAGAAGGCCCAACACACCTGGGCACATCACGTCACGACGTTAAATCAGGCTCTGGCACCTGACAGGTCGCCAAGCAAGCTCTTAACTCACGATGGATAAAGCCATCCTTCACCTGACGCCCTGACCTGCCCTGCCCATTGGTCACTACTTTGTTTGCGTATGCTCGCAAAATGTCATCACGTCACTCTTCTTTTTCTGACCTTCAGCGTTCACTGCAACATTCTAGTCCAGTCACCCTTAGACACTAGTTCTCTAACCATTCTTTATGAAATGCGCCAACTTATGTATGCGTGAGTGGACATATGGGCATATTAAGAAGTTCAGAGAAAGCGACCAAGCTTAAGTTTGACTTGTTTTCCTAAAATAGCTCAGTTTGACGTTTAGACCTGTATTATTAATACTGATATTTTGTGTATTATTTCCCTCGTCCCCTGAATTTTAACGAATAATGAGAAAGTTCCTTACTGGAAACCTATGAGGAAGTTAATAATAGTAATATTCGGAGAAAACGCCAATCATTAGTCCTCAGACGTAGGCTACATTAAACGTCATCAATAAAAATCAGTCTATTTTTAGTAATAATAACATCTCTAAACCTCTGGCCCCATAAGCATAACGCTCCGGCACTACCGAACTTTGCTATGTTGACATGGTGATGATGATGTAAGGTGCAGCTTATCCATGCTGGCAGCATACTCAGGGCGCAAATAGGAGAAACAGGGTTTGGTGGGGGAGGAAAGGATGATGGGATGGGATGTAGGGGTCTGTTAGTGCACAGCAAAGGGGTAGTGGTGGGGATCATCATAATTGTTCAACAAGTGTGCCTTTGGATGCCAGACAGTCAGTCCCTCAGTTCTTATGGTTGATCACTGACGGGGCACGTAACTTACGGTAGATTATAATGTTTATTATGGAGACACTTGTAACAGAAAAGACAAGTTTGTAAAGAATTCTCTGCGGTACGGGAAGCCAGTGGAGTGAGCGAAGAAGTGCAGTGATGAGATCAGATTTGTTCTTTTTGAGAGTGAGACGAGCGGCAACGTTTTGAACACGTTGCAGATGATGAATAGAAGAAGATGGAGACCAGAAAGAACATAGTTGCAAAAGTCAAGTCCAGAGAGAATGAAAGAAGTCACACGTTTAGAATTTTCCTCAAGTGTCACGTATAATCCCTATTTGGACCACAGGCGCATTACCCAAGAAGAGTGGACCCTCGGCAAGAATTTTGTGG
Organism: Oncomelania hupensis; assembly: GCA_036898135.1. Classification (NCBI taxonomy): domain Eukaryota; kingdom Metazoa; phylum Mollusca; class Gastropoda; order Littorinimorpha; family Pomatiopsidae; genus Oncomelania; species Oncomelania hupensis. The sequence continues at coordinate 70,121,261 of CM072512.1, read as the reverse complement.
ATCCCCGATAGCGGAGGGTAGCGCAATAGTACATACATATGAAAATATGATATTCTTTGATGGTAATGAACTTCATCGGCAATTCTCCTGCCCTTATAATCCCTGAGGATATATCAGATATCAATTTAAAAAAACAGAGAGAGAGAGAGAGAGAGAGAGAGAGAGAGAGAGAGAGAGAGGAGGGGGAGAGGAGGGAGAGAAGAAAGAGAGAGTACTGTAAACATTATTACAGCTACGTCAAATATAATAATGTTAAATTTGCAACTTAATATGTAAGAGAGAGAGAGAGAGATAGAGAGAGAGAGAGAGAGAGAGGGGGGGGGAAGGGGGTAGGGAGGGAGAACCATTCAAATAAGAATATTAAGTCTATAAACAGTTCTGTTTACTTAATGTTACAGTTCGCTTTATCCTATAACGGCTCAGCTTTTTTGGGGTGTGAGTGAAAAAGCTATGTGTGTGTTTGCATTGCATTATTTCTTGTAAGAGATTTGCGCCATTTTTCTTGTAAGAGATTTCCGTCATTCATTTTTTGTAAGAGATTTGCGTCATTCTTCTTGTTTAGATCTTATCTGTCCAGTAGTTCCTCTGATAAAGTGGATATTTAAATGTATACTGCCGATTATCATACACTATTAAAATAAGATGTATACATCCGCTTTACAAAATAATGTCACAAAGTAGGAAACAGATCACGTTTTTGCTGCTATTATAAAAGACAGGTTGACTGGAGACAATAGTCTATAAACTGATTTAAAAAAAAAAAAAACAAAAAAAAAAAAACAACAATAGTAGCGAATGCAGTTAGACAAGCGTAGTACTTTACAAATGTGAATGTGTGAGACACGAGTAGTATATATTATTAGAAAAGTGAGGACGATAAAGCGACCATCTGCACACGACAAGCTTTTGTTGTGTTGTGTTTATTGCCCAGTTTACACTCTGTATTGTCTAGGCTGTCGTAGTTGCAGTGAGTCATGATCACCTTTCTCTCACCCTGGCCGCCATAGTCGTTTGAATAGTTGTCTTCTTTCTCCCTCTCTCCGCAGCAACAATGCATTACCTTCACAGAATTATTTCCACGCACATTAACTGAGGTTAATCACTTTGAGATTACTTACGGCAGTTCAGAGAAATGGGCCTCTATTCTTTCTCATTTTCTTTATTTCCTGCTATAGTTTTGCAAAATGATACAAGCAATTTGATTACAGGAGTGGGATGCATTTAATTAATTAATTTATTTATTTATTTATTTATTTATTTATTTATTTATGATTTTTATACAGTCTGAAAAACTGTATCTGTTTTTTTTAAAGGTTACATAGACAGATAAAAAGTTTATGAACAAACAAATCAAGTAATCTGAAAGTCAATGTCATACATTTGTAAATGTCGTGTGGCTTGTTTCCTTCATGATGATTATTAAATACAGCCTATTGCGATTACCACCCAGTACTCTTACGTCATTGACTGTGAATAAAAAAAATTAGTGTAATGAATCTCTCTCGGCTCTGCAATGCTACCGTCTCTTTGCAACAGCAAGAAAAGATAGAGAATTATCGCCCAAAACGTTACTGTGTTCCCATTTGCCTTTTCCACCTATCCAGTTGGCGTCTATTAACTACTCCCACACGTCCTTAAAGAAGATCACTCATTAGGACTTCAACCTGAGAATAATGGGCCCTAATGTTTCGAAAATGAATTGTTCGCGAGATTTTACGTAACCTTGCAAGATGAAAGGTAATTTTATTCTCTAATGCAAACACGACTTTCATGCCTCTCACCCCATCTTCTTGTTAATTCATCTGCATTTTTTTTTTTAAAATACACACCTGCAAATTTCCACAGATACAATAATTTCCATATCTCCATTGACAAAAAGGGTTCAGTTATTTCTTTGTTTATTTATTTATTATTGAGTGGATTTTGCTTGTTTTATATTTTTGTCACACTAATAGGCATGTGGTTTTGGAACATGTTACAGATTTTTTTTAATGTATTTTATTTATTTATTTAATCTATTACGGAAGATCTTATATATAACGCCAAATTTATTCTCATAAACTTTCGGGGAAATTGGTGTAAGAGACCTTTGTATCAGAGCCAGCTAATGTGATTGCGGTGCCAACCTGTTGTTGTTGTTTGTAGATTATAGTCACACGACACTTTCGCATATAGGTGACTACTGGACCGATTTATACTGACACCAGCGGGCCAGTTGTTGGTAAAGGGGAAAATAATATGATCACATTGACCAATCCGGGATTCGAACCAGCGACCTTTCGGTTACTAGCAAGACGCTCTTACCAACTGAGCTACCCGGCCCCACAAGGGCCAACCTCCTCTCATTCGCTGTCTTATCTTCTCCCGTTCACTAGAGGGCTACGTAACCATTGATAGTAGTTGGGTGGAAAGTAGTAACAGTTTTGCAATATTTTATTTCGCTCCGCGTTTGATCAATCCATGCAAGTAGGTCTACTGACGCGCTGGATTCAGCTTTAACATCAACATAGTAGCATGTTTCCTAAACACTATGCTATCGCGTCACCTCAATGTATCTATGTGATGAAATTTGGTGTCTTAAACTACTTACTTATTTTAAGCATTATATATTATTATGGAAAACGAGCTGAAAGTGCTGAGCTGGCTGTGAAGAGACGATCAGCGAAAGGAGGAGAGGTGTAGTGTGTGAGTTGTGATGGGTTTTGGAGCTGAAGCAGTGTTGTGTGTGGGCCGTCATATGCCGGTGTCCTGTTGCAGCTTCTCTTTTGCCTGTCGGACACTGATGAATGACGAGCCAGGCGACTGCTTTCACGCTGAAACCACAGCCGTCTTCCGGCCGCCCTTTCTGGCAAGAGAGAAGCTAATGAATAAAACACAGCCTACACTCAACGGGCCATGAATATTTATTCCTGTTTGGACCGTGTCTGACCCTTCCTCGTGCGTCTTTAAGACAAAACACTGTCTCGCAATACAAAATACTCAACTGCCGTGGTATCGATGCTAAGAAAGAAGAGGGAGGAATGGAGAGGGGGTTAAGCTTTCACGTCACATTGGATGTACACGATAGCGGCATGTCAGCTAGTGTTTCATCTCATCTTCTAATCCGAGCAGTATCTTAATCGCGTCATCTCTCTTCTCAACATCGTATCGTCCGATGAACCAAGTTAGGATTACAACGGCCGTTGACAAGCTGACACAAGCTATCACTATCGACTACATGCAGTCACAATCAAGCAAGCAATCTGATTACTCTTCAATGAAGGAAGTTTGAAGATATTCAACTAAGCAAATAAACAGTGACATAATAAAAATGAAAAAAAACGTCTAATAACAAATGTGAACAATAAGCTTATTCAGAGTAACAAAATTATATTCTTTTTCGGTGTGGGCGGTGCTGATGGTGGAGGGGGAGGGGAGATTGTTGGCCATTCATGCTAGCGAAACCACCGATATCCTGTACAAATATAAGTGACACAAAAGAGAATTAGCTAAGTTTTTAGATAATGCTAAAAAATAGTTTTGAACGGAAAAGGAAAATATCGAATGACGGACCGAATGATTCGCCATAATTATGTTGAAGAACCTGAATAGCAAAAATAATCGATGAGCGCCTCGGGCCTCGGGCCTCAGGAGTTAGATCCTGTATCGGCCAGCGCCTTCAGCAGCTCGAGCTGGAAAACGCTTTTTAAGAACGGTTAAATAAAATGAAGAAAGGAAGAAAAAAAATACATCTCTTAAATTGCAGATTCACTATTGTATTTATTTCTCTTTTTTTTTTAATTTCCAGAAAATATATGTTGGTCGACCCTTTGCACGACATATCTCAAGAACAACCTAACTGATTTTGATCAATCTTCATAAAAACATTTTCTAGGTTAGTGGCAAGCCTCTCGTAACATCATATTATTTTGGAGGAGGAAGCGTGCGTGTGTGTATAACAAATTTGTATTGACGTTGACCTTTAATATTGTGAAAAAATGCTGTATGAATTACCAATATTTGCGGTTGGTTTGCATGTGTATTTTATTTCACCCAATTTTATATCTCACTGCGCAAAATGTATTCTTCTATTGAAGTGAATTAAAATACAAGTCCGAGTCTTTCTCTCTTCCAGGAAGGTCAAGGTGGAGTCACTTTGTTGTTTTCCATGCCTTTACACCACATGTTTAAGTGAAAGATGTGGGGGTTTTTGTACACGAGTGCATGTAAAACATGTGGCACAGATCGCAGCATTTTGAGCCTGATTGATGATTTGGGAAAATGCATGTATATAGGCTAGGTCGTGGCATCTTGTGCCATGGGGCAAGTTATGTCGACACCCCACCCCCCCCCCCCCCTAAAAAAAAAAGTTAAAAAAAAAAAAAAAAAAATATATATATATATATATATATATATATATATATATATATATATATATATATATATATATATATATATATATATATATATATATATATATATATATATATATATGTTTGGTGTGGGTATTTAAAAAAAAATATTTGGTTTATTGACGCTTTCATTTACCTAGGAGTACATGTTGCTTGTCGTTTTTGCTTTGAAAACCTGCAGAAGGATGAGCTCTGGATGATTTTTGTAGAGAAAGTAAATTGATGTCATCTTGGAAAAACGTTGTTTGTTTATTTTTCAACTTTTCTTGAAGTTGTGTTCATTGCTGCTGAAGACAATTACAGTATAATAACATTTTCAGTTGATCCAAATGGAGAAAGATTCCAGAGTGTTGATTAAAAAGATGTTTTACCCTAACCCCTCTTGAGGCAGGCGGGGAGGGGCAGGTTATGTCAGCAACACAAACTGCCCTTAAAGACACAACCTGACCCAGATGATACAATCTATCCAGCAGAGGTTATGTAAAATGTTTATATCTATTACTATTCATTATTATTATTAATATTTTTTTAAACAATTCTTTGTGTGTGTGTGTGTGTGTGTGTGTGTGTGTGTGTGTGTGTGTGTGTGTGTGTGTGTGTGTGTGGTGTGTCTTTGTGTGTGTGTGTGTTTTCACTTAAAACATTTAATAGATTTTCAGTTTATTGTTTCTGAAATATTTTACTTCTGCTCAGAAGTGCATTTAAATTACAATGACTGTTCACACATTTAGGTGATATTGTACAATTAAAAATAAACATTTAAATCACATTACAAAATACTATTATATTATAAAAGTGTACCATTAGGAGACCTAGCAATAATTTTCAAAACTCTTGTAACATTTGGGTGATACAGGTCCCCGTCTACAGAATGTCCGTATTAAATTATGTTATCTTCATATTCTGTAAACATTTCATTTAAAACTGTGCATTCAAACAAAATATAATAGGTTGGTATGACATATTTTTTATTGATTCTCTACAAAGTATTCCATTGCATTCATTCTTTATATATCTATCTATATCTATATATATATTTAGAACATGGACTTGAACATGTTAGTATAGTTAACTTTTTAATGTTACTATCATGGCGAACTGAATTTTCTAATAATTAACTAATATTTAATGATTACACATATTTCAATTAGATATAGTTAAAGACCCTGACCTCATGTGTGCTCCCTCATTGGCTAGTCTGTTACATATCTTTCCAATTAGTTCCACAATATCGCGTCAGCATTAGGGGTAGAGCAATCTCCAACCTCCGTTTTGCGGATGACATGTATGGATTGGCTGGAGAGGAACAAGAACTTGAACAGCTGGTACAGAGGCTTGAGACCACCTCCAGAGCCTATGGAATGGAATTGAGTGCAGAGAAGACCAAAATGATGATCAACAACACCAATGGCATCAACATGGACATCAAAGTCCAAGACCAATCCCTCAACACAATGCATAGCTTCAAATATTTAGGAGCCATTGTATCAGACAATGGGTCTCAACAGGAAGTCCTCTCCAGGATCGCACAAACAACTGCTGCCCTGGCAAGGTTGAAGCCCATTCGGAAAGAAAGGACCATCAGTCTACATTCCAAAGTAAAGCTGTTGCGCTCCAGTTCAGTTCAGTTCAGTTGAATAGATTACCGTCCCCGGACACAGAAGCGTATAGGGGACTTGGATGTAAGGAGGCCATTGAAGTTAAGAGATCAGGTGTTGCGCTCCATTGTCATCTCCATCTTCTTATACGCTTGCGAAACATGGACAGCAGATGTCCAACGAAGAATACAATGCATGGAGATGAGGTGCTACAGTAGACTTCTGGGAATTTCCTATACCCAGCACATCACCAACGACGTAGTCCGACCTAAAGCCTAAATTAGTAAATGCAGCCATATTTTCTTGTTCTGGCCGCAAGCCTCTTCCAGCACGTTCACCTTGATACTGCCCTAACCCCTCCCCCCACCCCCCAAAAAAAGACTTTTTGAAATATTAATTAAGATGCTAAATTGATATCATGAACAATAGCGTTCGTTGCCTGGTTTGGTGAAGTCAGCAAAATGGCAAATGCTTTGACAACTGATGTTATTGTTCCTCGTCAAGCTTCCCGACAGACTCTCCGTGACAAGCAACCTGCGGCTACTCTAGAAGAATATTTCAAGATTAGCATTGCCATTCCTTTCTTGGAACACATGTCAACCGAATTAGACTCGAAGTTAAAAATGCTGACCTAGTAGTTGATGGTCTCTGTCTGGTGCCAAGTACTTTAATAGACAACCAGGATGGTTTCATACAGGTTCCAGAAGGGGTGAAGACACTGGCAATGTTGTGGGAGTCTGACCTAAAAGACAACACTACCCTTGATGCAGAATACCAACGGTGGGTTTGCAAATGGCGAAGTGCTGCTGAGAATGCGACAGCTATCATCCCATCCACGGCATCAGAAGCACTGAAACATTGTGACAGGGATTTTTATCCCAACCTGTTCATCATGCTAAAGAGCCTTTGCACCCTGCCTGTTACTGCTGCCGAGTGTGAGTGTTCAAACAGTCAGTTGCGCAACCTGAAAAACTACATGCGCTCTACAATGGGGCAACAGAGACTCAATGGACTTGCTTTACTGAAAGTGCACAGGGATGTTGATATTGACTTCAAAGAGGCAGTGAACTGTTTTGCCAGAAGATACAATTCACAAATGGTACTAATGCCGATGAACCTAGTG
>CM072512.1:69894149-70109149 GCA_036898135.1 Oncomelania hupensis | reverse complement strand
AGTGCTTATAATAGTTGTTGTTATTGTTGTCGTTGTTGTTATTATTATTATCCCATATTGTTTTAATATAATAATAATAATAATAATAATAATAATAATAATAATAATAATAATAATAATAATAATAATAATAATAATAATAATAATAATAATAATAATAATAATAATAAAAGTAATAATAATAATAATAATAATAATAATAATAATAACAACGATAACATCATAATAATAATAATAATAATAATAATAATAATAATAATAATAATTATTATTATTATTATTATTATTATTATTATTATTATTATTATTATTATTATGTTGTCGTTAGTATTATTATTATTATTATTATTATTATTATTATTATTATTATTATTATTATTATTATTATTATTATTAATGTTGTTGTTGTTGCTGCTGCTGCTGCTGCTTTTTTTGTTTGTTGCTGTTGTTGTGGCTGTTTTTAATTGACAGTCTATAAATTATAGATTGTGCGTTGTAATTTCACTGTTCTCTAACAATGATTAGTACCCCAAATCTTATTCTTTTAATCGTAAACCATCGTGAGAGTAGGCCTAATTGAAAAAAAAATTGTTTATTTATTTAAGAGTGTTTGTTTCCGGACTGTACCATCATAGTTGAGAGTTTTATTGGTTTGTTTGTTTGTTTGAAAGTACCACAATTCCAAGCTTTTGTTTACTTTTGGCCAAAACGGGTTTACCCTCAAATGTGCATTGCTATTGCTATTACCTTAAACATGACAATACCATAGCCCTGTGAATGTTAACGCTATTTCTGTATTAGCCACGCGGCTTTAAGAGTACAACCGTGATGTCTGGGGTAGGGAATGTTCTTTTGATCAACCTAAAATGAAAAAACTTAGCGAAATATACATTTATGGTTTTTTTTTTCTTACCGGCTTTGGTAAATGTTATTTCGAGCTTACAAGGGGTGGCATGCGGTTGGTATTAATAAACACAAAAAATACGGAGTTTATTCATTCAAAAAACAATATACTTTTGAAAAAGTTATTTTGTTGTTGTTGTAAGTTTATATTTTTAGTATGGTACCACTCATTGTCAATGTTAAAAGATTCTGTCGAGGGGGCGTGGTCAACCTATAAAAGTGCATTAAATGCTACTATGATTGTTATGTTATTGGTGTGTGTGTGCGTGCGTGCGTGTACGTGTGTGTGTGTGCGTTGTGAGTTGTGAGTTATGTCTGCTGTCAAGGAGGCAGAGTACAGGACTGGCCGAATACCTCAACATGTCAGATTGGATCAAGGAGATGGGCCGGGAAAAAAAAACTTTCATCATCATCATCATCATCATCATCATCATCATCATCATCATCATCATCATCATCATCATCATCATCATCATCATCATCATCATTGTCGTCGTCGTCGTCATGATGATGATGATAATGCAGTCGTCGTCATGATGATAATGATGATGCTGATGATGCTGCTGCTGATGATGCTGCTGATGGTAATGATGATGGTAATGATGATAATTAGTAGTAGCAAGAGTAGTAGTATCAATAGTCGAAGTAGTATTTAGTCAGTTAGTTAGTTAGTTTGATTGACTCATTGAACCATTTGTCGTCATTTTTCGTAAATCTAATACTATTTTCAATTTACTATATCGTATTGGTGTTAACTGTAGTCATTGTTTTTAGGGTCCAACGGACTGCAAATAGCCAAATTAGGACCACTCAAAAGTAGCAGGTTATAAACAGAAATTGTCGCTTCACAAAAGTCGTATACAACTCATTTCTCTGAAAGGATGAGCATCTTTTGTGTGAAAGCCGTTGTTGTTCCACTGCAGCGACCACGGCCACACTGACAACTGACAAAGCACGGTGTCTCCACTGCCAGAGAAGGACGTCCAGTATGGACGTCATCAAGGAAAGCCCAGCTGTCAGCCACATCAAGTGGAAAAAGCAACTGACCATCGCACGAACATATTTCACCCCCTCCCTCCTCACTCCTTCCCCCGTCAGTCGTGCAACAACCGCTCAGATAGACAGCTTCGGTTCGATCCAGATGTTTTGTGACAAAACAGAACACTAAAATTGTATAATTATTTATATGTATGCTATATCGCTTCGATACCTCGATCGTTCAAAGTGCGCAATCCCGCATTTTAATGTTCTTTACAGAAATATAGCCTATGTACAATTATACACAATAAACCATTTTGTTGTGTTATGCTATGTTATGCTAAGTTATGTTATGTTATGTTACCCAGTTTCTCGAAACACTCTTCGTCCTTGCAAAATAATGATCTTATCTTGTCTTATCTTTTTAACCACTCGACCTCTGTTGCATTTTTCTTAGATTTAGGACACGTTTATCTACAAATTGTCAAACCGAGCCAAATGTCCACAGATGGTGGAAGTTCCAGAATGGCTAAATGCACTCCAAATTTCATGGGTATGGCGGTAACAAAATATAAAGTTATATCCAAACCCACGAAGTTTTATTGCTAGGAGAAGCCGCACTGTGCCTCTTCATCTCGCAATGTATTTCTCCCCGCTTCTTTAATGAACTGTCGCATAATTAAAGAATAATAGTTAAATTATGTGTGCAAGACATCTGGCGCAGTTGAGTGTAACAATGATCAATAGTCCCATTTCTTCTCCATCAGTTCCAAGGCCGCAAACTCCCACATTCACAGCTTGCTCGTTTTTTTATGCAAGGAATGGTAACAATGATTGATTTAAGATCAACCGAGTTTGTGATTTTGTTTCGGAACTCATTACAATGAAAGAATGAATGCAAGCAAGAGAAGGGGATGGTGTCGTTGTGCGAATGTCTGTAGGAATTGGACATTAATAGTCGGCCATTTCCCATTTCGCAGATCCCTTTAGGCTTTTGATGGCCACGAGTGTAATCCTTCGTGGAGCCGCGCAGTGGAGGCCCAAGACAATATTGGCACAATCTGAGGACCGAGTGTCAAGACGGGTCGTAAATCTTCACCTGGTTACTGTCGTCACAAACTGCCTCACATCAATGCTGCATCTTGCTTCGCTCGCCTCATACTCAATCCACACCATCTAGGTCTGATATTTAACATCTTCTTTCTCAAGGATGGTGTTTAAATGTGCGGCGCGAGATGGGGATATCGTAGAATTTTAAAAAAAAAACGGCAAGCATACAAACGTGTTCCAATACAGTGTTACTAGGCCATTTGGGGAAAGGAAACGTCACTACTGATGGAATGAAACAGTTAGTATGGAAATATAATATATTTCTTTAAAGTTTTTTTCTGACCAGGACTACTTTGTTAAAAACGTATTCACTTTTGTATTTCCAGAAATATGTACAATACTTTGAAATATTCGTGGTAATTAGAGAGAGCCAAATGTCGGTCAGTCGGTCGATCTGTTGGAAGCTATATCTCAAGAACAATTGAGCATTACCTAGGTTAGTGGCCTGCCTCCCGCGTCAACATTATTTGAAGTATCGCACAGGTGTAGGTCCCTGGAGTCATTTTGTTGCTAAACAGGTTTGGTTCAATAGCTTTAAAACGACTAAAACGATTTGGTTGTTTTGGTATATGTACTTCAAATCATGGGCCATCCTTCAGTAGCAGTCCGGTTGTCGGTCAGTCCTTATCACCGAATTTCACTTTTTTGTTTAAAACACACTTTTTGCATTAAGAATAACTGAACCGAAATTCATAAGTTTTAATTTACGGATACTTTAACTACTGCTAAGCATGTTACATCATTGTTATTTGTATTTTCTCAAAGGTGTTTCGTTATGATAAAACCCAGTGACAAAACCGTCAAAAAAATTAACACTTTTGAAGAAAAAAAATTTCGGCTATGTGTTTGTGTTCATTTTGAAATACATTTGAACAGCTGTGGTTTAGGATACACTTAAATGAACATTTGTTCCCTCCATGATGGAACAAGTTTACCACTTTGAGGACTGCACCGTGGTGACAAAGCTATCGAGTGTAGAATATTGTAAGCCTCCATGCACCATAGTTACGGTGTGATAGATCGGCCGCGCTAACTATCCAGCGTTGTTCTTGTCAGGAATGGCCTCGGCAATCAGCGCGCTCGATCCATTCAATTTGAAGATTTACTACGTTTGATAGATTTGACGAAAAATGAATGAAGAGACGAGAAAAGCTAACGAATTCAACACACAACATTTAAAAAATTCGACAGAGTTCACAGATTCAACCTTGCAACCTCTGGAAACATTGTGTACAGCTTCTTTGTAGTTATTAGGCCTATTTTTCAATTCATATTTTCACTGATATCATATTGTGCAAACTTTCGTGCGCATCATAAGAAGAAGGAACAACACAATAGGGCACAACATATATGTTTTACTGGTTCACAAGCCCCAAAACGTAGCACAAAGTGAAAGTAACACGATAGAGAAAGAAAGACTACAAATAAAGACAACAAATTTTTTACATTTCCTATCGTTATTCGTGTGATGCGTGTTTAGTTTTCTTTCCTATTCATCTTATCAAACCGATAAGCAGCTTGCATGAAGGTGCCTAATAAGTTTAGTAGGGACCCTACAACGTGCAGTGGCGTAACCAAACAACACGTATAGAAGTATTCCAATATTACCGTGGCGTGACCAAACATGTAATATCGGATGACGCGCAACCCTAGTGGTTATAGATGTGACGAGATGACTAGTTTTACTCTGCTTACTTTACTATTTAGCTCGTTTAGTCATTATAATCTTAGAATGTTAATGTTAGGCTAGAGCAGACGATGACAGTATAACTGAGGTACACACACTGCGAGCCTGACACGCAGACAGTGTAGTGACGTCAGCACTGTGTGTGTTGAATCGGCCGGCAATGATATCATCGTAGTTACGTTAGGCGAGTCGATTACCCGCCAATGAGAACACAGGTTATAATGGACTCAGCCAGGTCTGGCTGATTCAAATGTAGAGCTAGAACGGCAGTCGTTTTTGAGACGAGGAGCAGTACACAGCTACACAGTTAGCAGTAGGATCTCTCCTGAATAGACCAGGAAGCAGGACTTGAGAATCTTAAAATTCAATCAAGTAGCCATATTGAATTTTCATTGATGTACTAATATTGTTAATTACGTGGGGCGATAGTTGTAGAGCAGTAGATAATGTAATATGAATGAAAGGTGTAAGCATGTTTGATAGTAATTTTCATTCATGAAATAATTATATCTGGGTTATGAACAACATCGTAAAAGAAAGAAGGAAACGGTCACATATAGAACAGATGTGGAAAAGTGAATAAACAAAGGGAGGTCAGCAAGATTGAAACAAAAGAAGAATAATGAAATTATAAAGGTCAGATAATTGACGTTTGCATAAATATATATCGTTGTAGCGGCCTACTGGAAGCTAGTTGCCTACCTGGGAGCGGGCGTGGCTCCATACGCCTGGACACGGCAGTGACTCGTACAAAGGGAACAAAGCGATCCGTGAGGCATCGGATCGGGTCGGCCATATTCCTTTGCTGACCAAAGACTATGATTTCAACGTCGGGTGGACTGGGGCTACAGAGCGCTCCTCCACCTGTCGACGACAGCATTTGCGCACATCTCTGGCTGCAACGTTACTGGCATCTAGTTGCCAACCTGTGTGGCAACCTGTCTCTCACGTCTAACGAGGTATAGTGATTCTTTTGTTTATCTGGGGTTCGGATACGCTATTGCCGGCCCTCGTTTACCCTAGCGCGGCGTCGTCAAACCAGTGTGAAACCAGCATTTTTGTATTAAGATTAGTGGTATTAGAATATCTGTATGAAAGGTTGGAGTGAAAGTTTGATATAAATACTGTTGTTTACTTTATAAAGTTTGAGAACGTGGAACGTATATTTTGTGTTGGTGTTTGCCTGTGTTGAGGAGAGTCCGTACGTTTGTGGTAGTTAACACTAACAGAGAGACTTGCACGCACGCTTATTTCGTTCTAGGAGTAAAATATATTTTGCATGCACTCAGATATTGTAAACAGGCACCCACACTAAAATATCCATTCGTTACAATGTTGAAAGGGGCTGCTCTCAGACGGATGGTAATGAGTCTTCTGGAGGCTGGGCGGCAACCCATGACAGTGGCTTGAATGTTCTTGTGGACCAAGAATCCAACGCCGTGTTCGTGCCTGTCATCTCTACCGCTGAAATAAAGCGTGTGGCCTTTGTCAATCGTTGTTTCACCTAGGCCTTTCCAGCGCAGTTCGATGATACCTAAAACGTTCCATCGATAATGATCCAGCTCGTGGGCCAGTTCTTCTAATTTTCCATACGCAGTTAGGGTCCTGACATTCCAGGTTCTTATGACGATGTTGTTTCTTGTGCGGATCTTGCTAAGTTATCCATCAGTAGCACACTTATAATATATCACCTCTGTCCTGGTGGCCAACGGAAGGCGCGGCCCTTGGTGACCCCGGGCGACGACCGATCCGGTATGGAGTGAATGGTTCTTTTCATCATGCAGTGTGTCTTGGGCAAGAAAGACCTGGCAGGGCTCAATCCTCTCCAAGATGTTGGCCACAGCCGAAATCCATGAATACAGTGTGGCTCGCCTTGGCCCCGAGCACGTGGTCGTTGAACCTGTAGTACATGAGTTCCTCCGTCCTGGCCGTTGACTTCTGTGTAGAAGATTTTCGCCCAGTGATGCCGTGCTGACATCACCCCTGTTAGTCGCCTCTTACGACACGCCGGGAAACGTTGGGTCTATTCTATTCAGTGCCCGAACCCACAGGGCAATATAATAATAATAATAATAATAATAATAATAATAATAATAATAATAATAATAATAATAATAATAATAATAATAATATGCATATCAGAATGGCTTTTATATATATATATATATATATATATATATATATATATATATATATATATATATATATATATATATATATATATATATATATATATATATATATATATATATATATATATATATATATATATATATATATATATATATATATATATATGTTCCGTTGAAACGCGAAAGATAATATGTCTGAAACGCGCACGATAGATCTAATCGTTTCGCTTTGCAAAGTATTCAATAATAGAGTGTATTTACCTTTGATTTGAGTTTGCATTGTTGTTAGGAGAAGCTTTGCATAACGTTGATAATTTTCGTTAGTCGATATTATTGGAGAATTCTCTAGATTTGCTTGTTTACTGTCGATCGAAACTTCGCGATAAATGTAGACAGCTGAGAAAATTCTTGGACTGAAAAGAATGTTGTTGGTTGGTTGTTTTATTAACGTCTTCTTCATCGAGATGATAAGACGTACGCACCCATTAAAAAACATTTACACCAGATACATATATATACATCCATACATATAAAATACATAATTATATAAACTGAGCAACTGGAGAATCAATCAAAGCTTTTGCTAATCTAACGCTTATATCAAAGCTTATGTTATCAATGGAATCGATAATAGAAACATCAGTTGGCAAAAATGGACGCATATTACTGCATTGAAGTAATACATGTTTCAGAGAAATAGAATTTACAATATTTGGTTTTAATTAAGTTTAATATTATTCTATTTGCCATACTTGAAACTGATCTAGCAATTCCACAAGGTTTATTATAGTTGCAAGTAAGTTTAATGTCTTTTACAAATTTATTTTCTATAGAGTTTTTAATTTCTTTAGAAGACAACGGTATTTTTATTGTTTGAGAATTAATATTTGAAGCACCAAGTTTTGCAGCCCGATCAGCCCAATCATTATAAAGGAAACCACTATGTGAGGGAATCCAGACAAAATTCACATGAGTGCCATTTAGTTATCAAACTGTGAATAATATTTTTAATTTCCAAAATAATTTCTTTTCTTTCACCATTATTATCTGAATTCAATGCTTGTAAAACTGACATAGAATCTACGCATAAAACAACGCTGCATATACTCACAGAAAGATTAGAAATTGTATGTAGAGCCATTAATATCGCAATTAATTCAGCAGTGAATATCGAATATCCTTTCCCTAAATAATATGATTCTGATATATTTAAATCCGGTATTACAAACGCAGCTCCTGCTTCTGTGTGAAGAACAGATCCATCAGTATATATTTGCAGTTGTCCAGAAAACTTCTCATGCATATGATGTCGAACTTCAAATACAGTAAGCAGAGGGTTGTGGTTCTTATTTTCAGTACAGCAACAGATATCAAATTTAGCCTTTTCTAATTCCCATATAGGTGCTGGTGAAATAATAGTTTTATGTAAACACTCAATATGCTCTAAGACAATTTGAATCAGATCTTTTGTAAAGGTACCTATTGTTGTAAAGGAGTTCACTTTTTGGGCTTGTTTAGGAAAATCTAAATCTGAACAGTTCTTCGTCAGTACTGTTGTTAATTGCATTTGCTCTTACTATGTATTTAACACATGATAACTTGGGCTTGTTTAGGAAAATCTAAATCTGAACAGTTCTTCGTCAGTACTGTTGTTAATTGCATTTGCTCTTACTATGTATTTGGCACATGATAACTTTCGCCAGTCATCAAGAGGAATAACTCCCGCAAGTTTATAGGCCTCTGTGGTTTTTGTATGAATTGGGACCCCTAGTGCTAATTTTATTGCTTTACTGTCTAAGCTTTGTAACTTTTTAAGATAACATTTAGGGGATGAAAAATACGCTTCCTGTCCGTATGTTAATTTGGATCTAACTAAAGCACAGGCTATATGAATCAGTGTTTTTACGTCTTGTCCCCAAGCTTCTTTGTTAATAATTTTCAATAAATTATAACTTTTGACAGCCTTCTGTATTAAGTATTCTATATATCGTTTCCAATGCAGTTTATATGTTAGATAAACGCCTAAAAATTTAACCTCTTTTACATACTTGAGTTCTTCATTTTCAATTTTTAATTTTGGAAATTGTCTAGGCTCCTGACCATGATTAAATAATACCAGGTTTGTTTTTTTCTTTTGACAAGTCAAGACCATTGCGATGCATGAAATGACTGATATTGTTTAATTCTTTTTGATATAACTTGGTAATATATTTAATTTCATACAAGGGTGTTTTCTTTTTTAAATTTACATTCATCCATATTTCTATGTCATCAGCATATTGAACTAGTGATACTTTATTACTCAACTCCTTCGGTAAATCATACATTAATATATTAAATAAAATTGGTGAAACTATAGATCCTTGTGGAATTCCCATATTAGTTGTATAGCTAGACGAATATGAATTCCCCACTTTTACCTTAACATTTCTATCTCTTAAAAAAGTGCCAATGTAATTATACATACGACCTGACAAACCAATTGATTTTAGTTTGTACATTAATCTTGCATGCCATACTCTGTCATATGCTTTGGTGATGTCAAAAAATGTTGCTAAAACGCTTTTTCTTTTTGCAAATTGTCTCTTTATATGGGTTGTGATTTTTACTAAATGGTCTACTGTTGATCTTCGTTTTTGAAAACCAGCCTGATTAACTGGTATAATATTATGTTTTATACAATAATATGATATTTTTTCTAAAATAATCTTTTCCATTACTTTACATACATGAGACGTTAGTGATATTGGTCTATAACTTGACGTAAGTGATCGGGGCTTACCTGATTTTAAAATAGGTATTATTATAGAAGATTTCCAATAATCAGGTAAAGTACCCATATGCCAGCATTTGTTAAAAATAGTATGTAAAATTTGTATCCATTTTTCAGGAAGATGCATCAATAAGTTATATGATATACCGTCTAATCCTACAGCAGACGTTTTTCTTCCTGAATCTAAAATAGCATTTTTTACTTCATGATATTTAATTTCAGAATTAATATATAAATTATTATTTGATGGGGGTGCTTCATATTCATTAGTATTTTCCAAACGTTCTTGTTCGTTTTTTTTGTTAGGTGACAAATTACTAGCATTAGCAAAACTTTTTACAAGTTCTTCAGCTTTTTCTTTAGGTGAGGGAAAATCATTATTTATTAATTTTAAAGGACACTGAGGAAGCTGAAATCCATTTCTCATTTCTGATAATTTTTTCCATACTTTTGCAGCATCATGAGAATTATTTATTTCAGATTTACAATATTCCGACCAAAATTGTCTTTTTTCAAAAGCAATTATTTTATTACATTTAATTTTAGATTTTTTAATTTCTGTAAAATTTTCTTCTGATCTATATTTTAACCAGGTTTTATAAGCAATCTTTTTTTCCTTAACTACTGTTTCACATGTGTCATTCCACCAGATATTTCCTGTATGTTTTTTCTTACTATATGTTCGTTTCTGGGGAATAGACTTTGCTGCTGCTAAGTGAATTAGTTGCATAAATTTAACATATACATCATTAATATCATTGGAACTAATAAAATTGCTATCATATGACAATAACAGATTTTGATACATTTCCCAATCTGCACGACTATAAATATATTTAGGAACAGTATCATCTTCCATCTGAATATCGAAATTATTATGCAAAGTTATTGTAATCGGCAGATGGTCACTTCCAAGAGAGTCACTTTCCACATTCCAGACACAGTCGACGGCCAGATCCGGCGTAGTTAAAGTCAAATCAATGGCTGAAGGAAAGTGAGTAGAAACATCTGGAATGCGAGTGACCCTGCCATCATTAAGCAATATCAAATCCGAATCTATTACATTTTCACTAAAGCAGGTATTAATAACATTATAGCAATTCTTATCCCATAAAGGCGAATGTGAATTAAAATCACCACATATTATCCATTGTTCAGAAGTGTCAAAAGAACGTAACCAGTCACTGTTATTTTTGTCCGTACCTTTTGGATAATATATAGAGCTACAATATTCACACTCAAATCTTGATTAACTTTTAATTTAACTGCGGCAGAAAAAACTCCTATCAAGTCCTTTGGAACTGGCGATGATGTTATATAATAGTCCAAGTCATTCCTGATGTATACAGCAGCTTGAACTTTGTTGCTATGTAAATCTGTCACTGGTGGATAATAAAATCCTTTCAGTTTAGGTAACTTTCTCTTGTTTACATGTAATGATTGTAAACATAATGCATGATAATCTTTATCAGTTAAATATTGCTGTAAATACTGTAAATTAGTAGAAATGGATCTACAGTTCCATTGGAAAACAGATACTTTTTCTCTTTTCATATAGCAATGTACTAATGAGACTGTTTAATTAAAATAGTATGAAAAGATAAAATAATTAATTTATGTGATATTCAATTCTTGTTGCCTACGCTTAATGAATAAGAAACAAACTGTCCCAGTGTTGCATGTTTGTTAATACCACTTAGTTGGGAAGTGAATGGGAGAGTGAGGGTAGAAGTTGCCTTTCCAGTCATAATAACCAGGAAAGTGGTCTGCACGGTTAAGACGCCGAGCAGGTCTTCGAGGCTTCTCCCACACAATCTTATGGATATGACGGCTGATGTTGCCAGCAAGGATACTGGAGCCCCGCTTATTTGGGTGAAAATTGTCTCTCAGGGCGTGTAGTGGCACGTTGTCATTGTTGATGAAGGACACTTGCGGTTCTTCCACCAGCTCGGAGAATACAATGACATTAAACAATTCTTTCTTTTGTTGGAGCTTGGGGTCAGATATTGATGAAAGTTTGCTGATAATAATTTTTGATGTAGGGCAGCTGGAAGAGATGTTCTTCACCGATTGAACTGCTTGCTTGCGGATCTTGGGTCTTGCTTCTTCAGGTTGTTTATGCCACAATAAATAACAACGGCTTTGGGTGGAATTTCATTCTGTGTTGAGTTGAAGGCAGGCTCAAGGTCGTTGATAGTGGGGACTTTATTCTTCACTGCCTCAAATCCATACGATTGCCCCAGCCTCTTTTCATGCACTCCATTCAACACTGAGTCGTGCAGAATAATAATTTTACTTCCGCATTCCTTTCCTTTTACGTCATCGGGTGTTTCGTTATGCGATGATGACGCAGATGGTTTTGCGTCATGTCTTGGAATGCGAGGATTTTGCTTAGATCTTGATTTTTCATAGACGGAAGCGGTTTTCGAAGTTGAAATTGCAGATTTCGAAGATGCTTTGATCAATTTTGCGCTAGTACCAACCGACGGCGACTTTAGAATTTCCGCATAAGTCGGATTGCTCTTATTGACCGGTACCGCATGCGTCGTCTGCTTCGACTCTGCCAACAACTTATCTATTTTTCCGTCTTGCTCGCGGATGATGTTTTCCAACACGGATATTCTAGAGCAAAGCGATGTTATGAGATGCTTTAACTCCAAAATCACACTCACTGTGGTGGTATTAGCGAATGTTGAGCTGTCGGATGTGGGTGCATCTCTTGCCCTTGACTCCATGTTGGTACCGTCGGCCTGATTTACAACGGCTGCCAATCTCTCCTCAGATGGTATTAAAATGGAGGTCGCGTCACTTCTTTCATCTTTTTTCTTGATCATTTTCATCTTCTTCTGTCCACTTCTTGTCTTGGCCATCTTCCCTGTTTGAGGTTCAAGCGCCACCAGGAAAATAAATTCTCTGACTAGAGTTGGTTGCTATTGGCGTAGGAATCCCAAAGAATGTTGTATGACGTAAGACAGTGATGACGAATTTATTTGTGATTGGTTATAATTGCGTCATACTCGATCGTTCCACCGTGTTCTGGAGTAGAGAAAAACTATATATTCGATGCTTGTGTGAAGGAGGAGGAGAGTGAAAAGGCGATTGTATGCAGTTGTTGATGAACGCTGAATAAAGTTTGAAAACTTCATACGACGACTCTGTACCGTGTTGCTGATTGAACGGGTTTGGAGGATAAACGAATCCGAGTTATACCTTATCAGGACTTCAGCATTGGGGCTGAATCAACTACTGATAAAGAAAAACACCACCATCAAACGAGTGTAACAAGATATATATATATAACAACAAATCCGGCATTAGGGAGACTTCTGTAGTTTCGGTGGTTTGGGCGACCTCTATTATATCTGTTAAAATTCCTTAGAGAGATTCACTGTAACATTTAGGAAGACTTGCCTACATCAACAATACATTTCTTTTATTGCAAATGCAGTGTGTGTAATTTTGACAAATATAGCAAACCAATGAGGTCTCCCTATTGTTTACTAAGTAAATGAAGGTCATTAGGGCACCTGCTGTAAAAGACATCCTTAAAGGGACATACTTGAATTGTAAAACCAGGCGTTATGGAGACCACAAAGAAGACATGTATAACTCCTTTCACACTTTTGATGTCTTTTTTAAAAGCTATTTCTAGAAATCAGAAACAAAATACACAAAAAACACCAAGAAAAATATAAAATCAAAGACTTTCGGGCTACGCCCTTCTTCAATGATGAAAAATAAATAAAACATGAGGTCAGTGATGATGACGTAAACACTACACATGCGTCATAGTCATTAAAAGCTATTTCTGAGAGGTTAAAACTAAAAATCATAAGGGCTTGTGGATGATAACTGTTTTGCTTTTGTTTAATTGCATCTATCCTATCCTATCCTATCCCGTAACTCGGAGGTTGTAGGGGCACCACAGATGATCGTTTAACCAGCATACTCCATCTTTCCTTGTATAATAATTATTGTGTCTGTAAGTGTGAGTGTATTACCTTATTTGTCAAGGACTGTTTGGTATTTTTTATCTCGTTGTTATAGTTGCTTATGATGTGTTCTGTGTGGATGAGTGCACGGCTGCAGTGATGAGTGGGCAAATGTAGTGCGTGAGTGTGTTGTAACTGCGCGAGGCTTTTATGACTGAAATAATAGTGCCTATTCTTTAGTCCTACTTCTTACCTGTAATATTTTCACCTGCAAGAGGCGTTCGCTCAATCAATGCATAGTTAAATTATGTACGGATGATGTGCGTACGGATTCTATGCTTTCTGAACCTCTTATATTAGTCTGTGTCTTATTATTGTTCATTATAACTGTCTTGATGTGTGGAGCCATTATATAACATAATGTGATGAGACTTGTACAATATTTCCATTCCTGTGGTAATAAAGATGTGTTGAATTGAATTGAATTGAATTGTCCTCAGCAACCCTGATTGTTTGGCTCTGTGTCAGACCGGTCCATTCTCGAATGTTGTCCTCCCGCTATATCGGTCTCCCTCTTCTTCTACCTCCTTGCAATGTGTCTTGCAGGATGGTCTTTGCAAGACCTGATGATTTGGTGACGTGGTCATACCATCGGAGTTTCCGGTTTTTCACCATTGTGAGCAGGTCATCGTGTTGTCCAATGGCTTGTGTGATGGTCTTTCTGACTTCGTCGTTGGTGATGTGTTGGTTATAGGAAATGTCCAGAAGTCTTCTGTACCACCTCATTTCCCTGTCTTGTATTCTTCTTTGTAGATCTGCAGTGAGGGTTCATGTTTCGCAAGCATATAGGACGATGGAGATGACAAGGTTGCGCAGCAGTCTTACCTTGTAATGTAAACTGATGGTCCTGTCTTTCCACATGGGCTTCAACCTCGCCAGGGCAGCAGTTGTTTAATACAATGGCTCCTAAATATTTGAAGCTATGCGCTGTGTTCAGGGATCGGCCTTGGACTTTGATATCCGTGTTGATGCCATTGGTGTTGTTGGTCATCATGTTGGTCTTCTCTGCACTTATTTCCATTCCATAGGCTCTGGAGGTGGTTTGAAGCCTCTGTTCCAGTTGTTCAAGTTCTTGTTCCTCTCCAGACAATCCATCAATGTCATCCGCAAAACGAAGGTTGGAGATTGCTCTTCCCCCTATGCTGAATGTGCCTTCGTGATCTGCAAGGGCATCTGACATGATGCGCTCTAGGAAAATGTTGAAGAGTGTTGGAAAAAGTAGGCATCCCTGACGCACACCGATTGTTTTCGATGGCGCTGTTGTGGAGGACTGCACTGGTAGCCTTGTCATACAGGCTTTTGATGACTTCTATAATTTTAGGGCTGATGTTCACTCTCATGGTTGCCCACAGACCTGCATGCCAGACTCGGTCAAACGCCTTTTTGAATTCTACGAACACATGATATAGATGTTGTTGGTGCTCTAAGTATTTCTCGCAGATTATTCTAAGGTTGAAAATCTGTTCAGTGGTAGTTCGCCCTGCCCTGAATCCTGCTTGTTCTTCAGCAATGATTTGTTCAGCTTGGGGTTTCGACCTGTTGAGTATTATTTTCAGGAGGACTTTGCTGGAATGGCTGATGAGGCTGATGGTGCGGTAATTTTCACATTCCTGAAGGTTACCTTTTTTGGGAAGAGTGATGACAAGCGACAGGGTCCATGGTGTAGGTCACTCCCCACTCTGTCAGGTTTTGTTACAGATAATGGTGAGTGCGTCAATCATCGCTTCTCCTCCTGTTTGAACCAGTTCCGCGGGTATGTTGTCCACTCCCGCTGACTTCCCCTTCTTCAGTGATTGCACTGCTGCCTTGACTCCTTCCCGGAGAATTGGGAGGATTTCTTCTTCTTTTCTGTTTTCATGACATGCTATAACTGATGGGTCTCCATTTGGTGTGTGGTTGTAAAGGTCAGAGCAGTACTCTTTCCATCTGTCCAAGACTTCTTGTTCTTCTGTAAGGCACATGCCAGACTTGCTTTGGATCGTGGAGACCATGGGCTGTTTAACACATGTCAGCCGCTTCACAGTCTGGTAGGCCTTCTTGCTGTTGTTCTTGTTCAGACTGTTCTCTATTTTTGTCATTGGTCTTCTATCCAGTTCTTCTTTGCTGTGCGCATGCCTTTTCGGATGTCATTGTTGATTTTTTCAGTAGGCATCAGCTCCATGTGAGGTGTTCTTCTTCTTTTTCATCTCTTTTATCATAATCTTTATCATTTCTTTTATCATCATTACCATCATCCAGGCCTATGCCCCAACAGCAGACTATGACGACAGCGAAGTGGAGGATTTCTATGAAAATCAACAGGCTGTCCTTGACCAAGTGCCGAAGAAGGACATAGTCATAGTGGAAGGCGACTGGAATGCCAAGGTTAGCCAAGTTGCGCACCACAACTGGGGAGACACATGTGGACCCCACTGCAACGACGAGACAAATGACAGGGGTCTGAGACTCTTGGAGTTTGCCATACAACAATCTGATACTGGCAAACACGCTTGGTCTCCACAAAAACTCCAGACGATGGACATGGCACAGTCCCGGCGGGGTGCATCACAACCAGATCGACTACATCATGGTCAAGAAACGCTTCAGATCAAGCATCACCATTGGCAGGACACGCACTTTTCCAGGAGCAGACATCGGAAGCGACCACGATCTCGTGATGATGTCTATCCGGCTCCACTCGAAGAGAGTAAATACAGCAAAAGTGCACTAGACTGAAGTTCGACCTGGACAAACTGCAAGACCCGGAGGTGGCAGAACTATTTCAGGCCACAATTGGAGGGAAATTTGCACCACTGCTCATTTTGAGGGCTGGTGAAGTAGATGTCAACACCATGACCACCATCTTCAACTCAGCTGTGACAGATGCTGCCACTGAGATCCTTGGCAAGCACCGACCAAGTAAGAAGCTTTGGATCACACCTGAACTTTTGGATCTGTGTGATAAACGAAGAGAGATAAAAATAAAAAGAAAAAAGAAAAAGAAAAAAAAGAACACCTCTCAGGGAGCTGATGTCTATCGAAAAATCAACAATGACATCCGAAAAGGCATGCGCACAGCAAAGGAGAACTGGATAGAAGATCAATGCCAGGAAATAGAGAACAGTCTGAACAAGAACAACAGCAAGAAGGCCTACCAGACTGTGAAGCGTCTGACAAGTGTTAAACAGCCCAAAGTCTCCACGATCCAAAGCAAGTCTGGCCTTACAGAAGAACAAGAAGTCTTGGACAGATGGACCGAATACTGCTCTGACCTTTACAACCATACACCAAATGGAGACCCATCAGTTATAGCATGTCATGAAAACAGAAAAGAAGAAGAAATCCTCCCAATTCTCGCTGAAGAAGGGGAAGTCAGCGGGAGTGGACAACATACCCGCGGAACTTGTTCAAACAGGAGAAAGCGATGATTGAGCTCTCACCATTATCTGTAACAAGATCTGGCAGAGTTGGGAGTGGCCTACACCATGGACCCAGTCGCTTGTCATCACTCTTCCCCAAAAAAGGTAACCTTCAGGAGTGTGAAAATCACCGCACCATCAGCCTCATCAGCCATCCCAGCAAGGTCCTTCTGAAAATAATACTCAACAGGTTGAAACCCCAAGCTGAACAAATCATAGCTGAAGAACAAGCAGGATTCAGGGCAGGGCGAAGTACCACTGAACAGATTTTCAACCTCAGAATAATCTGTGAGAAATACCTACAGCACCAACAACATCTATATCATGTGTTCATAGACTTCAAGAAGGCGTTTGACCGAGTCTGGCATGCAGCTCCATGGGCAACAATGAAAGTGTACAACATCAGCCCTAAAATTATTGAAGTCATCAAAAGCCTATATGACAAGGCTACCAGTGCAGTGCTCCATAACAGCGTCATGGGGAACTGGTTCAGAACAACAATCGGTGTGCGTCAAGGATGCCTACTCTCTCCAACACTCTTCAACATCTTCCTAGAGCGCCTAATGTCAGATGCTCTTGCAGATCACGAAGGCACAGTCAGCATAGGAGGTAGAGCAATCTCCAATCTTCGTTTTGCGGATGACATTGATGGATTGTCTGGAGAGGAACAAGAACTTGAACAACTGGTACAGAGGCTTCAAACCACCTCCAGAGCCTATGGAATGGAAATAAGTGCCCCCAAAATGATGACCAACAACACCAATGGCATCAACACGGACATCAAAGTCCAAGGCCGATCTCTGAACACAGCGCATAGCTTCAAATATTTGGGAGCCATTGTGTCAGACAATGGGTCCCGACAGGAAGTCCTCTCCAGGATCGCACAAACAACTGCTGCTCTGACAAGGTTGAAGCCCATTTGGAAAGACAGGACCATCAGTCTACATTCCAAAGTAAGACTGCTGCGCTCCCTTGTCATCTCCATCTTCCTATATGCTTGCGAAGCATGGACCCTCACAGCAGATCTACAACGAAGAATACAAGGCATGGAGATGAGGTGGTACAGAAGACTTCTGGGCATTTCAAATCCCCAACTCATCACCAACGACGAAGTCCGAAAAACCATCAAACAAGCCATTGGACAACACGATGACCTGCTCACAGTGGTGAAGAAACGGAAACTCCGATGGTATGGCCACGTCACCAGATCATCAGGCCTTGCAAAGACCATTCTGCAAGGCACAGTGCAAGGAGGTAGAAGAAGAGGGAGACCGAAAAAGAGGTGGGAGGACAACATTCGAGAATGGACTGGTTTGACACTGAGCGAAGCCATCAGGGCTTCTGAGGACAGAGAAAGATGGAGTATGTTGGTTAAACGATCATCTGTGGTGCCCCTACGACCTCGGGTTATGGGCAGGATAGGATAGGATAGGATCTTAGTTCTAAAAATCTCAGTTGCGTGACGAAACTTTGGAAACCATTTTCTTTAAACAGCTCATTGTGTTATCAGCAGCTTCAAATGGCTGTAAAACTCACAGTATCTAGATAGAGCAAATCTGCTTAATTTCGCTCAGTTATCAATCTCACCACTCATTTCATCTTCCTTTTGCGTGGCCATGATGTAAAACTTCAGCAACGCACAGAATGATAGTTGCGCGTTTTAAAATTCGTCTAAAATCAGCAAAAGGATTCTAGACGCTTACAGTTATATCTGGGAACTTCCTGATTTTAAAAGAGTTTAAGAAATAGAATACTTGTCATTTAGAATATCATAGTTCAAGTTTTCGAAAAACGGTGCGACGCTCTCACTCTCTCTGCTGACGAAAGTCAAAAGTGCATGTGGCTACCACTGATCTACCTTTTTGGGTGCATAAAAACGGAATGGGACAGAATGTTGAAAATGCAAAATTAGAATCTTGACTGTGGCCAGAGCATGTAGAACAAATTTGATGAAAAGAATTCCCCCCCCCCCCCCCCCCCAAATTAGTTAATTTGATATAAAATGTTGTCGCCGTAATAGCGGTATTTACGGAAGTCGCCCTAATGCTGACAAAATTGAAGGGCATATTTCTCCAATATAATGTATCTAAGAACAGTTCCAAATTGTTTCCCGCCTAGTTCATGGGAAGGGGTTTACGATGGCGCGGTGGATAGGGGAATATCAATGCAAGGGAAGAAACTGTGGGCCAAAATCGTAGGGTGACCCGTTTTGGGTCGCCTTATCAACGCAGTATCGAATTTTTCATACATTACGGCGACAAAAAGTCGCCCTAAATCGCATTTGTTCTTATATATACATACATACACACATACATACATACACACACCCACACAACCGTTTAGAAACGCCGTTCTGATGACTGTCATGAAACTCTACATACATTATTTTGACACTTTTAACATTATTTTGACATTTTTTCATTTTTTGAAGCTATCCCTAACCCTGACCCAAACCCTAACCCTCAACCTATTCCTAATCCTAAAACAGCTCTAACTCAACGGAGCACTATTTTGACGTCAAAATAGTACGGCCTTCCAAAAAAGTCAGAAGAAACCATGTGGAGCTTCATGTGTGTGTGTCATCAGGACGTCGTTTCTACATGCCACCTTCCCCCCCCCCCCCCCCTATCCCTTGGGGTCATGAGCAATCTTGCCACTGTAGATTGTTCTAACCTATAAAGGGAAAAGTGAAAGCCCCAGTTGAAAACCTGTCTTGCCTTTGAATGCATGACTGATTCACTGCGGCAACAGTACCCCCGTTGGAGTGCCGGGGGTTTCAGTATAAATAGTATCCCCACTTTCTGGAAATTTAGTGCTTTAAATTCCCACTGTCGCTTTCTTCCTCATTTGCTCTTTCCCATTCCTGATCTGTCCTATCACTCTGCTATACTATCTTCTTCTTCGCTAGATCAATGACCTACCTTTTTTCTTGAAAACTCTTCCTGGACAAGACTTCTTGTTTGTGTATGAGGTCTGTTGGATCAGCTTGGGAGTGTTGGACGCTTTCTGCCGGGTGGTCACTAGGGCTTCCTATGATGTTATTATTTAGCACTATAGGCATTTTATATGACTTGTATGTGTTTTATTGATGATTTATAATGTTTGTATTCTATTTTGTTTTTGTAACCGGGGGTTCGAGTAGTTGGGGTAAAGCCTCAGCCGTCCCCTGCGTGGGATGTCTTTATTGTAAAGTGACTGGCCGGTGGAGGGCATTCAATTTTCCCACTAGGGTTGTTTCGGCAGATCTTTTATGCGGATTGGGGGTTGTCCGGTCCTGATTTGGCTCGGAAGAGTCCGCTGGACCTAAAGCAACAATCAATCAATCAATCAAACATGCCCACCCCCCCCCCCACACACACACACACGCACACACAAACACACATTTTTGTAGAAACGACGTTATGATGACTGTCGTGAAACTCTACATACATTATTTTGACACACTTCACATTTTTTGACATTATTTTGACATTTTCCATTTTTTGACGCTATCCCTAACCCAAACCCTAACTCTAACCCAAACCTAACTATAACCCTAACCCTTAACCTAACCCTAACACATCCCTAGCCCTAACGGAACATTGTTTTGACGTCAAAATAACGGGGCCGTCAAAAGAAAGTACGTAGTGTTTCAAGTGTATGTCAGAGTAACGGCGTTTCTACCTAGCCACGCGCGCGCACCCACACACACACACACACACACACACACACACACACACACACACACACACACACCACACACTACAATGGCATAAATAATATGAGATGAATTGCAAGAACATAATACTTAACAATAATGTGAAACAAATATGTACATAAAGCAAAAGAATGCTAAATTAGACAAAACCACATAATGCAAATTTTCGAGCTAAGCTCTTCGTCAGGTGGACAAAACATAAAACAACAAAACGATACTTCTCAACAGAAGTCCAAAAAAGAACGAGCAATAATAATAATAAAAGGTAAGTAAAGGTCAAAATATTTAAAATTGGAAGGGTTAAAAATACCCTGAAAAATTAACATTTCATTTTCTTATATAAAATGGGGAAAATGTATATACATATATTTACACCTAAATAAAAAAGTAATTAAATAAATATTCTAAATTCAAATAAAAATAAAAAGTGTACAGGAAGGTAACAGAATTATGTTCAGGAGCAATCGAATGAGCAATCAAGGCGGTAAATGCATTTAAAAAAAAAAGAAGTTACGCTGCATTTTTGTCTTTTACAAAGCTGAGATTAAATGAATGAATTTTTTTCGAGTGTTATTACTGTGAAAAATGCAAGTAATGAAAACGTCAAATTGAAGTTTAATTTCTGATATTAAAATAGCACTTGACATTGTAAGAAAGAAAGTAAAGGAGTTGGATGCAATGAAAATTCAGGGTCATGACTTGGATGAGTTGGCAGAACCTTTCAATACAATGACTACTTGCTCTCTAGAAACAGTTTTACCCGAAGATTGGAAAACCGCAGGAAATACAGCCATTTTAAAAAAAAATGTTGGGGAGTGTATTTACTGTAATGTACTTCAGTCTATAAGATATGCAGTTAGTTGATTAGTTAGTTATTTATTCATTGTTTATAGGGTCCACCAGATTGCAAAGAGCCGAATCAGGACCACAGAATCAGGACCATAACTTAGTTGAAAGAGGACTCACCCCTGATCCATATAAAAGATCTGCTGAAACAACTCTAACGGTAACACTGAAGGCACTCCACCAGCCGGCCACTTTATAATAAAGGCATCCCATGCAGGGGATGCTGAGGCTTTACTCTAATTTATCGAACTCCTGTTTACAAAAACAAAATAGAATATAAACATCATTATAAAATATTAACAAAACACATACATATAAAATGCCTACATTGCTACATAATAATATCATAGAAAGCCCTATAGTGACTATTTGGCAGAAAGCGCGCAATATCCCCAAGCTGACCAAACAGACCCCATACACAAATGATGAGTTGTGGGAAAGTTTTTAAGAAAAAGGGTACATATAAGTCACATAAGTTCGCTCTTTGCAAGAATCGAACCGCCTTCACTCAGTTTTAAGCCAGTCTATTTTCGAATGTTGTCTTCCCACATCTTTTTCTGTCTCCCTCTTCTTTCTGCCTCCCTTGATGCAAGACCTGATGCTCTGGTGAGGTGGCCAAACCTATAGGATTTCATCGTTGGTGATGTGCTGGGTATAGAAAATGCCCAGAAGTCTTTTGTAGCACCTCATCTCCATGATTTATATTCTTCGTTGTAGGTCTGCTGTGAGGGTCCATGTTTCGCAAGCGTAGGCCTATAGGAAGATGGAAGCAATCTTACCTTGAAGTGTAGACTGTGGTTTGTGTGATGGTCTGTCGGACTTCATAGTTGGTGATGTGCTGGGTATAGAAAATGCCCAGAAATCTTCTGTAGCACTTCACAATCAGACAGGTCTTTGTTTCACCTAGGCCTTTCCATCGCCGTTCACTGATACCTACAATGTTCCAGCGATAGTGGTCCAGCTTGTGGGCAAGATCTTCTAATTTTCCCTCCACAGTTATGGTCCTGACATTCCAGGTTCCTGTGACGATGTTGTCTCTTATGTGGATCTTGCTAAAGTTGTCCATCAGTAACACATGTTGTTATGTTATGTTATGTTCTTCCAAGACTTTGTGAAGCATTGTCCTTTGTCCGGTTCTTGTAGCAGTCACTTGTTCAATCGCTTGACTTATTTTATGGGCTTTTGGCCTAAATGGGTGGCATACTTTAGTTTTAAACTTGTGATCTCTAAAAACTTGATCAATCTGATTTTTAAAACTGTTCAATGATGAGGCGTCTGCAATGTCGCTGTGGAGCATGTTCCATGTGTCTACCACTCTGTTCGTGAAGAAATGGCGTCGCATATCTGTTCTGCTATAGTGCTTTTTGAGTTTCAACTTATGACCTCGAGTGCGAACATCCAGGTTGTATTCGAAAGGAGACTCACTGTTATACATTCCATGTGTAAATTTGTATACCTCAATGAGGTCGCCCCATTAGGCGTCTGTAGCTCATGCTGGGCAGATCTAGCGCTTCTAGTCTTTGCTCATACTCCAGGTCCCTGACACTAGGAACGCATTTAGTGGCTCTACGCAAGACGTGCTCGATTATTTTTTTGTCCTTCTCATAGCGCGGACCCCACACACAGTTCCCGAACTCCAGATGAGGTCTAACTAGCGCTATGAAGAGCAGCCTCATAGACTCCTCGTCTAGGTATTCGTATGATCGACGTATTAGTCCCAGCAGCCTGTTTGCCTTTGTTACACTCGTTGATGGTGTTTTTCTATCAGTAGTTGATTCAGCCCCAATGCTGAAGTCCTGATGAGTGTACTCGGATTCGTTTATCCACGCAACACGTCACAATCAGCAACAAGGCACGGAGTCGTCGTATGAAGTTTTCAAACTTTATTCAGCGTTCATCAACAACTGCATACAATTGCCTTTTCACTTTCCTCCTTCACACAGAGCATCGAATATATAGTTTTTCTCTACTCCAGAACACGGTGGAACGATCGAGTATGACGCAATTAAATTCGTCATCATTGTCTTACGTCATACAACATTCTTTTCAGTCCAAGAATTTTCTCAGCTGTCTACATTTATCGCGAAGTTTCGATCGACAGTAAACAAACAAATCTAGAGAATTCTCCAATAATATCCACTAATGAAAATTATCAACGTTATACAAAGCTTCTCCTAACAACAATGCAAACTCAAATCAAAGGTAAATACACTCTATTATTGAATACTTTGCAAAGCGAAACGATTAGATCTATCGTGCGCGTTTCAGACATACTATCCTTCGCGTTTCAACGTAACATAACCCCCCACTCAAGAAGAAATTTACCCATTTTCTTTCCACAACGTTGAAACGTAATGCACAAACAAAGTCCAGAATTAAAACTTATTTCAGTCTGTCTGAATACTGTCAATGTGCTCAGGTTATCTACACAGAGTCAATGGTTTTCATCTTCAGGTCTGTCTGGATATTGCCAATGTTCTCAGTTCATCCACATAGTCAATGTTCTTTACTCACACACTCTGCTGAGAAAGTCTGCACCAACGATTCTACTCGTATGTTAAAGTTCTGCAAGTACATAGCCCATCTCATGATGCGACTGTTCACAAACTTGGCAGAGTTCAAGTAGGTTAGAGGCTTGTGATCAGTCTGTAGCACGAACTTCACTCCTTGAAGGTACAGTTCGAACTTCCGGATTCCCCATTTGATGGCGAGGCACTCTTTTTCCATGGTCGAATAATTCTTCTCGGCCCTCGACAGTTTTTTGCTGGCGTACCTGACCGGAAATAGTTTCCCTTCGTGTTCTTGCATCAGTATGGAACCGATGCCTTCGTCCGCTGCGTCTGTTCTTAAGACGAATTCCTTGGAAGTATCGGGCAGTCGTAGCACCGGATCCTTCGAAAGGAGGTCGCGCACAGTCTGGTATGCCTTCTCCTGAAACGGTCCCCACTGCACTTGGTTCGGACAGCCTTTCCGTACCAGGTCCGACAAAGGTGCTGTGATGGCTGAGTAGTTCGGTACGAACTCCCTATAATACCCAGCCAATCCCAGGAAAGACCGCACTTGCTTCTTCGTTTGGGGACGTGGAGCGCTCAGAATCTTGGTGACATTTTCTAGCAGAAGCCCCTTTTGTCCTTCTTTCAGCGAATGGCCGATAAAGTCGACGTTGTCAGTCCCCAGAATGCACTTACTGGGTCTCACGGTCAGGTTAGCTTCTGTTAGACGGTGAAACAGCTCCCTCAAGGTCTGCAAATGCTCTTCCCAGGTGTGGGTGTGGACTAGCAGGTCATCCCAGTAACACACGACGTTGTCCATCCCTTTGAGCATCTTCCTCATTCCTCTCTTCAGGGTAGCTCCGCTGTTGACCACGCCAAAGGGCATCCTTAGGCACTCGTACGTCCCATCAGGAGTTATAAAAGCAGTCTTTGGTATGTCCTGTTGACGCACGGGGACTTGCCAG
This sequence comes from Oncomelania hupensis, assembly GCA_036898135.1. Classification (NCBI taxonomy): domain Eukaryota; kingdom Metazoa; phylum Mollusca; class Gastropoda; order Littorinimorpha; family Pomatiopsidae; genus Oncomelania; species Oncomelania hupensis. The sequence goes on along the minus strand of CM072512.1, from coordinate 70,084,176 downwards.
TAACACTTGCTGAGGTCAATCTTCGAGACTATTTTGCTCCCCGATAATTGGCGGAAGAGGTCTGCTGCGATAGGCATCGGCTCGGGGTCGAAGACGGTGATCTTATTAACCTTTCTGTAGTCGATGCATACTCTGTTGCTCCCGTCCTTCTTCTTCACGACGCCGACAGGGGACGCGTAGGGGGAACTGGACTCCCTGATGATGCCCATCTTCAGCATTTCATCGATGTCTTCCTTCAAGGATTCACAAGCCTTGAAAGGGATCGGGATGGGTTTGGATCGAACGGGATTATTTGAAGTGAGGTGGACTTCATGTTCGACCAAAGTTGTAGAGCCTGGGACATCGCTGAAGCTATGGGGAAACTCGCCCATAAGGTCCTTGAGCTCAATCTTTTGACCTTCCATCAAGCCTGGTCCAAGCTTAACTTCATCGATGCCTTCTTTGCTGTGGAAGTCTCCCAGGTCCAACAGTTCCTCGCTGTCAAAGCTGTCGTCGATCACAGCTGCTGTGGCTGCGTGCACAGTCTCTGATGGCCTTTCCACGTACAGTTTAAGGAGGTTGGCGTGGTATATCTTGGAATGCTGGCCGACCGTCACCTTGTAGTCGTTGATCACCACCACGGTCTCCACTTCGTACGGGCCTTTCCACTGCATCAGCAACTTTGTGTGGTCGGTAGGTAGCAGTACCAGTACTTTGTTGCCAGGTTTGAACTTCCTGTTCACAGCCCTACGATCATAGTAGTGCTTTCCACAGGCCTGGGATTTCTTCAGGTTTTCTCTGGCTATCTCGAGAGTCTGCTCCAGCTTCTCCCGTAGCTCAAACACGTACTGGTAGCTGTTCTTTACTTCTGGGGTCTCTACTTCTTTCGTCCACAGTTCTTTCAGGATGTGCATCGGCCCTCGGATGGTTCTTCCGTACAACAGTTCGAACGGAGAGAAGCCGGTGGACTCCTGCGGTACTTCTCTGTAGGCGAAAAGTAAGGCGTTGATGTAGCAATGCCATTGTCTGGGCTGCTCGCTGCATAGTTTCTTCAGGGTGGACTTCAGCGTAGCATTGAACTTTTCGACAAGCCCGTTGCACATCGGGTGGTAGGGTGTCGTAGTCAAATGCCGAATGCTCAGCAGTCTGTTGACCTCCTTCATGCAGTCAGAGACGAACTGCGTCCCGAGGTCTGTCAGAATTTCTTCAGGCACTCCAAGTCTACTGAACATGCCCACCAGTGCCTCTGCCACAGTTTCAGTGTCAATCTTCTTCAGTGGCACTGCTTCTGGGTACCGAGTCGCATAGTACACTAAAGTCAGTACCCACCGATGACCTTCTTCACTCGGAGGTTTTATTTCGCCGATTAAATCCAAGGCCACCCTCTTGAAAGGTCGGTCGATCAAAGGCATCCTCTGCATAGGCACTTTAGGGACCTTTCCTCGAGGTATGGTCTTCTGGCAAATATCACATGATCGGCAGAAACGGCTGACGTCCGCATGAAGTCCTGGCCAGTAGAATACCGCCTGGATTCTGTCTGACGTCTTCTTGTTGCCCAGGTGACCTCCTATGATTGAGTCATGTGCTACTTCCATCACTTGGCGCCTTATGGGTAACGGTACCAAGACTTGACGTAGTGGTTTACCTCCGTTGACCCTCGGGTGCTGGAAGATTCTGTACAGGATCTTGGCCTTCACCTCAAAATAGACCGTGCCACTGCCCTTGGTCACGTGGTCTTGGCGGTTCCTGTACTTGTTTAAAGTGCTATCAGCTTCCTGGAGCTGGATCAGCTTATCTCTGTCCACGATGGCAGCTTTGGAGCTGTCGGCGACCTTCAGTGCCGTAGACGTCTTGTCTCTCTTGGCCTGGGCCGTGGTAGTAACGGCACCGACGATCTCTGGTCGCCAGGGCTGAGCCGGAGTAGCCATATTGTCCCGTAGCAGCTCTGTAAGGTCTCCATCGGGAAACGGCAATGGATCCTCCTCCACAACTTCGACACGTTTGGTTGAGGCAGGACTCCATTCTGAATCGGGGTCGTCGGGTCGTCTCGCGCCGTCGATATTCCCGATCATCAAGTCATATAGCGGCTTCTTCAGGCAAACCGCTTCTACTTCGCCTATGTATAAAGGGGTGCTGACTTGAATCTTTGCAACAGGCGCTTTCACACATTTGCTGTCGGCCATGAGTGTCCATTTAGAATCGCCAGTGAACTGTTCTTTAGCGATTAGGTCTTCTCTGACGATGACCCCACTGTAGCCAGAGTCTCTTATAACAGTCACTACATGATTTCCGACGCGTCCCTTGGAAACAGGCATGTTCTGGACGGTCACAGCTGCGCTGGCGACGACGGGGATAGATTTCCCGTTGGCAAGGAGAAGTTGGCCATCAGTCATGCACTCTTGCACGTCCGCAGGAGTAGCTGTGCGCTCGGTCTCACTCGGAAGAATGACGCTCCCGCCGCACACTTGATGGTCAGATCTACTGGTTTGCCGTTGATTGGAGAACCGCCTCTGCCGGCTGCCCGCCGCTGCATTGTCCGTACTGCTCCGCTGTCCGCTATACTTTTGTTTTGAGGAGTTACATTACATTACATTACATAATTGTTGCTTTAGGTCCAGCGGACTCTTCCGAGCCAAATCAGGACCGGACAACCCCCAATCCGCACAAAAGAATCTGCTGAAACAACCCTAGTGGGAAAACTGAATGCCCTCCACCAGCCAGTCACTTTACAATAAAGACATCCCACGCAGGGGACGGCTGAGGCTTCACCCCAACTTATCGAACCCCCGTTTACAAAAACAAAATAGAATACAAACATCATTATAAATTATCAGCAAAACACATACATATAAAATGCCTACAGTGCTAAATAATAACATCATAGGAAGCCCTAGTGACCACTTGGCAGAAAGCGTCCAATATTCCCAAGCTGATCCAACAGACCTCATACACAAACAAGGAGTCTTGTCCCGGAAGAGTTTTCAAGAAAAAAGGTAGGAGACTGGTCTAGCGAAGAAGACGATAGTATAGCAGATTGATAGAACAGAGAAGGAATGAGAAAGAGCAAATGAGAAAGACAGCGACAGTGGGAATTTAAAGCACTAAATTTCCAGAAAGTGGGGATACTATTTATACTGAAACCCCCGGCACCCCAACGGGGGATTGAGGACAGTTAGCAGGTCTGTGGTCCGTAGCGTTGCAGGTGAAACAGCCTCTTGAATGCCCTTCCCTGGGAGGTGGCGTGGAGTCCGTCTGTCTCTGGCTCGTCTGACTTCCCTGGATCTGGTTCCCATGGTTTCCAGTCTTCTGAAAATGTTTCGTCGCGTTGGGTGGCCCCAGGGTCTTCCCGTGAGCGATGAGATATCTTTCAGCAGCCTCAGTCACATCTTTAAGCGTCTGCAGCTTTTGTAGTTCTAAGTGGGTCGCCAGGTCCTTGTGACAGGCATTGAGAAATTGTTCCTTCACGATCAGGTCATGGAGACTGTCGTAATACTTCCTTTCGCCTGATAATTCCACCCACTTGTGTAGATATGACGACAGGCGCTCCACAAACTGCTTTGGCGTCTCGTCTGACTTAGGCCGGCATTCACGGAAGCGTTTACGGTAGTCCTTCTCTGTGAAGTTGTAGCAATGCAATAGGGCCTCTTTCAAGACGTCGTAGTTTTTCGCGTCATCATTCGACAGTCTGGTATAAACTTCCAGTGCTTGCCCCGTCAGAAGTGCACTTAGTCGAATCGCCCAGTCTTGAGGTTGCCAGTTAGAGCATTTGGCAAATCTTTCAAATCTCGCCAAATAACTGTCAATCTGGTCCTTCCCGTCGACGAACGCCGGCAATTTTGGAGCCGTATGGTCGCTGATGACTTGTGACGCATGCTGATTGTTTTGGATACGCGCCAACTCTAGCTGGTACTGACGCTCAGCCTCTCTTTCCTCTCTTTCTTCTTGGCGACGCTGCGCTTCGAGTTCTCTTTCTTCTCGGCGACGCTGTTCTTCTCTTTCTTGACGCCGCTCTTCTAATTCTCGTTCTTCACGGCGATGCTGCTCTTCTAATTCTCTCTCTTCACGGCGACGCTGCTCTTCTAATTCTCTCTCTTCACGCCGACGTTGTTCTTCTTGTTCTCTTTCTTGTAATCTCTCCTGAGATTTGACGTGCTCCGTCAGCTGCTTGCCTTTTAGATTCATTTCAATTCCTTTCTGCCAGAAATCAGCCATCTTGATGCTTTTCTGGAAAGTTCTTGACTGTTCTGTATCTTTCTAGAATGTTCTAGAACAGCACGCTTTCTGCAGTAGCGATGATGCTTGTCACTTGTCGCCTTCGCTGACGCAGGCTCCGCTGTCCTCGCCGTATGCGACGCTGCACCACGCTGGTGTTGATGTATACGCTCCTGTGCTCAAGTAGACGCGACGTCCGCTCGTCGCTCTCTGTAATGCTGGCGATGTAGCTCCGAGACTGTCCCTCGACGTAGTCTTGCGGCAGCCACGTAGTCCTGCTTTGTTGTTCGCTCACGAAGCAACTCTTCGGCGACTACACGCCCTTGCAGTCAACCCGAATCTATCGGGGATGTAGTCCCAGTATGTTGGCCCCTCCCGACGCAACTTGTTGGCGGCTACCCTCGATGACTGCCTCTCGTAACGTTGACTCGCTTGTTGTAGCAGTTGAACCCTTGGCTATGGCGTGAATATCGGCTTGGCCCCCCCAAAATGTTACACTCGTTGATGGTGTTTTTCTATCAGTAGTTGATTCAGCCCCAATGCTGAAGTCCTGATGAGTGTAATCGGATTCGTTTATCCACGCAATGCGTTCAATCAGCAACAAGGCACGGAGTCGTCGTATGAAATTTTCAAACTTTATTCAGCGTTCATCAACAACTGCATACAATCGCCTTTTCACTTTCCTCCTTCACACAGAGCATCGAATATATAGTTTTTCTCTACTCCAGAACAGGGTGGAACGATCGAGTATGACGCAATTATAACCAATCACAAATAAATTCGTCATCACTGTCTTACGTCATACAACATTCTTTTCAGTCCAAGAATTTTCTCAGCTGTCTACATTTATCGCGAAGTTTCGATCGACAGTAAACAAGCAAATCTAGAGAATACTCCAATAATATCGACTAACAAAAATTATCAATGTTATACAAAGCTTCTCCTAACAACAATGCAAACTCAAATCAAAGGTAAATACACTCTATTATTGAATACTTTGCAAAGAGAAACGATTAGATATATCGTGCTCGTTTCAGACATACTATCCTTCGCGTTTCAACGTAACAGCCTTGTTGACTTGTGTTTCAGCGTGTTTAGAGAATTTTAACTCGTGATCTATTTGAATGCCTAAGTCCCTCTCCATATGAGTGTTCCAACTGAACCTAATTAGTGCTGTTATGTGTTCTCATGTTGTAGGTTCTGTTTTCGTTGCTACTTCCTAGATGGAGCACGTTGCATTTACCAGCATTGAACTTCAGCTGCCATTTGTCCGCCCAGCTGACCAAACTGTCCAAATCCCTCTGAAGCCATTCATGTTCTTTGGCTGGACCATAGACCTTGGTGTCATCTGCATGCTGCACACACTCTTTACAACCTGTGGGAGATCGTTGATGAATATGACGAAGAGGACTGGCCCCAGAATGCTCCCTTGAGGGACCCCGCTGGCCACTTCCGCCCAGACAGATCTGCTCCCATTAACTTTAACACGCTGTGTTAGCCCGACCAGGAAGTCTCTAATCCAGTCATGCAAGTTTCCCCCTATCCCGTAGGCTCTCAGCTTCTCCAAAAGTCTGCAGTGTGGCACTGAGTCAAACGCCTTGGCGAAGTCCAGGTATATGGCATCAATGTCGCCTCCGTCCTGGTGGCCAGCGGAAGGCGTGGTCCTTGGTGCCCCGGGCGACGACTGATCCGGTATGAATGGTTCTTTTCATCATACTCTTGGGCAAGAGAGACCTCGTGGGGCCCAATCCTAGATCCTCTCCATGCTGTTGGCCACAGCCGAAATCCACAAGTACAGTCTAGCTCGCCTTGGCCCTTAGCACGTGGTCGTTGAACCTTTAGTAACGTGAATTAAGTTCCTCCCTCCTGGCCGGTGACTTCTGGGCTCAGTGATGCCGTGCTGACTGTAGTGTGGGTATCTGAGGTGTAGGCCTATGGGTGGTGTATGCACGTCCACATTCAAGTGTCATTTAGGAACACACACCAGTGGCAATTCAATTGCTCTCCGAATTTAATTCCATTCATCTCGTCTCTTCCATTACCCATCATACATCTGCCTCAATCTACTATTTAACATTGACAGGGAAAACAATTACCATACTATATACAAAATGTGTATATCCGGTCGTCTGCTGCGACACTACACTGACATCACCCTTAATTGTTAGTCACGTTGGGTCTATTCTATTCAGTGCCCTAGCCCACAGGACATAGATTATTAGTCAGTTCTAATTTTTGTACATAATTATTTGTAATGATTTATATTCTCTGTTATGCACTTTTGTTTCATTAAAACAAAAAATTCTGTCATTTCTTCCTGAAGAAGCTAGCAAACATTTTACAAGCGGTAAAAGGCATGAAAAATAAAGTAAAAATCTGTTGTTTCTCTCTCTCTCTCTCTCTCTCTCTCTCTCTCTCTCTCTCTCTCTCTCTCTCGTATGGGTGTGTGTGTGTGTGTGTGTGGGGGGGGGGGGGGGTATGCGTGTGTGTGTGTGTGTGTGTGTGTCGTGTCTGTGAAATCGGTCTGTAAAACGTTCTCAATTTCTTTCACCTGTAGAGTGTGGCCAGTCCGGAAACGTTTCCATCACGAGCATGCGTAAAGCTCTACCGTTTTAAAGCACATGCGGAAAGTGTGGATTGTCTACTTTTTCCTGACGTCTTCAACAAACACTGGCTGCATCGACCTTATTTTTCGTGCAAATTAACGGGTTTAACAATTAACGTACAGGTGAGCTCGTGTAAATATGTTGTCTGAGAAGGAAATTGGCGTTTTGGTTTGGATAGCTCGCAGTTTATACCGGTGTGTATTTGTTTACTAAGTCTATTAGTATTACTGTATTAGCATTACCCCTTGAGGCTTGACACAACCTCCAGAACCTTTGGAATGGAAACAAGTGCAGAGAAGACCAAATGATGACCAACAACACCAATGAGATCAACACGGACATCAAAGTCAAAGGCCTCAACATAGTGCATAGCTTCAAATAGTTAGGAGCCATTGTATCAAACAATGGGTCCCGACAGAAGTTCTCTCTGACTCTAGGATCGCACAAACAACTGCTGCCCTGACAAGGTTGAAGCCCATTTGAAAAGACAGGACCATCAGTCTACATTCCAAGGTAAGGGTGCTGCGCTCCCTTGTCATCTCCATCTTCCTATACGCTTGCGAAACATTGACCCTCACAGCAGACCTACAACGAAAAATACAAAACATGGGAGATGAGGTGCTATAGTCATAGAACTTCGTGGCATTTCCTATACCCAGCACTTCACGAACGACAAAGTCCGACAGACCATCAAACAAGCCATTAGACGATGACATGTCACAGTGGTGAAGAAACGGAAACTCTGATGGTAGTGACTAGTGGTACGGCCACGTCACCAGATCATCAGGCCGTGCAGAGACCATCCTGCAAGGCACAGTGCAAGAAGTTGAAGAAGAGGGAAAAAGGGTTGTGAGGACAACATTAAAGATAGGACTATTTGACACTGAGCGACGCCATGAGGGTTGCTGAGGACAGAGAAAGATGGAGTACGCTGGTTAAACGATCATCTGTGGTGCCCCTGCAACCTCCGAGGGATAAGTATAGGATAGGATTTGTGGTTTAGCAAACAACGATAGTACAAGTAAATCAAATCCATAGTTAAATCAACCAGAAGCAAACGGAAAGCTTTGAGTACGATTTTTCAAACGTTACTTGAGTAGAGACGAAGTAAGTGACTCTGACGGCAATATCTTTCCAATGTCACCATGTGCATTTTCACATTGATAACAAGTTATTTTTGCAGGCTTCCAAAATTGAATGATAGGTAAGACACTGAAAATGACAGCTGTGAACAATATGGCAAATAATCCATTAAAAAAATTATTGCAGGAAACTATAGAAGTTAATTACTACTAATATAAAAGGCCTGGTTAATGCTCCTTGCATTCAACTAACTATTTCCAAGATAACCTGGTTGACATCCTAGCTAGGCAGATTTAGTTTTCTTTCTCAGTATATTCCAGCGGTGCAAGGCATCCATTTTACCTCTGGCCCAGTTGAGCAGAGGTCTTTTTCTAGGATTCTCTAGTACTGAGCAAAAATACTTTAACTTTGGAACCACTGAAAAGCTTTCTATAAAATGTGGAGATGTTTTTCTGGAATGATTCATCAGGATCATCAGAATCATTTCTAATGGATAGAACCATTTCTGACTCCCCATCGTTGAAAAATTCAATCTATATATATATTTTAATAAATATATATTATTAATATATATTATATATATAAAATTATTATTATTAAAATATTAAAATCAAACAAAAGTATAAATCGTGTGACTGTGTTATTTCTTACATTTTTCACAATGGCACTTAGTCATAGTAGAGAGTGTAGTTATTACTTTCATAGTCTTTGAACAGCTTTCAACACATAACTACTTCCATGAAATTTTACACTTTTTTTTTTACACCGCACGCACCAAAATCCAGAAATATGGACCCTCATGGCAGACGTGCAACGAAGGATACGGGCATGGAGATGGTGTGCTACAGAATACTTCTGGGCATTTCCTGTGCCCTGCACATCATCAGCGACGAAGTGCAGCAGTCCATTGGACAACACATTGACATGCTCACAGTGTTCAAGAAACGTGAACTCATATTGTGTGGCCACATCACTGGAGCATCAGGCCTTGCAAAGACCATTTTGCAAGGCACGGTGCATAGAGGCGCGGGGTAAGAGGGAGACAGAAAAAGAGGCGGTAGGACAACATTCGAAAATGGGCTGGCTTGACATTGAGCGAAGCCATGAGGGTTGCTGAGGACAGAAAAGACGGAGTACACCTGGTTAAACGATCATCTTTGGTTCCCCAACGACTTTTGAGTTATATAGGATACGACAAAATCTTAATTTATTATGCATAGGTTACACATGATTTAATATAAAATTTACAGATCCGATTATTGGTCACAAATGTGAATGTTACATTTTACATATATATAAAAATTTATTTATAACTGTTGTGTATGATAAATATTAATTTTGATTGATGGTGTTTGTTCTACAGATAGTGCGAAGGAGCATCTGGAAATATTTGTAAAGATTTATCATGGCTGTTTCCAATGGCGCTGGGAACGAACAAAGTGACCTTGAAAAGCGGATCATCAAACAAGTTGAAGTATAATTATAATATACATGTTTTATTTACATGCATGCAACCTTTTTTTTTAATGTGTTGTTTTTAAACTATATGTTAACATGGGTGGCCCTCTCAAAAAAAACGTTGCAGCCACAAGACCAGTGTAGCCCAAAACCTATGGTGCATTTGATGGGTGTATTGGCGTTGTTTCTGGCACTTCTCAGTCCAGGACATGAACATCAAGATCTTGAAACTGTTTGCGGTAGAATGCATGGGTACACAGGCTAAACCCCGGTTTATACTCCCATCTGAAGGAGTTTACTAACCCCGGTTTATACTCCCATCTGAAGGAGTATACTGTACTAATACCTTACTCCCCCTTACCCTGTCCTCACCCTCCATTGTCCATTGTATTTTCCCCACTCCTTAAAATGCTTAACAAGAAATTTTTTTTTAAATCCTTAGAATTTTAAAATGGAAATGAGCACACTGCTTAGATTTATTGCAAATGGGTAGCCATGTATTGTATCGCCCTAAAACGAAAAACCTTTCGAGGAAGTTTTTTACGGGTTCTTTATCTTACCGTCTCTGCTACTGATATTTTTAGCTCCAGAATGTTACCTTTCTAGCTTGGCTTGTAGCACAAAAGCTACAGAATTTATTCATTTAAAAAATATACTTTTGACAGAATTTTGTTGTGAGCTTATTTTTTTAATGGGGCAACATTCACTTTGAATGTTAAAAGATTTGTCGATGGGGCATGGTCAAAATGGGTCCCTTTAGTTTAACCCTTTGAACCCTGGATGCCCCACCAATTCTGAGCCCCATCCCCTGGGCTCCCAGGAGAAAAATGGCATTTTTACTATTTTAGCATGCTTTTAGTAAAACAACGAAAACATAACCAAAGTGTTAGACAACCCAAAGTACTTCAAATGTCATCTCTTCATCTTCATTATCATCCCACAATTGATCGATTACTTCCTGAGTTGTGTACAGTCGCTTAGCGACGCTTCCTTGATTTGTAGACCTTCGTTTCATGACGCAAAATTGAGTAAAAACCGTCACAAAAACACGCACTGTGCTGCACTAGAGCGCTGACATTTTGCTAATAACCCTCAATAACCCTATTCCAAACAGCAAGTACTAGAAAGAACAGTAAGCTGTGTACGGACCGCAAGATTAACGGTAAGGTTATGAGACCGATTTATCGGTCTTTCGGGGCACAGCTGTTTAAGGGCTAGACCGATATATCGGTCTTTCGGGTTCAAGAGGTTAGGGAGCATGTGGTTTAAGGTTTTGACAGTCTAGTTAATATTAATATCAGAGGTGAATTACTTTTGCGCCAAGATATAGGGCAGCTGTAACGGAAGTCAAAACACATTTTAGTGTATGTATTTTGGCATGGCTGTTCAGACATCAATATTTCAATAAAATTGAACGTACCCATTTTCCTACTTGTGTTCTTGTTCTACTTTAGCAACACAACTACAGAAAAACGCTAATGGGTAATGGGGTGTGACTTTAGCATACTCTCCAACAAAATGTTTATGTTATGACACCATGTTCAAAGTTTTCTGTACAGTTTTAAACCCTTTTCTTGGTATGTCATGACAATTGTAAAATATGTTCTCTTCTATTCTAACAATTTATGTTGGTTGTGTTTTGTTGCAGTATTATTTTGGGGACATGAATTTGCCACGGGACAAGTTCTTGCAAGAAAAGATCAAAGAAGATGATGGGTGTATCCTTTAAAACCTTGACTGCCAATCTTTTATACAAACATGTCCACGTCTGAAAGTAGTATGCTAATGTTATATTATGTACAGGCAGCCTCTATGTAAGCCTGCCGGGAAAGCGGTCTTCTGGCCTTTAGAACTCGATTTTCACTTGACGTTTTACAGTAGAAAATGTTCATAAATAGTGTACAAAATATATTCTCAATAAAGATCTGTTCTTTGTGTGTTGCTTTCTCTTGTCTAAATTAGTGTGTGTTACTTATTAAATTAACACTGATGCTAAATCTAAACCATCCGATTGAGATTTTGGCAACGCTTGTCGCTGGCCGTAGCCACTAACCTCGGCGACGAACTGAGAGCACGTTTGGAAATTTCCACAGAGATACGAATCGGTTTCATTCACAAAATGCAAATTAGGTCGGTCATACACACGGAACTCTACCCTTTGTTTACGTATAATTTTTTTTTAATTTAAATAAGAAATACTTGGTTAAAATGACGTGTGAAAAAGAAGGACATTTTTGAACGAAGATATCCGTTTACCTACTGAACAGAAATTATACTAAAAAGATGAGCTAGAAAGCTTGTTTTTTTACGGTTTTAATGGTCTAAGGGACTTATTTAATATTCATGATGACGCGGACCTCGAGCCAATCAAAGCGAACTACCCGGTGCGTTTTCTACGTCACATTTCATTGAAGAAAATGGCAACGCGAGCGTGTTCTGTGAACGATAGCGGTGAATGTTTTGCTTCGATTGTCTTCAGTATGAAGGCTATTCTTGGTGAGTACTGCATTTCTTTATTGCTGCTGGTTTTATTTGTCTACAGCAGTTCGAAGTTTTAGATGAAAGAAGAAATTAAAATAGTTGTAGAAGGTTTTCCGAGTGAAGCGTCTCACGTTTGTTAACAACAAGCATGGTAGAACGACTGCAACATCGCGCGACTTGTAATTTTTCTTGCGCAAAAAAAAGTAATAGAATCACTGTAATGTCAAAAAATATCACTTATTTTAACCCTAAGCTGTACTTACAAACGTATATCTTCAAGGATGGCTTTTAATATTGTAAAAATAGAACGCTACATCCAACCGGATGTGGCTGCTGATAGTTCGAGAATAGGCCTACTGCAGACCTGTGCACATCTACGGATTTTCCGTATTTTCTCCGATTTTCATGAGCAGAATACGGATTACTTATTAAAATTCTATTAAAATTCCGAAATTCTGATTTTTTTACTTGAACTGTCGTTACAGCTTGCTACTGAAAATTTTTAAAAACTATTGAAATTTGGTTTGTTTGCTACTGATGAGCATTTTGAGTGTGCACAGGTCTGCTACTGTCATCAACAAAGCTACAAGCTAGCCTAGTAGTAGTAGGTGTAGTTGATGTAGACCACACACTTGTTACTCAATGCAATATCAAGATTGTTTTGACAAATTTACTCGATATAGAAGCACTTTAGTCAATGGTTTATTGGACTAATTAAAATTAAAATTTGTTTTCTAAGATTGGGACTTGTGTCATGAAGTAATATTTGTTGATCAATCTAATCTATAAGGACTTTTCTAATGTTATTATTTTGCGATCCTTAGAACTATTAATGATGAAACAGCACATCTATGTTTATATATGGCGTGATGTCAAAAGGTGCTCAAAGCAATACTAGCTATGCATAAACATTCATAACTAGTTTGTTATTACATATTATTGTTAAAAATTTAGAGATTTTTGAAGCATACATATTTTACTTGAGAATCTGAGCTGGTCATACGCATGGAAACAATATTTTAGGTTGTAAAAAAAAAATATTTGTGAACTTGGGGTGGAAATTTGCTGTGCAAAATGACATGCAAAGAGGGGTGCTTGACATTTCATCAAATATTTGCAAATAAAGGTGTCATATTCCTGCTAATGTTACTGAAAACAACAAGTAACATAGTATTCTAAAGTTTGTTGCAGCTTACACCCAATACTGCTGCATAATTATGGAAATATTGGCTGCAGAAATCGTGTGACATTTGTGACACATTTTTGTCACACACCTGTCATACTAAAAAAAATTCCTGCCATGAGTCTAAAAGTTGGATTGGAACAGCTTTGATGGTGTTATATGTACTCATTATTAGCTTCAATAAAAAGTACAATATTGTAAATTAATTGCAGTAGTTAATAAAATATGCCCAACTCAAATATTTTTGTCACACCGTCACAAATGTCACTTCACTTCTTACCAAGAAAACCAAACGGCACCCATATTTCAATCTACATTTTTTGTAAACCGGATTTTCAGTAGTTCAAAGGCGAGCACTCCATTTCATGTGCAAAAATGGAGGGAAACGAGAACGGTGAGTGCAAGTTGTTTTGTCACACTTTATTTCTTATGTTTCGTATGTCACAAATGTCACTTTTTGTCACAAATGTCACAAATATGTGTAATTTAGCTAGGATAGCTTGTGAATTTATTTAACTTGACACTTAAACATTAAAAAGGAACTATTAAAACGAGAAATTGTGCACTGATATCATTCAAACATTGCCTCCGGCAAAAATATTTTGTTTGTTAAATTTGTGACAGAACAGCTGTATTTTAGTCACATGTCACAAGTATCACAAAGAATTGAAGTTCTGATTGTCCAAGCACTATTAGTTGTGGTTGTTGGCTAATCATATTACTAGCAGTTATTCATTTCAGATTAACTTATCAAAGGTTTCATTTACCTATAATTTGAACTGTAAGTATGTTATACTGTGACATTTATGACAGCCATCAGATGTGACAAAAACCTAAGCTGTCTTGTAGTAACCCATGTTATTTTACAAGTATACCTGGGAAGTGGACAAGCAAGACTATGTGTGTCAGGTTTGTAATGTACATTCTTTTGCTATTGCTTTTGTTACTGTATGTTTAAAAAATAAACACTCATGCATATCTGATCACAGTCATCTTACATTTTGCTGTGTCCAGATGTGATAGGAGAAGAATATAGGCTTAGAGAGAATTCACTCTTGTGATTAAAATCTGCAATTGTTTATTAGTAGCATAGCAGATAACTTTTGTAGTCTGAATGTTGTTGCAGGTCAAAGACTGCAAAAATTGACAAATTCAGATCAGTTTTATGACCACGAACAAACAAAACCTGTACTATTGGCCAGGAGATGTTGATTTGCCGTGGGAGCCTGCCACTACATTTTTCAGGCGTGCCATGCTGGTCAACCTTGTTAATGTTCTCGATGAGCAACAATCAACAAATAGAAAGCAACAATTTCGATTTTTTTTATGATTTAAATTAATACCTAAATTCGTTTTAGTCATGATAGTACTGTTACATAGTTTGTGTACTTGTTTAAGAAGATGGTTTGCTGATTTAATTGCTGTTTACCACATTTATTGTAGCCTTTATTTGTGGATTAATGTTGTGAATCGAATGTGTAAGAGCACTGTTACTTAGGTGTATCTTTGACCTAGTATTTTATCCAGGTTTTAATTCTGTATAAATAATTTGTTACAAGACATGTCACAAATGTCACATTTAACAGTCGAAGTTGTTTTTAACAAGGTAAAAGAATTTGCTGCTTGGTGTTTGCAGAATTACAATGATTGACATTACATTTATATGTTTTGTGGGGCTTTCATATATCTTTTAATATAGTTCTGTTTTTTAAACCATTACATTTGTGACATGTGACCTAATGTTGAGACTATCGTGTGACAAAAAGTGTTACACATGTCGCATAAAATATAATTATTTGTTTTGGCAGATGAGCAAAGTTGCTGTAAAGTGCAGAAATATATTTCTTAAAGTTACAGATTATTTGTGTGTAGTCTACTGTAATGTATTTTATTTTTTACTACATCTGCAGCTCTAAACGTGACATTTGTGACATTGAACAAAAAGTGTTAACATCTTGTGACAAAAAAGTTTAACAAATGTCACATTTAATCGCTCTCATGTTAAGTTACTGGGATGCAAATCTCATATTGTTAAATTTGCATTAGAAAGGTGTGTGTTTCTTTGCTACATTTTAGTTTACAGATATTATTGTTACCTGAATGTGTTAAAGGTGTGCATGTGACATTTGTGACACTGTGACCAAAAATAACATTCTAGTCACACATTAAAGTCACAAATGTCACAGAATGGTTAACATGGTCTATGAGACAGCATCTTGTGCTTTTTTTGTATTGTCTCTGTGAATTGTGTGGTTGTCATAGTGGAATAAAAGACCTTATTGAATTCATTCTGGGATTTGTCTTTACTGTATGCAATTTGAAAATTTTCGTCTGTGACATTTGTGACTGTGACACAAAACAGGTTATTATTTTTTGTACCAAAACTAAACAAAACAGCAATTTTTGTTTACCAGAAGGTTAGGAAGCTTGCACAAACACAAAATAATGCAAAAAGAACAATTTTTTTGCATACCCTTGACAATTATTCAAGTATGTTTGCTTTTGTTTGTGTCACACGTCACAAATGTCACATTGTACATTTTTGTCTATAGCTTGTAAGAATATAACTCGCGCTTACAAACCCCAATGAAATAAGATGTCAGGGATGCTAAGCAATGAAAATACACCAAACAGTTGTACTTTATAGCACTTTCATTTTTGTATGCTGTCAAAGGCACCTTTTGACATCATGCCATATAGGGTTACTTTTTTTAAAGTCAACTTTGTTTCCTCCTCCAGGTGATGCCCACTTCCAAAGGATGAAACAAGCCCTTATGAAGTCAAGGAGAGGAGCTCCACCGAAAGTCAATTGTGTTGACATTCTACCTACAACTACTTTTGTGGCATTAGCCATTTTTTAATTTTATCATTTGATTCACATGTGTAAATATGCATGCGGTTGTTTTGAAAAAAAAGTCATAGCTACATGATTCTTAACTGTGATAATAACACATTGCTGAGAAAGTTTTAATTGTTTCACCCAGGTCAAGTCTGTCATGGTGTGGTAGCTTCTCTAAGCATACAACCGGAAAACTGCCTATTGCTTTTGATAGGCTTACATGTATAAATTTATGCTAAATCTAAATAAATAAAAATGTTTCCACATAAACATTAAAAAAAAAAACAACCAATGAAGACCTAAATTAACCTGATTAACAAAACAAACAAAAAAAGATGGAAAATAGGGATTTAAAAAAGTGGATTTGGTCTGCATGCAAATGTGGTTCAAAAAAACAAAAAAAACTTAAGCTTCTCTAAGCATTTTTTAATAATCAATGTTATTTACTAGTTTGTACAGTTTAAGGTTTGTGGTTGCATTAATTTTGAAAATATTGATATTTTATCGTTTAACGCAACGTTTTTACGCACTAAATCCCACATTTTTGGACAAATATCATCTTGTATTTGCTTGTCTAGCCATGTTTGTAATGCTAATATGTAGCCCTGGTTGTTGTCAATGATATAGTAAAATGTCAGCTAAGTATATCCAGTAGTTTTGGAGATATTGCCATTTTAGTAACGTTACGTTCAGTTTATGTGCTTTTTCCGCCTAACAAATTTGAACGAAAGGGCTTCCTAGCAGCTTAGTAACTCAAAATCTAATTGACCATTACCGAATAAAAGAAATATATGAATATTATGTATGTACTGTAATAAATATCTTCAGTTTCAAGACTGTAACTCTTTTAATATTTGTGTGCTGGCCTCTTGAAAATGCATGTTCGTGTTGTTTGTGCATCATTGAAACTGTGTTTTTGACCATTTTTGTCCACCTGTCACTTGTCTGTCATTCTCACAATCACATAGGTTTTTATTGTATTCTATGTCACACAACATTCTTAACAAGAAAACAAAACCCCAGCAATGTGTGTTGACTGTTGGTTGCATAGAGTGCACTCAAAGTAGGCCGCTCGTACACAAATGTTATACCGAACGCTACGATTAACACATTATCCTTGATATCTCTGGAACTAATAAAGATAATCACTTGATTTTTTTTAAATTTTACTTGGTTTAGTATGCTCTTTCAAATAAATTACTTTTTATGACATTAGTAACAACAAAAAAATTTAGTTGCCCATACATAGTTATATAGTTTCCTATGCTTTAAAAAAAAAAATGATGGAAATTGTACTAAGGCGTGCAACATACTGTTGCTCTGTATCATATTCTGAGAGATCAAAGTATCTTAACTTACATTCTCTTATTGATAGTATAGTAATAGGTGCTCTAATTCAAGTTTATGAATTTTTTTAATGAAATTGGTGACTTTGAGTTAACACAGCACTTTTATAAAATCAGGAATTCAAAAGCTAAGATTTGTAAATAACATTGCAATTCTAATTTGATAGAAATTGTTTTCTTCATTAACAGTTTCTTCACATTGGAATGTTCTACCATTAACACCTCACAGTTTAATGCATTTAAAAAAAAGGCAAGCCATCCAGATGTATGTTTACTAACACACAAAAACGATAAATAAGCATTTTTAAAAAAAGTGAATTTTCTTGAGGGTTTGAGTAGAATTTCATTTTAAAGAAACAAATTGAAAACATGGGCATGGGAAACATGAAACGTGGGAAAACCTTAAGCAGTTGCAAGCAAAAAATTATGTTTAAGCCAAATTTGAGATACAGCGCAAAACGTGTTTAGAAAAATGAAGTATAGCGACCTTGACCTTTGAGAAATGCAAATGCGTTGTGGCCAAATGGTCTAAGACAGGACTAACTTGCCTTGTCCACAGGCCAGAAACCAATGCAGACATGCCTACCCGTACGGAATTTCCGTATTTTTTCCGGAAATTTGAAAAACTCGGCAAGCGCTACGGAAAATACGGATATTTGTGTTACGGTACGGAAATTTTAAAAAATGATAAAGAAAAAAAATCGAAATCGTTGGCATGTGGTAATGCACCGCATTACCTTTTTCTGAAGGTTTAATGCCGCAATGCGCAGTTGCAGTGGAGACCTGTGACATCGAAGTTTCCGGTAGAGGCACACTCTGCCTCTGACACTCCAATTCCAGGATAATTATACGTGTCTCATAAATAGGGCAGGTGGGGGAAATATTCAAATAAAAACGAATAATCCCATATATGATAGATTAACTAAAACGAGAGTTAAACGATTGGTCAGAAGACCGGGGAACTCCTGCATAGTATCCTTGAGCCCCAGAATCTTAGCTAGTCAGTCGAATACGAACTATGAAGCTGCGAGGGTCAAACCATTGAACAAACTGCAGTGTCCGTCTATCTCCACCTCATCGAGAGAGTGCTAGAGACTAAAAGACGGTTTCACGAATCCCAGAGTCTACAGACCTGCCTACCGTTACGATTTAGGCGTATTTTGTTACGATTTTCAGCCCTTACTACGATTTTTACAATTTCCTTAATTTTACTACTATTTTCCGAACGCAAAAACTACACATTGTACGAAAACTTCCTTATAAGGAGATGCTTGACTCAGAACTGAAAACGAAGGCTTGTGATTAGACAAGAACGATCACGTGACCTGTTTGGGTCTAAGCTACAATAACTTCCGTTTGAACTACGACCGGGCGATTTGTGTTGTTTACAATCGATTTGCGCTTCATAAATGGAAAATCCAGACATGAATGGAGCAAATAATAAGCCTCATTCATCTGCACCATGCGAAAGAGTGTTTTCAACAGTAAGAAAGAATGCCACACCCCAGAGAGCTTCAATGGGGCAGGATACTGTGGAGGCACTCATTGTGCTAAAGTCAAGACCTGGGCACTTACTGGACAAGCATCAATATAGTGATCACCAACTGAGCAGCATTAAGAGTGCTTACTACAATTCTTTGAAGAAGTAAAAAA
The DNA here is from genome assembly GCA_036898135.1 of Oncomelania hupensis. Lineage (NCBI taxonomy): Eukaryota > Metazoa > Mollusca > Gastropoda > Littorinimorpha > Pomatiopsidae > Oncomelania > Oncomelania hupensis. The sequence continues at coordinate 70,065,336 of CM072512.1, read as the reverse complement.
TATATAAACTGTTTTTTGTGTTGTTTTAAAAAAAAAAAAATATTATTATTACTATTTACTTTTGCATCTGAATGGTGCTTTTCTGACTCATGTACATGAAAGTCATAATAATAAATTCAGACAGTTTATCTACTTTTTTTTTATTTCATTGTTGTGCTCAAGTCCACACCTCCTTATGAAAACTTTTTTTTTTAAATTTTCTTTTACAAATGAATTATGCTTTTTTTTTATTTTAGTGTACTATGTACATGAAAGTCATAATAATAATAATAAATTCAGACAGTTTATCTACTTTTTGTGTGTGGTAAATTCATTGTTTGCTTTCTATTTTCTTGTCTTGCTGCCTGTTTAATTTACTATTAACTGCAAATGTTGCAAGATTGTTAGTATTATTTGGTGTAGAAATATAATGAATTTAAAGACCGATAGATCGATCGCGGTGTGAATACGCTTTTTACAATTTTCCCTCAAAATGTTACGCTTTTTGTCCCAAGTCGTTACTCCTAAATATTTGGGGGGTAGGCAGGTCTGAGTCTAGAAGTAAGATAACTCTAGTAGTTTTGATATGTGTATGTTTATTTTATATTGATTGCCATGTATAATATGTTCATGATATATATAGTTACAGAAACCAATTATTGTTTCTGAGATGGTATGCATGTGGATTGATGTATCTTAGCCTTAAGATTCGGATCGAAATGTGCATATGGGAACCTTGCAGGTGTCTGATGCTATGGACACTTTGCAGAGGAGACCGCACAGTTTTATCTGACAAGAATATTGTAGCCAGAGTTCTGACTTCAACAGGTCAGCTCTGGGACGGTTTGTGGGGACAAACGCATGACGCTTGCTCCCGTGGTACAGAAGGAGATCAACAAAGATTCTACCTCTCCATGTCCGAACCTCACAGCTACAAGACTCATCCGACTCACCAGATTAACCTGAGAGGCAAGACCCCTCAGACGGACTCCAGCGTACGCCGACGCGATACAGCTAAGTTGCCCACAAATGCAAACTGAGTTCTTCCCTCGAGAAAACCTAGACGACCACTAGATCATTCATTAAACTACGAACATTCAAATCGTAGGCTTGCGTAGCATAGGATGAAGAAGACCTGCTGACAAACTTTCCCAGCACATCGAACTCTTAGAATTATTAATTTACCTGTTTAATGAAGTACATGTAAAAGTTGTGTTGAATATATTAAACGAGAAATTACCTACATACGACTGGTGTCATTCTATTTGTATTGTTGTGTAGCTATTAGTTTTCTTCTCTTGAGACATAATAATCTAGCCTTTTGCTTAGTAATCAGCGTTTCTCAAATTGAACCAAATGATACTAAAAAGCCCAAGAACAAATATAAATTTTATGTGGCCAAGCACCGTGATCTGTCTCTCACACTGCTCTGGAATTCTGGTAAAAGAACGATTTGATAGTGGTAGCCAAATACCCCTCTATCAATAAGTCTTACCCCCTAGTAAGATAAACGTATCTTTCCCAGAATATTATCACACTACCCCCCACACAAAATAAAAAATTTTCCCACGAAATGAGTTCTAAATAGTCCAAAAATTACAAACATTTTTTGTTGGTGGTGGTCCTCTGTCCGATGTCTGGACATGCAAAACTTGCAAGTGGATTAATAGAATTTATTTCAACTATCACAACCAAACTTGGTAAGATCCATGAGACCTCATAAATGATCAGTGAATTAATGACTTCACTTCATGGTCAAGGTCACAGGGTCAACAAATGTTAGTTAAAAAAATGACAATTTTTTTTTAGGTTATTAATATTGAACTTGTGATTTTTTTATGCATGATAGATATCGATGAGACATACATCCTATGCAGATTGGGTCCACCTCACTCCAAGAAGGTCACTGGAGCTCAGTCAGTTAGTATGGGTACTTTGAAGTGAACTTGACCCTAAACTATGAGATATAAAGTTCAAACTTGTCTTTAGAGATAGTAGATTGATGATAGATTGATCTTTAGTATATGTTCAGTTTTTGCGTTGATCTGGAAGGTCAAAGTCATTTTAGGCCATACAAAAACACTAAAAGAAATCTCATCATACAGTGGAATGGCTTTATATTTAACCCATACTCTGAACAAAATTTAGTTATTTGATCTTGCATGTGCATCAGAGGTCACATGAAGGTCAATGTCATTTTAAAATTAAGGTCACTGAAGGGTCAAGGTCACTGTTTTTGTGTGTGTGCGTGCATAACACAGCTTTTGCTGTAGTTTATTTGATGATACAATAGCCAATACGGCTGAGCAGTTATTGTTTTCTGTTAATAATCATCATGAGTGTATTTGGAGCTGGCGGATAAGGTCATCTCAAGGGCAAGAGCATCGAAAGATCGAAGCCAGTATTATTTTGCTTTTTAATGCCATCTTTTCTTCTTCTTTGTTTTGGACACTCATTTTCTTGTTAAATATTGCAAGTTCCATAAGGAGAATTAGAGTCATGTGGACTCATCAGAGTCTAGTTTTTGTTTACTTTTAAGTATACTACACAATTTTTAAGTGAAGAATTTCTTAACAGTTTTCTTTAACTGACCCCAAGGGGTAACTTTGGATGTCATGCTAAACTTCAACAGACTGAAGAGTATCTCAGATGACAAAGAGGTGATTGCCAAAGCCTTGAGAAAATCAGCATCAGGTTTGATGGAGGTAATTTCCTTAGCCCATTGTGTTTTGCAACATATTTTGAGGAGCACTTTCTGTTTACTGCTTTTTGTTTGCTATAATCTTTCACTTACAGTCCAGTTCTTTTTATCGTAACACTTGCAAAGGGTTTCCTAAAGAAACAATCTGCTCGATTAGAGAGCTTGCAACGTTATAAATCTATCCTCAACGTCAGGTTGGTAAAGGGTCGTTACTCTGCACATGCAAATCAAAATAGCTGCCCAAAATGCTATAAACTTGCTGTTTGGGGTTTATGCTGATCCTATCCTATACTATCCTATCCCGTAACTTGGAGGTCGTAGGGGCACCACAGATGATCGTTTAACTAGCGCATTCCATCTTTCCCTGTCCTCAGCAACCCTGATGGTTTCGCTCAGTGTCAAACCAGTCCATTCTCGAATGTTGTCCTCCCACCTCTTTTTCCGTCTCCCTGTTCTTCTACCTCCTTGTACTGTGCCTTGCAGGATGGTCTTTGCAAGACCTGATGATCTGGTGATGTGGCCATACCATCAGAGTTTCTGTTTTTTCACCACTGTGAGCAGGTCATCGTGTTATCCAATGGCTTGTGTGATGGTCTGTCGGACTTCGTCGTTGGTGATGCGCTGGGTATAGAAAATGCCCAGAAGTCTTCTGTAGCACTTCATATCCGTGCTTTGTATTGTTCGTTGTAGATCTGCTGTGAGGGTCCATTTTTTGCAAACGTATAGGAAGATGGATATGACAAGGGAGTGCAGCAGTCTTACCTTGGAATGTAGACTGATGGTCATGTCTTTCCAAATTGGCTTCAACCTCGCCAGGGCAGCAGTTGTTTGCGCGATCCTAGAGAGGACTTCCTTTTTTTTTTTTTTTTTTTTTCTTTGATTTATTTTTTCTTTGACATCAATACATTTGTATACAATGTTCATTTCAATCCGTTATATATGTCAAAGTATTTTATATAGACATACATATATAAATATAACATTACAATACAGATTAGCCAAATAGGTTACAATAATTAATTAGAGAGGACTTCCTGTCGGGACCCGTTGTCTGATACAATGGCTCCTAAATATTTGAACCTATGCACTGTGTTGAGGGATTGGCTTTGGACTTTGATGTCCGTGTTGATACCATTGGTGTTGTTGGTCATCATTTTAGTCTTCTCTGCACTTATTTCCATTCCATAGGCTCTGGAGGTTGTGTCAAGCCTCGTTCCTGGTGTTCAAGTTCTTGTTCCTCTCCAGCCAATCCATCAAAGGGACTGGCCTTGGACTTTGATGTCCGCGTTAATGCCATTGGTGTTGTTGGTCATCATTTTGGTCTTCTCTGCACATATTTCCATTCCATAGGCTCTGGAAGTTGTGTCAAGCCTCTGTACCAGGTGTTCAAGTTCTTGTTCCTCTCCAGCCAATCCATCAATGTCGTCCGCAAAACGAAGGTTGGAGATTGCTCTTCCCCCTCTGCCAACTGTGCCTTCGTGATCTGCAAGGGCATCTGACATGATGCGATCTAGGAAGATGTTGAAGAGTATTGGTGAGAATAGGCATTCTTGACGCACAGCGATTGTTGTTCTGAACCAGTTTCCGATGGCGCTGTTGTGTAGGACTGCATACAGGCTTTTGATGACTTCAATAATTTTAGGGCTGATATTGTACACTCTCATGGTTGCTCACAGAGCTGCATGCCAGACTCGGTCAAACGCGTTTTTGAAATTTATGAACACAGCATATAGGTGTTGTTGGTGCTGTAGGTATTTCTCGCAGATTATTCTGAGGTTGAAAATCTGTTCAGTGGTACTTCGCCCTGCCCTGAATCCTGCTTGTTCTTCAGCTATGATTTGTTCAGCTTGGGGTTTCAACCTGTTGAGTATTATTTTCAGGAGACCTTGCTGAGATGGCTGATGAGGCTGATAGTGCGGTAATTTTCACATTCCTGAAGGTTACCTTTTTGGGAAGAGTGATGACAAGCGACTGGGTCCATGGTGTAGGCCACTCCCCACTCTCCCAGATCTTGTTACAAATAATGGTGAGTGCATCAATCATCGCTTCTCCTCCTGCTTGAAGCAGTTCCGTGGGTATGTTGCAGGCCTGAAAATGGCGACTAATTTAGTCGCCATGGCTAGCGGAAAAAAAAATTGGCGACTAAAAAAAAAACTTTAGTCGCCAAATGAGAGTGCGCTAAAATGAAATTTTTTTTAGTTTGGCCAGTAAAGTTTTAGTTTGGCTAGTAAAATTTTTAAGTTACTAGCCAAAGGCTAGTGGGACCTTTTTTTCATTTTCAGGGCTGTGTTGTCCACTCCAGCTGACTTCCCTTCTTCAGCGATTGCACTGCTGCCTCAGCTTCTTCTCGTAGAATTGGGAGGATTGCTAGAACTGATGGGTCTCAGTTTGGTTTGTGGTTGTAAAGGTCAAAGCAGTACTCTGTCCGTCTGTCCAGGACTTCTTGTTCTTCTGTAAGGCATATGCCAGACTTGCTTTGGAGCGTGGAAACCTTGGGCTGTTTAACACGTCAGCCGCTTCACAGTCTGGTAGGACTTCTTGCTGTTGTTCTTGTTCAGACTATTCTCTATTTCCTGGCATTGATCTTCTATCCAGCTCTCCTTTGCAGTCTGCATGTCTTTTCGGATGTCATTGTTGATTTTTAGTTAGGCATCAGCTCCCTGTGAGGTGTTCTTTTTCTTTGTTATCTCTCTTCGTTTATCACACAGGTCCAAAAGTTCAGGGGTGATCCACCGCTTCTTTTTTGGCCGGTGCTTTCCAAGGATCTCTATGGCGGCATCTGTCACAGCTGAGTTGAAGGTGGTGGTCATGGTGTTGACATCTACTTCACCATCTCCCAAAATGAGCAGCGGTGCAAATTTCCCTCCAATTGTGGCCTGAAATATATCTGCCAACTCCGGGTCTTGCAGTTTGTCCAGGTCGAACATCAGTCTAGTGCACTTTGCTGTGTTTACTCTCTTCAAGTGGAGCCGGATAGACATCATCACGAGATCCTGGTCACTACCAATGTCTGCTCCTAAAAAAGTGCGTGTCCTGCCAATGTTGATGCTTGATCTGAAGCGTTTCTTGACCATGATGTTGTCAATCTGGTTGTGATGCTCCCCTCTTGGACTGTGCTATGCACCAACAACATCTATACCATGTGTTCATAGATTTCAAGAAGGCGTTTGATCGAGTCTGGCATGCAGCTCTGTGGGCAACCGTGAGAGTGTACAACATCAGGCACAGTCAGCATAGGGGGTAGAGCAATCTCCAACCTTCGTTTTGCGGATGACATTGAAGGATTGGCTGGAGAGGAACAAGAACTTGAACACCTGGTACAGAGGCTTGACACAACTTCCAGAGCCTATGGAATGGAAATATGTGCAGAGAAGACCAAAATGATGACCAACAACACCAATGGCATTCAAGCGGACATCAAAGTCCAAGGCCAGTCCCTCAACACAGTGCACAGCTTCAAATATTTAGGAGCCATTGTATCAGACAATGGGTCCCGACAGGAAGTCGTCTCCAGGATCGCACAAACAACTGATGCCCCGGCAATGTTGAAGCCAATTTGGAAAGACATGACCATCAGTCTACATTCCAAGGTAAGGCTGCTACACTCCCTTGTCATCTCCATCTTCCTATATGCTTGCGAAATATGGACCCTCACAGCAGATCTACATTGAAGAATACAAAGCATGGAGATGAGGTGCTACAGAAGACTTCTGAGCATTTTCTATACCCAGCATATCCCCAACAACGAAGTCGGACAGACCATTACATAAGCCATTGGACAACACGATGACCTGCTAACAGTGGTAAAGAAACGGAAACTCCGATGGTATGGCCACGTCACCAGATCAACAGGCCTTGCAAAGACCATACTGCAAGGCACAGTACAGTGCAAGGAGTAAGAAGAAGAGGGAGACTGAAAAAGAGGTGGGAGGACAACATTCGAGAATGGACTGGCTTGACATTGAGCGAAGCCATCAGGGTTGCTGAGGATAGAGAAAGTTGGAGTATGCTGGTTAAATGATCATCTGTGGTGCCCCAACGACCTCAAGAGTTATGGGATAGGATAGGATAGGATTTTTTGTATCTTTATAATTGCTATGGCGGTGTTTTGGTTGGTTGTTTTTGAACAATGTATTGGTGTAGCATTGCATTTTGTCATTTATCAAGTTGGATTGACATGTTGACTATCAGAAATAGACACAGTAATACATATTTGGCTGTTCTGTTTGGAAGTTCAATAAATGCTGCAAACTGATTAACTGGACAGGAAATTTTCATTATTGATATTGCTGTGATTTATGTGTGATGGGATTTTAATTGCAGGTGAGTGAGGATTCTACCAAAATTCGACGTAGCCCAGAGAAGTCCCTTCCAGACAATACAAAAGAGAGAAAAAATGACATCAATGCAAGATCTGTATATGTTGTGAGTTTTTTATGTAACTCTAAGCATCCTATACCGCATGAAAATACACCTGGCTCTCATTCCTGAAACGCACCAAAACGCAACTCAGTGGGTACCCAAATAGAAACTGATATTATAGAACTTTGACCATCTTTCTAGCTGTAAACCTGGGTAATAACATCCGGTTACCTTTGTTAAAAGTTTGCCAATTGGCGTGAAAGTTGGCCAGTTTTTTATCGATCATTTCTTGATTGATTTTGCGATCGTAATGGCAGACTGTGACAGTATAATAGTGTTGACTGATGATAGTTTTGTTCACAAATGATGTCAAGATCAGGACTTAGGTGTTGATAATCAGAGTTAAATTTCTGTGTGTGGATTGACTTTGATAGTAAAACAGACTTGCCTTCCTTGCGTTCGTTCGCCATATTTGCATAGCTGCCAACCATTCCGGGAATATCCCGTTTTTAGCTGCTACTCCCGTTCATCCCGGAACGCATTTGAAAATCCCATTCATTTTTTTCGAATTTTGAGTTTTTTTCCCCCCTCTTTCTCTCCTAGACGAGATTCTTAAAAGCAAAGCCGATCGAAACTGAAAGTATAGTTTTGAAACCGGAAGTCAATGTTGATGCATTCTGTGCAGGACTAACATTTTTTTCCCGCTTTTTGTTAGCCTACTAGCTTTGTGTTATGCGATTAGGCCTAGACCTATCGGTGTGATGGCTTCTGAAAAAAATAAAGACCGGCCGAAAAAGCCAAAATTGAAAACCACGTTTTCTGAAACATACAGAAAAGACTTTGATTTCATCGAAAGTTGCACAGATGATCCGTATAGTGCATTTTGCAAAGTGTGCCGATGCACCATAAACGTCGGCTATGAAGGCCGATTAGCAATTGTTTGTCACGAGAAGACGGAGAAACATAAGAAAAACCAACGGCTTACAACTGCAGCGTTTATTTTCTGTCTTCAATGTGTCCACCATCCTAAAATAGTGAAAGATTGAGAGTAAAATTGAACATAAAACAATGTGAAATTTTATGCTCCCATAGTGCCAAATTGCACCATTTTGCTTCATAAAAAAATTAATTTCTGGGGGTGGAAGGGCATGCCCCCAGACCCCCCCTCACCCCCTCCCCCTCAATGGTTCCCTGTTTTCATTTCCAGAAAGTTGCCAGCTATGTATTTGTAATTTAGCCTTGGAGTATGGTCATCTGGTCAGCTCACTAAAAATACTGTCAATGTTTGTACTTTTTGTTTTATTCGAATAATAATATTAAAAATGCACAGTGCAGTTACTTTTCTTACCTAGGTGGCGCATGCGCACATATTGTACAGGGTGGAGAACTTTCCGCGGATTTCCGCGGAAGGCATTTGCATTTCCGAGAAAAAAATATTGAGTTCCGAGTGTGAGAAGCTGAGGGGCTTCCCTTTACTGGGCATAACGGCCAAAAGCGGCCGAATGTCTAAACAGGCAAAACGTCCAAAAGCGTCCGTATCAACCATGTGGTTATATTCTCGCGTTGTTTGAAAGATTGCGATACTTCCGGCAACTGACTTCCGGTTTATTCTGTTGTGAAAACATTCGACTGCATTTCCACAAGTTTTCTCTGTAAGGCGTTCGTTTTTTCGATTTTTTTTTCAAATTTTCTTGTTTGTGTGCCTAAAAGGGATGGTTTGGATTCTTTGACTGATGAAGGGGAGTTTACAGGCTTCCATTTATCAGACATTAAAGTGAGAGAAATGGACTTGGAGTCGGAGGAAGAGATCGGTACTGACATTAGACAACTAGTGTCAGTAGTGTGCATGCATACGATCTTTCAGACTGGCATGAAAGTGAAGAAGAGGGGGCTTGTTTGGACTTTTTAACACTTTTTTTTTTGTATACACATGGAGTAATAAAAAACAAGACATGACAAGAGAAGTATAAAAAGGTAGATAATCAAAATAGAATTTATTTCTGTTCATTTTGCATTTTATTTCATTTAAATCTATACACTAGTCACTAATACCTAAGATGTGGTGTTTTTACTAACGTGCCCCTAAATATCTCTAAAATTATAAAAATTCTTGCCTGTTTACAGCTAAAAAATAGACAAACGTGTGCCCAGTAAAATTGGAAATGTGGAGTTTGTGTGTAACAGTGGTAGACCTCAAACTTTGTTAGATCTACAAATCAAGATTCTTAACGTTTTTGAAAGACATGTGCATAAAACATTCTTTTTTTGTTTTTGTTTCTATTCATGTTTACTTTTTGCTTTTTGCTTTCAGGAGAGGTCCTAAATTACTTTCAAATTTGCATAAATTCATTTTCTTCCAAGGGGCGAATACCGGGGCTTGGCCCCTGGGCCCCGGCCGGATTTCAGAGATTTCTTGATTCAGTTGTTCTCCACCCTGATTGTAAGTTCGCCACACTTGTGTTTCGGTTTCTTCCAGTCTGCTCAGTGCTGTGTATTAGCTTGAAAAATGAAGAGAAGCAGGCCGTTCACGTGATCTGAATAAAGGTGAACAAAAGTTAAGCCGCAGGCCAGAACAGCTTTTGAAAGTCTACAACGAGAAGTGGCCTTGTCTGACTACATCTCCGAAAGGGTGGAAGTGATAGTTTATTTGCCTTCTACTGCAAAACGTTGACCTGAACTATAAATATCTATATACTTTGTATTATCCTTTATATATGTCTCCTCTCTGAAAATCCTTTTTGGGAAGAGAGGGGACTATAAACTAATAACATAACATAACATAACATTATCCTTTGCTTAGATAGTTAGTAAACATGCATTTATACATATATTTTTGTACATTTTGTGCAGAGATGCCAACCCTCACGATTTCGCCGTATTATTTTCCGGTGGCAAATAGTTTTTTAACGGATTTACGCTGAAGTCATTTTTCTTACGGCGATAATAATTTTTACAAGAATATATATTTGCAGCCGATGATTATGGCAAAAGGACTGTTACACGTTTCAGACTGGTTACACTTAGGCACTGTCACAGTATAAAATAATGCATCATATTATATAATGGCCACCATTCCGGATCGGTCGTCGCCCGGCACAAGGACCGCGCCTTCCGTTGGCCACCAGGACGGAGGTGTTAAGTATGCTACTGATGGACAATTTAGCAAGATCCGCACGAGAAACAACATCGTCATAGGAACCTGGAATGTCAGGACCCTAAATGCGGAAGGAAAATTAGAAGAACTGGCCCACGAGTTGGACCACTATCGATGGAACGTTCTAGGCATCAGCGAACTGCGCTGGAAAGGCCTAGGTGAAACAACGACCGACAAAGGCCACAAGCTCTATTTCAGCGGTAGAGATGACAGGCACGAACATGGCATTGGATTCTTGGTCCACAAGAACATTCTAGCCACTGTCATGGGTTGCCGCCCAGTCTCCAGTAGACTCATTACCATCCGCCTGAGAGCAGCCCCTTTCAACATCACCATCATCCAGGCCTATGCCCCAACATCAGACTATGACGACAGGGAAGTGGAGGATTTTTATGAACATCTACAGGCGGTCCTTGACCAAGTGCCGAAGAAGGACATAGTCATAGTGCAAGGCGACTGGAATGCCAAGTTTGGCCAAGATGCGCACCACAACTGGGGAGACACATGTGGACCCCACTGCAACAACAAGACAAATGACAGGGGTCTGAGACTCTTGGAGTTTGCCAGATACAACAATCTGGTACTAGCAAACACGCTTGGTCTCCACAAAAACTCCAGACGATGGACATGGCACAGTCCTGGCGGGGAGCATCACAACCAAATAGACTACATCATGGTCAAGAAACGCTTCAGATCAAGCATCAACATTGGCAGGACACGCACTTTTCCAGGAGCAGACATCGGAAGTGACCACGATCTCGTGATGATGTCTTTCCGGCTCCACTTGAAGAGAGTAAATACAGCAAAGTGCACTAGACTGAAGTTCGAACTGGACAAACTGCAAGACCCGGAGGTGGCAGAACTATTTCAGGCCACAATTGGAGGGAAATTTGCACCACTGCTCATTTTGGGAGATGGTGAAGTAGATGTCAACACCATGACCACCACCTTCAACTCAGCTGTGACAGATGCCGCCACTGAGATCCTTGGCAAGCACCGACCAAAGAAGAAGCCGTGGATCACACCTGAACTTTTGGATCTGTGTGATAAACGAAGAGAGATGAAAAAGAAAAAGAACACCTCACAGGGAGCTGATGTCTACCGAAAAATCAACAATGACATCCGAAAAGGCATGCGCACAGCAAAGGAGAACTGGATAGAAGATCAATGCCAGGAAATAGAGAACAGTCTGAACAAGAACAACAGCAAGCAGGCCTACCAGACAGTGAAGCGGCTGACAAGTGTCAAACAGCCCAAAGTCTCCACGATCCAAAGCAAGTCTGGCATATGCCTTACAGAAGAACAAGAAGTCTTGGACAGATGGACAGAGTACTGCTCTGACCTTTACAACCATACACCAAATGGAGACCCATCAGTTCTAGCATGTCCAGAGAACAGAGAAGAAGAAGAAATCCTCCCAATTCTCTGGGAAGAAGTTGAGGCAGCAGTGCAAGCGCTAAAGAAAGGGAAGTCAGCGCACGCCTGTCTATAAGCGGTCTTTTCAGACGGCAGCTATTTACAGCCCTTGTTCAGGCTCCCATGATCCCTGCACGCTGGCTGAACCGCCCGTAGCCAGGTCAGAGACGGTATGTGGCCTTGGCGTAGCGTCGACTACTGGCCCAAGCATTTAGTGCTAGCTCTAAGCTGTAGAGCTTATAGTAACCAAGCCTATTGCAGTGCTAGTGCTGTACATGTAGCCAGACACGCGTGCACGCTATTAGAAACTACTTTTGCTCGCTGTGCACAAGTATTTTATGCCTAACAAAAATTCCTGCTGAAACTGAATGTATTTTAAAAACGAGAGAGAGAGAGAGAGAGAGATAATACATGCACACACAATCGATATGATACACACAGTAGACACATACAGTGATACAAACAAACTGAATGTAAACACACAATCAAACAAAGAGTAAATACAGTCAAGTTTAAAAGGACTTCACAAAACAAAGCAACAAACGAGACATTTAAGCAAAGTTCAAAGTACAACAATTTACAAGACTAGGGAAAAATAACACGTAATGAAATGTTATGTGTTCGTGGGTTGTTTTTTTTTTCTATGGAGACATGCATTCACTTGAGAGAGAGAGAGAGAGAGAGAGAGAGAGAGAGAGAGAGAGAGAGAGAGAGAGAGAGAGATTAAACATTTAATAACATATCAGTCGTCATATCCAAATACAGTGCATGTAGAATGTGTATTGTGTTTTGCGATAATCTAGTGCGTGTGAATAAAAGTCACAAATGGAACTTAACACCATGCAAAAACAATTAATGTTACTCACCAAATTACAGCAATACCTTTCCCCGCGCGGCGCACTCTCTTACGATTTTGTTATACATTTTAGAAATACATGACAATTGTCCATAGAAACTACTTTGCTCGCTGTGAATAAGTATTTTATGCCTAACAAAAATTCCTGCTGAAACTGAATGTATTTTAAAAACGAGAGAGAGAGAGAGAGAGAGAGAGAGAGAGAGAGAGAGAGAGAGAGAGAGAGAGAGAGAGAGAGAAAGAGAGAGAGAGAGAGATAATACATGCACACACAATCGATATGATACACACAGTAGACACATACAGTGATACAAACAAACTGAATGTAAACACACAATCAAACAAAGAGTAAATACAGTCAAGTTTAAAAGGACTTCACAAAACAAAGCAACAAACGAGACATTTAAGCAAAGTTCAAAGTACAACAATTTACAAGACTAGGGGAAAATAACAGAAATGTGATGTGTTCGTGTGTTTTTTTTCTATGGAGACATGCATTCACTTGAGAGAGAGAGAGAGAGAGAGAGAGAGAGAGAGAGAGGGGGGGGGGGAAGAGATGCAACATTTAATAACATATCTTAATTAGGCATGCCTATGCAGTGAATTTACAATGGTTGAGTGTTTTTCGATATAACAAGCCTAGTGCGTGTAGGAAACATCACATGAAAAATTTATTGTACTCACCCTCGCTTCCACGATCCCTCTTCCATCTTGCTGATGGGGATATATCCTTAATAAATCACCACTATACCTGTCATTGTCACACAACACGGCACACTGTTCAAGCGATTGAGTCATGTCATGAAGAGTTCACTGTCACTCAACATGGCCCACCGGCCAAGCGATTCAGTTATGCAGGTACAGTACGATGAACAACGATCATCATAAATGTCACTTTCACAAAAGGGGCACACTGACCAAGCTTCACTGCTGTACTGGTAGTGGTAGGTACAGGGCCGGGTAGACTGAACAAAGACAATTAAGAAAACGCCACAAAGATGTATGCAAATTATAGTTTTATAAAAGTTCTACTTCCCAGTAATATAAAATAGCAAACCTTATAAACTATTCTCCTTATTCTCACGGTAGTGTATGTATTGTCTTTCTCTGTCTAAAAAAGGGGGAAACAATTAAGGGGAGGGTGTAACCTGTATTTCCATCCTTTTAATTTTTTTTTGGGGGGTGGCCAGCAGCATGGGTGAAGTTTTAATCTGTTGCTCTTTCATTAACAAGTGAAGTTGTTTTGCCTTGTTTCTCAAGCCCCATGCTCTCCTTTTCAGGGAGTTGACTTCAGCGTGCATTCCTTCACCTCCCTGCTCTCCATGTAAACCCAGCCCAAATCCCCACCTACGCATCCAATCTACACAGTGTGTTTCAAGAATATGCTGCTTTGGGGTGACATTTTTTTCTGGACAGAAACGAGCCCTGTAAAACTCCATGTATTTGGAAATAGCTTCCTCAGAGTTCTTGAGGTCATTGTGACTAACTGGTTTTTTGTGAGAGAGAAGCCTGTGTACTCTAGCATAAAGCGTGTTCAGTTTAAAGTATTTCTTTCTGATATCGCATGCCGCAGTGACAACACCAAGGTCATCTGTCAATGTATCTGCCCTATCTACACTGTCAGTTATTTCACGAATCGTTTCATCTTTCAGGTACTTGTTGCAGTGATTCCCAATGAAGGTGCCTGCAAAGTAGGCCTGTGGTGTTATGTGATACTTCTTCAAAATCTTATTAATCTCAGCTACAATTGGCCCCTCATTTTTGTCAAAGACTGCTATGTCGTTCAAACGCACTTCGCGATTTGTTTGACGAATGCGATGAAGGGTATCAACGTAGGTTATGAATGCTGGTGTAGTGTTTTTGAGGTCTGGCTTTTTTTCTTTGGACAGTGCCACTGCAATTTGCTTGTCAAGATTGTGACAGTCATTTACAAGGCACTCATGGTGTCTGTTTACAATCCCTAGAAGCAGATGAAGGTAAGGTGGTGCTACATGAGACAGTTTGATGTCCCATACTGGTCCTCGAACGACATTGTTGAACTCCTTGGCATGCGTTTTATTACTGCCAGATTCCTGGAATTCCTTCAGGTCTTCACTGATGTTGCTTAACGTTCTTTTAGGGACTGCTTCTTGCTCTGCAGGACTCAATTGCATCTGCGTTTTTGAAATCTGACACCAAAGGCATGGATGATTACTCTGGGGTCCTGATAGTCCATACATTTTCATCAGGAAATCGTAATCCCCGAACATAAACACTCGCATTTTTTTCCCTTTCCAAGACATCTCGCGCAGGGCATTGATTCCATTTTTAATCTTATAGCCTAAAATAGTCTTAAGGTTTTGAGCAGAATCTTTGGCTTCAGTAAGCACAACAAGCTGGGAGTTTTCCTTAGAATTTGGATTGTGGAGATTAGCTATTTCTAGGACAACTTTAAAAGTACCTCCTCCATGGTCACCCCCAATTTTAACCCAAATTTCATTTTTTGGGATGATGCTATGCCACGTGAGCGTCTGCATTCTCTCATACTTGTCCAACAGATCGGAAACAAACCTCGGCCAATTGTCAATTGCAACCACGTACATGCCCTTCTCTACCTCCTTTTTAGTAACTTTGTTAATGCATTTGAGAGCCTGTATGTTTACTTCTATTTTTCCACTCAACAAACTCTCTTGGTATTCCCTCTCCTTTTTTTCACAGACCATTTTGATACCTACTGCCTTGCTTAATTTTCTTAAATGCCTTTGTTTAGCCCAGCTAAGTGATAGTTTGGCTCTAATTTGTGCCGCTGATTTTGAGGAGATGTGTGACTGTCCCAACCCAGCTGTTTTTAGAATCTCGTTCCTTTTCCGCTGTGTTGTATGTTTAAGCTCAGTGCTTTGTTGTTTAATTAAATCTGCTTCTGTGGGACCTGAAATTTCTTTCCGTATATTGGCAATTTCTTTCGCTCTTTTCTTTCTCATTGGGGTAGAAACTAGAGCTGATGACTTTTTAGCTCTCACTATCTTCTTCAGAACCAATTGCTGTGCTTTAGTCTTGCATTCCAAAGTTTTTTTGTCATGTGACTGCGCTAGTTTTATTCTAACTAAACATGTTAGGTATTTTTCCTCTGCTTTTGTCAACGGTGCTTGCAACTGGTCTATTGGACGAAGTTGATTTTGTGTATTCATGCCTAATTCCGCTTGTGCTTGCATCTCTGATGATGCTGAGGCAGCTGACACAGATGTAACTTTGTGAGAACTTGTGTCACTCTCTCTTGAAGCTAATCGAGATGATACCAGATCAAAAAGACGTTTTCTGACGGCACTTCTTTCAGTTTGAGGTGTTGAAGAGCTCTGTGGCTGGAAGTTTTTAACACTAGCATTTATACTGTCACAAACCACACTACTGTTAACACTGATGCTTTCAACACTAGCATTTATACTGTCACAAACCACACTACTGTCAACAATGATGCTTTCAACACTAGCATTTATACTGTCACAAACCACACTATTGTCAACCCTGATGCTTTCCTTTTTATTTTTGAGATTGGCAGTCTTTCTACTTGCCTTGATTCGTGTACCAGTACAGTCTTTCTACTTGCCTTGATTCGTGTACCAGTACTACCTACACTTTGCTCAGAAAACCACTGACACACACTGCAGTCAGATCCATCAATTTTAGAGTTGTACTCTGCCCACAAAACTTTTGTGCTATCAATGTCATCACATGCTGCTTTTAAGAGACCCTGAGATGGAATGTCCTCCTTTTGGTTTCTATTCAGTTTCACCAAGCGAATACAGCATGATAAACATAATGTTTTGGAGTATGTAGTGCCATTTGCTTCTTCAGACACTTGAATGCCATGACCTGTACAGGTAGGAAGCATAATTTTGGCAAAGCTTAATAGGAGCATGCTTGCCCTTAACTGGCTTTGATCTTCTGCCACAAATTCTACAAAGGGAGTGCAGTCTTTGTATGTGGAGGTCTTCTGTATGCTGCATAGCAGCCATTCTCAAATGCGCAGCAGCCATTCTCAACTGACAGATCAAACTAAATATTAATAAACTTTAGGAAAACCCACAATAACTGTAATATATTACGCACACTCACAACATAAACGATACACACAATGTACACACATACACATAAACTGAATGTAAAGACACAATCAAAGGGTACGTAAAGTTAAGTTTTAAAGGACTTAACAAAACAAAGTTAAAATCAAATGACACATAACAAGTAAAGAATAGAAAGAAAGAAAAAACAAAACCCAATAAAGACAATCAAAGCATACACGCGGTGGAAACGTATTGCGGTACACGGTAACACATCACACATATGCACAGTGAAGATGCCGGCCGGCTAGCTGGCTGCGATTGTGTGCCTATTGCACCATTAACATTAGCATCACGCGCGAGACTTTCGTAAATTCGCTGCACTTACGGCCAGCAATCACAGAACAAAACAAGCTTTTTTAATGTCGACCACATCACCAGAAAGTTCAAACTTTTTACTAAGTGTGCTTCAAATGGTGAACATTGTAGGGATTCAAATGTGTAATTACAATGTACACGTATACACACACTCGAAAACGTAAAACCGGTCCACTGCTAGTCTAGTAAGCTTACAGTGCAGGATCGGACAGCTAGTGCCGTCAAATCGACTTAAATATAACACAAACCAAATCGATTTCAGGGTTATAGATTATGCTACCACAAAACACAGATATGGAAGTAACTACATGCAAACCATTATCACAATACAAACGATATTTCACATAAAACGATCACTTTTAGTACACAAATATAGGATGATGAGCCATACGTTTCCTCATAGCTGTGTACTCTGCAGAAAAGCGTGCCTTGGCGTTTGCATCTGGATTCCCGCGCGCGAGCCTGCAAGCTTCGCTAAAAATAGCTTGCACAGGTTGCCAGAGAGGTCAAATTTTACTCAGGGCTGGACAGGCGTGAGCGGGAGTGGACAACATACCCGTGGAACTGCTACAAGCAGGAGGAGAAGCGATGATTGATGCCCTCACCATTATCTGTAACAAGATCTGGCAGAGTGGGGAGTGGCCTATACCATGGACCCAGTCGCTTGTCATCACTCTTCCCAAAAAAGGTAACCTTCAGGAGTGTGAAAATTACCGGACCATCAGCCTCATCAGCCATCCCAGCAAGGTCCTCCTGAAAATAATACTCAACAGGTTGAAACCCCTAGCTGAACAGATCATAGCTGAAGAACAAGCAGGATTCCGGGCAGGGCGAAGTACCACTGAGCAGATTTTCAACCTCAGAATAATGTGTGAGAAATACCTACAGCACCAACAACATCTATATCATGTGTTCATAGACTTCAAGAAGGCGTTTGACCGAGTCTGGCATGCAGCTCTATGGGCAACAATGAAAGTGTACAACATCAGCCCTAAAATTATTGAAGTCATCAAAAGCCTGTATGACAAGGCTACCAGTGCAGTCCTCCACAACAGCGCCATCGGGATCTGGTTCAGAACAACAATCGGTGTGCGTCAAGGATGCCTACTCTCTCCAACACTCTTCAACATCTTCCTAGAGCGCATCATGTCAGATGCTCTTGCAGACCATGAAGGCACAGTCAGCATAGAGGGTAGAGCAATCTCCAATCTTCGTTTTGCAGATGACATTGATGGATTGGCTGGAGAGGAACAAGAACTTGAACAGCTGGTACAGAGGCTTGACACCACCTCCAGAGCCTATGGAATAGAAATAAGTGCAGAGAAGACTAAAACGATGACCAACAACACCAATGGCATCAATATGGACATCAAAGTCCAAGGCCAATCTCTCAACACAGTGCATAGCTTCAAATATTTAGGAGCCATTGTATCAGACAATGGGTCCTGACAGGAAATCCTCTCCAAGATCGCACAAACAACTGCTGCCCTGACAAGGCTGAAGCCCATTTGGAAAGACAGGACCATCAGTCTACATTCCAAAGTAAGACTGCTGCGCTCCCTTGTCATCTCCATCTTCCTATATGCTTGCGAAGCATGGACCCTCACAGCAGATCTCCAACGAAGAATACAAAGCATGGAGATGAGGTGCTACAGAAGACTTCTGGGCATTTCCTATACCCAACACATCACCAACGATGAAGTCCAACAGACCATCACACAAGCCATTGGACAACACGATGACCTGCTAACAGTGGTGAAGAAACGGAAACTCCGATGGTATGGCCACGTCACCAGATCATCAGGCCTTGCAAAGACTATTCTGCAAGGCACAGTGCAAGGAGGTAGAAGAAGAGGGAGACCGAAAAAGAGGTGGGAGGACAACATTCGAGAATGGACTGGCTTGACACTGAGCGAAGCCATCAGGGCTGCTGAGGACAGAGAAAGATGGAGTATGCTGGTTAAACGATCATCTGTGGTGCCCCTACGACCTTCGGGTTACGGGACAGGATAGGATAGGATAGGATTATATAATGGCCTTATAAGGTAATAAATCTATTTGATAGCTTCAATTATTAAAGCTTGCTTTAGTTTAACTTATTGCATATCGTTGTTCACAACCTTGTTAGCTGCGCTGACGCAGCAGCAGACAAAACAATGCAAAGAAATCATTGAGATTTACCTTTTTTTTTACAAATGTTATGCCGATACACAACCTCAAAGCGATTTATTTTAATTAACTCTAACATTGTGCTGTACATGATTCTGATTCGTAGCAGGTTGATGTTAAAAAATTTGCAAACTGACATCGATTATCCTTCTGACTTCGATCAGATTATTATAGAATTCTTTTGCGGGGCTCAGTCATCTTTGATTTTTCCTATATGATTTTTAATAAGAAATCTCAATCCTGGACCTTTGCTCCCACTTGTCTACTGACAAAATTTTAAATCTACTGACAATTTATAAATTTCTCACTGACAGATTTTTATGCAGGTTGGCATCTCTGTTTGTCACATGTGTACAATTGTATTAAAGTGTTAAATAAAGATAAAAATCAGTTACATTAAAATCTGACCGAAGCATCCAAATCTGGTTTTGAGCTGGCTGGAGTACTGTAAACAAGTTTTTTCAGGTAGGCAAGTCTGTAGCAATATCGATTGATTTCTCAAATGTCATGGCAGATTCTGATGCTGGGTGGAATGACTATATTTGGGATCAAAATAATGAAGATTTTGCTAGTTTTAGAGGTCCTGCAAAGCCTCCAGTGAGATGTAAAATCTGTGGAATATTTTCTGCAACTTTTATCAAACAAATGATTATAGAACTCAGATGGAAAGCAATCGGGTATGCAGTAGAAAATGGTGACAAAGGTTGTGATTTGTACCTGTCAATTATTGAGAGGATGCATTGATTGGAGCCAATGAGATAAGTGCTGTGTATGCTTATTGTACTAAGCATGCCTAGTGAATTATGGAGTGTGTGCATTGATTGGAGCCAATGAGATAAGTGCTGTGCATGCTTATTGTACTAAGCATGCCTAGTATTATTTTTTCAGAGCATTACCATCATCATATCGTATTTCTGACTTTATTAACTCTTCTGGTGCCGTCAGCGGTCAGACCTGTCGAGCGCTAATATTCTGTACCGCCACAGGAGGATCAACCTGCCCCGTCTCACTACATGCTCTACATAGTGGCTCGCTGCAGGCTATTTTTTAGCATTAACAGTAAACAGTAAACTTTATTATCCAAATCTTTACAAAATGGAAAAATGGCTTCCAGTGCCCAAGAAACAACAGAAAGACAAGAGTGAAAAATGCCATTACCCCACACACATAGCTCATATCCTTTTAGATACTCGGACATGCTCAGTTGACCACAAGAAGACGTTAGATCTACCAGATGCTTTGTTTACTCTTTTTTAGCAAGGAAATCTTTATTTTTCACGATGAGTGATGACACATTTTTGGAGAGAGTTGCTAGATAATGGCGCCAGTGATGACAACACTTTTGATGGGGTTTACTGTCGAAGAAATGTCAAAATCTAAGCTAAGAAGGATAAAAAAACCAAAAAAGATCACTAAGTGCATCAGGCTATCAGAGAAAATAAAGTTAGATATCAACATCAACTGCAACAGCCACAAAATCACCATCACCACCACTACCACCACCAAAGTAAACTGGACACTTTATGTTAAGCTTTCCATGTACCTTATTCAATTTTACACAAGCATACAAAATTTCATGCAGATCCATCAACATTTGTATTTTTTATGATTTTTTTTCAAGTCAAAGTGCATACCAAACATCACTTGGTGTAGAACAGCACGTGATTACCGAATTACTCGATAGTAGAAGAGTGAACAAGTTTACTAATTTATCTGTGGTTATTGATTAAAAATCAATATTGACAAGCCTGCAATAGACAGAAACTCAAAATATTGTATTTATTACCTAGTACATTCAACAAACAACACCTTCCCGAACTTTCTAGCTGCTCTATGCAAAAACAAAATAGATATTATTTTACAACAACCCATTTTCTGGCACTTTCTTGAATTCTTTACAGGACTGAATAGGTAACAATAATAATAAACATTTGTACAGCGCCCTTCCTCACTCAAATTCATAGCTTTTTACAGAAAAAAAAGAATATTTTTTAAAAAAATAAATACATAAATAATTAAACGAAGCAAAAGCAAAACATGAAATACCATATCAGGACAAAAAGATGCACACACACACACACACCGACTTTTCAGTTTGACGAAGAAAGTTTTGGATCGAGATTTAAGGATAGAAAGTTTTGAAAATGAAGTCCAGAGCGAAAGAAAAGCGATGATTCAGTAGAGCGCATAGTCAAGAAGAGAATTCCAAATGTGGGGGCTGAAAGCCAAAAGTCTTTGTTTTCATACGGGGAATAAAAAAGCTGGCGACTGTCGGGAAATGAACGGAGAAATCTTGATGGTGTATAGAAGTGGACTAACTCAGAGAGATGCAAAGGCTTGCAATTTTATCCTGCATTCTATTCTCCATGGGAAGCCAATGCAATGATTTCAAATGAGAAGTGACGTCTGATTTTAGAACACGCAAAATAAGGCGAGCAAAAGGGCATTACAATAGTCAGGCTTAGACAGGATGAAGGCAGAGACAAGAACCTGAGTAGCACTGGCAGAAAGGAGATGACAGATGGAGCTTATGCGACACAATTCAAAGTTAACAGTGTGGAGGAGGTTGAGAATATGAGGATGCATAGTGAGATGTGAGTCAAGTATTACACCTAAGTTTTGGGCCGAGGCAGAGAAAGGAACAACAGTGTTACCAGCAAGAAAAGAAATGGGCAGATAAGTTGTTGACATTTGCGGAGAGGAAATGATCATAGCTTCTGACTTATCATCATTTAGTTTAAGTTAATTGGAAGTCATCCAGGATTTGACATCACACTCTTGCATAGAACTGATAACAGAGTGAACGTCCTGGGGTTCAGCAGATTTCTATAACTGAGTGTCATCCATTAAAGAATGATGAATAACTGAACTGGCTTCAGTAATATCAGAAAGAGGAGTGGTGTACAGGACAAACAAGACAGGACCCAATACCAAACCTTGCAAGTGCATTACAGGATTCTAAGAGTCAAATAAATTTTTTTGATAATATTTGTCACCCATGGGGTCAAATTTCAAGTTGCCTTATTAGCGAAAGCACAGAAGCTGCAGAGCACGCCACCCAGGACGAGGGGCAATAGAATGTAGTGTTTGCAGTGTATGTCAAGAGCAATAGAATGTATAAAGGCACGGACATCAAAGTTCCTCTGTATATGCATGTGTATGGTTTCTCTAATGTTTTTCAGTTACAATAGCTCCACCTATCCAATTGGACACCTTGTAGAACATCTTGCATTAATACAGTTCTTCATATTCCAGCTTCTTGTGTTTTAGAAGACTTTACGAGTTATAAGATTGTTACATTAATTGAACCTTGCAGAAATAATGTAAATGTCTTTGTCTTTTGTGTAAACTTTAATGGGTTGTTCAAAGTCATATGAGAATGATTTTGGGTACATGCAATTGATGGTTTATATTAGGTATGTTGGGTTTAGGCGCACCTCAGGCTGCGACTACGCTTTCCCCAGAGGAGGCAGCCCTGAATTTCCCAATAAAAAGGGACAATAAAGTGTCAAAAAAAGTAAAAAGAAAGGTAACACTACTCGACAGTGAATTTAGATCTACAAGAAATGTGAGTCAACTAGATGTTTGGTATGTAATATCTAGAACCTTCCATCAATGTTCCAGTAAGGTGTTTTTAGTTTCTTTTAGGGAAGTTATGTCTCTCTCTCTCTCTCTCTCTCTCTCTCTCTCTCTCTCTCTCTCTCTCTCTCTCTCTCTCTCTCTCTCTCTCTCAGCCTTTTACAACATGTAACTTTGATAAAATGAATTTTGTTTTGTTGCAGAAAGGATTTCCAACTGACAGTACTTTGGACACTCTTCTGACTTACTTTAAACAGTTTGGGAAGATTGATATGATTTTCATGCGCAGACTCTATGACAAAACTACCTTTAAGGGAAGTGTGTTTGTAACATTTGCAAGTTTGGATGAGGCAAAGAGTTTCGTTGAGAAGGAAGGTGTGCAGTATGGAGAAACAGATCTCATCAAAATGTTCAGGTATGTATTATTTTTTTATCACTGTTGAATTAAAAAATAAGCAGGGGTTGGATTCTTTTCGTCACAGACGGAATTCAGTCACAGAAAAATTGACTATTATGCATACCAATGTGAGTCTAAGTACTCCCTCCCCCTCCCCTTCCCCCTCACCATCCTCTCACCCCCCCACCCACTCACACCCGAAAAAAAAATTCAGATTTTTGCAAATCAATGCAAGATCAGTCCTAAATAATCCGAAAATGTTATTTAAATTTTTTTTTAAAGTTTATCTGCTGTCTGTGTACAAACTTTAAAGTGGCTGAGTACTCGGAACTTATTTCAACTTTCACAACCAAACTTGGTGTGATGGTGTATTCACACGAGACCTAAAAATCCGAACTTGTTGTATTTAGAGATGATTGATTGGTCTTTCTTTTGTGTTCCGTTTTTGCGTTGATCTTAAAGGTCAAGGTTATTTTAGGCCTTGCAAAAAAAGACAAAAAATAGGTGATCGTACAGTGGAATGGCTGTTTATTTAACCCAGAGGTGCTCACCGTATGTGCTAGCGCGTATTTTTTCGAATTTTCAACATGAAATATGACAATACGAGCAATTTCAAAAAAATACGCATTTTTGTGATGTACCCTCCCTTTCCTTTCCCCCCCCCCCCCCTATCCAAAACCGTCACAATGTACAAGACATGAGGCAATGTCAAGGACTACTATGCACGCTCTATGTTCTGCCTTTGCTAGCGAAGGCCATTCATTTTCTCCTTGCCTGTGACTTTTTTTAACAAGCTTCACTACTCATGTCAATATGGTTGTTGTATTAAATTAACGTTTTTAAAATTGCATTAAAAATTAGTATTGAACATGTAAACAGCGTATAAAACAAAATTAGCTTACCAGCACACAAAACATGATTTAATCCAACAGACGAGCCCGTTTGATAGATGTCTGAAGAAGTAGTCCATTCTTTTGATGATCCTTTTCTAAATTGTGTAATCCACTCAAAAGCACATTTGCCAAATGTCTCAGTAATATTTCACATTGTGGGCCAATGTCATAGAATTGCTGCATTGTGGACAAAATCGCAACAAGTCTCTGGCGACAACATGCTCTATGCCTTGCATTTTTGACAAAAGTCAGTCCAACTCGGACAAGTTCATAGGTACATTCATGAGGAACTTTAAAGGTCAACCACAGTGCTCGGTCAAAAAGTTTCTGCTGAAAGAACTTTACTAAATAATACCAGATGCAAAAAATTTGGTAAGCAAAGCTCTACCGTGTAATAGATATCGATCACTGAAAGTGGGATTTCCTACCTGTAATTAAGAGTAAGGGAAGTAATAATCTAAAACGCAGCTATCGCTGATCTTCCCTCGCAGTGACGTCAGCAGCTGCATACAATGGCCTACTGCGAAGAAGTTACAAGCGAGACAAGCAGTGTTTCTTCACTCGATCTGTCGTGTTACAGCAGTGCTCTCTTCTGTTAGAAACGAATTCGACCCCCGAGTACTAATTGTAATAATAAACAAATAATTATACGAGCTAGACCAATGATTATATACCCTCTTGCGTTCCCTTTTCTGAAAAGCTCCTCTGACCACAGGCTGTGAAGTCCGTAGGCCTTGCCTCAATTACATACTATAGTATGTAATTGAGGCAAGGCCTACGGACTTCACAGCCTGTGCTCTGACTTTCCTGACGCCCGGCAAACTGATAGCAGACGATGGATGTGTAGTAGCCACTGTGATTGAAGTTGAAGCAGTACTAATAGGCCTACTACTAGTAACTTGAATCACTGTTGCTGTTGTTGAGGCGCTTGTTGCAATGGCACACGGACTTTGGATCGTTGGAACAGAGCCAGGCTTTAATGTATTGTTTTCATCCCAAAGCTCCGCATTAAAGTGGCACTTGGGGGGTAGCAGTCTTCAGCGAAGTGTTTTGCGCAAATTGCTGACGACGCAGTTGGTGTCCCGTACTTCGGACCGAAGGTTACACGCTTTTCCTGCACGAATCTCACCCACTTATTTCGCACTTCTTCATTTTTTGGAAACCTATGCAATGTTAACCCATCCGCTTGTTTGTTTGTACAACCTCCAACGGCACAATATAGGCCACTGCTCTTCGTTTTCCTGCGTTTTGATAGAGAAGGGGCACTATCGGACTCTATATTGTCTACTGCAGTTGACGTCACGAGCCATGTGGTCACGTGAGCGGGCTTTTCGAAGGTGCAAAAGTTTATTCGAAGTAGATTTTATTAAATATTAAAAAAAGGCAGTATTTTTCGGAAAAAAAGTTGTTTGGCATGTGACTTCTTTTATTATGTAGATATTTTGTGCTCAGTTTTATGTTTCAATGATGTTGACCTTTAAGTGACCCCATAGATAATTCCTCTACAAAGTCCTTCACTTCACTTGTCACTAAAGGTTTTTCATCATTAAACTTGATCTGATCTTCACACTTACGCTGCAGCCATCCAGCCACATAAGCAGCACTGCTATCTTCATTAGTGGTCAGAGTGACGTTCTCTATGCTACTTTTCATAGGGCCCACAAGGTTTGTTTATTTTCCTCCTTTTGGAATTCCAATGAATGGAGATATGATGCAGCATGTCTAGCTAGGCGTTTTTTACATGCTGCAAGAACATCACTTGATGTCATGAAGGCATTTGCTCCTGTGGACTGTCGATACACTGAAAATTCGCCTTCAATCCTGTCACTCTGAATTTCTCGCAGCAAAACATAGTCAAATCCTGCGTTTGTCACTAAGTGGTTACAAACAGAAACAAGTCCTTTCATTGTTTTCACTAACGCCTTCTTGGTATCATGAGTTAGACACTCTTTTCAACCTGCACCATGCCCTGAATCTGCAGCTTCAAACTGATGAAGAAATTTGGTTAAATTGGTTGATTGTTTGTCTTGAACACTTCGATGTGGATCGTTCATGCGGATATCTTGTCCTTTTGCTGAAACATTGACCATATTCCACCAATCCAGCACAGTTTGAATAAAGTTAGCAGTTTCAAGATTCCCTTGTAACTTGAGTCCAGCCACCACTTTGTCATTGAAAACTTTCAGTATGTTACACTCGATTTGATGATGGTGTTTTTCTTTATCAGTATTTGATTCAGCCCCGATGCTGAAGTCCTGATAAGGTGTAACTCTGATTCGTTTATCCACGCAGCCTGCTCACTCAGCAACAAGACACGGAGTCGACATATGAAGTTTTCCACTTTTATTCAGCACACATCAACAACTGCATACAATCGCCTTTTCACGCTCAACTTTTTACTTTCCAACTCACTATCAACAATAACTATCTTCAAAATAGTGCAGCACATAATTATATAGTCTCTCTCTCTTTTCCCGAACAATTTAGAACACGGTAGATGACGCACTACCACCAATCAAAATAAAGATCGTCATCACTGACTTACGTCATACATCTCTCTACACATACCCGGAACGTTCTCTTACTTCGACATTTATCGGTAAATTTCTATCGAGAGAAAACACGCAGATCTAGAGAATTCTCCAATAATATCGACTAACTAAAATTATCAACGTTATACAAAGCTTCTTCTAACAACAATGCAAACTCAAATCAAAGGTAAATAAACTCCATCATTGAATACTTTGCAAATCGAAACGATTAGATCTATCGTGCGCGCTTCAGACATACTATCGTTCGCGTTTCAACGTAACACAGTACATACTGAACATTCTGCAGTTGAAATTTAGAAGGATAGACTGCCGCTTGAGTGAGAGGAGAGGTCTTTAAGATACTGTGTTTCTCAGCCTCATACAGCTTCTTTACATCCGAAAATGATCCAACAGACAGTTTGTCCAGCATCAGTCTCTGGCACTTTTCAGTGATCCAATTGTTGCGGATACACTTCAAGAGATGCACGGTGTCAAATAAAAGATACCAGACACGAGTCTCATTCAATGGGTGGGTGGGTGGCTGTTGAAAAGCAGTCCTTCATTTGAGAGAAAAGCTTACAGAATTGCTGATTAACTTTGTGATTGTCAGTGATGGATCCCAAAACAATCCCAGCTTTCTCAATTTTGTCTGCAGCTGCTTTGACAACATTGAACTGGTAGGCAGCTGTCAACTTGTAGACTGGTGTAACAGAAATCATGATGCTTGGTCCCCTGTGTAGACATTTCATTATCACACACAGCATTGATGTCGCTCTGGAATTAGGGTCATTTGTTGCTATGCCAATCAAAATTCCCCCCAGAGAATGCAACTGTTGGGAGAATTTTTACTTCATCAACCAACAAAAACACATTCTTTTGCTGATCTTTCTGCAGTTTCTGAAAAGTTTTATCCAACAATTCGTCAATATTCACAGATGATATTATGGCTTGTTGCTTTCTCTTGGATGGCAACACTAAATACTCTCTTAAAAGTTCATAATTACATTTGGGAAATGATTCTACATCAAAGCAATAGTCTCTCATTGAAAAGTGTTTTGAAGTTAGCTGTTGGAGTTGATGCGTTAAGTAATATAATTTTTTTGTCTTTTTGTTGTCATTTAGTTCTTGATCCTGTAGCATTGTCACAACTTTCTTAATCAGATCATCCACAGGAATTTCATAATTTTGAGACAAACGCACAGCCTCAAAAAAACTGAATATGAAGCAAAATTCATTATTTGGGTTGAGAATTTTGCCAAGTGGTACATGGATACCATTCTTGAAAACAGACAATATGAGTGGAGAGCACAAGGTTGGTTTATTTTCAACTATCACAGTCAGTTTACATTCTTGATATTCCTTTGTCATGAAAACACAAACAAATTTATCCCCAGATCTAGAAATAATCAAATTATCATACTTATGCAACTCTTTGTCAGGAGCAAATTCAGAAAATGAAGTGATCCTATCTTTCCTCAGAAAGTGCTTCAGTTGTTGGTCTTCTAGATTTGTAGGGCGGGGTGGATGCTTTGCAGTAGGCAAACAAGAAGAATGAACATCAAAGATGCTAGGAGGAACTGCTGGTCGAGTGAAACCACCTGGGATTTTGATCATGGGAGGATTTGAAGGCCAATGTTTCTCACAGATAAAAAAAACTTTGCAGGATCAAGAACAAAATTCTCACGTGGCGGCAAGACATCCAACCATTTCTTTCTTTCCGACTTCTCTCTGGGCACTTTAAACACACGGCACTTATTAGCATAATTATAATTGCCTTTGCAATTCACTATACCACATTTATTAGGCATGTTGATGAAATACATGCTAGAAAACTTAAAAACAATCTCAGCGAAGTAGAATTTCACAACAAAACGCCTCCATGTTGGAAACCAAACTTCGCCTTTTTTCTGTTCTAAACATACGCCTTGAAAAATAGTGAGAGAATGCTGGGTTATTTAAAAACGTATTAGTGGCTATTAGTTTTTTATTTGTCATTGCATAAACTAAAAAATTACATAAACCATTTATACAATGCATCGTAGTAGTAAAGAGTATTCAATTTTTTTTTAATAGTTTACTTCATATCACTGCGCCAGGGCAAAGTGATGTAGTGTGAAAAGTAGCCTCGGACGCTAGTACAGAAACTGGCCTTCTCTAGCAAAGGCAAAACACAGAGCGTGCGTGTCCTTTCATTTAATAGTCCTTGGCCTGGGCAAGGTAAAAAAAAAAAATTTTTTTTTTAAAAATATACTACAATATACAAGGAAACAAACACAAATTTCATAGTACAACAATTTACAAGACAGGGCAAAATAATATGTAATGAAGTGTTGTGTGTTCATGTTGTTGTTTTTTCTATGGAGACATGCATTCACTTGAGAGAGAGAGAGAGAGAGAGAGAGAGAGAGAGAGAGAGAGAGAGAGAGAGACGTTTGGACATCGTCCGTTTACTTTTCCAAAAAGCATAATTACACATTTACGTGACATTACAAACACAAACTTCTTCAGGCCACCAGCCCATAGAAGAAATGGTTGGTCACGTGGTAGGTAAAGTTCAATGGGCATATAATTCTGTCATCATTATAATGGTGTATCCTATTATGTCATCCTCTCATAAAATTCGGTTCGTAACTTTAGTGCAGGAAAAACGAAAAGGCTTAATCGCCACATAAAAATTTTTGATCCTCTCTGCAAAACATGTTGATAAGACTGGACAGAAAATGTCAAATACTTTGCTCTTAAGTCATCATACAGAAAGCAATCAGAAATAAAATGATCTTTGCTTTCCACAACATTGCAGTATGTACACAATGCATTTCCTTCTGTTTCGTTAAACTACTATAAAGAATGAGGCCTTCAAAGTTAGAACACCAAGCCGCAGCTTAATTATATAATCTCTGAAACATTTTATATGCATAAAATCAAGATAATCTTCAGTCTGATACATTTTTTTAAACATTCTATAATTCTTATAAATATAAGCTTCTTTTGTCAACACAGAGCTATCCCATTCTTGTATAAAGGTATCTTTCATTCTCTGTTTCACTAGGCTAACAAAAGTATTTTCGCACCCAACGCTCTGTTGTGCCCAAGCATAAGCGAGACCAAGAGAAAATAAGGTGTTTTTAACTTTTAGTTACCCAGCATAATTTTCCCCTATCATCTAAATTAATTAGCATCTGGTATGCTTGCTTTGGTAGCCTCTCTGAATTTAATTTTAGAAGCTTTAGCCAATATTTTATGCACCTTACACCACTGTTAACATACAGTGGGAAGCGTCCAGTCTCTCCATAAATAAACTTGTTGGGTACTCCTATGGGTACGTTGAGAAATCTTTTGCAAGCCAAGGTATGCACCCTCTCTATATTTTCTAGCCTCTTTAAACCCCACAACTCTGACGCATAGAGCAAGATTGGTTGTACTTGTGCGTCAAATATTTTAAAATAGCATGTTCTGGATATTTCTTTTAGCTTTGAAATGTTCCTTACGCATTCAAAACAAGCCTGCCTGCCCTTCACTGCTAGTGCATTCGCACCTTTGTTAATACTCATCTTTGTAGTAAAAACAAAACCAAGATAGTTATAATATAATTCGTTGACTACCTCTAAATAATTTCCATCGAGATGCCATTTTTCAGATTTCCCTAAAAATCCTCCTTTATGAAAAACTAATACTTTAGTCTTGTCTAATTAATGTTTAGGTACAATCTTTTGCATGCATCATTTAAAATATTGATCTGATTCTGTAACCCTCTTGGAGTGATGGACATCAGCACAATATCGTCAGCAAATAATAACAGGAAGAGATCTATCAAGTTAGGTAATAACTGAATGCCATGCATACCATCACTGTTCACAGCTGTTGCTACTTCATTAATAAACAAGGAAAAAATATCTGGGCTCAAAATGCAACCTTGTCTCAGGCCCACTGGGCAATCAAAAAAATATGTGAGCTTGTCTCCAGTATGTACACAAGATAACACTGTTTTATACATAGAAACAACAGCTTTCATAAATTTCCCATCAATATTATTTTTATGCAAAAGAATTTCAAACCGGGGCTGGTGTTGCACAGAATCGAAAGCCTTCTTCAGGTCCACAAAACAGGCATACAATTTTCCTCCTTTTTTACTTAAATATCGCTCAACAATAGCATTTAAGGTGAAAATGTGATCGGTGGTTGAATAACCTTTCCTAAAACCTGCCTGCGATTCTGTGATTTTACTATGTTCCTCCACCCATTCCACTAGTCTAAACTTAGTAAAGATATCCCTCTGTAATTATCAGTAACACCAGAATCTCCCTTCTTAAAAATTGGTACTATAATAGCTTTCACCCAACCAGCTGGGTAAGTCCCACTATCAAACAACAAGTTGAATAATTTAGTGAGGAATATCACAGTTATTTCCCCTGTCATCTGTAACGTCTCCGCTAGTACTTGGTCAACACCGCAGGCCTTGCCTGGTTTAACCCTTTGAACCCTGGGGCCCCACCCCCTGCCATGCCCATCCCCTGGGCTCCCCGGAGAAAAATGGCATTTTTAGCATGCTGTTAGTAAAACAATGAAAACATAACCAAAGTGTTAGACAACCCAAAGTACTTCAAATGTCATCTCTTCATCTTCATTATCATCCCACAATTGATCGATTACTTCCTGAGTTGTGTACAGTCGCTTAGCGACGCTTCCTTGATTTGTAGACCTTCGTTTCATGACGCAAAATTGAGAAAAAACCGTCACAAAAACACGCACTGTGCTGCACTAGAGCGCTGACATTTTGCTTTACCTTATTCCCAATAACCCTCA
This sequence comes from Oncomelania hupensis, assembly GCA_036898135.1. Classification (NCBI taxonomy): domain Eukaryota; kingdom Metazoa; phylum Mollusca; class Gastropoda; order Littorinimorpha; family Pomatiopsidae; genus Oncomelania; species Oncomelania hupensis. The sequence goes on along the minus strand of CM072512.1, from coordinate 70,034,081 downwards.
ATAACCCTATTCCAAACAGCAAGTACTAGAAAGAACAGTAAGCTGTGTACGGACCGTAAGATTAACGGTAAGGTTACGAGACCGATTTATCGGTCTTTCGGGGCACAGCTGTTTAAGGGCTAGACCGATATATCGGTCTTTCGGGTTCAAGAGGTTAAGCTTTCTGATAGCGTCTCTTATTTCTTATAGGCCTATTTAATTCAAAGCAAACGTCATTTTCGTTAAGTATACGAATGTCTATGGTTTCTTCAAACATTTCGTCCTTTTCTACCACAATATTTCCATTAAAAAGATTCTGAAAATGGTTGAACCATTCCTCTTCAGAGATATCAATACAAATTCCGCTTTTCTTTACGCCTGAGATTTTCTTTACCTCTCCCCAAAACAGTTTCCCATTTGTTTCTAATGAAGCTAAGTGTTCTGCTCTTTTCCTTCCAAACTCAGATTTCTTTTTGATTATCAATGACTTATACTGTTTTCTCGCCTCTACATACAGCTGCCTATCATATGCCTGCCTCGTGTGCCTGAATGTAGCTAATCGCTGTCTGGCAACACTCTTGGCTGTGGCACACTGACAATCAAACCACTGCGCTTGCCGCGTGGCGCCGCCCACTCTCACTCTCTTCATCATACACTCGCTCGCAGTGCGTAAAACACCTGTATACAGCTCTAGGGCATCATCAACATTATGGTCAAGCAACGCGTGGGCTCTGTTACACATATCCTGCATGGGTTGTGAATTAAAAATAATTACAAATTCTTCCTCTTTACTTTTATCCCAGATTGTTTTTGAAATCCAGTTGTCATTATTTTTCTTTTTAGTTACATGTTGGGCTTTAAAAGTCGTCACAACAGGGAAATGAGGGGAGTCTATAAATGGTTCAATCTTGAAATTTACTATAAAATCTGATGTACATAAATCTCTAGACAAAATAAAATAATCAATCACACTTCCACCATTTGCACTCACAAAAGTTAGAGCATCATCAAAATCAAATTTGCATAATCCGTTCATAATAACACAATCAATCATGGAGCACAACTCAAGCAAATTTCTACCAAACACATTTATATCTTCATCATCAGACTTTCTCTCCCATTCTTTCCTTTCATACTCATCATCAAAATCTTTTTGGGCATCTATGTCAATTCTCAACTCATCAAGGTCAACTGGTACTGCATTTTCTTCACCCGTTCTCGCATTTAAATCGCCACAAATAATCAGTGAAAAATCATCATATCTCTCATACAGCTCGATCAAACATTGTTCAAGAACATCAATGCCAAAGCCTTGGTCAGTGAACTTCCAGTAGTCACTGTTATGTGGGTGAATATAAATACAAACCAGGCAAATATCCTTTAATGAGCCAAGAAGTTGAGAGAGAGAGAGAGAGAGAGAGAGAGAGAGAGAGAGAGAGAGAGAGAGAGAAGAGAGAGAGAGAGAGAGAGATTGAGAGAGAGATTAAACATTTAATAACAGAGAGAGAGAGGGAGGGGGGGGAGAAGAGATATGCAACATTTAATAACATATCTTAGGCATGCCTGTGGTGTGCATGTAGAATGTTTGTGTGTTTTTCGATATAACCTAGTGCATGTAGGAAACGCCACAGAAAAAAAGAACAGTGGGAAATAAAATGTTTGGCACTCACCTATATTTTGTTTCAGGCAGGTAATCCCATGGCCCCACTGACACAAAGTCACCTGATTGTCACTGTTACAATGGCACATCTGGCCTAGCGATTCAGTCATGCTGATAGGGATATCCTGAATAAATCACCACTATAACTGTCAATGTCACACAACACGGCACACTGATCAAGCGATTCAGTCATGATGTAAGGGCCAGGGTACATTGAACAATAGCCACTATAAATGTCACTGTCACTCAACATGGCACACTGACCAAGCGATTCGGTTATGCTGGTACAGTGCATTGAACAATGACCACCATAAATGTCACTTTTACACAACAGGGCACACTGACCAAGCTTCACTCCTTCACTACTGTACTGGTAGGTACAGGGTACGGTACACTGAACAAAGACAATTAACAAATGCCTCACCAAGAAAATGCCACAGCGATGTACGCAAATTGTAGTTTCAGAAAAGTTCTAGTAATATAAAATAGTAAACCTTGGGGTGTCAGATAGCGCAGTGGTTGGAGCACTCGCTACTGTGTCACAAGTTAAGCACCGTCCAGTGCGGTTAGCACTTGGATGGGTGACCGCAAAACTTGAAGCGACAAATAACAACACCCTCAGTTGACTCAACTGTGACTGAGTACCTATTCTCTTAAGGGTGGGGAAGGTAAAGCAGCAAGGGAGAGAGATGGGCATCACCCTCATTACGCTGGCCCAAGATAAGTATGATCTCCAACATCACGCTCCCCTACGGCCACAAGGCTATGGGACTACCTTTACCCTTTACCAAACTTTATAAACTATTCTTCTTTTCTTCAAGGTAGTGTATGTAATGTCTTTCTCTGGCTAAAAAAAGGGGGGAAACAATTAAGGGGAGTTTGTAACCTCTAGTGAAGATCTGTATTTAGGGGGCCGGCCGCAAGCCTGTTGCAACAATTATATGCCTGTTGCCACGCACGAGCCTTTCATTAATTCGCCGCAATTACAGAGGCCAGCAACCAAACACAAGAAGATATTTTATAATGTCGACCACATCACCAGAAAGTTCAAATTTTGTACTAAGTGACTTCAAATGGTGAACATCGTAAGATGGATTTAAATGTGTAATTATAACGCGTATACACACTCGAAAACCGGTCCAGTTCAAGTCAGCTTATAGCGCAGGGCCGATCAGCTACACACGGTCAAATCGACTTAAATATAACACAAACCAAATCGAATTCTGAGTTCTAGTTTATGCTAACACAAAACACAGATTTGAAAGTAACTAAATGCAAAAGATTACCACAATACAAACGATATTCCACATAAAGTGATCACTTTAGCGCACAATATATATAGGATGAACCATAATTCCACTACATCCTTTGTACTGCTAGCTATGCGCTGCACAGTGCTTTACGTGGGTTCATAGACGCCGGCATGGCGTGACCTACATGCTAAAAATAGCTTGATACTGTTCCACTGGAAGCCAATTTTAGTGAAGAAAGCTCCAGCTGTGACGAGAGTGACGATGAGAGCGAGTCTCAATAAAAGGGGAGTAAGGTTGCTAGTAAGCAAAACGCATAACAATATTTCTTACGCGAATACCATGAACGTTTTCGAGGAATAATCAAATCTTTGAAAGGAGTTCATTATGCTCACTGCAACGCGTGCAACAAAGAGTTCAGCATTGTTCACAGTGGAGCATACGACATTCAGCGACACTTAGATTCTGCTGGCCACAAATCCTGAACAGCAGTGCCTTACAAAGAAAGTGTGCAACATTTTTTCTCTGCAACGCATGTCACAGAGAAACATGCTCAGCAAGATGATATCACCAGGGCAGAGATGAAAATGGTGAAATGATTGCAACATTTAATTTGCCCCTTAAGTCATCGGAAACGCTTGTGGTGTTCATCAAGGAATCATTTCCCAACTCCAAGATCGCACAAGGTACATTTACACATGTATTCTTCTTCTTATGTAATTGTATTCATCATTTCTATTTTTAGTGTAGCAACACACTGAAGTTTGTGTTTATCCATTCATGCAGAATTAAAAATTTAAACAATGAGGAATGTGTGGTGCTTCCTAATTGCTGTAAATGTGATACGGTAGGCCCTAGGGGTAAGGAAAGATACTTGATGGGATATGGACGTAGTAACAAAAAAAACTTCACTGGGTAATTAAATGTTACTATTGTATTTCAGGAATGCATTGTGGTCGCAGAAAAACCACAGCACTAATAGGATATTTGGTCCAGTCTGCAAAAGGGAAACTGATCCAACGGATGCGAGATGGGCCACTCACTCTGTCCACAGATGGCAGCAATGATGCTGAAGACAAAAAGTTTCCAAATGTAATATGAACAATCATCCCAACTACTGAGCAGGTGACATCGGAGCTGCTTTCAGTGCCAGTGTGCACAGGCTGTACCACAGGTAGAATTTGAAATTTGTCTTTTATTTATTTATTTTAAAAATCATGTTTTACCTCAAGTAAAAACATTTTAGCAGAAACAGCTCTTACAAAGCATTCTTTAAATGATTGAATTTAACTTATTCTGAATAGTTTCATGTGCAGATGTTTTTTATATTGTAGTTATTTATTTATATATTTTTATTTAGTTTGTTGTTATTGTTGTTGCATATATAAGGCGAAAACATCTTTCACTTTCTGGACAAGGAGATTGGAGACAACAGAATAAAATGGACCAACTGCCTTGCTCTTGACTGTGACAATGCCAACGTCATGGCTAGAGTAGACAAAGGGGTGTTTGCTTTTGTCAAACAGAAGCATCAGAATGTGTATCTAGCTGGGTGCACACTGCACATGCTGCACAATGGTGCAAGGTAAGCAACTTTCTGTTTTTCTTTTTGACACCAGATCTAAGAATGGTCTCTTGAAACAATTATTAAAGTACATCCATCCATTCTTTGAGAAAAAAAAACATCTCCCATGTGGCCAAAGAATCTGTGAGGCAGGCAGTCAATTCATTTTTTTTTCTGCAAGATGATTCTTATAAACTTAATTTTTTTTTTTTTAAACCATTTGCTATTTTGTTTTATTTTTTTATATGATATGAATACTATTACAATTTGATGTCTCCCTGTTGCAGAAAAGCGGCATCTGTCCTGCCCAGCTTTGAGGAGGTGCTTGTTGATGTGTATCTATATATGCACAAAAGCAGCAATAGAGTTGATAGCTTTCAGCAAGAGCAGCTGGACAACGGAATTGGTGCACGTGACCAAAAGAAAAACCCGAAGCATGTTCCAACTCACTGGCTTAGCATAACAAGGTACTTTTTCTAATGCATTTTCCACATTTAATTCTTACTAGACAAATACTAATGTTCCCTTTCATACAAAGTGCATGTTTCAAATGCACATTTGTAGTATTAGAGATACAGTAGTAACAGTACAGTTTATTTATTTGTAGTCTACTCTTCCTCAAAGTTTTGCTAATATCTTGGTTGTTCTAAACGGTGTATACTGTACACACAATTTCTTTTTGTTGTTAGGTGTCTTGGAAAGCTCTTGGAAAATTTGGACGCACTTAAGACTTTCTTCCATGCTGAAGGTGAGAGATTAAAGAAAGAGAACACAAAGGTATCCGGCTATAGTGCACAGAAGGTGAACAGCATTTTCGACTTTATCCAGAGATCCACTAACAAGCTCTATGCTCTCTTTCTGCATTTTGTGCACAAAGAGGCATTTGATGCAGTTTTGGTGACATTCCAGGCAGAAGAGCCAGATCCATGAGCTTCAAGGTGGCCTGCTAAAACTGATGAAGAGGCTTCTGAGTTTCTTCGTGAAGGCAGAAGTGGTGAGAAGATCAGGAAACGACTTGAAGTCTGTGCAATTCATGGTCGACGAGAACCTGAAGTCTAGACAGGTGAAGAGGCTTCTGAGTTTCTTCGTGAAGGCAGAAGTGGTGAGAAAATCAGGAAACGACTTGAAGTCTGTGCAATTCATGGTCGACGAGAACCTGAAGTCTAGACTGGAGGTCAATATTGGAGAGGATGCCAGACAGTTTCTCCAGGTATTTATTATTTTAGTACAATATTTTTCCCATTCCATTGCATCTCATATGTCTCAGTTTTCATTTAAAAAAAAATGTTACAGTTGTTTTCAGCAATAGCTTATTGAATGTTGTGTGACATGCATTGATTTGGCCAAAATTATTGCTTTTAGGCAAAAGAAGTTCATCATATCCGAGATGAAAGGGTGCAGCAGTTCTACAAAGATGTGTTTAAGTATTACCAGATTGTCTGCGAGTACCTATTCAAAAGGTTCCCCCTGGATGATCCTGTGCTGAAAACATGCTGAAGTTGCTGACGCTAGAAAGCAAGTGGATGTGTCTTCTGTCAGCCTGAACTTCTTCTTAAGCAGGTTTGTGGGCATTCTTTCTTTATTAAAAAAAAAAAAAAACAACCTAAAACAAATGTTTTATGATTAGTACTTGTTTTTATGATTAATTCTTGACACTTTGACTATCATATTTCACTAGGAGGGCAGTGCTGACAACGTGCATCTTTCTTTGGGACCTCTATCATGCACATTTGTAAAAATGTCATGTTTGAACAGAAAATTATGATTTTTGATCACTTACAAACATACATACCTTTGTGTAATTGTATTTAGTAAAGTTATATTTATGTGTTCCTTTTGCAGGTTTCCATCTCTCCCTCCTAAGGCCAGTACCAAGCAACAGATCCTATCACAATTCATGGAGTACCAATGCGACAACATCCCCACCAGCATTCAAGATTGCATGGATGACACCTGGAGAGCCATTGCAAAACAGACAGACAGCATTGGCCAGTGCTGCTACAAAGAGCTAGCAGAGGTCATGATGGGTATACTTACCCTGCCACATTCCTCTTCCCATTGTGAGAGGGTATTCTCTTGTGTGCTCAAAAACAACACAGACCAAAGAACCAGTCTGGGCAGACAGAATGTATTGGTACTCAAATCACGACCAACTGGGAAAAGTGCATACACTGTAGAAGAAGTCAGAACTGCCAAGTGCTGCTATGCACAGAGTTTGAAAGATAACAAAACCTCAATGAATCATGATGAAGAAGAATGTGTCAGCAGCAGCAGTGAGGACAGTGACTAGTTGAATTCCATGCATTAGAAAAATGCATATGAAACTGTGTATGACACCCAAAGGTTACAGTGCGCATGTGTGTGAGTGATAAGAGTAAGAGTGTTACAATATCTAGTGGTTTCAGACATGTGATGAGCTAATTAAGCTTATTATGTGGTTGTTGAAGTATGGCACACAAAGGTTACAATGCATTTGTGTTAGTAATAAGGTAAGAGTTTTACAATATTTAGTGATAGTAGATAGTGATATGTGGATGTTGAAGTATAACACACATATGTTTCAGTGTGCATTTGTGACAATAACTTGTTGCGTTCTATATTATTTTGTTTCATGAGGATTAAAATGATGAGCTGGAATTAGTATGATTTAATGTTTTATGAATGTGGCATTTTTCATGACAATAATTCTTTGATCAAATGTTGCGAGTTGCGCAATCTGAAATTACACAAAATACACATTTTTCATGCAGTCAGTACACAAATGGTCAGACTGGGGGTAGGCACCTAAAATTAACCCATAGAATGGGCAACATTAGGTTATTTGCTCAGAGGTGCATGAGAGGTCATGTGACTGTCAAGGTCATCCTATGGTTAAGGACACTGAAGGTCAAGGTAAGGTCACCGTTATTTTTCGGGCATAAAACAATTTTTGATGTCTTTTTTTTCTTATAGTACATGTGTATTTGGAGCAGGAGGTGAAAGTCATCTTAAGGTCAAGAGCATACAAAATCAAAGTCAGTATTACTTTGCATTTTAATGCCACCGTTTCATTTTATTTTCTCTGGGCATTCATTTTCATGTTAAATATTGCGAGTGCCATAAGGAATATGCGAGTCATATTGCCCTTCTAGTTCATTTTATTTTAAATTGAGAGTACATTCCTTGCTTTTGTTTTTGTTATACTCCTCCTGCGTCCGATCCATAGGTTTACAGCTGCAATTTCCGGTTTCATGCACTCTCTGCCAGCCATTTTGAATCGGGTATTTGTGGTAAAACATGTATTAAACATCAGGAAAATGCGCTTCATCTATATATTAATCGACAAGCCGTTTTAGATCACGAGGGGCCGTTTTAACCAACCAGCGGCTTTGTTGTGAAGCTCGATTTGAGCTTCACTTTGCTCGAATTTATGCAGATTACAGCTGAACTGTCCGTATAATTGCTTCCACGCGAGTTTTGCCATTCGCCGCTCGATCACGCGCTGCCGATAAAACGAAACTTAACATTATTTTTTATTGCAAAACGGCTTTATTTTCCATTTTACTGCCTTGAAAATGTACTGCAAACACGTGGGTAACATGTGCGAGTCCAACCAATCACTCTTGACATTGCCTACGGCAGGCCCCGCCTTCATTTCCGGTTTGTGTTTAGTGATTTCTCTCCTTAGCCTTCATTTTATAAGTTTGGTTTTGATCTCGCTTTTAAATCGGCGTTATATTGTTGTTTAATGCAGTTTAAAGTTTATAACACTAATAAAATCGAGGGTTCACCATGTTTTATGATATAGGACATAAAATAAGGATAGAGAATTATAGCAGCCCGTGGATCAATGGATAAGGCGTTTGACTTTTATAAAGGCGAACAGGGTTCGTATCTTCTTTGTTTTTTTTTTTGTTTTTTTTTTTTAAGATTTAATAATACAGAGGGAGAGAGATAAAAGAGAGAGGGAGGTATAGATAATAAAGAAAAAGAGAGGAGAGGCAAAAGAAAAAGAAAATAAAGTGCAAGTAAAATGCAAAAATAAATAAATAAATACATAAATAAATATATAAATAAAAATAAAATCATAGCACGGGTATTAATAACTGCTTCATATTAAAAAAAATTTTCATTTATCCATGATGCATGTACTTCTTAGAACACTTAACATCTTATGCTTTTTTTTAAAATTAGGTATAGGTATTCAAATTCATAATGCGGTAACTGACGTCACGTCATAATCCACTGGCACCTACTTGTTTATTTTTACTATTTGTTGTTTGCGTGTGTATGTGTGCACGCTTGATCAGTATTTTATTAGCTGGTAAACGTGTGTTTGCATGTATGTTTTATGAATGTTACTGCCACATCGCAACATATTCCATGTGCATGTTTTATGTCAATTTGGCCAATAAACTTCGTTGAATCGTTGAATCATTGAGGTAGGTCTGTAAAAAAAAAAAAAAAAAAAAAAAAAGCCTTTAGAAAATAACATTATAGTTTTATTGTAAATTTCATAGCATAATTAATTGTCATTCGATTCATCAGAGAAAAAAAAATAAAAGCAAACTTTACATTAAAAATAAATATTTAGAATATAAATTAAAACTGAATTGTTCCAAAATAAATATCTGTAGGGACTAAAGGTCTATATTTACATGGCTTGGTGCTTTTTTTTAATGATTGCCTCAATTTGGTATGTATTATAATTTAAAAAATTCTGTGCATGCAGTGATAGCATTGCCTTATTGTTTTAATCACATGCATGTGCAATAAATCAGTAATGCTGTTCTCCTCAAATAAATGGTTATTGTGTTTTATTACAATTATAAGTTTATCTTTAATCTATGTCTCTTTTTAGTGATTCACCACAGACAGTGCACTTCAGCCTTCCACTTCCAGAATCATAAACACAACAAAGATTATTATATCAAAGATACTTTTATACAATGTGAATTAATTTTCGAGCTAATGTTAATTAAAAGTATTTTTGATATATATCTTAGTTGTGTTCATGATTTTGCTTTCAAAATACTTAGCAATTCCTGTTGTGTTTACATTTTCTTCCACTTTCAGGCAATTGATATATTTCCTAAAGGTAGTTATTGTACCAACACCACAACGATAAACTATACACTATGTAGGCTACAATGGAACATTATAGTCTCAAATAAATTTGACTTCACTCAGTTGCTGACAGCTTGGACGCCAAAGATAACCTATAACGGGCATAAAATCAGAAACACAACAAAGAAATATAATAAATACTTTTAATTATACAACAATACAAGATAAATGAATTTTCGTGCTTTGCTCTTCTTCAGATTAAAAACAAACATAAAATTACTAAATGCTGCAGAATGCACAAAAAAAGTCACTTCCAGGAAAATGTTTGAAACGGGCATATAACATCTGGCCCAGCAATTGGGTCATCAAAAATGTATTTGCACGGGTAATAACTGCTAGTTGAGTTTGAAGCCTAAACCATAATTATTGACTATGTCTTGAAAAACAAATGGCTTAACAACTGGTTGAATGAAAAATACAGTTGAATCTACGATACAGATTTTTGGCTATGCAAAATATACTACTCAAAATAATTGAAGGGCCACTCTCATATTTCATTTAGTTTAATTATTTTTTGCTGCTATCAATAATATCGCTTATATTGCTTATTTCAAAACTTACCCTGTACAGTAACATTCAAGACAATCTTATTCTGACAAGTAATCACATGTGTGAGTTTTGAACTTTCTGCACTGAGTTGAAAAACAAACCCAATTTTTACAAAAAAATGACCCTAATTTACTGTTGTCTTGCTAATAAAGCAAAATTTTCAACATTAAAAAGTGATTTGCACGCAAAAGGCTTGCATTTTGTGAGTTCAGTTCAACAATCGGCGCTTTTTTCTGGGTATAAATGGCAGCGCTTTTGCTGCTTTTCTAACCATGCCCCCAAGGCAACGTTTGACTGATGCGGATAGAGGCAGAGCTATTGCATGGCTTCAGGAAGAGGTGGGGGTGAGAGAAGTTGGCAGGCGGCTGGGAGTGTCCCACTCCATTGTCCAAAGGCTGCGGGAGCGCTTTAACAACACCATCAGAAGACAGCTTCACGCAGTCAGCAATGTTAACGTCAGCGACCAGACAATTCGCAACCGTCTACACGAGGCAAACCTGCGATCAAGACGACCAGCAGTACGGCCTTTGCTCACCCCAGCTTACCGTGCAGCGCGTTTGGCCTGGGCTCGGCGTCATTTGGTGTGGACTAGGTAACATTGGTCAAGGGTGCTCTTTACAGACCAGTCTCGGTTCTCCTTGCCTTTCAACGACCGTCGAGTGAATGTTTGGAGGCGTCCACGGAAGTGTTTTGCTGATGCGACGGTGCGCGAGCATGACCGCTTTGGTGGTGGATCTGTCATGATGTGGGGTGGCTTCGCATTAAACTTCAGAACGCCCCTGCTCCAAATTCATGGCAACTTAAACGGTATTGGCTACAGGGATGACGTCCTACAACCTAGGGTTCTCCCAGCTCTGCGGGCCATTGGGGAAGGTGCCATACTACAGGACGATAATGCCAGACCCCACCGAGCGCGTATCGTCAATGACTTCCTGCAGCAACAGCACGTCATAAGGATGGATTGGCCGGCTCGATCATCCGATTTGAACCCCATAGAACATCTGTGGGATGTCTTGGGTCGACAGACACGGGCAAACCTCCCTCCAGGAGCTAACCTTGAAGTTCTGGCCCAAGTTCTCCAGCAAGAGTGGTTGGCCATCCCAGGAAACATCCTCCATAACCTGATACGGTCCATGAGACAACGATGCCAAGACTGCATTGACGCAAACAGTGGCCACACCCGATACTGACTCTATAGATTTTTGGTTTCTAAAGTTTTGATTTTGTAAATGAGGGGTATGTCCAGTTAAATTGAATTTACTCGAATTTTAAGCGACTGATGTCTCAAATCTTTTTTGTTATTGATACAGAAATTATTGCAATAAAATATGATGAACTAATAAATTGAATTCATGTTTCTGATTTAAAGAGAGACCCATATGTCCAAGTGGCCCTTGTATTATTTTGAGTAGTATAGACGATGCTGGTTATGCTTTCTGCATGCTGGGTGCTTGAAAAGTTAAGTACAGATACCATGGGAAAAAATGTCTTGTGAGACAAACAATTGATCCAAAACCTGTTGAAATGTTCCGTGCTCAGAAATATACTTCTATTTTAACAAAAGCAATTTTGAAGACAGGTCAAGCCACAGACGTAAAAATAAGAACCTGTTTTTTGTTGCGGAACATTGCCTTCCACTTTCTCTAGTACTGGAGTTGCTTAAGTTTCCAAAGATACTGGCAGGAGATCCATTTTAGTATTGAACAGAGGAATATGTGTGCATTTGTAAATGCTTTGCTGCCAAGTTACAAAAGATTTTATTTGTTTAACATCAGCCTTGGAGTACGGTTGTCTGGTCAGCTCGCTAAAAATATGGTCAATTTTTTTTCCCAGATTAAAAGACACACAGTGTACTTTAACTTACTTCCCTTACCGAAGTGGTGCATACGCACATATCATAAGTTTGCCGCACTTGTGTTCTGGTTTCCTTCATTGTGCTCAATGCTGTATACTAGGTGAAAAATGTAACGAAGCTGTCATGCAGGCCGTTCTTCCCCAAATGAATAAAGATGAACCAAAAGCTAAACAGCAGGCCAGAAGAAATGCTTTTTTGAAAGTCTACAACGAAAAGTGGTCTTGTCTGACTACCTCTCTGAAAGGACCAGAGTTTGTAAGATGCACTTTGTGCAAAATCGACTTCACCATTGCAAATGGTAGTTGCAATGACTGCGAAAGCGTGTACAGTGGAACCTCTCACAACGACCCCCCTCTATAACGACTCCCCCGCTACAACGACCCATTTTATTGTAACCGATGTATTTCCTTATATTGCTGTCATCAGTATAGCGACTCCCTCGCTATAACGTCTAACGACCGATCTTTGCAGACCGTATAGCGACTTTTTCGGCATGACTGCACAATAAAAACTGTCTACGATCTTGTTCAGCACAGTCAGACAGGTACCTATATGTGACACGCCAGCCGATAAAGTAATCATATTCTGCACAACAGCCTTAAAAAATGATATGCTATAAAACCAGGAACATTCCTTGTAATCAGAATGTATTGTTCACAGTTTATTGAAGAGAATGAGCAGGACAAAAAGGGCATCCCTTTGAAAAAAGATCACGCATCTTAAGAGTAAAACACAAAACAAAACTGTATTGTTCTCGAATTCTCAGTGCTACCATCCGGGCGCCGTTTTGCCTTACCGGCCTGTAAGGGTAATCGCCGCCCGCTCCCACAGTTTTATTCCTTGCGCAATTCGACTGCTAAATTTGATGCGATCATCTCCGCTTTAACATTTTCCCCACCGCCCTAATGCAAATTTATCTATTTATTTATTTATTTATTAAAAAATAAATGCTCGACGATGGCCGATTCAGGGATTGATTGTTTGACCGATTGATTTGATGATTCATTAATGATATTCTTACCTTATTTTCTTACCTTCATGTTTTTATTTGATTTAACTGTCGGCTGTGAGTGTTCATGATGTGCGTGGTGTGTGTGTGTTTGCGTGTGTGTTTGGTTTATGTTTGTATGGTAAGACATGTGCTTATGAAATCGTGTGATAAACCTTTAAATTTCACAGTTTTTAAAACTTTTTTATGTATTTATTTATTTTAATAATATTAGCTGCTTCTAAATCTTGTAATTGCCCTATGTGGATAAATAAAGTTGTATTGAATTGAATTGAATTGAATCTTCTATAAGTTTGACGTCATCTTGTAACGTCACATTCTAGATTCTACTCGTTTGGGGTTTGCATTTCACTTTATTCACATCACGAGCGCGACACTGAGAAGAAGCAAAGAAAGCGTGATGGGATGATGGAGTCTACAAAGAAAAAGAGAATTTTTATCTCTGGAAGATCGAGTTAATGTTGTAAACAGACACAAAAAAGGAGAGACTGCCATTGCGATCGCAAAGAGTCTTAAAGTTGGAAAAACACAAATTCAAGGAATTATCCGAGACAAAGATGACATTCTTAAAGGTGGGAAAGTGGTGATAATGCCGATCGTACGCGATCAAAACGGAGGAAGACAACATACTCGGAAGTAAATGAGAAAGTTTGGGATTGGTTTCTGGATGCCAGAAGAAAGAATATTCCGATCACTGGCAAATTGATTCAAGAAAAGGCCATTATGCTCTCTGTAAAGACCCCTCTCTATAAAGACCCCTCTCTATAAAGACCGATTTTTGTCAACATTTTCAAGGTCGTTGTAGAGAGGTTCCACTGTATCATCAAAATCACTTGAAAAGTTTGAAGAAGCTGCTAAAGGCCATATGTCCATCAAAAACCTTTTCCATGTGCAGACGAAAACCACTGGTGCCAAATACATTCATACATTGTAAACTGAAGCATGTGTAATGTGTTGTTTATGTGAAAGAAACCTTATTGGCCCTCTTCTCTAAATTGTTGACCTGAACTCTTCATTTGTCCTTTCATTTTATACTTTGTAATATTTGCTCTGAAACATGCACACCGATTGTTGTTCTGAACCACTTTGTGCACAATGTTCATATTAATGTGTTATAAGAAGACAAAAGGTTGTTATGCAAAAATCTGGTCAAAGCTTCCAAAATCTGGTTTTGAGCTGCATGGAGTACTGTCAACACGTTTTTTTGGTAGGCAAGTCTGTGACTTAGAACTATTGTGAAGGTGAGGGTGGAGGACAGTTTATGCTTAGTGCCAATGAGAATGACTTCTGTTTTATCTGCATTGAGTTGTAATTTGTTTGCTGTCATCCAATTCTGGATGTCTGAGAAGCCATCGGATGAGGTTTTCAGAATGGAGGGGAGATTTTCAAGATTGTTACTGTTGCTAAGCTGGGTGTCATCGGCATAAAAGTGATGGTTAACACTATGTTCCTGAATGATCTGAGTCAGTGGTGATGTGTATAGAGTAAAAAGAATGGGTCCTAGAACCAAACCTTGCGGTATGCCACAAGTAAGCTTTGATCGAGCAGAAAGGTTGTTGTTGACAGTTTGAGAGCGATCAGTGAGTTTTGCCCCTTTAACGACCTTGCTCTAAAAAAAAGGATTTAACAGCCATAAGATGCTAAAACACCTCCTGGAATAAAAATTGGGGAGGGTTTTGGGGGAGGTGGAGCCTGCCAGCAAGTGCTCTACCCATTGAACCCAGGCTTTCAAAATGAATAAGTGAACCTTAAATGAGAAAGAAGAAAAAACAACACAAACCCTTATTCATTATCTATGCACTATGCAGTGTAAAAAGTTTGCCTAAGACTAACCCCTTAGTTCAAAGTTTAAATTCAACAATGTCACCATGAACCTTTGCTTGATTGATTGAAAATCAACTAATTATGTCTTAGTTTTCTACCTTTGCCTCTTCGTCCTCTGTCATCATCAAACATGAGCACAACCAGTTTGTAAATCTCTCTGTAAGCTAATTATTCAAATATTAAACAGATCAACTGCAATGTTGTTGGTTTTTTTTATGCAATGCTTTCAGATACTTTTCATCAATGTGAAATAACTTATATGAGCTGTTTCTACAACTGTCATGTGCAATGTCATTTAACAAGTGCTGTAGACACATGGTAGCTGGTTTAAATGGACAGAGTGACGAATATTTGGATTAAGTTACTCAATTATTTTTATTATTTCTATTTTTCAGAGAAGATTACCAGAACAAAAAGAGTGAAGAAACAAAGAAGAAAAAAAGGAAATACACAGCTGAAGAAGAAGAGCAGTAAGTACCGTATCCATTTTTAGTGTTTTCTTCATTTTGAATACTGGTGCTGAGGAATTAACAGGTATTGATCTATTTTTGGTTATGGGGAAGGAGGTATTTGGGACCAAACTCTATATATTTGGTGGTCCTAAAAATACACATTTGCGATCATTGAGCTCTATTTAACTCAGGGTCACCTTTGTGAGTTCTTTGTGAGGACCACCTGTCAATACATCTCTCTGTAAGCTTATGACCCTTATCTTACCTTAAAAGCCTACGAAAAAGGCAGTGTGTGATCTAAGGCCTATCATATCCTATCCTATCCCACAACTCGAAGGTCGTTGGGGCACCACAGATGATCGTTTAACCATTGTACGTCTTTTTCTGTCCTCAGAAACCCTCATGGCTTCGCTAAGTGTCAAGCCAGTCCATTCTCGAATGTTGTCCTCCCACCTCTTTTTCGGTCTCGCTCTTCTGCCTCCTTGCACCATGCCTTGCAAGATGGTCTTTGCAAGGCCTGATGCTCTGGTGATGTTGGCCATACCATCAGAGTTTCCATTTCTTCACCATTGCGAGCGTATCATCGTGTTGTCCAATGGCTTGTGTGGTGGTCTGTCGGACTTCGTTGTTGGTGATGTGCTGGGTATAGGAAATGCCCAGAAGTCTTATGTAGCACCTCATCTTCATGCTTTGTATCCTTCAATGTAGATCTGTGAGGGTCCATGTTTCGCAAGCGTATATATATAGGAAGATGGACTTGACAAGGAAGCGCAGCAGCCTTACCTTGGAATGTAGGCTGATGGTCCTTTCTTTCCAAATGGGCTCCAACCTTGTCAGGGCAGCAGTTGTATGTGTGGTCCTGGAGAGGACTTCCTGTCGGGACCCATTGTCTGATATAATGGCTCCTAAATATTTGAAGCTATGCACTGTTTTGAGGGATTGGCCTTGAATTTTGATGTTCATGTTGATGCCATTGGTTTTGTTGGTCAACATTTTGGTCTTTGCACTTATTTCCATTCCAAAGGCGCTGGAGGTAGTTTCAAGCATCTGTGCCAGCTGTTCAAGTTCTTCTTCCTCTCCAACCAATCCATGAATGTCATCCGCAAAACAGAGGTTGGAGATTGCTTTACCCTCTATGCTGACTGTGCCTTCGTGATCTGCAAGGGCAACTGACATGATGCGCTCTAGGAAGATGTTGAAGAGTGTTGGAGAGAGTAGGCATTCTTGACCCACACCGATTGTTGTTCTGAACCAATTTCAGATGGCACTGTTGTGGAGGACTGAACTGGTAGCCTTGTCATACAGGCTTTTCAATAACTTCAATAATTTTAGGGCTGATGTTGTATGCTCTCATGGTTGCCCACAGAGCTGCATTCCAGACTCTGTCAAACGCTTTCTTGAAGTCTACAAACACATATATAGATGTTGTTGGTGCTGTAGGTATTTCTTGCCGATTATTCTGAGGTTGAAAATCTTTTCAGTGGTACTTCATCCTGCCCTGAATCCTGCTTGTTCTGCTATGATTTGTTCAGCTTGGGGTTTCAAGCTTTTGAGTATTATTTTCAGGAAGACATTGCTGGAATGGCTGATGAGGCTGATGGTGCAGATCACGAAGGCATAGTCAGCATATGGGGTAGAGTAATCCCCAACCTCCGTTTTGCGGACGACATTGATGGAGTGGCTGGAGAGGAACAAGAACTTGAACAGCTGGTACAGAGGCTTGACACCACCTCCCTAACCTATGGAATGGAAATAAGTGCAGGGAAGGCCAAAATGATGACCAAAAAAACCAATGGCATCAATATGGACATCAAAATCCAAGCCAATCCCTGAACACAGTGCATAGCTTCAAATATTTAGGAGCCATTGTATCCGACGATGGGTCCCGACAGGAAGTCCTTTCCAGGATCGCACAAACAACTGCACCCAGACTAGTTTGAAGCCCATTTGCAAAGACAGGACCATCGGTCGACATTCCAAGGTAAGGCTGCTGCGCTCCCTTGCCATCTCCATCTTCCTATACGCTTGCGAAACATGGACCCTCACAGCAGATCTATAACGAAGAATACAAGGCATGGAGATGAGTTGCTACAGATGACTTTTGGGCATTTCCTATACCCATCACATCACCAACAACGAAGTCCGACAGAACACTACACAAGCCATTGGACAATACGATGAAATGTTCAGAAACTCCGATGGTATGGCCAACTCACCAGAGCATCAGGCCTTGCAAATACCATCCTGCAAGGCATGGTGCAATTAGGCAGAAGAAGAGAGAGACCAAAAAAGAGGTGGGAGGACAACATTCGAGAATGGACTAACTTCACACTTAGCGAAGCCATGAGGGCTGCTGAGGACAGAGATGGATGGATACGCTGATTAGAAGATCATCTGTGGTGCCCCAGCGATCTTTTTTTACGGGATAGGGTAGGATACTGGTGTATTTGGAATAGAAATGGCTAATCACATGTACAAATGAAACAATAAAAATATAATTACCAAAGGAATTCTATTGTAGAACATGAAAATTCAGATGGGCATACATACAACTCAATTTTATCAACAATTTTTACAAAGAAAATAAAATATTGACTGCAGAGTATATGCATTTCAGTTATTAAACTTTTTCTCTATTAAAAAAACCTCATTGAAAATATTGTCACTGAAGAGTTGCTTTGTTTTTTCTTCTGATGCTTCTATACTTCCCACTCTGCATGCTTTCAGAAGGAAAATTGTTGCATTGCATGATTTATCCACAGAACTTGTTAAAGCATCTTTCTTGTTGCAAAAAATACACAACCTAAAGCTAATTTTGCTGTATCAGCTGAGATTTCGACCGCTAGAGATCCCGAAATCATCTCAGTGGAGATTACAGAAAGCTTCAGTGGGTCATTTCCAGTCACTTTCAGCACAAATGCACTCATTAATTCTCACAATTTAAATCAATGTTTTGCATGATTATCCTCACACAATCCTCTTCTTTTACCTTCACTAGTTTATTTCACTCAAATTCAAGTCATCCATTGCTATTTTTCTCCAACACTGCTTGGCTATTCCTTGCCATTCCATATGTCTCGCAACATACCATTATTTCGTGGTCTTTTTGACAACCAGCCAGAAGCAGGATAACAAAAACTAACCACCAATAATGTATAACACAAGGTATCTTTTGTTATGTAATTCCTTGCAGTTTGTTACACGGTTATTTTTATGAATGGTTGTTTGAGCCCCGATGCTTGAATCTTGGTAAGTGTAACTCGGATTCGTTTATCCAAGCAACCTGTTCACTCAGCAACAAGGCAGGAGTCGCGTATGAAGTTTTCCAACTTTATTCAGCATACATCAACAACTGCAAACCAGATCGCTTTCCGAAAATCACTTAAGAGATCATTATAAAAAAATCTCCATAAATCAATCACTTTTTCACTTACTTTTTCACTTTCCAAGCAGACCCCGTGCACCACTTATATAGTCTCTCTAGAATCGAGAGAAAGTTCGAACATTCCAGCATGACGCACTAACATCCAATCAAAATAAAACTCGTCACCGGAGCTATGCACTGTCTTACGTCATATAATCTTATTTAGGTTAGAAGAATCACCCGGCCATCACTAGATTTATCGCGAAGCTTCGGTCGATTGTAAACAAGTAACTCCAGAAAATTCTCCTATAATATCAACCAGCGAAAATTATCAAAATTATACAAAGCTTCTTCTAACAACAACGCAAAATCAAATCTAAAGGTAAATACACTCTGTTATTGCATGCTTTGCAAAACAAAACGATCGGATATATCGTACGCGTCTCAAACATAACACAGTTGCCTTGAAATACATCGATATTAAAAACTACTGGCCCGCGAGTAGTTGGATTATCTCGTCCATACACACCAGCGCTGCGCATATTTGGTAAGGTAAGGGTTAAGCTAATTATTCAAGTGTACCACTAATGTGTGTAATGTCATAGTCTGTTGGGTTGGTTCAGAACACCAGTCATGGCTGATGTTGGTCGCAAGGTCTATCATAGACAGTGCCTGTCCCGAATCCTCACACACTTACCGTTCCCGCATTTTCCAACCCAGAGTGATGCCTGCATTTGCTTATAATATGGCAAGGTCATGTAATCATAGACCTAGGCCAGAATGCATCACTAATCAATGGATATTACTGTATTATAAGCTAGTATATGCTAATCCTGCTATGTAGCTAATATTACAGTGCACACTGACTGTGCTAGTCTCATTACACTTCTCCTGTTCTGATAAAAGCTAGGTACTCCATCAAATCTGGAAGACTGGAGAATGTGGTTGTAACACGCCATCTCTGTTTAAATTGATAGTAAGTAGTTGCTGTTTCTGACAGCTTCATAACATTTCTACACTGTTGCACTGTTAAAAAAGCAACTCGGGCTGGATGAGAATAACTGCCTGCTCTCTTTTGCCACTAAAGGCTGCTATTAAGCTTATAGAGGCAACCTTGACTTACCAGTGCACAGCTGGACTCAAAGCGATGCTGACCCCATTCTGAGAAAGAGGCTAGTTGAGGGCATGTCTACACAGCCTATGCTTGATTGATTTCTGACACTCTGCTGTCAAAGTCACTTGTTTAGTGGAAACTACCAAATTACACTACAATTTTCTCAAAATAAACACCTGTTCAAATAAGAATTTCCGCTGACTAGTTTTAGAGACAATACCACCTGTGGTGTTGTGTTCAGACAAAGTCTTTTCCACAGTGTGATAGACCGATTTTCAGAAAAAAACTGACTGCATGAATTATACCATCCACTTCCTAAGACAGTATAGTAGACTTCAAGCAGTCTGCCATTAAGGGTTAAGCAATTATTGCATAAAATGTAATAGATATATAACGTTTGGATTCCATGCACAGGTGACATTTTTTCCCAAGGCTGTACACTTTGATTACCATTGTTTTTCTCCACTTTGCAGAATGGCCCAACAAAAGAAAGTTGATGAAGAAAAGGTAGGCACCACCCTGTTTTCCTTTGACACATAATCTATTTGTTATGTACAATGTGGTAATAAGCAATCTAAAATATATAAAGACAGGTGAGTTTTGCAAATTGGATGATGAGATGATATGATGAGGATGATAAAGTCCATTTTTAACACGTCACCATCGTTTTAAAAATAATATCTAACCAGCTTCCAACCCCTGTTTCTCACCTGCCAACCCCACCCCAGTTTTCCACCTGCAATCTGCTAACCTTCCAACAAAAGAAATAAAATAAAACAAAATGGCATGCCATTCATGTATTTCAGATACTTCCCTGCCTTTTGCTGTTCAATTGTTGGAGATGTTAGTGCGCATCAAGCAGCAATTTATCACCCTGGACTTAATTTAGATCCTGTTTAGTTGTTTGTTGTTTTTTTTCAGCAACCTCATCATGCTATGATAGCATAGAATGTTAGCACTATACGTTAATATAAATTAATCCATTATTTGAACATTGCACATACTTCTTTTCTTTTTTTTAAAGGATTTTCTTTTTAATTTAATTGTAATAATTATATTATCAATATTTGTCATCCACCAGAAACTTGAAGAAAAGATGACTAAGGGAGCTGTGCTGTTTCTGAAAGGTTTAAATGAGGAGACTTCCAGGGAAGATGTCAAGACTTTCTTTGCAGAATTTGGCACTGTCGCTTGGGTTGAACATGCCAATGGAGATGAAAAGGTTTGTGCTTGGTGTGGATCTATAAGGATGTTTTACAAGGAATGTTAGTGATCACCATATTTTATGGACTACGGCAATACTTTTTTCCTCTATGCAAACATTTTATATAATATGTATCCAAAATGTGTCCGAAATAAAGTCAAACCTCCATAGAGGTGCCGGGGGTTCAATCTACTATATTATCTTCTTCTTCACTAGACCAGTCACCTACCTTTTTTCTTGAAAACTCTTCCGGAACAAAACTCCTCATTTGTGTGTGAGGACCCCCGTTGGGGTGCCGGGGGTTTCAGTATAAATAGTATCCCCACTTTCTGAAAATTTAGTGCTTTAATTTCCCACTGTCGCTGTCTTTCTCATTTGCTCTTTCTCATTCCTGCTCTGTTCTATCAATCTGCTATACTATCGTCTTCTTCGCTAGACCAATCTCCTACCTTTTTTCTTGAAAACTCTTCCGGGACAAGACTCCTTGTTTGTGTATGAGGTCTATACAATACAATACAATACAATACAACTTTATTCATCCCAAAGGGCAATTACATTATAAATTTATGAGGCAGCATAAAGAAACTCAAAAAATGTATCATAAACCATTTTTTGAAAAAAAAAAAAAAAAAAAAAAAAGAAATACATAAATTTAAAAAACATCCCACAAGCACACACACGCGTATCAAGATCACAAGTGATATCACAAAAGTCAACAAAATTCAACAAGTTGATTAAAAAGTTCAGCCAGTACACATAGACACTAAAGGGAGACTCTCATACAAATAAGATCCCCAAAGTGCAGAAAACTAAAAGCGGTTAGTACTATTAAGCAGTCGGATTGCACTGGGAATAAAAGATTTAGAACGCCGATTTCCCTTACAGATGGGCATAGCATATCGGCGTCTGGATGGCAACAGTGTGAACTCGGGTTTCAAACAATGTTCCTGATGACTATGAAGGATGCTCCCGGTTTTCCGTAAGATCTGCTGATCACAGAAAGAAGAAAGATCTCTCTGCCTAACTCCAATAATCTTTGAGCAGACATTGACTATGCTATTCAGGTTGTTCCTATCCTTCACAGTCAGACCGTGAAACCAACAGATAAAAGAAAAAGTCAGCAAACTTTCTATAAAAGACTGGTAAAACAAACTGAGGATCTTTGTGTTTACAGAGAAAGATTTTAGTTTCCTAAGAAGATACATTCTTTGCTGACCACGTTTGACAAGACTGTGGGTGTTGACATCAAATTTCAGCTGACTATCAAAAACTGTACCCAAATAATTATATGTGTCAACAACTTCCACATCTTCACCATGAATAACACATGGACGGACATCATCCTTCACTGTCCTAAAATCAAAAAGCATTTCTTTTGTTTTAGACACGTTCATTTCCAAAAAATTATTATCGCACCAGTTAACAAAATCAGAAAGGGCAAGACCATGATCGTTTTCCGGGCCCTGAAAAAGAGACAACAAGGCAGAGTCATCTGAAAATTTAACTAAAAACCTACACTCTTGGGTACTTCTGCAGCTGTCAGTGTACAAAATAAAAAGCAGGGGAGATAACACACATCCCTGAGGACTCCCTGTATATGTAACAGCAATATCAGAAAAACAACCATTAACACAAACTCTCTGCTGTCTATCAACCAGAAAATCCAAGATCCACAAAACAAGTTGGTCAGAAAGCCTAAAATCCTCAATTAATCTTTTCGCCAGAATATGTGGTTGCATGGTATTAAATGCAGAAGAAAAATCTGCAAAAACGAGGCGTGCGTGTGCCTTTGGTTTTTCTAGATGCTTGTACAGAGTATTTAAGATGAACAGCTTGGCGTCCTCCACCCCCCTACCAGCCCGGTAAGCAAACTGCAGCGGGTCAAGTAACTTTTCAGTCGCACTCAAAACCAGAGCCTTGATAATTTTTTCAAGAGTTTTCATCACAAGAGATGTGAGAGCAACAGGCCTAAAGTCGTTGGGTTGTTTAGGGTTAGACCTTTTGGGTAATGGGACAACATTAGAAAATTTCCAAAGAGATGGTATTTTCCCAGAATCGACAGACTGTTGGAAGAGAGGCTGGAAGACGGCGCCAAGCTGATCAGCACAATAACGCAGTATTTTACCGCAAATCCCATCAGGGCCAGGTGCTTTGTTAACATTCATAGACTTAAACATTTTGGTCACAGTCTCCTCTGAAATAATAACATTATGGTCAGGTACAAGTGAAGTCCTAATATCAGAGATATTGGCAGAAAAGTCATGCTTTTCAAAGCGAGAATAAAAATGGTTTAAAACGTTGGGCACATCAGCATCAACAACACCTTCAAGTTTTACAGACTTCTTAGAACAATCCGTTTTCTGATTGACAGATACCATGGACATAATCCCCTTCCAGGCACCCCTAAGGTTGCCACCACTGTACTGGGATTCTACTTTCTCTTTGTAAACCCTTTTGGCTTTCTTGATAGCATCACGGACTTCCCTGTTGATCATCTTTTTGTCATGGTCACTTCCATTGAAAAACACACGTTTCTTTTTATTTAAAACTGACTTTAAATCTTTGGACACCCAAGGCTTATTGTTTGGGAAAACCACACATTCCTTCACAGGAATAACAGTTTCAACACAAAAGGAAATATAAGACGAAATCACATCCACTAATTCTTCCAAACTGTCACACGCATCATGAAACACACTCCATTCAGTACAATCAAAACATCCCTGCAAACAAGCAATACTATCAGCTGACCAGCACTTCACAAACTTCACAACACGCTGCAGGCGATGAAAAATAGGCTTATAAACTGGCATCAGATAAACACTGTTGTGGTAAGAACCACCGAACGATGGCATAGACTTAGATTGGTATGCATCAGGGACAGAGCCAAAGCACAGGTCCAGTGTAGTGTTCCTCTTTGTCGTTGCACAGGTCACATATTGTTTATAAGTTTTAAGTGTTTTTTTCAGTTGACAATGGTTGAAGTCCCCAAGGACGAATTTTGGGGCATCGGGAGAAATAGTGTCAAGTTTATGTGTAACGTCAGCGATCAGCTGAGCGGCTGCATTAACATTAGCACGTGGATGGATGTAAACAAGAGTGTAAAACAATTGTGGAAACTCCCTGGGCAGGTAATAGGGGCGGAGTGAAATGGTTAGAAGTTCGATGTCAGGAGTGCAGATCTTCTCTCGTACAATCACAGTGTTGCAGTACCGTTCGTTCACATAAAAGCAAACACCTCCACCAGTGGATTTCTTAGTGATGTTACAGTCTCTATCCAATCTGATGGGACGACCGAAGCCAGTGATGCATAAATCTTCGTCCCGATCATTATCGTCCAACCATGTTTCAGTGAAGGCGAAAAGGCACGTGTTTTGGTAATCCTTTTGACAGCGTACGTAGGCCTCAAGTTCGTCGGTCTTGTTGCGAATTGACTGCACATTAGAGAGCAGAACTGACGGCAATGGTGGAACTCTGCGTCAATCATTCAGTCCAAACTTTCGAAGTCTACGCTGAACCCCTCCTCTCTTTCCTCTCTTTCTGGAGCTAGACTTTTTGCTTCGGTCGCCGACGGGAGTATTTGGGTCACATCGAAGAGAAATGTCTGATGGAATATCACTGAGGTGGAAGCCAGTGTTGACAATAGGCCTACGGAGGGCAAGCAGATACTCACGGCTGTAACGGTAATGACGGCCACCATCTTGGCCTTGTTGACAATACACATGCACAAAAATCACAGACCAGATGCACACAAACACGAAACATTTCCCAGTCTCCATCGTACACAGCACCAGACAACCTTCAGACCACTTTTTGTCGACTTGGTATAAAAATTCAACGTAAGAAAACTTGAAGAACGTAAAAAAATCTGCTGCCCCAAAGGTAGTGTCGCCCTGCTTGCGTGAGCGTCCTTGACCTTGTTGGATCAGCTTGGGAATATTGGACGCTTTCTGCTAGGTGCTCACTAGAGCTTCCTATGATGTTATTATTTAGCAATGTAGGCATTTTATATGTATGTGTTTTGTTGATAATTTATAATGATGTTTGTATTCTATTTTGTTTTTGTAAACGGGGGTTCGATAAGTTGGGGTGAAGCCTCAACCGTCCCCTGCGTGGGATGTCTTTATTGTAAAGTGACTGGCTGGTGGAGGGCATTCAGTTTTCCCACTAGGGTTGTTTCAGCAGATCTTTTATGCGGATTGGGGGTTGTCCGGTCCTGATTTGGCTCGGAAGAGTCCGCTGGACCTAAAGCAGCAATTATGTAATGTAATGTAATGTAATGTGTGTGAGGTCTGTTGGATCAGCTTGGAAATATTGGATGCTTTCTGCCAGGAGTGGTCAATGGGTCTTCCTATGATTTATTATTTGGCAATGTAGACATTTTAAATGTATGCGTTTTGTTGATATTTTATAATGATATTTATATTCTATTTTGTTTTTGTAAACAGGGGTTCGATAAATTAGAGTATAGCCTCAGCGTCCCCTGTGTGGGATGTCTTTATTGTACAGTGACCGGCTGGTGGAGTGCCTTCAGTGTTACCACTAGCAGGGTTCGCATGGTCTTTAAAGGTCTTTGAATATTTGGAAAAAAATGCACTGCCTTTTCAAGTCTTTATAAGTCTTTAAAAACTGACTTGGGTCTTTGAAAGTTTGGGAAAACTGTCAAAGCAAAGTAAAGTATTTATTTGCAATAATTCCATATTTGTGTTTGTTCAATCAAATCGTTAGAGCCGAAAAAAAAGTCTAAAGTATATTAAAGATTTCTTAAATGAAAGAAAAATAATAACAAAGGTAGGCAATTCTTATTCATCTTCATATAATATTAATATGGGCATACCACGAGAGTCAATAATATTTAAGATTTCGGAGGGTCAAACAACACAGACATCAGTCTGACATCGACTCAGTGCGCAAAAAAGCACTGGATGATGAGAAACGTGACTGCCTGGGACTATTGGCAGTCTAATGCCATCCGAAAGGGTGTCCAATAAAAAGAAACATCACTGAAGGCTCTTAATGTGTTGTTATTGCAGGGTCAATCTAAATTTTAAGCTAGCATTATTTTAGTGTTTTCTTACTATCTGTTGCTAACCCATTCTCCAGATCAACATGAATGCTATCCAAAGGGTTGAACACTTACAACAACACAAAGAGAAGGGGAAATAACACATGTTCAACCAATAGTGTTTGCGACTGACCATTTGTTTATTGACATTTGTATTACAAGTCTAAAACGTGCTTACCACCAGACAGTAATTAAGTAACTGTTTTGAATTTGATTAAATTGACTAACTCCAGAAGACATTTTGCCATGTCCATGCTGTTACTCGACATTTGTAGTTTCGTATTTTGCTCTTGATTTCTGTTCGAAGGTCTTTGAAAAGTCTTTGAATTTTAAGGCTAAATGTCTGTACGAACCCTGAATAGGGTTGTTTCGGCAGATCTTTCATGCGGATCAGGGGCGAGTCCTCTTTTAGCGAAGTTAGTTGTGGTCTTGATTGTGTGTTCCTGATTCGGCTATACTGGTCCTGATTTGGCTCGGAAGAGTCCGCTAGACCTAAAGCAATAACCATGTAATGTAATGTAAAACAAAGTCAAGTTTTATAACAGTTAAAACAACTCAAACAAATCACATTCAAGCAAATCAAATTAACATAAACCACTTACATTTGAGGGAACAGGGATAGATTGTGTCCGTTTTGGGCTTGGTCCCCTTTATTACCCTCCACAACCCTTTATTACCTTCCACAAGTAGCGTACTTTATTATTAAAACAACACGAGAAGCCCATGCATGCATTGTGTATGAGGTATCTTTTTAATGAATCTGTTGACTGCGTTAATGGAGATAATACCACTCATTTTAACACCACTAACAATTTCAACCCATTGTAGAAAGAGGATGTTGATATCATTTTGATCTAAAATTCTCTTGTCAGGCTGACTCGACCACATGTTTTCACAATTATTGTATTTAAGTCCCTTTTTTGTGTTCTGATCGAATCATTGATTGGTCCAACTGTAGGATAGTAACATGGGAGGTTAAAACTAATAGGGATTTGAGCCATATTTGGTAGATACATGAGGAATATATTGAATTGTGTGCAGTGCTAGTACAAAACCTACTAAAGATAATGCATCATTTCTAGGTGCATGAATTAAGTCACATCGAAGCTTAGGTTTGTTTCTTTGTGTAAAATAGCAATTCATAGAGAAACCAATGTTTAGAGTATTTCTTCCTATCCTATCCTATCCCATAACTCGATAGGAAGATGGAGATGACAAGGGAGCGCAGCAGCTTTTTATTTTTAATTTTTTTAATTTACCTTATTGTCCCTTTTTTCATAGGGAAATTACTTTGGAATGTAGACTGATGGTCCTGTCTTTTCAAATGGGCTTCAACCTTTTCAGGGCAGCAGTTGTTTGTGCAATCCTGGAGAGGACTTCCTGTCGGGATCCATTGTCTGTTACAGTGGCTCATAAATATTTGAAGCTATGCATTTGTTGAGGGATTAGCCTTGGACTTTGATGTTTGTGTTGATTCCATTGGTGTTGGTCATCATTTTGGTCTTCTCTGCACTTTTCCATTCCAAAGGCTCTGGGGGTGGTGTCGAGCCTCTTTACCAGTTGTTCAAGTTCTTGTTCCTCTCCAACCAATCCATCAGTGTCATCCGCGAAATGGAGGTTGGAGATTGCTCTACCCCCTTTGCTGACTGTGCCTTCGTAATCTGCAAAAGCATTTGACATGATGCACTCTAGGAAGGTTGAAGAGTGTTGGAGAGAGTAGGCATCCTTGACACATGCCGATTGTTGTTGTGAACTGATGGAGCTGTTGTGGAGGACTGCACTGATAGCCTTGTCATTCAAGCATTTGATGACTTTAATAATGTTAGGGCTGATGTTGTACACTCTCATGGTTGCCCACAAAGATGCATGCCAGACTCGATCAAACGCTTTTTTGAAGTCTACAAACACATGATATAGATGTTGTTGGTGCTGTAGGTATTTCTCGCAGATTATTTTGAGGTTGAAAATCTGTTCAGTGGTACTTTGCTCTGCCCTGAATCCTGCTTGTTCTTCAGCTATGATTTGTTCAACTTTGGGTTTCAACCTGTTGAGTATTATTTTTGAATTGCTTTGGATTGTGGGGATCTTGGGCTGTTTAACACTTGTCAACCGCTTCACAGTCTGGTAGACTTTCTTGCTGTTGTTAGACTGTTCTCCATTAATCTAGGTAGTGCTCCATTCAGTGATTCTTGAAATATGGCTTAGAAAGGATGGACTGACATTCAGTTCGTTCTAACTCCCCCAACTAGTTTAAATTATTTCCAGACTTATCTGGAAATAAAAAAAATTAATGGGAGGAAACTATGGTTTGAAATCGCTACTAAATTGCCGTGTGCATGCATCGGTACAACACAAGGCCAAAAGGAGTATATAATTCTGGGAAATACTTACGGGGTTGAGTGAAATTTAAATTTGAAGTACTGTTGTTTCAGTGACCAGCAATGTTTTTGTTTTGATACTGGTGTCTTGTAATAGACAAAAATACTTTTGAATAACCATTGAGCTCACTATGCGTATTTTTTACAGGCACTGGTGCGATTCCAGGAGGCAATTGCCGAGAGTGTGATGGAGAAAGCCAAGACAGCTGGGGAAGGCAAACTTGTAATCAATGGTGCTGAACTGACAGCTCGTGTAATAGAAGGTTAGACCGTTAGGGCTTTACCTTTCTTATCAAGTAGCTTTACTTTTTACTCAGCAAACTGTTTGTATTCATGGTTTGTGATTTGCTGTGCATTTTTACTCAAATTTGTGCCACAATAGAAGTCTGTGTATTCACCCCATCCACACAAAAAATAATCGTTAATAATGATTAAAAATTAATCAAATAGTTGCAAATCTGCATGAGAGATAATTCCTAACAACCTAAAATCATTTATTATAATCTGCCTGTTCGCCTGTGCTAAACTTTCAAGAAGCTAATTATCTCTGAACCTATTACATCTGTGCATAAAAAGTTCTCTTTTTGGCGGAAAATTCGCAGATTCTTTTTACCAGTTTTTCAGTTTAAAAATGTGTCACCCGAATTATTTGTTCAAATAATTAAAAAAAAATTAGATTTATATAAAAGTGGAATTCATTAATTTGTTGTTTTATATGGCACACAGAAAGTAACCACTGCAATGTGTCACAAACCTACTTCACATCAAACAAAGACGTCACTTTCTAAACATAGAGTATGCACTTATTTTGAATCACCCCACGGAATTTCATGCCAGGGAATTATGGTTCCCCAACGATTCTATAGTCTTTGACTACCAAAGTTCTCTGCCCGTCGGGTTTGTTTTTTATTTCTGGCAGATCTAATCTTTTCAGCTGATAGAATTGCCAGTCAAACTGTGTTTATCGGGTACATACCTAATAAAAAAAAGATCAAGTTTCCTCGCCACTATTCAAGGATGAAAATTCCGTCATTTTCAAGTCGGATATCAGTCCTGTAATACCCCCCAGTTGATTTTCAGTGAATTCTTCCTGCTGCTACTATTGTATTCCCACGAGCTTACATTTCTTGTGATGAAGTCACATGGGGAAGTGCATTATAACCTTTTTCGATTTCATTGTGATTTTTCTGGAATCCGGTACATTGAGTCATTATTTGTAAACACAGTGAATAAAATGGCGGTTGGGAATAAAAATTGTTTTTGGCTGTATTTCTGTTCATCCACGCTACTTCTCTCACCAACTTCACCCCTTTTAGAACCTCCGAATGACCGACGGCCTGATGATGAAAATCTCCTTCGATTTAGAGCGAAGAGCAATTACAAAACATGCCGTTCAGCTGCAACTTGATCACGAGCACAGGTTTTATTTCTATTCTCATACTGCTGGAAATAAAAGGCACAATCAGACTAGATAAAGAACTTTGAGCTCTCAAACCGAAGTCGTACTGAACTATCACCCTAACTGAACCCTCTCTCTCTCGCGCTATTTCTTTCAGGCCTTTTGTAAATTTACAATAGTGATCTACATGTGTAGATGTATAGCCAGCAGTGGTCAGCACTAGAGTGGACTAAAGCGTACTGTAATTAGGCACTAAGTAAATATTTATAATTATATACTAAGGCAATAATGCACTATATTATATATAATTTTATAATTTAGTAACATTGTGTTGTATTTTTTAAAATGCTGTTTAAAATGCTGCATCAATTTATTTAAAACTTTGCACAATGACAGATGTTTTTTGGACAATCATAGCATGCACGCTTTGCAGAGGACACCTCCCTTTTTGTAAGTGGGGTGTTTTTCCCTTTTTCCTTTTGTGATGATGGGGGTTGTTGTGGTGTGTTGGTCGTGTTCGGTGATGGTATTAGATGTTAGGGTGGTTTGTTAGACCATTGTCCGGAGTCACACCACACATTTCACCAAATACACTCACAAACATAAATAAAACACGCAGGCTGGAAGGTTGTGCGTTTTAGCAACTTTACTGGACACAGGCACAGAAAATACTCGTTGCTAACTAAATTGACAGTCTTCACAAATATATATTTAACTCTTCTACAGTTCACACACTCTCTATTTTCTGACTACAACATTTGTTTCTACTTCCCTACAGTCTAGGTTCCTGGTTTAACTAACTCTAACTACACTCCATGTCTTCTCTCGGGACCGTTCTAGTTTTTCTATCTTTCTTTTCTGACCATCTCTCTACCTAATCCTTTTCTGACTACCTCTCTTCCTAATCCTTTTCTGACTACCTCTCTTCCTAATCCTTTTCTGACTACTTCTCTTCCTAATCCTTTTCTGACTACCACGAATCCCTCTTGCACTCGTTTTTTATCCTCCTCATCCCATGGCGGTTCAGCTGTACAAACTCGACTATTGGTTCTAACCCTAATTCTCCCCTCCCCCTTTCTGTCGTTCAAGATTTGTCTCTTCTAAATAATGTATCCCGTTAGACCCATCTGTGATGGTAATCCACTCTCCTAGCTTCCCTTCAAGCTCCTCCTCTAACATTCCAAAACCCGGATTCCCACACCCCAAGGAACCCCTTCTCTAAAACACACAAACGGATGAAACATAAATATAACCATAAACATCCGCATGGCACATACTCGTTGACCTCGTGAACCTCTGAAATGCAAATTTCCCTTGAGTCTGGCACTTGCAGACACAAACTCCCCCACTGACTTTCCCACCAGCTATTGTATCATTTCTATCCTCTGTTCTGACAGATCAGATGTGACACCCTCATATGCTTCACATACCCCGCTACAAACTCTCCTCTACTGACTGCACTTTATTACCTGTATGTAACATTGATGATGACAATACGGGCAAGTACAGCAATCCAAAATCACACACATAGTCTATATGGAGAATGGACAGAAACCCATACTCTTAATTAGATACGTGATAGAGTCACAGAAAGAATACAGAATATGCATCACATCAACTACATTCATTATAATACAATATAGCTTGCACATATAATTCATAGCTTGCACAATGATTACATTCCTAACAAAAGAATATCAATTACTGGTTAAAAGAACTCTATAAACTTACTAACTAAACATATCTCTTCATTCATTATTATAATTCTATATTTAAGTCTATGCACCGAATGCCCAGAATGAGTCTAATGCAAACATCATTGTTGGTATGGACCGTCTGTCAACTTATATTTGCAGTACCATGAGCCTGCCATATCACGCATAGCTATCCGAGATTCTACAAATTCTCTGGACTTCAAGTTTCCGCGGCAGCTACTAATCTGCTGTCTAAATCTACTGAAAGGTGAAAGATATGGTTGAACCAGTGCTGCTCTCATTTCCTCTCTGTCTGATAGCCCTTAGCACTCCTGGTCAATTATCATCTACGAGACACTCGGATCCGCACTGCAAATAGTCTATCCTAATAAATATCTAACACTGTAGCGTTTATTTAGATGTACGTAGCGTGTCTCAAGGAATAGCATCAGTGATAGATCAAACATGCTTATTAATCAAGGCTAGGCCACTTGATTACACATTTTATAGTGTTCAAAGCAGTCAATCTGAGATTTCAGAGTAGGAATACTGGTTTCAATTCCGACTTTAGTGGTGGTGATCTCTTTGGATTGCCGCATTTTGAGTTCGAGTGGGAATGGAGCATGTGATGGCATCCTGTATTATTATTGTGTTCGACACACATGCGATTTAAAAAGCACTGAGCAATTAGAGGGAAGCAACTATACTACTCAAAATAATACAAGGGCCACTTGGACATATGGGTCTCTCTTTAAATCAGAAACACGAATTCAATTTATTAGTTCATCATATTTTATTGCAATCATTTCTGCATCAATAACAAAAAGATTTTAGTCATCAGTCGCTTAAAATTCGAGTAAATTCAATTTAACTGGACATACCCCTCATTTCCAAAATCAAAACTTTAGAAACCAACAATCTATAGAGTCAGTATCGGGTGTGGCCACCGTTTGCATCAATGCAGTCTTGGCATTGTTGTCTCATGGACCGTATCAGGTTATGGAGGATATTTCCTGGGATGGCCAACCACTCTTGCTGGAGAACTTGGGCAAGAACTTCAAGGTTAGCTCCTGGAGGGAGGTTTGCCCGTGTCTGTCGACCCAAGACATCCCACAGATGTTCTATGGGGTTCACATCGGGTGATCGAGCCAGCCAATCCATCCTTATGACGTGCTGTTGCTGCAGGAAGTCATTGATGATACGCGCTTGGTGGGGTCTGGCATTATCGTCCTGTAGTATGGCACCTTACCCAATGGCCCGCAGAGCTGGGAGAACCCTAGGTTGTAGGACGTCATCCCTGTAGCCAATACCGTTTAAGTTGCCATGAATTTGGAGCAGGGGTGTTCTGAAGTTTAATGCGAAGAGACCCCACATCATGACAGATCCACCACCAAAGCGGTCATGCTCGCGCACCGTCGCATCAGCAAAACGCACCCGTGGACGCCTCCAAACATTCACTCGCCGGTCGTTGAAAGATAAGGAGAACCGAGACTCGTCTGTAAAGAGCACCCTTGACCAATGTTGCCTAGTCCACACCAAATGACGCCGAGCTCAGGCCATACGCGCTGCACGGTGAGCTGGGGCGAGCAAAGGCCGTACTGCTGGTCGTCTTGATCGCAGGTTTGCCTCGTGTAGACGGTTGCGAATTGTCTGGTCGTTGACGTTAACATTGCTGGCTGCGTGAAGCTGTCTTCTGATGGTGTTTGCTGTAGCGGACCTCATCCTCAGAGCTGACAGGGTGATAAAATAGTCTTGTCTTGCATTGGTAACGCGGGCGTCCGGACCTTCTTGGTTCTTGGACACTTCCAGTGTTGTTAAAGCGCTTCCTCAGCCTTTGGACAACGGAGTGGGACACTCCCAGCCGCCTGCCAACTTCTCTCACCCCCACCCCTTCCTGAAGCCATGCAATAGCTCTGCCTCTATCCGCATCAGTCAATCGTCGCCTTGGGGGCATGGTTAGAAAAGCAGCAAAAGCGCTGCCATTTATACCCAGAAAAAAGCACCGATTGTTGAACTGAACTCAGAAAATGCAAGCCTTTCGTGTGCAAATCACTTTTTAATGTTGAAAATTTTGCTTTATTAGCAAGACAACAGTAAATTAGGGTCATTTTTTTGTAAAAATTGGGTTTGTTTTTCAACTCAGGGCAGAAAGTTCAAAACTCACACATGTGATTACTTGTCAGAATAAGATTGCCTTGAATGTTACTGTACAGGATAAGTTTTGAAACAAGCAATATAAGCGATATTATTGATAGCAGCAAAAAATAATTAAACCAAATGAAATATGAGAGTGGCCCTTCAATTATTTTGAGTAATATATGTAGTTATGAATGATTCATTTACATATTAAGACATTCTGTTGCTTCCTTTTGACCATCCATATGCTGTGAAAAATTCTTGACAATGAGTGAGACGATGTCACACTCACGTCTACAAACAGAGCTGGGGCTGAGTGTGACATAATCACACTTACGTCGTCAAAGAGTTAACTACTGCTAAGTGTGTTATATCATTAGTTTTTGTACCTTCTCAAAGGTCAAGGTCATGCTTCACCATTTTCTAAACATGTTTTGTGCTGTATCTAAAAACTGGCTGATCCAATTTTGATAATTTTTTGCTTGTTGTAGATAGTTCAGATAGTGGCCTTTAATCCCATGTTTTCCTTTTACTTCGTTAGAATAAAACTGAGACACAACTCCGCCAAGAAAATTAACACAGTTTTGGCTTTGTGTAAATGTCTGAAAATACATTTAAATGGCTTGTTGTTTGTTGTTATAGGGACATATTAGTAGATTTTACAAATATGTTTGACTAGAAATTATCCACACTAGCTCAAGTGTTCTGTAAACTGCGCTGTTAGGTTGGAGGTCGGTGTCAGAGCACTGTGCTATTTGTGGATGGCATCATCTTGCATGCAGCTAGCTAGCGCTAGGCACAGCGAGCAGCATGCTAGCAGACCTGAGACGATATTTTCCCCACCCACGCCGGCTGGTCCGAGCTGTACTGCGCCATGTGTAAATTCTGAATGTGATATGTGGCAAGTGTGCATTTATTGATCGGGAATTTCTAATAGCAACAGTTTTGGGGAGAAATTTGGTGAAGTTTAACGCTAATGTTTCAACTATATTGTGGACTAGTTTCGTGGATTTTGTTGACGTACTTTATTTTTTGTGAATTTTATTTTCTTTTTATGCAGACAAAGGCAGTTACCACGTGCGGGAAAAAATAGTTGAAAATCATAGCAAATGCGAATGTTGTAGTCTGATAGTGTGTTGTTGGTAATTGCTCAGGAATTTGTATTAACAAGAGTTTTGGGGATACATTTTGTGATGTTTGCCGCTATTGTTTCAAGTATATTGTAGAAAAGTGTCATGGATTTAGTTGATGCACTTTTTTTTTGGTGAATTTATTTTTCCTTTCCTAGACTTGCAGCGATTGCAAAATACACTAAATTTCATGTACTTTGACGAACTGGGATTATTCCGTGTTCGAGTTGGGATAGTCAAGGTATTAGTGACTCTGTGTGTGTGGTTTTTTTGTGTGAAGAAACTTTAATATGTGTACTTCAAGTTGACGTGATCTTTGAAAACTATTCATTGCTGGGATTGTGTTTTTAGCGAGTTTTTGGACTGTGGTACTTTACTGGCAAATTGTGTGCAACAGGCGCCCAATTATTTCCTTAGAGTTTACTGTGAGCCCATGCCCAGCTAGTTTTGTCTTTAATTCATGTGGAAGACCTAGTTTATGTTGTGCACTGGAAAGTTTCAGTTAGCTTTTAATTTATTGCATATATACGGAAGAAGTAGGAGGTAACACATATCACAGTTCGAACGTTTTAAACATATGATGGCCACTCTCTCGTTTCTTCTCAAGCGCAATGGATACATTCACTATACAAAACTGCATCCTCATCATGCATCGTCCTCGTCATCACCATCACAATCTTCATCACCATTATCATAATCTGTGAGTACTATTTATTTATTCACACAAACAAGACACGAACAAAACACCTTCTCAGACACACTTTTTGTCTGTCTGTGTATTTGTTCGTATATTTCTCACATGCACATAAAATGCTAATGCATGATCGATTTTGCTTATAATGGTCTTTGTCCTGCATGGATCGTGAAATGATTGTAAACTTTGTATGTGTTTTGTTTTCAATAGGCCTAATCTCTCTTTCCATCGTTTCTCCCTCCCTCTTTCTTCCTTTCTCACCCTCTCTTCCTTCCGTTCCCTTCCTCTCCTTCCACCTTTCCTTCCCTCTCTTTCTTCCTTTCTCTCCCTTCCTCTCTGTCCCTCATTCCCTTCTCTCCTCCTCTTTCTTCCTTTCTCTTCCTCTTTTTCTCCCTTCCTCACTCTCCCCTCCCATTCTTTTTCTTTCTTTCCCTCATTATCTTTTTCTCCCTCTAATTTTTCTATTCTTTCTTCTCTCTATTTTCTCATATGTACTGCCTCTATTTCTCTGTTGTCTTTTCCATTTCTGGTTCTTCCTTTTATTTATATCTGTATTTTCTTTTTCTTCCTGTCTTCTGTGCCTCATCTCTTTTAGCAGGTCGTTTTCTTTGGATGGTTTGTTAATGTTTTGTCCTGGGACCTTTTCTTGAGTGTTCTTTATGTGCGGGGAAATTACCTTACTTGTCAGTAGGCCTACAGACTAGTGCAGTATACAGTGCCAAGTACTTGTAGCTAGCAGCTTAGGCCTGCGAGAAGGCGGTTTAGTTATGCTATGTGCGCGCAACCTAGAAGCGTTCTCGGAGCCGCCGTGTATATCTTTCAATATTGTTTTTCTTCTCATTTCTGTTGCCAATAAACCAATTTGTGCATACTTTTTATGCATCAACATATTTTCAAGTGGGATTACTTTTTACCAAACTAATAAAAAAAACATTTAATCCATCAGGATAATTAATTTAAAGTTGCCTTCTCCAAAATTGTTCCTTCTTTCTGACTGTCATTTACATTGTAGTCAGAGCTACTGAAATGTTGGGACAGCCCCACCGATTCCACTGGAGAACGTGCCGACGGGCACGTCCCCAACCGTCACCCACAACACGCAGACGGCCGTGACAAAAGCCGTCACACCTGCTGCAAAGGAGGCTAGGCCTCATGCCACCGCACCAGCAACGACCGGTTTTAGCGACCGGGTAGTTGCTGGGGCGACTAAAATCCTAGTTACCCAGCAGAAGAGCATCAGAGGAGGAGAGGGAAAGATTGGCAGGGGTGAAGGGGAGAGGGAAGATATAAAATCTGGTGCTGGGGAGAAGGGGAGGAAGTCCGCTGGCAGTTCGGGTTCCGGGGCTTTGGCCAAAAATCAAAGGCCCGGACCCCTTTCTTCCAAGCCCCATCAGCCTCTCGAAACGGAGAACCGTTTCGGGGGGTTGATGGAACATGAAGAGATGGACGAGGGTCCAAAAGATAAAGAGACGTAATTGTGCTCTCGGAGATGAAAATTTTAGCATTCTTTTACTTAATTTTTATGTCCATTTTACAATGGAACATCCGAGGGATAAGGGCAAATTATGAGGAGCTATGCTGTCTGCTGACAGAGCATCGACCTGAAGTATTGGCCCTTCAGGAAACTCTCCTGTCAGAAAAACATCCTATAGATATTACTGGTTATTCCTCTCTAGATTGTTTATCTTCTAGAGGCGTTTCACTCTTTATCCATAGAAATGTCCCATTTAATCCAATTTTACTTAATACAAGTTTACCAGCAGTTGCAGCTAGAGTATCTCTTTTTAAATCCCTCACAGTTTGTTCTCTATATTTGACACCATCCATAAATGTAAACAAAAATGACCTTGAGAATTTGATTCAACAGTTACCTCCCCCTTTTTTGTTGTTGGGAGATTTTAATGGACGCTCTCCCCTGTGGGGTAGTGATCGTACCGATTCTCAGGGTAAAATAATTGAAGACATTTTAGACTCGTTAAACCTAGTAACTTTGAACGAGGGTGCTCCAACTTTTTCCTGTTCTAGAACTGCTTCTTTGTCCCACATTGATATATCAATCTGTGATCCCTCGTTACTTTTGGATTTTAAATGGACAGTTTTAGAAGATCTCCATGGCAGCGACCATTTCCCGGTTTTATTAAAACTTGATTCAGATAACCTTGAGCAAACTCATGGCAGGTGGAAACTGAAACAAGCTAACTGGAGTCTGTTTTCTAACCTGTCTGAGGCCCAGCTACGTGCTAAGAAACAGGAATTTTCAAATGCCTTAGATCCAATACAGCTTTATACTGACATAGTTATTAACAGTGCCAAGGAGTCCATTCCGCAAACTTCGTCAAACCCTCACACACTTAAAAAACCCTGGTTTGACGATGAATGTAGAAAACTTCAGCAAGCTCGTAAAAAAGCTTTAAGAACTATGTTTTTACACCCAAGCACTGACAATAAACAAAACCACCAACGTTTGCGAGCGCAATGCCGACAGCTCTTCAAACGAAAGAGAAGGGAATCGTGGAGAGGTTTCTGCTCCACGCTTAATTCGAAAGCGAAACTGTCAAAGGTGTGGAAAGTAGTCCGCAAACTCAAAAATAGAAGTAACAAACAGGTGAGCCCATGCCTTACTGTGCAGGGTGATGTAATCGGAGATAAAAAATTAGTAGCTGATCTTTTGGCCTCTTCTTTTGCTGCAAATTCTTCCTCTGAAAATTATTCTGTCCCTTTTCAAACAGTTAAAACCCGTAAAGAAAAACAACAGTTAAATTTTACCTCCGATAATTCTGAAGATTACAACATTCCGTTTTCATTAGTCGAGCTTGACGATGCAATTAACAAAAGTGCAGATTCAGCAGTTGGACCGGATGATGTACATTATCAATTTCTCAGACATTTAACGAGATACTCACGGTCTCAACTGCTGGACATCTTCAATCAGCTCTGGATCACTGGCACCTTTCCTCCCTCCTGGAGAAAGGCCATTATTGTACCCATCCCTAAACCTGGCAAAGACCATACTAATCCGACAAACTATAGACCAATAGCCTTAACGTCTTGCTTATGCAAGACGCTAGAAAGAATGGTTTATTCTCGCTTATTGTGGTATCTAGAAACAAATAATATTTTATCCAACACTCAGTGTGGCTTTCGAAGTGGTCGAAGTACTGTTGACCACCTGGTGCGACTGGAAACTTTTATCCGTAACGCGTTCGTCCAGGGTGAACATGTCGTTGCCATCATGTTTGATTTGGAAAAAGCTTATGATACCACATGGAAATATGGCATTCTTTCAGATTTACAAGAAATGGGTTTGAAGGGACATTTACCTCTGTTTATATCCAATTTTCTAACGGACAGACTCTTTCAGGTTAAGGTTGGGGGATCTTTGTCAGATATGAGGGAACAGGAGATGGGAGTGCCTCAGGGTAGCATCTTGTCTCCCTTGCTGTTTAATATTAAAATAAATAACATTGTTCGTTCCGTTAAACGGGGAATTGACAATTCTTTATTTGTCGACGATTTTGCATTGGTAGCCAAAGGTAAAACTTTGGCATCTGCAGAACGTCAGCTACAGTTATGTGTCAAGGCCGTTGAAGACTGGGTTTTACAAAATGGTTTTAAATTTTCGGAAGCAAAAACTGAATGTATTCACTTTTCCCAGCACCGGGGAATTATTCAAGACCCTACTATTCTCCTCAATAAAACTCCAATAAAGGCGGTCAAACAAGTCAAATTTTTGGGTGTTATTTTTTATCAAAAGCTATCTTTCATTCCTCATCTGAAAATTTTGAAAACTAAATGTCAACAGGCCTGCAATTTGCTCAAGGTTATCAGTGGTACAGTCTGGGGTGCTGACAAGAAAACTTTATTGCTGTTATATCGTTCTTTAATTAGATCCAAGTTAGACTATGGTTGCATTGTTTATGGTTCTGCTAGAAAATCTTATCTTAAGATGTTAGATCCAGTTGCCCATCAGGCACTACGCATTGCTTTGGGTGCGTTTCGCACTTCCCCTTGTGAAAGCCTTTACGTGGAAGCTAACGAACCCCCGCTGGAGCTGAGACGTACAAAATTGTCAATGAATTACTATTTAAAATTAAAAACTGATCCTATGAACCCTGCTTATGACTGTGTTTTCAACCCAGATTTTGTTCAGAAATTTGAAGCCAAAACTAACACAATTCCTCCGTTTGGCATCAGAATGCAAGCTCATCTGGAAAAAGCAGGCATTGATGTTGCTTCCATCAACGACGATGAGCTTCGGACTGAAGCTCCCCCATGGAAATTATGTATCCCAAACATTAATTGGCAGTTGTCCGCTTTCCTTAAAAACAATACATCCGAAACCGTATATAACCAACTTTATTTAGAACAGTGCGCTTTATACCCAGGATATGAACAACTTTTTACAGACGGGTCAAAGAAAGGAGATTCAGTTGCTGCTGCGTCAGTCTCCGGGAGACACTTAGACCAGCCTTTGCAACAGCGTTTACCTGATTTCTGTTCTGTTTATACAGCTGAGCTCAAGGCAATTCATTTAGCTCTGAAACAAGTTTATCAATCCAAAAGAACCTCATTTTTAATCATGTCTGATTCCTTGTCAGCACTTCAGGCTCTTTCCACGAGAAAGATATCACACCCTTTTCTGGCAGAGATCCATGACCTCCATACACAACTTATTTCTGAGGGTAAAAAGATAGTTTTTATGTGGGTCCCTGGTCACATGGGCATCCGCGGCAATATTGCAGTAGACAGGGCGGCTAAAGATGCTCTGCATCTTGATTTCCCTCCAGAGATATTTCAGTTTGTGCCCTACTCTGACCTACGTTGTATGACTGGTTCTTATTGTAAACGACTGTGGCAGACTGACTGGTCTAACCATGTCAACAACAAATTATTTCAAATTCTTCCCGATTTGTCCACTTCTTTGCCTAACTTTGCATCCACTCGCAAAGAAGAAACAGTGTTATCTCGCCTTCATATTGGGCACACTTATGTCACCCACAGTTTCCTTTTAAAAGGAGAAGAACCACCATGGTGCTTTGCATGTGATCAATCCTTTTCCGTTCGACATTTCATGTCTGAGTGTGCTGATTTGATTGAGGAAAGGGAAACATATTTTGGTTCCATACCTTTCAAAGAGATTTTTAAAGTATGTAATGGTCAACATCTGTTTCAATTTTTACATGATGTTGGTTTGTTTTATCGCATATAAATCGTATCGACATGTTTTGTTTAGTTTGGATTTTATTGTTAGGACTGAATTTAGTGATTTGATTGAAGAAAGAGATTATATTTTTAATACATCAGTTTTAAAGAAGACTCTTAAAGAGATGTCATGTGAAAGTTTGTTTGGGTATTTAAGAGTAACAGGTTTGTTTTTTAAGATTTGAATCATTTTATAATATTTTAAGATAACGTCTCTCTGGTCCTGATTTGGCTCGGAAGAGTCCGCTGGACCTAAAGCAATAACCTTGTCTTGTATTTCCTCTTCCCGTGGCAGGGTTGCGGTGAGCCGTAGGCGTTTACGCAGTGGCGCGTTTTCCTCCAGTCCTGTCCCTGCCTGCATCCCTAGGTGTTCTACCCCTCCAGGCGAGTGGCTTGGCTCGCCGGTTTCCTGCTTGGCTCGGCCTCCCCTCCGCAAGCAGTTGGGTGCAAGTGGTGATTCGGTCGGGGTTCGACCTTCAGTGGGGTTCCTCTCGGCCCCCTCTTCGTCGCTCCCCTCCTTTGTTCCGCCCCCTGTCTCCTCCTGGGGCTCAGCCGATTCTGGACTCGGAGGTCATAGCCCTTCTCCAGACGGTTGTTATTGAAGGGGTCCTTTGCCCTCACCATTTGGGGTTCTGTGGTCGCCTCTTCGTAGTCCCGCAGGTTTCCGGCGGTTGGCGCTCGGTACTAGGTTGGGCTTCCTCTATCGATCTTTCTGACGCCTATTTCCATGTGTCTATTCATCCTATTCACAGGCGTTGGATGCGCTTCGTCTGAAGAGTTCAGGTTTTTCATGATAAGCCCTTCCTTTTTTGGTTTGTCTCGCAGTCCTTGGGTTTTTCACAAGGATTGTCTTAGAACTCGCTGCTGTAGTTTGCGGACTCAGGGTGCGGTTCTCTAATTCTCTTGATGACCGTTTGGTCAAGGCTAGTTCTCACGATCTCTGTCTGGTGCACACCAGGCTCGTTCTCCTTTGGACGCGGCGCTTGGGGTTCTCTATGAACCCTTTCAAGTCCGTGTTATCTCCATCTCTCTTTTGGGGTCGTTTTGAATATATGTTTCCTCTGGTTCCCCTCGCGGGAGTTCGCAAGCGGCCGATTCAACGTTGACTTTCTTCCCGTTGGTGTCAATCCGGCGATTCCTGGGACGCTCTTTTCTGGCCACGGGGGGCCTTCGCCTTTCTCTGCTTCCTTGGAGGAATGTTGAGTGGCTTTCGTCGGGGGTTCCTATCTCCCCTCCGCTTCCGGTGGCCGTCATCTTCACAGATGCGGCTTTGGTCGGTTGGGGTGCGCGTATCGGCAGCCTTTCAGCTCACGGTTTTTGGTCTCAGGACCATCTGTCTTGGCATTTCAGTCGCTTGGAGATGGAAGCCGTTTGCCTGGCTCTTCATCGTTTCTTCCCTCCCTGCCTCGGGGCCTCTTGCTCGTTCGCTCTGCCAGTACCGCTGTGGCTTCTCATCTACCACTTCGGGGGTACCCATTCCCCCTGCTCTCTCCATGATGGTGGAGAGCCTCCTTTTGTGGTGGGCTGATTTCGTTTGTCCGCTTGTAGCCA
The DNA here is from genome assembly GCA_036898135.1 of Oncomelania hupensis. Lineage (NCBI taxonomy): Eukaryota > Metazoa > Mollusca > Gastropoda > Littorinimorpha > Pomatiopsidae > Oncomelania > Oncomelania hupensis. The sequence continues at coordinate 69,991,902 of CM072512.1, read as the reverse complement.
AGCATGTTAGCGGTTCTGTCATGTCTTAACCGATCTTCTGCGTCGCCCTCTTTGGGTGGTCCACACGGTATGGACCCTGTCCCGCTCTGTTCTTCATCCGGTTTGGGCGGAGTAGGTTAAACCTCGGTTCGATCTTTTTGCCACTCGTTACTCTTCCAGGCTTCCCCTGTTTGTGTCGCCGCTCGCAGACTGCCTGGCTTGGGCGGTGGACGCGTTGTCCATTTCTTGGGAGGGGTTGGAGGCTTATGCCTTTCCGCCATTCTCCCTCCTTCCGCAGGTTCTCAGGGAAGCCGAGGAGGAGTCTCCTTCTCTCATTCTCGGGGCTCCCTTTTGGCCAGCTCAAGCCCTGGTTCCCCGATTTCCCTCGACTTTCCCAGGGGCGGTGCATTCCTCTCGCTCTCGAGGCGAGATCGCGTCTGCAGCCTCCATCCGGGGTTCCACACGGCGACCCAAGCGTTCTCAGTCTTCACGCTTGGCTGTTCTCCGGCCTCCCATCAGAGGTTTCTGAGCTTCAGGAGGCCTCGGTAGGTGCCAGCCTGCATCCTGTTTCTGTTTTGCCTTACTCGAGAGTATGGCTTCTTGGTTTCAATTCTGTGGTCGCGGCCCTTCCATCTGGGCCCTCTTCTTCAGTCTGTTCAAGGTAAAGATGTTTCAGATTAAGTTGCTTCCCTCCGTCCTTTTTGTGCTAATCTGCACTTGTGAGTCATGGTAGAGTATGTGACATTAATATTAAAATTTTATCTCTAAATTTATTATTAATAAGCATACTTACCATGACTCACTTTTATGTCCCTCCCACCGGTCCTGATTTGGCTCGGAAGAGTCCGCTGGACCTAAAGCAACAATAAATCAATCAATCATGTCCCTCCCACCTCCCCGCAGTTCCAAATAAGGAATGATGTATACTGACTTTGCTGTGAGCGCTTTGACGCATGTCATGGCACGAAATGCTCGGGAAGTGTGGGTCAGGGGAAGCAACTCTATGACTGTTTTATTTTATCTACTTCCGTTAGAGAGGCACTCGCCTAGCAACGCCATAAACATTGCACTTGTGAGTCATGGTAAGTATGCTTATTAATAATAAATTTAGAGATAAAATTTTAATTTAGGTTAGAAGAATCTCTTAGCTACCACTAGATTTATCTACATGCTTCGATTGATAGTAAACAAGTAATTCTAGAAAATTCTCCAATAATATTGACCAACGAAAATTACCAACATTATACAAAGCTTGTCCTAACAACAACGCAAACTCAAATCAAAAGTAAATACATTCGGTTATTGCATGCTTTGCAAAACAAAACGATCGGATATATCGTGTGAGTCTCAAACGTAACACTGTATGTGTTTTGTTGATATTTTATAATGATGTTTATATTCTATTTTGTTTTTGTAAATGGGGGTTGGACAAATTAGAGTATAGCCTCAATGTCCCTTGTGTGGGATGCCTTTATTATAAAGTGACCGGCTGTTATGACGCCAAAAATCACGCGCAATCGAGAAAGGGTCAGGATCCTCTGTTCCTTAGAGTTCTGAGCTCCATGAGAGAGGAAGTGTGTGGCTTGCTGTTCTCCGCTTGCGTCTTGCCCGTTTCCTGCGCCCAGCTCTGCTGATTACGGCTGCGCTTGCCTTTGTCTGCGTGGAGACTACGTTTGTCTGCCTTGGGGCTGTCTACGTGGCTCCGTCGTCCGCACCCTGTCGACCGCCTCGTCGCCTTGCTTTCGAGGCTGTTTTTTATCTTCTCTCCTGTCTGCTGATGTGAGATTTATCATAGCTTTTACCTTTGATGGTTTTAGGTCCTGAATCGGATTTTTAGATCCGCTTGACGTGTGTCCCGCTGACAGGTGTTCCCTTTATTCTTTTATTTTTATTTTTAATTTAAATTATAGCGTTTGCCCGGGTTCCTGTTTGTGCTTAGCTGCCTCCTTGAGCCTCATGGATGGCAGGGCAGTCTCGGCCGTGGCTAACTCTTGCTCGTCCCCCAAGCGCCACCGTTTGGTTGGCGGGGGGGCGTAGGGGCTGTCCGGTGATCAAGGCCAAAATTGATTCGGTCGTTGTAAGCGATTCTGAGAGTTGCGGTGATGGTCCGCTGGCGCCTGGCGGCTTGGCTGCCGGTGTCTTGCCTGAGCAGTCCCTTGGTGGACGCAAGAGGGCCTTTGGGACCCTCTCGGACTCTTCTTCGTCTAGCTCCGTGGTGGAGGATGAGGTTATGTCTGAGGCGGAGGTTTCCTCGCCAGTCCATGGCTCTGATGCCGTTGACTCGGTGGGGCCCTCCTCTATTCCGACCGATATTCCTGAGCCGGCCGTTTCGACAGCCCCTGCCGATGACCGTGGCCCTGGTTGGTCCACGGTTGCTGGTAATGGCAAAAATAGGTTTAGAGGGCCGCCTAGGCCGCCCGTTGCCTCCTCACTGGGCTCGTTCCAGTTTCTGGTTGTGATGAAACAAACCGGGGACATAACTTCCTTGTCCCTGCAGTCTCTACACTGGAAATTGGCCGACCTACTGAGAGCCTCTGTAGGGCCTGTCGATCGTGTGAAACCTCTTGGTGAGGGTTTCCTCATTGACTGTACCTCCCTTGCTCAGCAGCATAAATTGATTTTAGTTACCCAACTAGGACAGCTGCCGGTCGTATTTTCGATTCCCATCCCGACCGTGGAGGGTGTTTCGTTGGCATCCCCACCACGGTCTCGGATGAGGATATCCTGGCCAAGTTTGAGGGCGCCGTCAATGTTGACGGCTCGGTTCACTCCTGTGTCGTTCGTTGCTTTCGTCGGCTGCCCATTTCCGACAGACGGCCGTCCACTTCTGTGCATGTCACACTTGAGGCTGTGCCACTACCGCATGCTCTGTTGCTTAACCGACGCGAGTTTGTTCTTGTACCTTTCGTCGTGGCCGTTGTGCGTTTCCACCAGTGCCAGAAGTTTGGAAATATTAAGAAACAGTGTCAGTCCAAACGGGTGTGCCCCTCGTGTGGCTCTGTTGGCCACTCAGGGGCCCAGTGTGCGGCTTCTCTGCACCGCTGCCCAAATTGCCTGGGCAACCATTCGGCCACAAACTTAAACTGTCCCGCCTATCAGGAGCGCCTTTTGGCGAACGAGATTAGAGCGGCCAACTTTATGCCTAGAGCCCAGGCCTTATGCCTGGCTAAAAAACAGTTCGTATCTGCTTCGAGCAGGGTGTTAGAGTCTGCGATCGGTGCCGCTGATGCCTCTCCCACGGCAGTTACTCAGGTAACCCCCTGAAGCTGAAAGTTTTATAGCATTTAAAACCCCAAAAGTATGATTTTTGTGAGAGATGTTTTTCATAATATTCATGCATTCATAGATAGACATTATTATTTTTTATATTATTATTAAGACTAATGTTCACATACACACACAAAAACTGTTGGAAAAAAAGCCTGAATAGGTTTGTGTCAACATATGCAAGATTATGGCAACTGTCACAAACAAGCTTGTTGTTGGTGCTGTAGGTATTTCTCACAGATTATTCTGAGGTTGAAAATCTGTTCAGTGGTACTTCGCCCTGCCCTGAATCCTGCTTGTACTTCAGCTATGATTTGTTCAGCTTGGGGTTTCAACCTGAAAAGTATTATTTTCAGGAGGACCTTGCTGGGATGGCTGATGAGGCTGATGGTGAGGTAATTTTCACACTCCTGAAAGTTACCTTTTTTGGGAAGAGTGATGACAAGCGACTGGGTCCATGGTGTAGGCCACTCCCCACTCTGCCAGATCTTGTTATAGAGAATGGTGAGGGCGTCAATCATCGCTTCTCCTTCTGCTTGTAGCAGTTCCGCGGGTATGTTGTCCACTCCCGCTGACTTCCCTTTCTTCAGCGATTGCACTGCTGCCTCAACTTCTTCCCGGAGAATTGGGAGGATTTCTTCTTCCTCTCTGTTCTCGGGACATGCTAGAACTGATGGGTCTCCATTTATGTTTATGAAAAGATCTATAAATTATTAGAATTGAGAATTGCATTGGATTGTTGAAATGCACATATAAACAGGTCAAGATGGCGGACGGTGGAAGGAGTAGTTATGTAGTGTTTACATTTTTTATAAAGATAGATTAATAAGACAATTTATTTGTTGACCAGATTGGGCCTACTACACCTACTATACTACCATACTACAATACCATACTACACCTACTATACTACCCCTTGGGGTCATGAGCAATCTTGCCACTGTAGATTGTTCTAACCTATAAAGGGAAAAGTGAAAGCCCCAGTTGAAAACCTGTCTTTCCTTTGTAGGCAAGACAGATTCACTGCGGCAACAGTACCCCCGTTGGAGTGCCGGGGGTTTTCAGTATAAATAGTATCCCCACTTTATGGAAATTTAGTGCTTTAAATTCCCACTGTCGCTGTCTTCCTCATTTACTCTTTCCCATTCCTGCTCTGTCCTATCACTCTGCTATACTATCTTCTTCTTCGCTAGATCAATGACCTACCTTTTTTCTTGAAAACTCTTCCTGGACAAGACTCCTTGTTTGTGTATGAGGTCTGTTGGATCAGCTTGGGAGTGTTGGACGCTTTCTGCTGGGTGGTCACTAGGGCTTCCTATGATTGTATTATATAGCACTATAGGCATTTTATATGTATGTGTTTAGTTGATGATTTATAATGATGTTTGTATTCTATTTTGTTTTTGTAACCGGGGGTTCAAGTAGTTGGGGTAAAGCCTCAGCCGTCCCCTGCGTGGGATGTCTTTATTGTAAAGTGACTGGCCGGTGGAGGGCATTCAATTTTCCCACTATTGTTGTATCAGCAGATCTTTTATGCGGATTGGGGGTTGTCCGGTCCTGATTTGGCTCGGAAGAGTCCGCTGGACCTAAAGCAACAATCAATCAATCAATCAATCAACCTACTATACTACCATACCTACCATACTTACTTCTGTTACTTCCACTTGAAGTGTCTGTGGGGCTACTGCTTCTTACGCCTCCATGCTGGTCGAGAGTGCTGTCTGAGGGACTGTGGGGTTCATCGCCGCCTGTACACTTTGTGTGCTCCGGACGACATGGAGATAACCGCCTTGGATTTTGCATACCACACCCTTGTTCTCAATCATACTTGCATTCACTCACATAAACACACTTACGTTGACTGGAATCTGTGCAATATACTTTATTATCTGTGTGTTGCTTTTTCATCTTCTTTTGAGATTAGCTAAAGACAGGAGTTCTACAAACGGCGAACAGTGAACTATTAAGCCAGCCAATTTAACCTAAACTAATTTGTTCATCAAGCTTTTGCTGGCTAGCTTGAAACTAAATTTACTTCTTGCTGATTTTTTTCACTGTTGCCAATTGTTTACTGTTGTATATTATAATTGTTACATATTGTCGTGGGGCATTTCTTGTGTACAGTTTCTGGGGTTTTCAGGTTAAACAAGGGAGGTAATTGTTCAGTAAATACTGGGTTGTGGGTCTTGATAGGGGTTGAGGGTGGTTTAGATATCCCATTGTCCTGTGTGTGTGTGGTTGTTTTTGAATAAAAGAGTGTGATTGTACATCTGGCATTTTGTGTTAGTTCTTTTGTTTTGAGCTTGATCTCTTTCACTCGCTGTTGAGCTGATTGTTCACGGCACCCACTAGGGTGACGTGACATCCTCTCTTAAAACTCATTATTTTTCTTAAACTGTGCACATGTGTGTTAGTCACTAGTTTTTATATATTAGGTTGCTGTTAATAGTTAATGAGTTTTCCTCATTTTGTTTTTTAAAGTTGTTCTGTACTCATGTAAGCACCTAGAGCTAAGTCTAGATTAGGCACATAAATTTTCGTAATAATAATAAACTTCTAATTTATTGGCCATGAATTTAAGTACCTATATATACGAAATATCAACAAAGCCCATTGTCATTTTTGAGATGTAGAGGAAAACATGTTTGGCAACAATTTGCCCCAAGTGACCTTTTGCAGTAGAGCAAATGTGATGGCATGAGAGGATTGCCACTAACCTAGGTAATGTTCCTATGAAGTTTGGTCAAAAGTCTGTGGTTCTTGAGATGTGAAGCGTGACAGAGGGACAGGCAGAGCAACACACTGACTTTTGGCTCATTCTGATTCTCGATTATTTCTATGTATTTCCAGATATATAAAAATTGGAAACTCAAAGTGGTAAAAGTTCAGGGAAAAAAATGGTGGTGTGATGATGCAGTGCTCGAAAATTCTCTGAATATTTGCATTTTGCTTTATAGGGGATGAGGAGAAAGAGTACTGGCGCAAGATGTATAATGACATTGCTGATTCAAAATGGAGAAGCAAGAACACACGGCTTCAGAAGGGGAAGAGAAAGTTTGGTGGTCGACATGGCAAGCAAGTAAGTCTTCTTACTCATAGGATTTAGTAACTTAATCATGCATTTGAGACATGTAAAGGTGCCTACTTTACACCTTATAGCATATTTTTACACATTTTCTTTCCAGATATGCGAATACGATTTGTCTGCTAACAATACGCATTTTCGCTGTTATCAAATACGAGTCTACAATTTTGTAAACTCAATCTGAGTCCGATCCACTATTTTCCTTGATAACTGTTTTTAGTGTGAACCAAAACTTTTATGCACGAGATGTCGTCCGCATATGCTTTGTGGCTAGGGGAAAATTGTATCAAAACGTGCGCATGAAATGAAACTGAAATGAAAATGAGGTGAAAGATACTGCAGACATTAAAAAAGGACTATACCTGTTTTCCGGGAATTGTTGACCCACGAAAGAGCCTTCACCACGCAAAAGGATTTTGGAATTGGCCACAATGATGGATAGCAGTGTATCAAATGCACAGGCCTCAAAAAGAGCTGGTATTCGTCTTTTTTTCTTTTTTTTTTTTGCCACACGTGAAAAAGTTTAAGAGAAAGAAGCGTAACTGTTGATAAAAATGGCTATGATAGAGAAATTCAACTAATTTTGGCAGTGCATGTCGAGTTGTGTATGGTAAAAAATTAGAAGTTGATCATAAGAAAGGAATGTGAAAGGTAGTGTATATGAAATTGTAGGATAAATAGGTGAGAGAGACAGAATGGTTTAAAACATAATATGGAAAAGAAATCTTACCCTGTTGAATTTGTTGTTGTTGTTGGAGCAATTTTTATTCATCAGATTAACGTAAGTTGTACTGATGTATCATAAACAATTTACAAAAAATCTACAATGCGAAAATCATAGATATTTTCCAAATTAATTAATCAAACCATAACAATCATACCACTGACATACACATACACTTTTAACAACATACATTCTATTATAACAATTAGTTCACATTAAGAAACAAAAAAAGAAAAAAATTAACCTTTCCACTTCACCTGTGAAGAAAGAAATGTCATTTTGCATCTGTTGAAGTTGGGCCCCCAGGCCCCAACCCCCTCCACCCTTCCCCATAAAACAAAAAATACTAAAAGAAAAATACTAAAATAAAAAATCAAAATTAAAATAAATTAATAAATAATTCCCCCCACTCCCTCCCCTCCCATAATAAAGAAATAAATAATTAAGAAATATTTATTGAAACTAATAATGCTTAATTAAATAAATTAGGTACAAAGAATTTTAAAAAAAAAGATTAGATTGTTAGAAGTTAAAACAACAAACAAATTAAAAGAAATTGAATAATTCATGACTTCTAATTAAATCTATGAGCATTAAACACTGAAAATGGTTAGAATTTTGTTGATATTCAAATATTAAGTGATTTACATTCAAAATGCTACCACAATTACAAAGTACTGGAGGATTTATGAAACGAGCATGCCAAGCATTTAGCCTTATTCTGTGAAATAAACTGTTAATGTGAAAAGATTTTGAAATAGATATAACATTTTTTGATACTGGTGAATTATCTAAGTAATGTTATTCAATGATCTCCTTGCTTGTATTTCTCATTCCATTGATTCCAAGCACATCGTTTTATTTGATTGTTCATTTCATTTGTTGTCCAGTTGAAAAATAATTTAATGGATTCTTCTGAAGCAGCACTCTTTGCTATGTGGTCAACAATTACATTTCCTAATATATGTAATAATAATAATAATTTTTATAATGTTAAGGAGCGGGATGCAGAAGTTAAATGTATTATACTTCTTGTCCTAAGATCTTAATATGTTCCAAATCCTACTCATTAAAGCAGGTGCATGCAAGACCTCTCTCTAACATCCATTCCCATTTTCACACAATAAAGCGTGAAGGACACCATACGCAAAATGTGTTTTGCTCTAAGTACTCAATTTAATAATTAATTACTACAAATTTAAACAATAAAGCAAACACCCATTTCTTCCCGTAGTAATAAGATCTTTCCAACGTAATACCAGTCTTTCGCAAGAGTTTCTACAGAGGAACCATTTCAGGAGGAATATTCAACACTTTTTCGTACTCACTGTTCCGTAGTACCAAAACAAAACAAGTTCCCTATGAAGCGTCTCTAGATGACAGGTTGGATTGTAGTTCCAAGATGACGGCCTAGGAACTGCAGCGAAGGCACAAGCAGCAGTCTGGTCTCGCTGCGGATGTATGATTGCTCGCCAGCCTGTCCTCAATGTTACAGTGGTTGTCGACCTGCACCCGTAGGCTAGAACACCTAATCAGCCTTCTCCCAGATTGAGAAGCTGATTCAAACACTTATTATTGAACTATTCTGTTCTCTCATATTATCCCTTCCTTGATTATTCCTCTTTCCTCATGTTCCTCAAACTTATCTTTCCTTATATTCCTCATAAACTAATAACCATTTTATTATTAACTAGTGGTTTTTGTACCCTGGCAAGCCAGGGTACACATGATGCTGTTTAAAATGTAGACAGAGAGAACTTTTGTCTGCGAGTTTCATTTGGACGATGATACCTCCCCATATCCCCCTTGATACCTCACCATACCCCACCCCCCTGATATCTCCCCGTCCCCCCCCCCATGATGCCTCATCATACCCCCTTGATACCTCCCCGAACCCACTTGATACCTCCCCATTCCTCCTTGATTCCTTCCATACCCCCTTGGTTCCTAACTGTACCCTCCTTGATACTTCCCCGTTGATCGTTTCGCAGGTATGGATGAAAGGAATCGACCATCACCATACCCCCTTATAGATACCCGTATCCCCGTTATACCTACCCATGCCCCTTTAAACCTACCCGTAGCCCCCTTTTACCTACACGTACCACCCCATCCCGATCCTTGGTAGTAATAATAATAATAATAATAATAATAATAATAATAATAATGAATATAGAATAATACAAATAGAAATCAGAAAAAACACCAAGGTTTTAAAATAAAATTTGATATAAGATAGTATAATTGTTATTATAAGAATAATAATAATTATTATTATTAGTTTATAAGTAATAATAATAATAATAATAATAATAATAATAATAATAATAATAATAATAATAATAATAATGAATATAGAATAATACAAATAGAAATCATAAAAAACACCAAGGTTTTAAAATAAAATTTGATATAAGATATAATAATAATAATAATAATAATAATAATAATAATAATAATAATAATTTATTATTATTAGTTTATAAATAATAATAATAATAATAATAATAATAATAATAATAAATTAAAGGTAAAAAGCCTAAATTAAAAAGAAAAATATCCATATTTTAGTGTACTAAAAAAAAAATAAAAAAATAAGGGGCCGGGTGAGATTTGACCTTCGGTCGCACTGCACGGTAGGCGAATGGTTTTACTAACTAAGCTACCAACGCTTCCTAGAAATACCATCAATTTTTTGGTCTATATGGGAAAACATGCTGAAACCGCAATTTGATTTTTAATGGAAGCGCGCGGAATGAGGCTATTACAGTTTGTGGACATTTTGTTTATTTATTTATCTCAGAAACGGTTAAACGTTCGGTAAGGAAATGTCGGCTAAAACGATTTCACTGGTTTTGAGCACACAGCAGGCCTACTAGGCTATTACAGTTTGTGGACATTTTGTTTATTTATTTATCTCAGAAACGGTTAAACGTTCGGTAAGGAAATGTCGGCTAAAACGATTTCGCTGGTTTTGAGCACACAGCAGGCCTACTACTACTACTACTACTACTACTACTATACTACTACTACTACTACTACTACTACTACTACTACTACTACTGAATATAGAATAATACAAATAGAAATCATAAAAAACACCAAAGTTTTAAAAGAAAATTTGATATAATAATAATAATAATAATAATAATAATAATAATAATAATAATAATTTTTACCTTTAATTTATTATTATTATTATTATTATTATTATTATTATTAATAATAATAATAAACTAATAATAATAATAATAATGGATATTTTTTTTAAATTTAGACTTTTTACCTTTAATTTATTATTATTATTATTATTATTATTATTATTATTATTATTATTATTATTATTATTATTAATAAACTAATAATAATAATAATAATAATAATAATAATAAATTATTATTATTATTATTATTATTAGTTATTAATAATAATAATAATAATAATAATAATAATAATAATAATAATAATAATAATAAATTAAAGGTAAAAAGTCTAAATTTAAAAAAAATATCCATTATTATTATTATTATTAGTTTATTAATAATAATAATAATAATAATAATAATAATAATAATAATAATAATAATAATAATAAATTAAAGGTAAAAAGTCTAAATTATAAAAAATATATCCATAATGTAGTGTAAAAAAAAAAATAAAAAAAAAAAAACTTAAAAAAAAATATGGCTCGCGTGAGTATCGATCTTGGGTTGCCCGAAACCGTAGGCGAACGATTAACCCACTACGCTACCAAGGCTTCGTAGAAAAACCATGAATTTTTTGGTCTATATGGGAAAACATGCTGAAACCTCAATTTGATTTTTAATGGAAGCGCGCGGAATGAGGCTATTGCAGTTTGTGGACATTTTGTTTATTTATTTATCTCAGAAACGGTTAAACGTTCGGTAAGGAAATGTCGGCTATAACGATTTGGGTGGTTTTGAGCACACAGCAGGCCGATCAGCAGCACTCAGCACCTGCCCAGATCAGCGTCCATAGGAGACAAACTTTATAGTAACGGCGAAGAAGGACTTCCGGCTAAGCAATTTATATATATAGATAATAACTCTTTCGTTTTACATGCATCAATCAAAGAAATACATTTAAAAAAAGAAAACATATTTCTCACCATGACAAAACAAACGGCAAAAGATGTAGTTTGAAGTGCAATCATACATGTAACACTTGTTTATACTACCAGTATTAATCATTAGTCATGTTTTCTGTGTTATTCTAATGTGTGTACACTATTGTTTTTTCCCAAATATATTAGTTGTCATCCGGCCTCACTCAAACATTGTCAAAGGATTCATAGTTATCTGCAACAATGCAGCTATTTTCAAGACGGCTTTACCGAAAGAGATTCATGACGCTACCTGTACGCAAGTCCAACTGAATCTGACTTATTTTATCAGAGTAGCTTCCCTTTGGTTCCGCAATTTTCTAATGAAATAATTTGTGACTGACTAAAATTCATTATTTTATTACCATAATTATAATTCCTAACAAATGTAATACTTGTTTGTTCTTTATTGCATGTTGCGCGACATATAAAATTACACAAAATACACATTGTCATGCAGTCATTACACAACATGGCTTCGTTGGGGGTAGCCCCCTCTGGACTTGTAGTACTACTTTGATTGTAATTTGAGTAACAGACTTCTAATGGAAAAAAAACAATCTAGCTTGATGTGATACACTCTTTATTAAAGTCTGTATTCTTCATAGCGTCACAGTACAATCTGTTATACAGCGTCAGCATTTTCTTTATTTTTTTTAAATCCATCTTTTTACAATAATTTTTTGGGGGGAGCAAAGGAGTTTTACATTTATAGAACATCTATTCTTATATGTTCTTGAAGATCACCGTGTGTGACTGTGATTTGCTACTGTTGCCTCAAAAGTTAGACAAAAATCTGCTTGTTTATTTGTATTTTTATATATTTTTTTTAATTGTTTATGGGTTATGATCTTTTTTTTGTTTGCAGGGAAACAGACATGGTGGTAAGTGATGAAATATAATTTTGTATTCCTACATTTTCAGAGAAATTGCAAGATTAGTCTTCAAAAGCATGGTTGTGAAATACGAAAGACAAATAACATATAAACTTACGATAGATTCTAGCACGTTCTTTGGTGTTTTAGATGGGAGTTAATTTCCAAATGCTTTTGGATGTTATAAATACTTTTCTTTTGAGTTTATTGTGTAGAAATGAAATTAAATAAAATAATGGAGGAAAACGACACCAACAGTAACAAATAGCTTGAATATTTTTGGTTGTGCAACACAGCTTATTTTAAGTATTCCACATCTTACCTTGATAAAAGACGGAAAGGCAGTGTTTGAGCCATGGATACTATTCATAAACTCACGGTGAGAACCAATGGTAAATAGCTGATTTTAAAGTGGCTGTAACAGTGGCAAAAATGTTTTTATTTTCACTTCAAGTTTGTATAAAACTATACTAAAAAGAACATAAACTATCAGATATTCACAGGTGCAACTGTATTTCGTCATTTTTTACAAAACAAATATGTTGAAATATTTTACAATAATTTTTTTATTTTAGAATAAAGTCAAGTCAAACATTAACAAGAAAGAACACTTTTGAAAATTCTGATTTTCAGCTATGTTTGTGATCATTTGTGATTGGCCATAGATTTTAATGGCTGGCCATCTTGTTTTTTCGCATTGAGCCGTTTGTCATCACGATGTCTTTTCACATTGACACATTAGACATGTGTGTCTTAGACACATTAACAATAATAAAATGGAATGTTAACTAAATTGTACCAATTTTTTAATTAATGATTTCATAACATGTTATAGAGAGGGTTCTATAAATAACAGAAAGAAGTCAAACAATACTTTACTAATAATTATATTGAGCCATTCTGTTCTGTATTTGGTCATACTTTGTTTTCAGATGGTGGTGCAGCCAAGAAGGCCAAAGAGTCCAATGATGCTTAGTGAAAGAATGTGACCTAGTGAATGTATGGAATGATGAGGAGTAAGGAACGTACAGAAATAATGAGTTCAAGTGGTCATGTTTGAAGAGGAGCCAGTGTTCATTCTTTGATAATTGATTATTATTATCTATTGGGTTACATTTAAACACCAATTGTTCTCTTTTCCCACTTTAACAAAAATATTCAATAAGTTTCCTAAACGAGCATGTGAGTCGTATGGGCATTGACCTTTTAGTTTTTGTTTTGTTTTGATTTATTGGATATTGGTAGCTCATGTTGCCTTCTCAGCAAAAGCACTGCATCAATATAGCAAATGCGACTCATGATGAGGAGTATTTAAGAAGGGCTTGCAGAGTGTTTCTGTAGCTGTTCTTGTTTACAGCATCCTGTTTTATTATCTGACCCACATCAGTCTAGGACACATCAGGATCTGAATGTTGAAAATGTAGGTGCAGTATGTGTTGGACTCTTGATGGAAAGGTAAAAAAATTAAAAAAAATAACATTATTTTTTTTAGATAATAGAATGGTAAGGACTATATGGCAGCTGTTTTATTTTGTTTAAATTTCTTGCTTTAGTATTTTTAATTTAATGGTTGTCTATAAGGTTAATAGCAGAAAGACCTTTACTAATATAGCATTATTTTCTAAATATTTAATATTTGAACTTTTAATTTCATTTTCTCATATCTTGAGCTTTGTCATTTTTGTTTGTTTTTAGTTTTGCATGTGGATCTACTCTTATCTCCTTTCATGATTTGAAAATTAATCTTTTCATTTAATTGGTGTACTTTCCAGTGAAATAAATGACATTGTCTTATTTCTTTGAAATATTTTGAAATATTTGTTAAATGATGTAATAATCACAGTCGTTGACATTATTAGTTATGTTAATGTTTTTTCCAACATGAATTGCACCCCTGAGATGTAATAAAAAAAACAACAATAAATGGTGTTCAGTTGGAAAGCAATGAATTTGAGGTGTTTTTTTTTGTTGTTGTTTTAATTTTTTTATACATAAAACCCACGAGTCTCAGTCTATGTACTTTACAAAGTTCCTTTCAAAATTTACTCTCCTATAGTATCCCCACTTTCTGGAAATTTAGTGCTTCAAATTCCTACTGTCGCTGTCTTACTCCTTTGTTTTTTCTCATTCCTATTCTGTCCTATCAATCTACTATACTATATTCTTTGCTAGACCAGTCACCTACATTTTTTCTTCAGACAGCTTAGTTCAATACTTTTGAAGTATAAGAGCCTCAAAAATTACAAAATCCTCAATTTGTCAAGCGGAAAAACAGGAAAATTACAGTTTCTCGCACTTCAATGCCAATAATTCAGAAAATATTTAAGATACAACCAAACTTTTTGGTGTGTAGATCAATGACTGTAATCTTTACATACATCAGTAAAATTCAGTGTAATGTTTTAAAAAAAATCCCCAAAAAGTGGACAAAGCCTCCAGCGGAAACAAAGGAAATTTAGGGGGTAGCACATTTCAGATGAAATATTTCAGAAACTACTGAAAATACAGGCATGATATTTGGTGTGTAGATTGATTACAATGTTATCTTCACAAATATGTGTTCAATCAAGTAAGATATTTACTAACAAAAAGTAACATTGTTCACAGTTCTCTGGAGAAAACTACATTCCTGCGAAGTGCACAGTCGGATTACATTACATTACATGGTTATTGCGGACTCTTCCGAGCCATATCAGGACCAGAGAAGTGAAAGAGGACTCACCCATGATCCGCATAAAAGATCTGCCGAAACAACCCTAGTGGTAACACTGAAGGCAATCTACCAGCCTGTCACTTAACAATAAAGACATCCCACGCAGATTCAGATTCAGATTCAATATTTTATTACAAGAAGAAAATGATTTTAGCATTAATTTGCTAATCTTACAATCAGTCATTCTTTCAATCACTCACACATTTACTTTAATCATTCATCCGCATTCATGCAAAGACAAACATTGATTTGAAATTAAAGGAACAAGCTAACTTCGTAACAAGGAAACTAACAATACTAAATATAACACATTTAACTGGAACCATTTAATTTAATAAAGAGAGAGAGGCTTGACGGACTGAGTGGGAAGAGAGGGGAGAGGGGGGGGGGGGGGGGGGAATGAAATAGGAAAATCAATTGATACATGCTAGAATGTATGATTTTTGAAATTATTAAGAAATAGGTTGTAAATCTTGTACTTGAAGCTGTTTAACGATGTGCATTTTTTAGTTTTAAAGAAAGAGTGTTCCATAACAGGAGGCCTTTAAAAGAGAAGCTAGATTTAAAAATGTCAATTCGTGGTTTTGGAAGTCGGTAGTTTTCAGAATGATATTGTGTAGGAAATGACATTAGTTGATCACGTAAGTAAGAGGGTGTTATATTATTTTTAACTTTAAACATCTGTATGGCTAAATTATACTTGAATTGTGTTTGTAAAGGCAGTATTTTAAGATCTGTTAATTTTTCATCTGTTGTTAAGTCTCGATTATCTGAGATTAATCTAACCCCACGTCTATGCAAATGATTAAGTCTTTTTAGTTGATTTCCTGAAGCATTAGACCATACAACAGAGCTGATATGTGATAGACAATGGGCTTGGAAGAAAATTTTCTGGCAGAAGATTCAATGTAAGGTTTTAGTTTAGCAAGAAGAAAGAGATTTTTGGATAACTTCTTACATATATTATTTATATGGGAATGCCATGTAAAATCTTGATCAATAATTATACCTAATACTTTGTGCTCTGAAACTTGTTCAATCTGTGAACCATTAATATTCAGATTTAATTTTAAAGGTTCATGCTGTCGCTTTTGCCGTGATGTGAGGACCATGCTTTTAGATTTTTGTGGATGAAGAATCATACGATTATGGCTGCACCAATCCGTTATTTCTTGTATACTCTTCTGTAAAGATGTTTGTATTTTATTTACAGATTTATCAGAGCAGTGCAAAGAGCCATCATCGGCAAAAAGGTCACAACTTGTATCTTTGCTAGTAATATGGAGTGGTAGATCATTTATATAAATGCAAAATAGTAAAGGACCTAAAACTGAGCCTTGGGGTACACCACATGAAATGGTACCTGGAGAAGAATATCTTCCATTGACATACACGTTGGATTCTTTGTGATAGGTATGATTGGAAAAGATTGACGACATTGGGATTTTTGAGGTAGGTAGAAAAAATTTGCAAGAGAATGGAATGATTGACTAGATCAAAAGCTTTTTTTAGGTCCATGAATATGGCTCCTGTAATATTACCATAATTCATTGCATTGAGCCACTTGTCACATAGCCTGATCAGAGCAGTTTGGCAAGAATGATGGGTGCGAAAACCTGACTGATACCTATGAAGGAGAAGATGATTTTCAAGAAAAACAAATATGTGTTTGTGTAAGTGTCTTTCAATGGGCTTAGGTAAGACATTTAATAATGATAAAGGTCGAAAATTGTTTGAGTTTGTGTGATCTTGTGTTTTGGGGAGAGGAATAATTTTTGCACATTTTAATTCATCAGGGAATGTTTCCTTTACTATGCTTAAATTGTAGATGTAGGTTAAGGATCAAGCGATGTAAGGAAGAGCAAGTTTTAACAAAAATGAATTAATGTTATCTGTACCCGAAGATTTTTTGTTAGGTAGATCAGTGACATATTGTATTACATCTTGAAGTGTCATAAGTGGAAGAATGAATGATTCTTCAGTACCAATTCTTTCATTACAAAACAATGTTAAATTAGATGGCACCGAATAATCACAATTTACCGAAACTGAGTCCTGTAGAAGTGACGTAGCTACAGACAAGAAGTGATTGTTAAAATCATCTGCAGAACAGTGTGCATTATTGACAGTCGGCCTTTTATTCTTGTTAGTAATTTCATTCATAACTTTCCAAATAGAAGCTATGTTAGAATCATTGCGAATAATTTTTTCAAAGTATGATTTTACCATACTCTTACCATTGTTAGAACTTTATTTCTTTGTTTTTTGAAGTCATTAAACTGTTTAGTTTTTTTTAAATAATCTCTTAGTTTCATTACCGCCATTATGTCTGAAGTGATCCACTTTGGAACAGAACGTTGCCGAACTCTTTTTTTTTTCGAAGGGGCGCATGAAGGTTAACAACAGAAATTTTTCATACCAAACCTTCAATGCTATATTAGGATCATTTTGCGTATATAGATCGTCAAAGCTGACGAAACTTAAATCATGAAGAAAATTATCTGTGTTGAAATTTTTAAAAGACCTATATATCTTTTTTTTATGTCCGTACGTTGTTTCTGTAGGTAATTTGCATAACCATGTACAACTAATAACACTATGATCACTTATGCATGCAGAGTTCAGTTCAGCGTTTACAATGTTTTGCTCAGCGTTTGTGTAAATGTGGTCTATGAGTGTAGAGGTGCGCGCTGTAATTCTTGTTGGCGTAGTTATTAGCTGGGAAAAACCAAAAAGAGAACAGGTTGAATCCCAAAATGGTTGATGTTTTAAGAGGTTTAATATTAAAATCTCCAAGTAAGAGCACATTGGTATTTTTGGTAGTAACTTTATCCATCATTTTAATAAACTCATCATACCACTCTGTTGGTGACTTAGGATTTCTGTAAATAAAACCAATTATTAAAGGATGAGCTGGAGTTGGTTTACATTCAATCCACATGCATTCGATGTTTAATAATTCACTAGCAGTTATTACCCGTGCAAATAAATTTTTGATGACCCAATTGCTGGGCCTGATGTTATATGCCCGTTTCAAACATTTTCCTGGAAGTGAATTTTTTTTTCATTCTGCAGCATTTAGTCATTATTTATGTTTGTTTTTAATCTGAAGAAGAGCAAAGCACGAAAATTCATTTGTCTTGTATTGTTGTATAATTAAAAGTATCTAATATATTTCTTTGTTGTGGTTATCTTTGGGTGTCCAAGCTGTCAGCCACTGAGTGAAGTCAAATTTATTTGAGACTATAATGTTCCATTGTAGCCTACATAGTGTATAGTTTATGTTGTGGTGTTGGTACAATAACTACCTTTAGGAAATATATCAATTGCCTGAAAGTGGAAGAAATTGTAAACACAACAGGTACTGCTAAGTATTTTGAAAGTAAAATCATGAACACCACTAAGATATATATCAAAGATACTTTTAATTTGCTCGAAAATTAATTCACATTGTATAAAAGTATCTTTGATATAATAATCTTTGTTGTGTTTATGATTCTGGAAGTGGAAGGCTGAAGTGCACTGTCAGTGGTGAATCACTAAAAAGAGACATAGATTAAAGATAAACTTATAATTGTAATAAAACACAATAACCATTTATTTGAGGAGAACAGCATTACTGATTTATTGCACATGCATGTGATTAAAACAATAAGGCAATGCTATCACTGCATGCACAGAATTTTTTTAAATTATAATATATACCAATGAAATACCAAATTGAGGCAATCATTAAAAAAAAAAAGCACCAGATATTTATTTTTGGAACAATTCAGTTTTAATTTATATTCTAAATATTTATTTTTAATGTAAAATTTGCTTTTATTTTTATTTATTTTTTCTGATGAATCGAATGACAATTATGCTATGAAATTTACAACTATAACTAAAACTATAATGTTATTTTCTAAAAAAAAATTTTCAGACCTAGTCTACTTAGTCTATACCTAATTATAAAAAAAAAGCATAAGATGTTAAGTGTTCCAAAAAGTACGTGCATCATGGTTAAATGAAAAATTTTTTAATATGAAGCAGTTATTAATACCCGTGCTATGTTTTTATTTTATTTTATAGTCTATATTTATTTATTAATTTATTTATTTTTGGCATTTTACTTGCACCCTCTTTTGTTTTTTTATTTGCCTCTCTCTTTTTCTTTATTATCTATACGTCCCTCTCTCTTGTATCTCTCTCCCTTTGTATTATTAAATTTTTTTTTTTAAAAGTGTACCCAGCGAGATTCGATCTCGGGTCGTCTTAGTAAAAGTCAAACAAATTATCCATTGAATCGCGGGCTGCTTTAGTTTTTCAGCCTTATTTTAGGTCTTATATCATAAAACATGGTAAACCCTCGATTTTATTAGTGTTATAAACTTTAAACTGCATTAAACAACAATATAACGCCGATAGATCAAAACCAAACTTATAAAATGAAGGCTACGGAGCGAAGTCACTAAACGCAAACCGGAAATGGAGGCGGGGCCTGCCGTAGGCAACGTCAAGAGTGATTGGTTGGACTCGCACATGTTTCCACGTGTTTTTTAGTACATTTTCAAGGCAGTAAAATGCAAAATAAAGCCGTTTTGCGATCGAAAATAATGTTAAATTTCGTTGTATCGCCAGCGCGTGATCGAGAGAGGCGAATGGCAAAACTCGCGTGGAAGCAATTATACGGACAGTTCAGCTGTAATCTGCACAAATTCGAGCAAAGTGAAGCTCAAATCGAGCTTCACAACAAAGCCGCTGGTTGGCTAAAACGGCCCCTCGTGATCTAAAACGGCTTCTCGATTAATATATAGAAGATCATGACGTCTAACTATATATGGTGTAAGACTATTATGTATACAAATTGCCATGCCTGTTTCACCTCTTAGTTTTGAGTCTTTTCTGAACATTGAATAATTTGTAATTGATAATAAATTGTCAGAATGTACATCTTTGAGTCTAGTTTCACTGATAAAAAGAATATGAATGCATGGTGAGCTAGTAAGAAGTAGATTTATATCATGTATTTTATTAAATATATGGTTTATGTTTATGTGTCCTATTCGTATGTTGTTTGAATGTGATGCACGTGTTTGATTGATTGATTGATTGATTGTTGCTTTAGGTCCAGCGGACTCTTCCGAGCCAAATCAGGACCGGACAACCCCCGATCCGCATAAAAGATCTGCTGAAACAACCCTAGTGGGAAAACTGAATGCCCTCCACCGGCCAGTCACTTTACAATAAAGACATCCCACGCAGGGGACGACTGAGGCTTTACCCCAACTAATCGAACCCCCGGTTACAAAAACAAAATAGAATACAAACATCATTATAAATTCTCAACAAAACACATACATATAAAATGCCTATATTGCTAAATAATAACATCATAGGAAACCCTAGTGACCACCCGGCAGAAAGCGTCCAATACTCCCAAGCTGATCCAACAGACCTCATACACAAACAAGGAGTCTTGTCCAGGAAGAGTTTTCAAGAAAAAATGTAGGTCATTGATCTAGCGAAGAACAAGATAGTATAGCAGAGTGATAGGACAGAGCGGGAATGGGAAAGAGCAAATGAGGAAGACAGCGACAGTGGGAATTTAAAGCACTAAATTTCCAGAAAGTGGGGATACTATTTATACTGAAACCCCCGGCACTCCAACGGGGGTACTGTTGCCGCAGTGAATCGGTCATGCCTATAAAGGAAAGACAGGATTTGAACTGGGGCTTTCACTTTTCCCTTTATAGGTTAGAACAATCTACAGTGGCAAGATTGCTCATGACCCCAAGGGGTTGATGCACGTGAAGAAAGTGTACTCATGATGAATTAATAGATGACGAGAGCGAGCAAAGGTAATATTAATAATTAAAGAGAATCAATGGTTATTTAAGTGTGATAATATTTTATAGTGAGTGGGGTAGAGGTGGGGCAGTCAGAACAACCGCAGGCAGGAAAATTATTAATTCTCGTAAAGACTGTCACACTGCAATGCAAATTAAATCATCACAGCAGTGATAATAAAATACTGACGTTCAGTCAAGTGTAACAGAATTTAGTCTGCCCACTTATTTTCAATGCTCAGCTGCTGTGGTAATATTAACCACAAGATTAAAAGTACTGTAAATATAACAGTATGTGGAAGACACAATTACACCAAGCACATAAAAGTAATGAAAACACAACAGTATGTGGAAGACAAAATTATACCAATTGTATCTGAAGTATCGTTTATAAGTTCACAAGACGTAAAGGTTATCTACGGCAAATATATATAGATGTCAAATAGCTAACGATGACTCACATTAGGTCTGAAAGCACTTTCTGTAGAAAACAGAACACTTTAAAAAGACTGCAAGCCATAATGCGGTTTGGTGAACAGAATAACACACATACACACACACACACACACACACGAGGCGCTAGGCATGTTTGCATCTCGGTAGTCAATGTTACTTAGTGGTTTTGCACTTCGATTATAGCAAAATGACAACTTTGCCAACTTCCGAAGCATATTGGAATCAGTTATATCAAATACTGGAGCAAAGAAGCAATGACTGAACCAATATCAGCTCTCGTTGCCATAGGATGAATACCAGGAAACCCTGTGCCATTCGCAGTGTTCATTGTTTCTGTTGCTACAGGGGTCTGGTTGTAAACTTGGTTGTCGCAGGGGACACTGAGGCTATACTCTAATTTATCGAACTCCCGTTTACAAAAACAAAATAGAATACAAACATCATTACACAATATCAACAAAACATACATATAAAATGCCTACATTGCTAAATAATATTATAGGAAGCCCCAGTGACCATGTGGCAGAAAGCGTCCAATGTTCCCAAGCTGATCCAACAGACCTCATACACAAATGAGGCGTATTGTCTCGGAAGAGTTTCAAGAGAAAAGGTAGGCGACTGGTCTATCGAAGAAGAAGATAGTATAGTAGATTGATAGAACAAAGTAGGAATGAGAAAGGAGAAAGCAACAGTGGGAATTTAAAGCACTAAATTTCCAGAAAGTGGGAATACTATTTATATACTGAAACCCCCGGCACCCTCACGGGGGGCACAGTCGGATGAGAAGTGACAAAGTCAGTCAAACAAAGTTGTCAGTCAAGTACTGCTTGAAACAGGTGTACATGGCAGGCTGGTTTGCTGGAGATTCGAATGAATGTTCTGCCAGAAGAAGAAAATGGTGCAAGTATAATGTTGCGTCCAAAAACAACCGATGCAGGAATCTGGCAGCAGTCAGCCCTGCTGGGCTAGCGGAACACATCCTCAGTGCCTCTTGCACCTTGAAGAAGGTTCACTGTCCCCTCCTCACTCAAAACTGATGTCACCTCCCCAACAAAGTAACCCTCCACATAGTACACTGCTATTATTTCTCCGACCCTCTCAAATTTGAAGTTCTTCTCGAAGTCGAAGTCAACGTCTTCACTCCCGTCTTCTTCACAATCGATCTCTCTGTCCTGATCTTCATACTCCTCTTCAGTGTCAAAAAGCAACCGCTTCCTGCCCTGTGGCTGCATCCTTTCTTCATAAAGAAGACGGGGTAGCTGCTAAAGTGGTTCAGCACCGAACCGAAGTATTGCCGGAGGGGGTTGTACAGTACCAGTGGTGTGCCTGTAACAACCAAGAAGCAAGACTTTTTGTTCAGAACCAGCTTCTGGAACTGGATCTTTGCTTGCATGGCTGCCTTGAAACTGCCATTGGTTGTGTAGTACTACAGCATGTTCGTTGTCAACGTCATCAGCACTGGAACACTGTGCTGTCTCACTTTACAACTCGTTCCACCTTCTGCCCCCTCTTCTCCTCTGCTGCCTGTTTCTGCTGTTTTTCTGCATCCATTTGTTCTCTTCTCTTTGTCAAGACGTCTGCTTCCATCTGCTTGTGTCTCTTCCTAAGAGCTTCGGCTTTCTGTAAGTTAAGAAGCAGTCTGCCTTGAAGAGAGTATAAAGAAGAGCGACTTGATCGGATTCATGATTAAATCGCTGAGGCACTTACCATATAGATTGAGATTTGGATTTGCCCTCTCTGAAATTTAGAAGATTGAGAGGTGACCTGATCCAAACTTACAAGATTTTTAATGGGATTGACAACATCGATGTTAACACTTTGTTTCAGTTGAATACTAACTCTAGACCAAGAAATTCACAGGACAATATTCTTATAAACATTGCCGCACAAACAAAAGAAAATACTAATTCTCCTACACTACAGAGTTGCGCCGGTGTGGAATAAATTGTCAGTTGATACTAAAAGAGCTAACAACCTGAACACCTTAATTGCTTAAAAAAATCTTCTGGAAAAGGTAACTTCCATACAGGAATCCAAATTTGAGTATTTTAGTCATACTAACTTTAGTATTCCCCGAACAACCGCAGATGGAACCGGACAAGTAAAAATTCCCAAAACAAAAGGGACATTCAAAAAGCCGCGAGGCCTAAACTATCAACTATCCCTATCAACTAAACTAAACGTCTTTGCCTAACACAACATCTCGAACTGGCGAAGAAACGGCTTGATCGCACGCGACGTTTTTGCTTTTGGGAGCGATGGGGAATACTGATTTCCTTCAAACTTCCTATACAGTACTTAGTGTAACTGGCACCTTTTCTGCTCGAAAATGGAATTGAGTCCAGATGCAGCGATTAAACACTTCCAAACTTCAAAATAATTCGCTCAGAAAGCAAACAGGAAGTAGCAAAAGGTTTCGGGGAGCGGTTCCTATTTGCCGTTTTCTCGGGAGTGGCTCGTTACGTTACGTTGATAGATTGTGTTGTACCTAGTGTATGGAAACACTCTATCATCTGTCCCGTGCCCAAAAACAGTAAACCCAAAGAACTCAACGACTATCGCCCTGTTGCCCTGACATCCATAGCTATGAAATGTCTCGAACGGATTCTTCTCTCTCGTCTTCTTTGTCACACTCAGCCTTTCATTGATCCTCTTCAATTTGCATACAAACCCAATCGTAGTACCGACGACGCTACTCTGACGCTTCTCCACAATGCGTATGATCACTTAGAGACCTCTGGTTCCTTTGTCCGCATTCTATTTATAGACTTTTCTTCTGCTTTCAATACCATACAGCCACACCTCATGGCTCAGAAGCTTTTGTCTTACACTGTCCCTCCTAGACTCGTCCTGTGGATCGTTCACTTCCTCGTGTCCAGATCTCAGGTTGTCCGCTTTCACTCTGCTGTCTCATCTCTCAAACAAACGTCCACAGGAGCTCCTCAGGGTACGGTTCTTTCTCCGGTACTTTTCACGCTCTACACAAACGACTGCAGAGGAACTGATGCCTCACCGGTCATAAAGTACTCGGATGACTCTGCCCTTGTGGACCTGTCCAATTCAAATGCTGTGTATTTCTCTGCAGTTGATAGGTTCAGCTCCTGGTGCAAACAAAACTATCTGGACTTAAATGTCAAGAAAACTAAGGAACTGGTCATTGACTTTCGTAAAAACAACACTCTCATTCCAGACCTTGTCATTGATGGTGTTACAGTCGAGAGAGTCACCCAATACAAATACCTGGGAACCATCATTGACGAGAAACTGAACTTCACTGCAAACACCCAGGCCATACACAAAAAATGTCAGTCTAGAATTTACTGCCTTCAAAAACTTCGAAATCTCCAAGTCAGTAGCCGCATCCTTCAGACCTTTTACTCTTCTTTTATTGAGTCCGTTCTTACCTTTTCTTTTATCTGCTGGTATGGAAGTTTGTGTGTAAAAAACAAAAGTATTCTGGATCGAGTAGTGAACGTCTGTGGGAGGGTTGTGGGAGTGAAACAAGAGAGTCTGCAGGTGTTGTATGAAAGACGTGTTGTGCGGAAAGCTATTTGCTTTGTGCTGGATAGCACTCATGTGCTTGCTCACCACTTCCAGCTCCTGCCTTCTGGAAGGCGCTACCAAACACCAAGGGTCAGAACTCTCAGAATGAAAAACAGTTTTATTCCAAAGGCTGTCTCATTACTTAATAAATGACATGTGTGTGTGTGTGTGTGTGTGTGTGTGTGTGTGTGTTTTGTTTGCCCAAAATAATAGCATGCATAAGTGTAATTCTATTCATATGTGACTGTGCATTTTTATCCTCATTGTCATTATGATTGTTGTTATTATTATTGTGATGTTTATTCCTTGTTGATTGTAATTGTACACCACAATGTAATTTCTTGTTAAAGATAATAAAGTTGTCTTATCTTATCTTATCTTATCTTATCTAGATTAAAGTCCCCAGACACAAGGGGACTGTGGCTCGTTAGTTTAGATTAGCAGCTCATATAGTGGGGGTACCGATTTTGTGATTTTGAGACTGAAATTGTGTTCTTTTTTTTTTTTTTTAACGGGAGATACCCTACTTTAGTGTTCAATATCTTAAAAACTAATAAACGTAGCCCCCCTTTCCCCCCCCCCCCCCCCTAACACACACACCTCCCCGTCCGACCAAAAAAATGTTTGTGAAAATTGGATCATCTCTGCACCTAAACCAACAAACATTCAAAAATGACAAAGAGTCTTCAAAAAAACGATTATCAGAGGCTGGCTTTGAAAATCCATAATACAGTATTATCCTATCCTATCCCATAACTCGGAGGTCGTAGGGGCACTACAGATGATCGTTTAACCAGCATACTCCATCTTTCCCTGTCCTCGGCAACCCTGATTGTTTCGCTCAGTGTCAAACCAGTCCATTCTGGAATGTTGTCCTCCCACCTCTTTTTCTGTCTCCACCTTCTTCTACCTCCTTGCACTGTGCCACAATACAGTCCGGTGATAAATGGTTCATTGATGACGGGAATGGTAATTCTGCCAAGAATTAGCCAAAACTAAGTGGCTGCTCGAACTATGAAACAGGGGTAATCCATCAATATTTATTTGAACTCATACTATATACTATCTGTTGAGCTGAACTGATGTTCTTTAAAAGTATACGCTTAAGGAGAGTTATAGTCCAAAATTGAAATATGAACCTTTTAAATCCATTAATTTCAATTTCTTTGATTGCATATGTTCATGGTGTGTGAAGTAAAGTTCTTGGCTCTTTTGGTAAATGAGGATGGGCAGGGCGTAAAATAAACAATAAATCTGAAACAGCACTGTGAGAAATGCTATATACTCGCCCATTCTGCAATCTGGATTATGAAAGTTTCTTCACAGTTTTTGTGTGATTTTTCCTCACTCAGCGAGTCACTGTCAGATTCCCTCACAAACAGGGGGTGTTATTATCAGTGTCTCTCTGTAGGCCTACAGAGTCCCTCAAAAAGAGTAGGCTAGCCTCGCCTGCCGAAGTACACCTAGTATTTTACATGATCAGTGGCATCTGCACAAGCTATAAGACATCAATAGATGATTGTCTAACATAATGTTATTATCTCCTTTAACAGCCAGTCGCCAGTTCGAGTGTTACTGTTGGTGTTAGCAGTACTACAACAAGAACAATCTTCCAACACTGCATTATACATAATTTATAGTACAGTACTCAGTGGTCTGAGTAGATCTAAGAGAACAATCAAGGTGCTCCTGTACCATTTCTACAATACGTCTTCTTTTCGTACAAAATGCATGACACGTTGCACTGATTTGTTCCTTCCCTTATGTATGCAGAGGTGCCAACCCCCTAATCGTCTTAATCTTGTCAGTATTTTCGGACCCGTTTATCAGTATTTGTTAACACTTGTCAGTATTTTTTCTCTCGCAAAACCCAGCCTGTGAATATCACACTTTTCTGCTATCCTATGCACCAACGGGAATCCCCTCATGTGAAACATACTTCCGGTTTCTTTCTCCGTTGTTGTTGCATCAATTTTTATTCATCAGATTAACATAAGTTGTACAATGGGAAGTTTTACAGTGGGCCACCAGTATCGTACCACTACCCTCACATATTTTTTTTTTTTTGCTGCAGTTTATTATCTCTTTCTATCGCCAGTGGCGCGCCTAAACCCTACCTACCTAACATTATTTGTGAATTTTTGAAAAATATTCGGAGAAACATAACGCCCAGATGCTGGCTCGAACCCACACCTGTCAGGCGCCATTGGTTTCTGGCTTGTGGACACGGCAAGTTAGTCCCGCCTTAGCCCACTTGGCCACAACGCTCGCCTAACATAGTCAACTACTTCGTGTTTTGTGAAGGTTGCGACGGCGAAGCTATGGAAAACTACAAGAGTCTTCAGGTCCTGTTTCACTTTCTGTCGATGATCGACGCACCTCCGAAGTCGCCACAAATACAGGCCTCTACGATTGTTTTTTGCATCCTTTCACTGAGCATGTACTTCCTCCACCGTTTTTATACTTATCCCACTAGTTTTCTGGCTCTAACAATCGTCGTTTTCGGCAATTTGCCATATTTAAAAGTCACGCATCAAGCTTTGATAAAAGCAAAACAAGCCAGACCGGAACTTGGTTTAATTCTAACCTCGTTTTAATTTATAATGGCGATACCCACGAATTTTTATGAGAGGTGCCGGAAAGTTGTGATCCTCTAAAATCACGATGAAAATCAGCTTGTTGAACACCACACTTGTTTTACTCTAAAATCACCATGAAAATCAGCATGTTGAATACAGCGACGTTCAGTGAGTGCATGAGTACTATTAAGAGACCAGAAACCGGTACAGAAGCACCGCTGGCAAAGATAAACGATCGGCAACTTCTCCTCCGTATTTTTATGAAAGCTACCGTATTCCCGTATTTAATTCACTTCGCCGGAATTAAATACGGTCAATCCGTACTGGTTGGCACCGCTGTGTATGGCTGTAACAACTCAGATATTAATATAGCCTAAAACTTACGATTTGAAAAAAGCCAGATTTTTCGGCTCCCACTGACCACACAAGTCATGCATGTAGGCCTACGTTTTAACCTACAGAAGAAAATGACGTCATTTGCACATGTACTGAAAGTTTTTTTTTTAATTTCTGTTATCGAAGGGTTCGGGCAAATAGAATAGACCCAACGTTTCCCGGCGTGTCGTAAGAGGCGACTAACAGGGGTGATGTTAGCACGGCATCACTGGGCGAAAGTCTTCTACACAGAAGTCACCGGCCAGGGCGGAGGAACCTCACGTTACTACAGGTTCAACGACCACGTGCTCAGGGCCAAGGCGAGCCACACTGTATTCGTGGATTTCGGCTGTGGCCAACAGCCTGGAGAGGATTGGGCCCTGCCAGGTCTTTTTTGCCCAAGACACAACACATGATGAGGCTATCCACTAATTCCATGCCGGATCGGTCGTCGCCCGGCTACACAAGGACCGCGCCTTCCGTTGGCCACCAGGACGGAGGTGAAAAGTATGCTACTGATGGACAAATTAGCAAGATCCGCACGAGAAACAACATCGTCATAGGAACCTGGAATGTCAGGACCCTAACTGCGGAAGGAAAATTAGAAGAACTGGCCCACGAGCTGGACCACTATCGATGGAACGTTCTAGGTATCAGCGAACTGCGCTGGAAAGGCCTAGGTGAAACAACGACTGACAAAGGCCACAAGCTCTATTTCAGCGGTAGAGATGACAGGCACGAACACGGCGTTGGATTCTTGGTCCACAAGAACATTCTAGCCACTGTCATGGGTTGCCGCCCAGTCTCCAGTAGACTCATTACCATCCGTCTGAGAGCAACCCCTTTCAACATTACCATCATCCAGGCCTATGCCCCAACATCAGACTATGAAGACAGCGAAGTGGAGGATTTTTATGAAAATATACAGGCGGTCCTTGACCAAGTGCCGAGGAAGGACATAGTCATAGTGCAAGGCGACTGGAATGCCAAGGTTGGCCAAGATGCGCACCACAACTGGGGAGACACATGCGGACCCCACTGCAACAACGAGACAAATGACAGGGGTCTGAGGCTATTGGAGTTTGCCAGATACAACAATCTGGTACTGGCAAACACGTTTGGTCTCCACAAAAAATCCAGACGATGGACATGGCACAGTCCCGGCGGGGAACATCACAACCAGATCGACTACATCATGGTCAAGAAACGCTTCAGATCAAGCATCAACATTGGCAGGACACGCACTTTTCCAGGAGCAGACATTGGAAGTGACCACGATCTCGTGATGATGTCTTTCCGGCTCCATTTGAAGAGAGTAAATACAGCAAAGTGCACTAGGCTGAAGTTCGACCTGGACAAACTGCAAGACCCGGAGGTGGCAAAAATATTTCAGGCCACAATTGGAGGGAAATTTGCACCACTGCTTATTTTGGGGGCAGGCGAAGTAGATGTCAACATCATGACCAATACCTTCAACTCAGCTGTAACAGATGCCGCCACTGAGATCCTTGGCAAGCACCGACCAAAGAAGAAGCCGTGGATCACACCTGAACTTTTGGATCTGTGTGATAAACGAAGAGAGTTAAAAAAGAAAAAGAACACCTCACAGGGAGCTGATGTCTACCGAAAAATCAACAATGACATCCGAAAAGGCATGCGCACAGCAAAGGAGAACTGGATAGAAGATCAATGCCAGGAAATAGAGAACAATCTGAACAAGAACAACAGCAAGAAGGCCTACCAGACTGTGAAGCGGCTGACAAGTGTTAAACAGCCCAAAGTCTCCACTATCCAAAGCAAGTCTGGCATTTGCCTTACAGAAGAACAAGAAGTCTTGGACAGATGGACAGAGTACTGCTCTGACCTTTACAACCATACACCAAATGGAGACCCATCAGTTCTAGCATGTCCCGAGAGCAGAGAAGAAGAAGAAATCCTCCCAATTCTCCGGGAAGAAGTTGAGGCAGCAGTGCAATCGCTGAAGAAAGGGAAGTCAGCGGGAGTGGACAACATACCAGCGGAACTGCTACAAGCAGGAGGAGAAGCGATGACTGATGCTCTCACCATTATCTGTAACAAGATCTGGCAGAGTGGGGAATGGCCTACACCATGGACCCAGTCGCTTGTCATCACTCTTCCCAAAAAAGGTAACCTTCAGGAGTGTGAAAATTACCGCACCATCAGCCTCATCAGCCATCCCAGCAAGGTCCTCCTGAAAATAATACTCAACAGGTTGAAACCACAAGCTGAACAAATCATAGCTGAAGAACAAGCAGGATTCATGGCAGGGCGAAGTACCACTGAACAGATTTTCAACCTCAGAATAATCTGTGAGAAATACCTACAGCACCAACAACATCTATATCATGTGTTCATAGACTTCAAGAAGGCATTTGACCGAGTCTGGCATGCAGCTCTATGGGCAACCATGAAAGTGTACAACATCAGCCCTAAAATTATAGAAGTCATCAAAAGCCTGTATGACAAGGCTACCAGTGCAGTCCTCCATAACAGCGTCATCGGGAACTGGTTCAGAACAACAATCGGTGTGCGTCAAGGATGCCTACTCTCTCCAACACTCTTCAACATCTTCCTAGAGCGCATCATGTCAGATGCTCTTGCAGATCACGAAGGCACAGTCAGCATAGGGGGCAGAGCAATCTCCAATCTTCGTTTTGCGGATGATATTGATGGATTGGCTGGAGAGGAACAAGAACTTGAACAGCTTGTACAGAGGCTTGACACCACCTCCAGAGCTTATGGAATGGAAATAAGTGCAGAGAAGACCAAAATGATGACCAACAACACCAATGGCATCAACACGGACATCAAAGTACAAGGCCAATCCCTCAACACAGTGCACAGCTTCAAATATTTAGGAGCCATTGTGTCAGACCATGGGTCTCGACAGGAAGTCCTCTCCAGGATCGCACAAACAACTGCTGCCCTGACAAGGTTGAAGCCCATTTGGAAAGACAGAACCATCAGTCTACATTCCAAAGTAAGACTGCTGCGCTCTCTGGTCATCTCCATCTTCCTATATGCTTGCGAAGCATGGACCCTCACAGCAGATCTCCAACGAAGAATACAAAGCATGGAGATGAGGTGCTACAGAAGACTTCTGTGCATTTCCTATACCCAACACATCACCAACGTTGAAGTCCGACAGACCATCACACAAGCCATTGGACAACACGATGACCTGCTCACAGTGGTGAAGAAACGGAAACTCCGATGGTATGGCCACGTCACCAGATCATCAGGCCTTGCAAAGACCATTCTGCAAGGCACAGTGCAAGGAGGTAGAAGAAGGGGGAGACCGAAAAAGAGGTGGGAGGACAACATTCGAGAATGGACTGGTTTGACACTGAGCGAAGCCATGAGGGCTGCTGAGGACAGAGAAAGATGGAGTATGCTGGTTAAGCGATCATCTGTGGTGCCCCTACGACCTTCGGGTTATGGGACAGGATAGGATAGGATAGGTTATCGAAGGCGATGTAACGCAAGTGTGAACAATTTATAGGGATAAAACTCTTCACAATGACATATTTTTTGCTCTTTATTATGATTTGGTAGGTAAAAGGTAAAAGTAAAGCCTTGTGGCCGTAGGGGAGCGTGATGTTGGAGATCACACTTATCTTGGGCCAGCGTAATGAGGGTGATGCCCATCTCTCTCCCTCGCTGCTTTACACATCTTGTCACACCACGCGAGAGAACACCTGCTTATTGTAGGTTGGAATTTTCTTGCTATTAGCCTATATTCTTTCATTCATTACCCAAGGACAGAACAACAAAACCTCATTCTTCATGCATACCCACCCTTAAGAGAGTAGGTACTCAGTCACAGCTGAGTCAACTGGGGGCGTTGTTATTTGTCGCTTCACGTTTTGCGGTCACCCATCCAAGTGCTAACCGAACTGGACGGTGCTTAACTTGCGACACAGTAGCGAGTGCTCCAACCTCTGCGCTATCCGACATCGGTAACAATGTTCGCGAAGGGAGTGAATTTTATTTGATCATGTTTTGTTGGCACTCAATACGGGATTGTCTACCTTTATAATGACTAATAATTATGTGCAGGCGGCCCAATGTGCAAACTGGCATATATTGGCGGATGTCACCGACAAGTTCCGATTAAAAACCTACCGCGGGTTGCCCTGGTTGTGCTGTTAGATCGAAGTATGAAAACGCAGAAAGTCGTGGGCCACTGTGTGCGGCAGGCGGTATTGATCTGCCTCAGTCGTTTTGCCAGAACTTCGCCATCCACCAGTTACAGTGCCAGACAACACAGTGGACTGCGGTAGTCGTATGTTTAAAATACAACTATCACAATGCTAATTAGGTTTCTGTAGCGATCGCCATTGCGAGAATAACTAACTGACGATTGTTTTCCGCGATAAGCCTATGTTGATAGCAAATATATCAGAAGTGCACTCGTCAGATGATATAGGGATACTTACAAAGTCGATTCGTGCCGTGAATTCAGCAGTTCACAATATTTTGCAGTGTTCGGTGAGTAATACACCCATTCCCTGTGTATACAATTATGCACAATGGCCTATTACACTTACGATGAAGCAACAAGGAAATTAAACACTGCTTGTGTAGAATTTTAACAATGACTTCTTTGAGTTTGATATATGAGTTTGCCATGTGTTGGATGTTTAGCTCTTTTAGGGCTATACGTACGAAGAATCTTGATTATAACGGTGAATATTATGCTGCTGCTTTCCAATGTTAGCTTGTTTTAAAGACCATAGCCTATTTTTCAGTGGTTAGGCCCAGGGCCGGATCACTTACTCTTGGAGGGGAGGGGGGGGGGGGTTCCAAAATTTTTTTAAGGGGTTAGGGGTGACAAAAACGTGTCCGCTCGAGGAACTTGAGTAGAATGAGGAACGTTTTACTTACCACCAGTGTCAACTAAATTAAGAGCTTTAAAAAAAACTCCATATATATATTTTTTCTGACTGAGTGAGGTACATCGAATGGCCAGGGGAGGGGGGGGGGTCCGGAACCCAGGAACCCCCCCCCCCCCAGATCCGGCTCTGAGGCCTGCTGGTGGTATATACAAGAGTTGTAGTTGTCATTTATCAATGTATAAAACAAGATTTAGATTTAAGCTGCAGTAACTGGTGACTGTAAAATGAGTGAGTTTTTTAATGAGTATGTGATTCGTTCCTTGGAAAAAAGTTACAATTCTGTGTGTGCGTGTGTGTGAGTGTGTGTATGTGGGCCGGGTTTATAATTCAATTATTTTTTTTGTCGTG
The DNA here is from genome assembly GCA_036898135.1 of Oncomelania hupensis. Taxonomy (NCBI): domain Eukaryota; kingdom Metazoa; phylum Mollusca; class Gastropoda; order Littorinimorpha; family Pomatiopsidae; genus Oncomelania; species Oncomelania hupensis. The sequence goes on along the minus strand of CM072512.1, from coordinate 69,959,085 downwards.
TTAACGTTTTTGTATTTCCAAACGAAATACAGGGTGTTCCAAAAGTCTTGGGCACATTTGAAGTCCCCATATCTCAATTACTATGAATGGTAGTAAGATAAAAGTTGTGCCATTTTAAAGCTAATTACATTAAGTTTTTTGTAAAGCTGTTGATTTTTTTATTTCTTTTCAGACTCATTAATGGCCTTCACTCAATCAGAAAATGCAGGGACGCGTTTGGCAAGAATTTGACTATCGGCTTGATGTGTGTCGTGTGCCCAATGGTGCTCACATTGAACATCTTTGAACATTCCATGTAAAAATTGAGATTACAAGCTTTCTGAATTTACCAGAAGCGTTTTTATATCCTTAATAGTTTCGGAAATATTCAATGTCAAAATGTGCCCAAGACTTTTGGAACACCCTGTACTTTGAAATAGCCCGAAGAATTAGAACGAGCAAAAATGTCTGGCGGTCGATCGGTCTGTTATATTGTAGGCTTACTATTTCAAAGTATTTCCATAATTATAAGTCTGGAAATACAAAGAGCCGAAATTCATAATTTTTACATTACGGCTATGTGTGTGAATGTCTGGTAATACATTTTGTATGGTTTGCCATATTTTCTTCTTCTTTAAAAATATGTATATATACAGGATTGTAAAGTGAGAACCAAGAATGCAATTTGGACAACGTTGCAGGACATTACAAGTTTCGTACACATATGACTTGTGGACAAATTGGCAACACAAAGCAAGCAACAAAATATGCCTACTTTTCTTTACAGAAAGGATGTACGTGACAATAATGGCAGTATGTTTGACGTAAGTGATAGCGATTATCCTATCCTATCCCGTAACTCGAAGGTCACCACGATCGTTTAACCAGCGTACTCCATCTTTCTCTGTCCTCAGCAACCCTCATGGCTTCACTCAGTGTCAAGCCAGTCTATTTTCGAATGTTGTCCTCCCACCTCTTTTTCTGTCTCCATCTTCTTCTGCCTCCTTGCACCGTGCCTTGCAGGATGGTCTTTGTAAGGCCTGATGCTCTTGTGATGTGGCCATACCATCGGAGTTTCCGTTTCTTCACCACTGTGAGCATGTCATCGTGTTGTCCAATGGCTTATGTGATGGTCTGTCGGGGTTCGTTGTTGGTGATGTGCTGGGTATAGGAATTGCCCAGAAGTCTTCTGTAGCACCTCATCTCCATGCTTTGTATTCTTCGTTGTAGGTCTGCTGTGAGGGTCCATGTTTCGCAAGCGTATAGGAAGATGGAGATGACAAGGGAACGCAGAAGCCTTACCTTGGAATGTAGACTGGTGGTCCTGTCTTTCCAAATGGGCTTCAGCCTTGTCAGGGCAGCAGTTGTTTGTGCGATCCTGGAGAGGACTTCCTGTCGGGACCCATTGTCTGATAGACTATAATGAATCCTAAATATTTGAAGCTATGCACTATATGCCCAGCACTACCAGCTCCTTCCTTCTGGTCGCCGTTTCAGAATGCCAAATGTTTCTACAGTTAGAGCTAAGAACAGTTTTGTACCCAAATCAGTACAAATTCTTAATAAGCGTTGACTGAATGAGTTGGGTGCGAGTGGTTTATGGGAGTACTAGAGATGAATTTTATAATATGCAGCAATTTTTCAACTATTCAGTATGTAAGTTAACTAATGCATAAGTTTTAAAATCTGTGATTGTCAGTGTTAGAATGATACGCAGAGTTTGATGATTGTATATTTTTTTTAAGATGCTTTATAAAGTTTATAATTTTGGTGTAATATACTCTAATGTCTAACCCATGTGTGTGTGGATGTGTGTGTGTGGGTGTGTGTGTTTGTGGGTAGGTGTTTTATTTATTTATGTTGAAGTGCAATAAGGACACGTAGTGTGATATGTATTTTAAGTTTTACAATGTGTCGGAAATGTTCTTGTTAATATGTACATAAGCGTGAGTACACGTACATGTTTACATGTTTATAGTACTGTTACATTTTATTACCTTTTGCTGACAGCAAATCCATGTTATAATTTCTCCTTGGAGATAATAAAGTTTTCTGAATCTGAATATGTTGAGGGATTGGCCTTGGACTTTGATGTCCATGTTGATGCCATTGGTGTTGTTGGTCATCATTTTGATCTTCTCTGCACTTATATGCATTCCATAGGCTAAGGAGGTGGGTAAGTGATATAATATTAAATTAAAATTGTATGGTGTTTCAGCTCATTGCGTCGTTGTATTTATAACAAAAATAAAATAAATTTTGTTTTATCTTGGAGGCACAAGTAAAGTTTAAGTACATACGAAAATCGAATCAAATCAAATCAAATCAATAGTTTGTGCAAAATGGGATTATTAAAAAAAAAAATTATGACGTCATCATGATGTCCTCACCCGATATGCATACTTTATTTTGTCACCTGGTAGGGTTCACTATTTTATAATATCACGTTTCAAAGAAATTAGTCCATTAGTTTCAGAGAAAAGTGCGCAAATATTACCTCCGGACGACGCCGGGTCACCACGATATACACTCGATATTCATCAGTTTTGACTAAGGCTCCACGCATATGTACATTCTCATCACATGCAAAGTTTAAAAGAAAAAGCTTTTTTTTTTGTTTTTTTTTTTAAAGGAGGAAAAGGTGACGTTATTATGATTACGTCACTCGATTTGCATACGTTTGGTTTTAAGTTCGAGGCATAGTCTAAATAGATATAAAAGTTGATCCAAACCCCTCCAGTAGTTTGGGAGAAAATGGGATTAATAGAAGAAAAAAAAAAACAAATTATGACGTCACCATGAAGACTACACGGTGACGTCACTAGTTTCGTTTATGGCTCAAGGCATCTGAACTCTCTACATAGGAATTTTTTAAAAAAATGTAATAAATTGTAAATTTTTTTTTTTGAGGGGGGTGGGGGGGGGGGGTTACAAGTACGTCACGATGATTACGTCATAAATTGGGTTTTACCTTGGAGACAAAGGTGAAGTCCAAGTGGGCCTACTACCAAACTTTAACCAAATCCTTCTTGTAGCAAAGACTAATAAACTCTTTGCTTGTAGTCTTGGAGAAAATAGGATTAGAAAAAAAAACGCAACAAATTATGACATCACCATGGTGACGTCTCCAGATATGCATACTTTGTCATCTGGTAGGGTTCACTATTTCCTAACTAAATACTAAGTTTCAAAAAAATCCGTGAATTAGTTTCAGAGAAAAGTTAAGTGCGCAAATGTCACACTGGACGGACGCTCAAAGCCCAAAACAATAGTTCTCAGTGCTTTATAGCTCGGAAAGTAAAATAATAATAATAATAATAATAATAATAATAATAATAATAATAATAATAATAATAATAATAATAATAATAATAATAATATTAATAATAATATTAATAATAATAACCCAAAACAGGCCTGTCTCTGACCTATACAGAAAAGATAATTATGCTAACTGCGCTATACAACTACTAGCCACCAACATCAAGATCATAATTACTGTATCGTACTTTTTTATTTGTGTGTGTGAGGGGAGGGGTGCGCTCGCGCTCGCGCGTGTGTGTTGTTGTTGTTGTATATATGTATGCTTTATATTGTATGAACAAGTTGGACTGTAAACCATGAACCGCCTGGATCCCAATTTCAGCAGGTCCTTAGTTACTATACTAGTTAATATAAATTTAAACAATCCAATGTCTGCAGCATCTCAGTGAGTAATGATAAACTGTGAAACTCTACTTTTAGGCTAAGGTTATCATACTTTATCAGGCTAAGAACAGTGTCAGATAACAGCATTATACGCCGTCTGTACAATACATTGCTAATGTACTTTGACATTTTTAATTTCTGACAATTGATTTCTAGCAGTTTATGGACCTGTTATTCAAATATATAGTTATGCATTTTTCTTGTCAGTAACTGATATCACAAATGTTTGTAAATATACGCATTTACAGAGAATTTCTATTTAAAGGTAGGAATTCTATGAGAAAATGTCATCATAGCGCAGAGGTCAAAGGTCACACGTTGAACCCTACAATTTTCAAGTAGGCTACTATGACCTGTAGTCGCTTGGTCTCCACAAAAAATCGAGACGATGGATTTGGCACAGTCCCAGCGGGTAGCATCACAACCAGATTGACAACATCATGGTCAAGAAACGCTTCAGATCAAGCGTCAACATTGGCAGGACACGCACTTTTCCAGAAGCACACATCGGAAGTGATCACGATCTCGTGATGATGTCTTTCCGGCTCCATTTGAAGAGAATAAACACAGCAAAGTGCACCTGACTGAAGTTCGACCTCGACAAACTGCAAGACCCGGAGGTGGCAGAAATATTCAAAGCCACAATTGGAGGGAAATTCGCACCACTGCTCATTTTGGGAGCTGGTGAAGTAGATGTTAACGCCATGACCACCACCTTCAACTCAGCTGTGACAGATGCCGCCACTGAGATCCTTGGCAAGCAAGAAGAAACCGTGTATCACACCTGAACTTTTGGACATGTGTGACAAACGAAGAGAGATGAAAAAGAAAAGAACACCTCACAGGGAGCTGATGCCTACCGAAAAATCAACTATTATATCCGAAAAGGCATGCGCACAGAAGGAGAACTGGATAGAATATCAATGCCAGGAAATAAGAACAGTCCGAACAAGAACAACAGCAAGAAGGCCTACCAGACTGTGAAGTGGTTGAAAGGTGATAAAGTTAAACAGCCCAAGATCTCCACGATCCAAAGCAAGTACAGCCACACATCAAACGGAGATCCATCAGTTCTAGCATGTCCCCAGAACAGAGAAGAAGAAGAAATCCTCCCAATTTTCCTAGAAGTTGAGGCTGCAGTGCAATCGCTGAAGAAGGGGAAGTCAGCGGGATTGGACAACATATTTATTTATTTAATCGTTCTTATATAGCGCTTTACCAGCTCAAGAGCTGCTCAAGGCGCAGGCCGATACAGGATCTAACTCAAGCCGCCAGTGACGCCCACCCGCAGCCTTTGGGCGCATGGTATGACGCCCGTACAACTGAGCACAATCCTGGGCAGCCAGGGTTGGGGAGAAGGACCTAAGTGCATGCTGGGTGTGTTCTTGTCACCGGCACTCACCCGTCTAGGACATGAGCGTCAGGATCTTTAAAGTCCGTTATTATGGAATGTATCGACATAGACTAGACCTCGGTTTATACTCTCATCCGAAGGAGTAGGAAACGGGAGTAAAGTGTCTTTCCCAAGGACACAACACAATGCCCCGGCCTGGGCTCGAACCCGGGACCTTCAGATCCGCAAGCCAAACCTCTACCATTAGGCCACCGTGCCTCCCAACATACCCGCAGAATTGCTTCAAGGAGGAGGAGAAGCGATGATTGACGCCCTCACTATTATCTGTAACAAGGTCTAGCAGAGTGGGGAGTGGCCTACACCATGGACCCAGTCGCTTGTCATCGCTCTTCCCAAATATGGTAACCTTCAGGAATGTGAAAATTACCGCACCATCACCCTCCCAGCAAGGTCCTGTGGGTTCGGGCACTGAATAGAATAGACCCAACGTTTCCCGGCGTGTCTTAAGAGGCGACTAACAGGGATGACGTAGCACGGCGTCACTGGGGGAAAGTCTTCTACACAGAAGTCACCGGCCAGGACGCAGGAACCTCATATTACTACAGGTTCAACGACCACGTGCTCGGGGCCAAGGCGAGCCTCGCTGTATTCCTGGATATCGGCTGTGGCCAGCAGCCTGGAAAGGATTGTGCCCTGCCAGGTCTTTCTTGCCCAAGACACACTGCATGATGAATAAAACCATTTACTCCATACCGGATCGGTCGTCGCCCGGGTCACCAAGGACCGCGCCTTCCGTTGGCCACCAGGACGGAGGTGATAAGTGTGCTACTGATGGATAACTTAGCAAGATCCGCACCAGAAACAACACCGTCATAGGAACCTGGAATGTCAGGACCCTAACTGCGGAGGGAAAATTAGAAGAACTGGCCCACGAGCTGGACCACTATCGATAGAACGTTTTAGGGATCAGCGAACTGCGCTGGAAAGGCATAGCTGAAACAACGACCGACAAAGGCCACAAGTTTTATTTCAGCGGGAGAGATGACAGGCACGAACAAGGCGTTGGATTCTTGGTACACAAGAACATTCCAGCCACTGTCATGGGTTGCCGCCCAGTACTCAGTAGACTCATTACCATCTGTCTGAGAGCAGCCCCTTTCAACATCACCATAATTCAGGCATAGGCCCCAACATCAGACTATGACGACAGGGAAGTGGAGGACTTCTATGAAAAACTACAGGTTGTCCTTGACCAAGTGCGGAAGGACATAGTCATATTTGAAGGCGAATGGAATGCCAATATTGGCCAAGATGCGCACCACAACTGGGGAGACACATGTGGACCCCCCTGCAACGAGACAAATGACAGGGTTCTGAGACTCTTGGAGTTTGCCAGATACAGCAATCTGATACTGGCAAACATGCTTGGTCTCCATAAAAAAATCCAGACGACGGACAGTCCAGGCGGAGAGCCTCACAACCAGATCGACTACATCATGGTCAAGAAACGCTTCAGATCAAGCTTCCACATTGGCAGGACACGCACTTTTCCAGGAGCAGACATCGGAAATGACCACGATCTCGTGATGATGTCTTTCCGGCTCCACTTGAAGAGAGTAAACACAGCAAAGTGCACTAGACTGAAGTTCGACCTGGACAAACTGCAAGACCCGGAGGCCAGAATTGGAGGGAAATTTGCACCACTGCTCATTTTGGGAGCTGGTGAAGTAGATGTCAACACCATGACCATCACCTTCAGATGCCGCCACTGAGATCCTTTACAAGCACCGGCCAAAGAAGAAGCTGTGGGTCACACCTGAACTTTTGGACCTGTGTGATAAACAAAGAGAGATGAAAAAGAAAAAGAACACCTCACAGGGAGCTGATGCCTACAGAAAAATCAACAATGACATCCGAAAAGGCATGCGCACAGCAAAGAATAACTGGATAGAAGATCAATGCCAGGAAATAGAGAACAGTCTAAACAAGAACAACAGCAAGAAGGCCTACCAGACTGTGAAGCGGATGACAAGTGTTAAACAGCCCAAGGTCTCCTCGATCCAAAGCAAGTCTGGCATATGCCTTACACAAGTACAAGAAGTCCTCCACAAAAGCGCCATCGGAAGCTGGTTCAGAACAACAATTGGTGTGCGTCAGGGATGTCTGCTCTCACTCTTCAACATCTTCCTAGAGCGCATCATGTCAGATGCCCTTGCAGATCACGAAGGCACAGTCAGTATAGGGTGTAGAGCAATCTTCAACCTTATTTTGCGGATGACATTGATGGATTGGCTGGAGAGGAACAAGAACTTGAACAGCTGGTACAGAGGCTTGACACCACATTCAGAGCTTATGGAATTGAAATAAGTGCAGAGAAGACCAAAATGATGACCAGCAACACCAATGGCATCAACTCGGACATCAAAGTCCAAGGCCAATCCCTCAACACAGTGCATAGCTTCAAATATTTAGGAGGCACTGTATAAGACAATAGGTCCTGACAGGAAGTTCTCTCCAGGATCGCACAAACAACTGCTGCCCTGGCGAGGTTGAAGGCAATTTGGAAAGACAGGACCATCAGCCTACATTCCAAGGTAAGATTGCTGCGCTTCCTTGTCAACTCCATATTCCTATACGCTTGCGAAACATGGACCCTCACAGCAGATCTACAACGAAGAATACAAAGCATGGAGATGAGGTCCTACAGAAGACTTCTAGATATTTCCTATACTCAGCACATCACCAACGACGAAGTCCGACAGACCATCACACAAGCCATTGGACAACACGATGACCTGCTCATGGTGGTGCAAAAACGGGAACTCCGATGGTAAGGCCACGTCACCAGATCATCAGGTCTTGAAAAGACCATCCTGCAAGGCACAGTGCAAGGAGGTAGAAGAAGAGGGAGACAGAAAAAGGTGGGAGGACAACATTCGAGAATGGACTGGTTTGACACAGAGCGAAACCATCAGGGTTGCTGAGGACAGGGAAAGATGGAGTACGCTGGTTAATCGATCATCAGTGGTGCCCCTACGACCTCCGAGTTACGGGATAAGATAGGATAGGATATGGTAGGATTGTAGCGCTCGGAATTGAGGGGCCGGGTAGCTCAGTTGGTAAGAGCGTCTTGCTAGTAACCGAAAGGTCGCTGGTTCGAATCCCGGATTGGTCAATGTGTGATCATATTATTTTCCCCTTTACCAACAACTGGCCCGCTGGTGTCAGTATAAATCGGTCCAGTAGTCACCTATATGCGAAAGTGTCGTGTGACTATAATCTACATACAAACGCTCGGAATTATATAAGAAGTTTAAACTGATGTCATCATAACCTGAAAATATGTAAGAATGTTATGAAGGGATAGGGATCAAATGTCACACAAGCTGAACCATACAATTTTAAATACTGGGAAATGAACTGAACCAATAAATCAAAATAGCGTTCCGACACAACAGTGTTTTTAGTTAGGAGAAAATTAAGAAATTAGCGAAATGGCAATGTATTTCATTTCCGGTTAAGCTTACTGACCTTGACCTTTTTGTTACAGAGAAACTTGTAATCTCAGAATTGAAGTGGGCATGACTTGTACTGATGTGAGATAAAGGATTTAATTCTTTCCGCTGTTTCAGACATTCTGACAAGTCAAATTTTCAACAACTGACAAGTAAACCGTAACCTTTACCTTTGACCAAAGTCACTTGGTTTTATTTTATTTCCTAGATCGCAATAATTTGAATGTTTATTTCAAATATTTCTGGAGATAATAAACTACATACATAAACATAACTTGAGGTAACTGTGATCTTGACTTTATACCTACAGAATAATTATGATATTGAGAATAAATTGGGCATCTGTGGACACTTCTGGGATAATAATATTTGTGTTTATCTATCATATTTAATCTTTTGGGAGTATAACTCGTTAAAACGCACAATCTTCTCAATCTAAAATACTTCGTGCGTTTTAATGAGTTATCCTCATAAAAGATGAGATTGAACTATAGTAACTTTGACCATTGGCCTTCTTAGCAACATAATTTGACCACACCCTTTGACAGATACTTTTACCATTCACAGTGAGTGTTGGCCCACTGAAAAAAGCTTACAACAAAGAAATTCCGTAGTGTTTGTGCCTGCTAACAGCAACAACCGTTGGCTAACAAGCCAACATTCTTGAGCTACAAATAGCAGCTACCAAAGCCGGTAAGAGAAAGAACCCGTAAAAAATTGCGCGTAAGTTTTCGTTTTAGCTTGATAAAATAGACCCTACCCTACCAAGACACCAAAGACGCATTCATCAAACCGCGTGGTTCACTTAGAAATAGGACAGCACTGTTGTATATGTTCTTATTTTCAGTACCTCTAACTAAGGAAAAAATTGCAACAGTTTATTTCTTGTTATTATTCGTTAGTACACATCTTGCGTATGAACATATCTAAAGTATAAATTGAAAAGCCTATTCTGCAATGGTAAATTTTAAAATTAAAGTTCAGTAACAATAATTTGTAACAGCATGAAATTTGCATAAGCTTACTATCATTAATTTACGATCGTGCCTGGGCATTTTGAAGAAGAATACAAGTTTGTTTGCATTAGCCGTTCTAGGACTCTCTATCGTTACTAGTATAACAGCTAGCATGACCCTCGGGAATCCAAAAATCCCGTCAATGTTAAAGTTCATATTAGTATTATCAGCGCAAAATGTGCAAACAATGGTTAATTTACCTTGGCAGTTTTAAAGTGAATACAAGTAGCCGTACACTAGCCATTATGGAAGAAGCTTTCATATAAAGCTGGCATGATTCTTGGGAATCCAAAAATCCAATCAGACATCTTTTAAAATGGAATAGACAAGAAATTTCTCAATATTTACGAGGGAAATAGATTCCATTGTTACCACAATCTCAGGAACCTATCCTATCGAATCCCGTAACTCAAAAGTCGTTGGAGCACCACAGATTATCGTTTAACCAGCATGCTCCACCTTTCTCTGTCCTCAGCAACCTTCATTGCTTCGCTCAGTGTCAAGCCAGACCATTCTCGAATGTTGTTCTCCCATCTCCTTTTCTGTCTCACACTTCTTATGCCTCCTTGCACCGTGCTTTGCAGGATGGTCTTTTGGTGACGTTGCCATACCATCGGAGTTTCCGTTTCTTCACCACTGAGAGCATGTCGTCGTGTTGTCCAATGGCTTGGGGGATGGTTTGTCGGACATTGTCGTTGGTGATGTGCTGGGTATAGGAAATGCCAGAAGTCTTCTGTAGCATCTCATCTCCATACTTTATATTCTTCGTTTAGGTCTGTTGTGAGGGTCCATGTTTCGCAAGCGTATAGGGAGATATAGATGACAAAAGTGGGAGTGGGGGTGTAGACAGATGGTCCTGTCTTTCCAAATGGACTTCAACCTTGGCAGCAGTTGTTTTTTTCTATCATGGAGAGGACTTCCTGTCATTGTCTGATACAATGGCTCCTAAATATTTGAAGCTATGCACTGTGTTGAGGATTGGCCTTGGACTTTAATGTCCATATTGATGCATTTGGTATTGTTGGTCATCATTTTGGTATTCTCTGCACTTATTTCCATTCCAAAGGCCCTGGAGGTGGTGTCAAGCCTGGACCAGCAGTTCAAGTTCTTGTTCCTCTTCAGCCAAACCATCAATGTCATCCGCAAAATGGAGGTTCACCCCCGTTGGGGTGCCGGGGGTTTCAGTATAAATAGTATCCCCACTTTCTGGAAATTTAGTGCCTTAAATTCCCACTGTTGCTGTCTTTCTCATTTGCTCTTTCTCATTCCTGCTGTTCTATCAATCTGCTATACTATCGTCTTCTTCGCTAGCCCAGTCTCATACCTTTTTTCTTGAAAACTCTTCCGGGATAAGACTCCTTATTTGTGTATGAGGTCTGTTGGATCAGCTTTGGAATATTGGACGCTTTCTGCCAGGTGGTCACTAGGGCTTCCTATTATGTTATTATTTAGCAATGTAGGCATTTTATATGTATGTGTTTTGTTGATAATTTATAATGATGTTTGTATTCTATTTTGTTTTTGTAAACGGGGGTTCAATAAGTTGGGGTGAAGCCTCAGCCGTCCCCTGCGTGGGATGTCTTTATTGTAAAGTGACTGGCTGGTGGAGAGCTTTTGGTTTTACCACTAGGGTTGTTTCAGCAGATCTTTTATGCGGATCGGGGGTTGTCCGGTCCTGATTTGGCTCGGAAGAGTCCGCTGGACCTAAAGCAATAATAATGTAATGTAATGTAAATGGAGGTTGCAGATTGCTGTATCCCCCTTCCCCCCTGCTGACTGTGCCTTTGTGATCTTCAAGGCCATCTGACATGATTCGCTCCAGGAAGATGCTGAAGAGTGTTGGAAAGAGTAGGCATCCTTGACGCACACCGATTGTTGTTCTGAACCAGTTCCCGATGGCACTGTTGTGGAGGACTGCACTGGTAGCCTTGCCATACAGGCTTTTGATGACTTCAATAATTTTAGGGCTGATGTTGGACACTCTCATGGTTGCTCACAGAGCTGAATGCCAGACTCGGTCAAACGCTTTCTTGAAGTCTACAAACACATGATATTTATGTTGTTGGTGCTGTATTTCTTGTAGATTATTCTGAGGTTGAAGATCTGTTCAGTGGTACTTCGCCCTACCCTGAATCCTGCTTGTTCTTCAGCTATGATTTGTTCAGCTTGAGGTTTCAACCTGTTGAGTATTATTTTAAGGAGGACCTTGCTGGGATGACTAATGGTGCGGTAATTTTCACACTCCTGAAGGTTACCATTTTTGGGAAGAGTGATGACAAGCGACTGGGTCTAGGATGTAGGCCACTTGTCACTCTGCCAGATGTTGTTACAGATAATGGTGAATGCGTCAATCATCGCTTCTCCTCATGCAATGGGCTCTATGCACAAGTCGGCGCGCGAAAGTGGCATGGTCACGTGGCGCGGGAATAACAAAGCGGTCATGGTTTCTTTTAGCTCGCTCGCGTGTACTCCTGCTTAAAAATTTTAACTTTACCGACATTTTGGGATATTGTGAGGTTTTGAACATAGCACATTCGTGCAATAATGATTACAGACAAATTATTATCAGGGGACAGGCTTTTTTAAAAAAGCGATTTGTTACTGACATTCAGTTTAGAGTTCATCAATATTTCATCTTTCAGTGGAAATCGATGAAAGGAAATGTTCTTTTCTTTGCATAAAGGTTTTACGTCGGAGTTAGAGCATACAAAAGCAGCACAGTACTTCACCATTTTCAAACTCGAGCACGCTGTGTTATTCCCGCAGAACGTGACCGCCACGCCTTTGTGCATAGAGCCCATTCTGCGGGTATGTTGTCCACTCCAGCTGACTTCCCCTTCTTCAGCGATTGCACTGCTGTCTCAACTTCTTCTCAAAGAATTGAATCTCAGGAATCACAAAATGGATTTTGTCCGAACTTCATAGGCACTATTAGTGAACTTTAGAAAGCAACGAAACTTAGTTCGTAATACTTTTTCGTGGGGAAACTCTCTTTCTACGTCATCACTTTTGCGCTTTACGAAGGTCACGACCTCCTCATTTGCCTACGCTACAAACTTCGTATCGCGAAAAAGCGGAATTTTCATCATTTTGACGAATCGCGATTCGTAGGTATGTTTCTGGTATTTTGTACATAGATCGGGTCAATTGCTGTAAACGTAAGCTTGAACAAATGTTATAACTGTATTCTCACACCCTTTGTTGTTGATTTGATGCACTAACATTGGTGTAGTTTGCTCTTCAAAAAGGGTGCTGTTTTCGCCTGCTTTTGCTCTCATCTATAAAATGGCGGAGGAGTTGTGGTTCCGATAAATATTTTCAACATAAGTTTTGCAATATTTCTAGGTTTCAAGTGACTCTTACGAGCATGGTGGTAAAGATGTAAAATCACTTTACTGGTGTATTCGTATGGATGTGCACGAACACTGTCCATGTTTTAATGTTTTAGCCCTTGGATGAGCACCAGTTCTAGGTTTGTACTTGTAGATCTAAACGGACAAGTTACTAGGCTAGCGTAGCAAACAGAAGTTGAGGCCATAGAATTTGTGTTTAAAAAAAATCCCAGTGCCCTTGATCCTAAACTCAGACCTGTGCACACTCAAAATGCTCATCAGTAGCAAACAAACCAAATTTGAGTAGTTTTTTAAAAATTTTCAGTAGCAAGCTGTAACGACAGTTCAAGTAAAAAAATCAGAATTTCGGAATTTTAATAGAATTTTAATAAGTAATCCGTATTCTGCTCATGAAAATCGGAGAAAATACGGAAAATCCGTAGATGTGCACAGGTCTGTAAACTTCAGCTGAATTTCGTCTGCTGCTAAAGGCGCTACCGCCTCGGCACGAAGAAAAGTTCGCAAGGGTTTCCCGACAGCATCATCGGAAACGAAAGTGATCGCTACGAACCAAGTTTCGTTGGTCAATCTAAAGCTCGCTATTACCTACGTTAGTGGCCAGTGTCCCTTGCCAATCGCATATGCTCCATCACAAGGGCAAGGTCACTGAGTTCAATTCTTTCCTAAACACATTTTGTACTGTTTCAGTCACACAAAGGTCTGAATCAGTTTTGATTATGTTTGCAGGTACTTCAAACCACAGCCAATCTGTCGGTTTTTCATGTTTCTGTTCAAATTATGTATTACATTACCTTCAAGATTTCGACTATTTTTACTAAGCAAATAGCCTACAATAACTCGGCATTTTATGTCAGTCATATTTGTACTTCCTCAAAGGTCAAGGCAGCCAAAGTACTTCATTTTTTAAACACGCTTTGTGTTCAAAACTGGCTGAACAGGTTTTTAATCAATTTTAACTTGCATGCTTTTGGAGTCGTTCCATACTTTTTATTGTGCTTCTTGGGGACAACGTCGAGCAACAACAGCTGCACGAAAATTAACGCTTTTCAATATTCTGGTTTTCAGCTACCTGCTGCACCGAAACCTACCATGGACACTATATAAGTCACAACTTTCCGGCACCTCTCATAAAAACTCGTGGGTATCGCCATTATAAATTAAAACGAGGTTATATGAAACCAAGTTCCGGTTTGGCTTGTTTTGCTTTTATCAAAGCTTGATGCGTGACTTTTAAATATGGCAAATTGCCGAAAACGACGATTGTTAGAGCCAGAAAACGAGTGGGATAAGTATAAAAACGGTGGAGGAAGTACATGCTCAGTGAAAGAATGCAAAAAACAATCGTAGAGGCCTGTATTTGTGGCGACTTCGGAGGTGCGTCGATCATCGACAGAAAGTGAAACAGGACCTGAAAACTCTTGTAGTTTTCCATAGCTTCGCCGTCGCAACCTTCACAAAACACGAAGTAACTGACTATGTTAGGCTAGCGTTGTGGCCAAGTGGGCTAAGGCGGGACTAACTTGCCTTGTCCACAAGCCAGAAACCAATGGCGCCTGACAGGTGTGGGTTCGAGCCAGCATCTGGGCGTTGTTTTTCCGAATATTTTTCAAAAATTCACAAATAATGTTAGGTAGGTAGGGTTTAGGCGCGCCACTGGCGATAGAAAGGGATAATAAACTGCAGCAAAAAAAAAAAAAAAGTGAGGGTACGATACTGGTGGCCAGTGACACATGTTATTATTCTTGAATATTTGGAAATAACTCACTAAAACACGCGGAGAAAAAAAAAACGGAAGTAGTTTTCATAGAAGGGATTCCCGTTGGTGCATAGGATAGCAGAAAAGTGTGAATATAGGGTCCATGAACCTACTGCATCGCTACTGCTCACAAAGTGTAGCTGAGACTCGCCGTGCATCTACTATCCTATCCTATCCTATCCTATCCCATAACTCGGAGGTCGTAGGGGCAGTCGTAGAGTGTATCTACTAGTGTGAGGCAAATGTATTCCGTGGCGAGTCTCATTTACGCAGTGTGCGCTATTGCTTTAACAAAGTTCATTGAACCGTATATAAAAATGCAACCAAAACCATTGTTATCGTTCACTGTTATACGGTGTACGTATAACTATATGTATTTATATTGAGACTGGCTTGTATGGATAAGTGCTGAAATCACTTGCCCTGTCACCAACTAAATGTGAGTAAAAATCCTCTTGGGTTATTTAAGCTAACTTAATCTAATTTTAAATTACCTCTGATTAGGTTAAATTCAGAGTTCAGAATGCCGTGTCAGATAAGAAATTAATTCTTTATCTTCATTTCTTATTTTCGCGATCGGAACAATAATAATAATAATAATAATAATAACTAGCATTTATAAAGCGCCTACCCTAAGGATCTAAGCGCTATACACGCACACTTTCTTACGCAAACACATATACACACTATACATATACTATAATTATAAGACAAGTTACTCTTTCACGCGTACATACTACTGCTGTGTAAATCAATATGACAAAAACATACTAAATTTCTACTTAACCCCCCACCCCTCCAAACCCCTTTTACAACTACAGATACTGCTGAAAGACTTTTGAGAAAAGATACGTTTTAAGGTTGGATTTGAACGATTCACAGGAGGTAGAATGGCTAACATGAAAGGGGAGAGAATTCCATATGTGAGGGCCGTGGACAGCAAAAGAGCGGAAACCATTAGATTTTCTTTTGTAACGGCCCTGACGGCGAAGACGACAGTCAGTGGATGAGCGAAGGGAACGAGATGGAGTGTAAAGGGAGACAAGGTCAGATAGATAAGAAGGAGCAGAATCGATGACAATATTGTAGCAGATACAGGCAGTTTTATACTTAACACGTTCCGCGACAGGAAGCCAGTGTAGCTTAACAAGGAGAGGTGTGGAGGGTTGGCGATGATTTACTTTAAAGATAAGACGGGCAGCAGAGTTCTGAACTTTTTGAAGCAGAGAGAGGATAGAATCTGGACAGCCAATGAGAAGGGAATTGCAATAATCTAATCTAGATAGAATACAGGAAGTAACCAAGGTCTTTGTGGCGTCTTCTGATAGAAATTTCCTAATTGAACTAATTCTCTTCAACTCAAAGTAGCAAACCCGATAGACTCTAGTGATATGCTCTCTCATAGAGAGAGTAGAATCCATGATGAACCCCAGGTTTCTAGCGGAGTCAGAAAAAGAAATATCACAAGAACCAACAGTGATAGAGGTAGGCAGAGAAAGATCAGTGACGGAAGAGCGAGTGAAGATAAGGGCCTCAGTCTTGTCATCATTTAATTTAAGCATGTTTGCATTCATCCAGGTTTTTATGTCAGTGGTGCAATTCTGAAGTGTTTGTATAACAGAGTGAATGTCTGCAGGATTGCATGATTGCTGTAGTTGGGTGTTATCTGCAAATAATTGGTGGTTGACAGTATGCTGTTTTATGATTGTAGATAAGGGCGTGGTGTACATAATGAACAAGACAGGGCCTAAAACGGAACCCTGGGGCACACCATAGAGAAGCGGAGAAGGAACTGAAGAGGAATTATTGGCAGACACATACTGAGTACGGTCTTGGAGATAGGAAGTGAACCACCGAAGAGCTACTGAACGAACACACAAAAAAATAAAATAAACAATAAAATCTTGTCTCACTTAGCAGGATTTAAACGGCGATTAAACAAGCCTGCGACGTTTTGCACACAGATTTAACACTCCCATGTATTTTCAAAGGTAAAAACGGATTTTTAATTATATATTGCTATAAAATGTTTTAGCAAAGACCACATCATCATAAAAGCCTATATCATCATTGTAAAATATTTATTTTCACCACTTTCAGCTAAATAATCTTTATTTAGATGCATATTGTTGGAAATAATAATTTATTTACAAACAATGTCAGGTTTCTCTAAATAATATATTTCTCCGTAAATAACTTATTATTTACCTAAACATCGGAATAGGTAAATAAGGTATTGTTGCTAAATAAAGAATTATTTACCTATATAGTGTATTATTTAGCAGATTGTGTTAAATAATGTATTATTTAGAAATGTTTGTAAATAATGATAGTTTACCTATATAAGCTTAATGCATTATTTAGCAGAATTTGCTATATAATGCATTATTTAGAAGATGTTGCTAAATAATGCATTATTTACGTAAACAATTCATTGTTTAGGGACTGCAAGTTTTATTATTTAGGGGATTCCAGATTCGCTTAATAACTTGGGTTTTACAATTTGACTTTCTATTGTTAAATGCAAGGTCTTTCATGATTTATTTACCTAAACAATGTATTTGTCACGAACAGACCAGTTTTACTCTGCTAATTTAATATTTAGCTTGGTTAGTCTATGTAATCTTAGAATGTTAATGGTAGGCAGCAGCAGACGATGGAAGTAATCAAGCGTAGCAATAGCATACTGCCGCTTACACACAGTGGCCGTTGACGCTAGCTCAGGGAATGACATCATCGTAATTACGTTAGGCAAGTCTAATATCCGCTAATGAGATCACCGCTTAGAATAGACTCAACCAGGCCTGACTGATTGGAATAAAGACACAGAACGGCAGTCGTGGTTGTGGGGCCGGGTAGCTCAGTTGGTAAGAGCGTCTTGCTAGTAACCAAAAGGTCGCTGGTTCGAATCCCGGATTGGTCAACGTGTGATCATATTATTTTCCCCTTTACCAACAACTGGCCCGCTGGTGTCAGTATAAATCGGTCCAGTAGTCACCTATATGCGAAAGTGTCGTGTGACTATAATCTACAAACAACAACGTGGTTGAACCAAGGAGCAGTACACAGCTACACAAGCTAGCAGTAGATCTCTCCAGAAAAGACTAGGACGCAGTACTTGTGAAAATCCGAATTCACTCAAGTAGCCACTGGCCTGAAATTGTCACGAAGGTAAATGAACATACTTCTGTTTCATCGTGATGTATTATATTATTGTTGAATTATGTTTGTGGAATTTGCTATGCATAGAATTGAATTGTTAGCCCGACTCTGCCTGAACACGTGGCGACGCTGACCACGAGGCAAAAAGACGACCGGCCGACGCCATCTTGAATTATGTACGGAACCACTGTTGTTTAATTTATATGTGTGCTTACAGACCAGTGGCTGTACAAATGAATGCGTATACTATTATTAATTCTTGATGTGTATAAGTAGCCATGTTTTATATTTATGTATGTATAGTAAATTAGAGTGGAGATTCCAGTGGACCACGGACTTAGCAGAATGTTCGTCGCTTATATATGTAGATGTGGAGCTAATCACTGAGGGCTATTACGACCTTCAGTGAGACGCTCTGTGCACACCTATCATTCAGGGTTGTGCAGAATTTCGTCTCATATGTTACAGACGATCAGGCGTTCTGTAGTGCGCCCAACACAGCATCAGACGAAACCACGTCGACGCATACTTTGGCTGCAGAGATATCCCCAGCATTGCGCGAGGAAAACCCACCAGTCTAACCACAGGGAAGAACCCAGAAGAAGACAACACAGTTGTCAGGAAACCGACCACAGCCCAGCACGCCAGACTCACAGTTAAGTCACTGAGAGCTACAGGACCACAGTAGTCCACTTCTCATGAACAATAACATCCAGTGCCCGAGGATGAACAATTAGCTGCATAGACTATCAGCGATCGAATTATTCACAGTGACTATTTAACTGATAAGGTAGATTAGTACTTAGAAAATCTTGTATAGAGTAGAAGAAATAAATGTGTTATGTTTAACTGTTATCAAGTGGCTGGACTACATATGATTCATAGCCATGTGAAAGCTAGTGTGACAGTACTCTTTTACCATTTTTCTATCTATCTCTGTAACCCAGCCTTAACACAGACCGAGCTAAATAAATAAATTTATTAAAGTAATCCACAGGGTGACTCACTAGCGGTCCCCATCGGATAAAGCGTGAGGTTTACATCATTCCATTGTGCAGAGCCCAGCAACCCATAAAACCCCCGTGACACTTTAGTTAGGTAAATAATTTTATTTACGGAGAAAATATATTATTTAGATAAATCTTACATTGTTTATAAACAAATGGTTATTTAGAAAATATGCTTCTATATAAAGATTTTTTAGCTGAAAGTGGTTAAAAAAACAACACACACACACAGAGAGAAATATCGAAAATAAATATTTTACAAAGGGAATTCCATGTTATCCTATCCCATCCCGTAACTCAAAGGTCGTTGGGGCACCACAGATGATCGTTTATGTGTACATTAAAAGAGTTAGTTAGTTATTCATTGCTTACAGGGACCAGCGGACTGCAAAGAGCCGAATCAGGACCACAAAATCAAGACCACAACTACGCTGACTCGTCCCTGATTCGCATAAAAGATCTGCCGAAACAACCTTAGTGGTAACACTGACTCCACCAGCCGGTCACTTTACAATAAAGACATCCCATGCAGCGAACACCGAGGCTTTAGTTTAATTTATCGAACCCCCGTTTACAAAAACTAAGTAGGATACAAACATCATTATAAAATATCAACAAAACGCATATATATAAAATGCCTACATTGCCAAATAATAAAATCATAGGAAGCCCCAGTGACCACCCGGCAGAAAGCATCCAATATTCCCAAGCTGATCCAACAGACCTCACACACAAATGAGGAGCTTTGTCCCGGAAGAGTTTTCAAGAGAAAGGTTAGGTCAATGGTTTAGCGAAGAAGAATATAGTCTAGTATAGTAGATTGATAGGACAGATTAGGAATGAGAAAGAACAAAGGAAAAAGACAGCGACAGTGGGAATTTAAAGCACTAAATTTCCAGAAAGTGGGGATACTATTTATACTGAAGCCACCGGCACCCCAACGGGGAAGTAGGGCTAGGCTATATTAAAAGAGCTCTATTGTAATTTAGGTGTTTGTTGAGGGTGAGCATGCCCGCTATTTTTAATTTTGAATAAGTTGTGATGGATGTATTGTGGATAAGTAATTTTGCAGCTCTGCGATGAATAGAATTAATCTTTTTAAACAAGGTATCACTGCATCCATCCCATATTGTTGACGTATAATCAATGTGAGGTTTGATATGAGCATTATAAAAGGGCTTTTTAGCATCTGCAGTTATGATAGATTGAAACTTCGACAACATAAATAATTTTATTGAGAAAGTTTAACAAAGACTTTCAGTAGGTGAATATCCACTGAGTTTGTTGTCTACGATTACGCCTGGCAGGTTATGACTTTCAACCTGTCCGATATTTTTTCCATTCACGACTAAACCAAGAGAAAGCGGAGTCCACTGATGCTTTTGCGTCGTTGTTAGCATAGCTTTTGATTTAGCCGGATTCAGAAACATTCGGTTTAAACTGCACCAGTCAGCAGCATTGTTTTGGGCACCTTGTAGAAACTGCAGTATTTCACCTATGTTCCTCTCCAGATTTTGCAGTGTCGTGTCGTCCGCTAACATATGGCATTCAACAGAATTATCTGAAAGATGTAATGGTAAATCGTTAATATAAATACAAAGTAACATGAATGAACGAACGTTTATTAAGCGCATAACGTTTTCACACAAACAGCATGATCACAGCGATGAGGAACAAAATTAAACCAAAATAGGAACGCTTTGTACAAGGTGAGCTAAGATTACACATCATGCATACAATCCCTCTCTCTCTCTCACGTGGGGCCGGGTAGCTCAGTTGGTAAGAGCGTCTTGCTAGTAACCGAAAGGTCGCTGGTTCGAATCCCGGATTGGTCAACGTGTGATCATATTATTTTCCCCTTTACCAACAACTGGCCCGCTGGTGTCAGTATAAATCGGTCCAGTAGTCACCTATATGCGAAAGTGTCGTGTGACTATAATCTACAAACAACAACTCTCTCTCTCTCTCTCTCTCTCTTTTTTCTCTCTCTCTCTCTCTCTCTCTTACACATGTACACACGTATTACACACCTCTCTTTCTCAAAGTGTTCACAATCCAAATAAATCTACTATACTCCATCAAATGAATAGAATAGGGGGAGGTCACATAAAATTATTTTTTTAATAGCTGCAATAATAATAAAACTTTTAACGCACAAACGGTTTTTTTGCATATCTTCATACTATACCACTATAACACCCGTGACACAAGAAACATTATCTGGTCCATAAAACAGCGCCCATCCCGCCCTTTACTTCCTTCTTTCCCCTCTTCGTTCTCTCTCTCTCTCCCCTCCCTCCCCACCCCCTCCTCTCTCTCTCTCTCTCTCTCTCTCTCTCTCTCTCTTGCTCGCTCGCTCTCATAGCTCCGACAATTACGTTCTTTCACCCCAGTCTTACATACAACTCTTTCCACAACCTGAACCTGCCCAAAAAAAACAGAAAAGAACTTTTTACGGACTGGACCACAGGCGCTTGTTTCTGGACACTCGAGCGCCTATGCTTGTGACGCGTCTCCCTTTGGTTATCTATAATAAAGATAACCAAAGGGAGACACTATGGGGCGCCATGTGTCCATTTATTCTATTGTGTGTATAGAATGCTTTCTATGTGCATAGAATTTATTCTATGTATATAATGGTCACATAGAATAAATGGACACATGGCGCCCCATAGACACAGGCATAGGCGCACGCGTGTCCAGATACAAGCGCATGTGGACTGGACCAAAACTAATGAACATGATTCTGACAGCGACATGGAAATCAGACGTACATTCAAAGAATCTGGGCTATTCAAAAAATGGCTACGCTTAATAGTTGGATGATCAACGAACATTCAAAGATTTCCACTTTTGGCGTGGAAAAGTGGTTTGAGGGAGTGTCCAGACAGATCAAAGATATTAAAGGACTGAGAGATGGAAGTTTCCTTGTGGACTGTCCCACGGAAAGGACAAACAACTACGAGATAGAGATGGCTCCAAGCTAGAACTATGTAGCCGGGTGACGATTTTTTCCCCCCATATATGAGGGATAATAAATGGAACGACTTCAAACCTTAACCGTACAAAAATTGTGCAGCAGTCTCTCTCTCTCATCGGTGTGTGTGTGTGTAGCCCCCGTGGGAGTGCCGGGGGTTTCAGTATAAATAGTATCCCCACTTTCTGGAAATTTAGTGCTTTAAATTCCCACTGTCGCTGTCTTTCTCATTTCTCATCTGTTATATCAATCTACTATACTATCTTCTTCTTCGCTAGACCAATCACCTACCTTTTTTCTTGAAAACTCTTCCGGGACAAAACTCCTCATTTGTGTACTAGGTCCGTTGGATCAGCTTGGGAAGATTGGACGCTTTCTGCCAGGTGGTCACTGGGGCTTCCTATGATGTTATTATTTGGCAATTAAGGCATTTTATGTGTATGTGTTTTAGTGATATTTTATAATGATTTTTATTATTTTATTTTATTTTTGTAAACGGAGGTTCGATAAATTAGAGTATAACCTAAGCGTCCCCTGCGTAGGATGTCTTTATTGTAAAGTGACCGGCTGGTGGAGTGCCTTCGATGTTACAACTAGGGTTGTTTCAGCAGATCTTTTATGCGGATCAGGGGCGAGTCCTCTTTCAGCAAAGCTGTGGTCTTGATTTTGTGGTCCTGATTCGGCTATACTGGTCCTGATTTGGCTCGGAAGAGTCCGCTGGACCTAAAGCAATAATCATGTAATGTAATGTAATGTGTGTGCGTGTGTGTGTAGGTGTGTGTGAGAGAGAGAGACAGACAGAGAGAGAAAGATAGAGATAGTGACAGAGAGAGTGCCTGGTACACTATACACATTTAGGCGTACAATTCAACTCGGTGTCATTTGATTAACTTCATCGGATTTCAAGGACATCTTTTGCAGGACTTCTAGAGGTTCTCATTATTTTGCTACTATCACATTACTCTGACGCTGTTAATACTGAAAAGCTAAAATGAAAGAAAATATCGATAAAACCTTGCATGCTTGTGTCACAAATATAATTATGAAAGTGACGTTATAGCCAGTTGTAGTAAATGCAATACAGAGATTCAATTATTTTTTTATAGGGATCTCTCAAAATGAAAGTGACGTTATAGCCTGTTGTAGTAAATGCAATACAGAGATTCAATTATTTTTTATAGGGATCCCTCATCCCCATCTCTCTAAACAGTCACTCAAAACACATGATTGTGTGTTTTCACGTTGTTTCAGTCACAAGCAAACAATAGCACAAGAACAGGATCTAAACTTTTGTGTGCAGACAAAAACATGTACAAAGATGTTTCTCGCAGATCTATTTCAATATAGACAGTACAGCTCACAATGCTACTCAGTTATACAGATACATGTAGAACATTTGGCAACTGAGAGTCCTCTTCAAATAGAATTCGCAATTAAATAAAAGTATAATGCAAAATGCACTGATACGTAGGCTTATACCTCTAACAACACGTAACTAGAAGAAGAAAAAAAGGCTCTCTCTGTCTCGTTGGCGTTGTGCAATAGCCGGTAAGTAATTAACATAACGCAAAATAACTATCCTTTTCTAAAGTCGTTTGAATTCATCAAGCAATTTATGTAATGACCAGATTTTCGGCGTTGTGAGGCTCTTTTAATGTAATTGAGGAAATATCCGAGTAAATCCATTGATTAGTTTCATCATGTAATCATCTGCTCCAACGTGTTCAGAACTCAGCTGCTCGTCTTGTTCTCCCAAAAAAAAAAAAAAAAAAAAAAAAAAAATCTGATCACATTGCACCCCCCCCCCCCCTCCTCCGCATCCTCTCCACTGGTTTCCTGTATCCCAGAGGATCCTACAAAATATGTACTTTCTGTTACAAGTGTGTCTTCCTACGTCATCCAGAACAAACCATCGAGAAAGATATCGCGCACCCTTTCTGGCAGAGATCTATGATCTCCACACACAACTTGTTTCTGAGGGTAAAAAGATTGTTTTTATAGTCCCATTGCACGGTAATGTCAAAAGATTGTTTTTATAGTCACCCCAGTCACGGCAATATTGCATTGGAAAAAGCGGCCAAAAAAAGCTCTGCATCTAGATTTCCCTTCAGAGATTTTCCAATTTGTTCCATACTCCGATCTACGTTTATATGACTTGCTCTATTGTAAAAGGCTGTGGCAGACCGGATGGCCTAATCAAATCAATAACAAATTATTTCAAATTCTTCCAGATTTGTCTGCTTCTTTGACTAACTTTGCGACCACTCGCAAAGAAAAACCTGTTTTGGCTCGCCTTCATATTGAGCATATGTCACCCATAGTTTCATTATGAAAGGCGAAGAACCACCGTGGTGCTTTGCAGGTGATGAGTCCTTATCCGTCCGCCATTTTATGTCTGAATGTTCTGATCTGTTTGATGAAAGATAAATATATTTGAGTTCAAAACCTCTTAATGAGATTTTTAAAGTTTGCAATAGTCAACATCTGTTTCAATAATTTTTACATGATGCTGGTTTCTTTTATCGCATATAGGTAATATCTATCCTATACTATCCTATCCCGTAACTCAAAGCACCACAGATGATCGTTTAACCAGCGTACTCCATCTTTCTCTGTTCTCAGCAACCCTCATGGCTTCGTTCAGTGTCAAACCAGTCCATTCTCGAATGTTGTCCTCCCATCTCTTTTTCTGTCTCCCACCTCTTCTGCCTCCTTGCACCGTTCCTTGCAGGATGGTTTTTGCAAGGCCATACCATCGGAGTTTTCGTTTCTTCACCACTGTGAGCATGTCATCATGTTGTCCATCATGTCTGTCGGGCTTCGTTGTTGGTGATTTGCTGGGTATAGGAAATGCCCAGAAGCCTTCTGTAGCACCTCATCTTCATGCTTTGTATTTTTCGTTGTAGACCTGCTGTGAGAGTCCATGTTTCGCAAGCGTATAGGAAGATGCAGATAACAAGGGAGCTCAGCAGCGTTACCTTGGAATATAGACTGATGGTTCTATCTTTAAAAATGGGCTTCAACCTTGTCATGGCAGCAGTTGTTTGTGGGATCCTGGAGAGGACTTCCTGTCGGGACACATTGTCTGATACAATGGCTCCAAAATATTTGAAGCTATGCACTGTGTTGAGGGATTGGCCTTGGACTTTGATGTCCATGTTGATGCCTTTGGTGTTGTTGGTCATCATTTTGGTCTTCTCTGCACTTATTTCCATTCCAAGGCTCTGGAAGAGTTGTCAAGCCTCTGTACCAGCTGTTCAAGTTCTTGCTTCTCTGGATCTCCAGCCAATCCATCAATGTCCGCAAAACGGAGGTTGGAGATTGCTCTACCCCTATGCTGACTGTGCCTTCATGATCTGCAGGGGTGTAGTGTTTAAGGTGGAGAGAAAATACACTGACAGAACAAACGTAACAAATAACACAACTCGTGTGTTGATGGTTCTGAGATGTATTCTGGCTGATGATCAGAATAGGAGAGTGTCCGTTACAAAGTCGTTGTTTCTAAAGCATGCTGGGTAAAAACATAAATACTGAAATCTCGTAAGACACGAACCGGAAATACAATAGTTTTACTTTCGCTTTCATAAACATTACATTCCTCCCTACCTTTAAATAGAAACTATATATTTTCAAAGGTGATTATTTTTTTTAAAATTACTATTAGACACATTCCAAATTTTGTCTTCAAATTATACAAAGTACAGTTAGTCTTCCACAGTGTCAGATTATTATTATTTTTTTTCCAGTAGAATGATTTGTTTGTTTGCTATTAAATTGTGACAGTGTATGTGTGTGTGTGTGTAAAATGTGTAATGTTTGGAATTGTCAATTCACTGTAGTACATAGTCCTTCAAGTAAGCGGGCGGGTGGTGATTGCGGGCAGGTCGTGATGGTGGAATATGTTCGCTGCCTAAGGGTTGAAGTGTCGGGCACTGTTCGGGCATCGCAATCGGCATTTCAAATCGTTGCAGGGTCGGAGGAACATCTTTTTCGGGATTTGTCTCAGATCGTTGGATGTGATCTTCATCGTCATCTTCGTCATCTTCTTCCTTCTTCTGAGGTGAAACTGGTACACGTTTAAAAAATGACGAATTTCTGACAATTCGATGTGAACCACGTTGAGCAATGATCATGCTTCCCTTCTTTTCTGTGACGGTGAACGGTTTGGGATCAAAGGGCGGTGTGAGTTTGTTGACCTTTCGCTGTTTAACCAACACAGTGTCACCAACAACAATCTTGGAGTGAGCAGTGTGACGTTTTGTATCAGCATATGTCTTCATTTTCTGCTTGCTGCTCTGGTCGTTCAGTTTCATGCGGAACTGGAGTGATGCGGGTGCTTGGTCAAAGTGCCGGAAAGGAGGGACTTCAGGTAGGCCTGAACGCATTTTGCGTCCTGTCAAGGATTCGAACGGTGAAATCTTGGTGGAGCTGTGTGGTGTAGCTCTATACTGTCTGAGGAACTGATATAGTTGATTCTTCCAGTTGACATTCTCAGCTTGTGAGGTTCTGACAAACTTGTTTATTGTTTTCATGAAACGTTCCACTTCACCATTGGCTTCAGGCCATAATGGTGTTATTTTGCGATGATGAAATCCAAACTGGTTTGCAAAGTTATGGAAGTCCGAACTGTTGAATGGGGAACCGTTGTCAGTTTTCACAACAGCTGGGATTCCATGTCGAGCAAAGATTTCATCCAGATGTGGAATGACAGTTCTGGATGATGTAGGCGTGACTACACTGACTTCAGGATAACGACTGTACTCGTCGATCACAACTAAGAGATAGTCACCTGAGGGAAAAGGTCCTGCGAAATCAACAGCAACAGAGTACCAGGGCTCGGAGGGAATAGAAGTAGGAATGATTGGATCTCTCTGTTCTGGACTAAGGTAGGATGCTTGGCATGGGATACAGCATTTGACAGCCGTTTCTACTTGTTTGTCTATGCCAGGGAACCACACTTTTTCTCGGATGAGTTGTTTGGTCTTGACGATGCCTTGGTGCGATTGGTGCGCTAGAGTGATTATTTTGGCTTGAAGGCTTGTTGGGATGATGAGTCGATGACCACGTAAGAGTAGACAATCATAGGCTGAAATTTCATCTTTGAAACGGGCATAAGCAACAATGTCTCGATCATGCCAATGTCCAGTCTGTATGGCAGTCATCACTTTCTGCAGGGTTGGGTCACGATGCGTTGCTTCTTTCACTTCATCTGATGTCATCACTTGAGGAATGCAGTGTTTTGCCACGTAGCTGATGTACGCTTCTGATGCATTTTCTCTCTTGGGCTTAGTGGTTGGGTGTCTGCTGATGAAATCAGCTGGATTCATGTCATCTTTGCCAGGCTGATACTCTAGGTCCATCTGGTACGGTGCAAGACGTAAGCGTAGTCGCTCAATGCGGGCAGTGGTTGGTTTCTGACTTTTCAGGATGCCAATCAGTGGTTTGTGATCGGTGCGAACCTTGAAGATTGAACCATAAATGTAGAGATGAAAATGTTCAACACCAAACACAACAGCCATCATCTCTCGTTCTGTTTGAGAGTATCGTTTTTCAGTGTCCGTGAGTGCACGACTCGCATAGCATACAGGCTTGCCATCTTGAGTGAGAATTGCTCCAAGACCCACTGGACTAGCATCAACGATAATTTCGGTTGGCTTGTTGGGGTCAAAGTAAGCCATGACATGAGCTGCAGTAAGAGACTGTTTCAGAATCTCAAATGCTTGTTGCTGTGATGTACTCCACTTCCATGCTATATCTTTCCTGGTAAGTCGTCTCAAGGGCTCTGTGATTGTTGCATATCCAGGGATAAATCTGGCAACATACTGGGTCATGCCGAGGAATGAGCGGACCTCGGAGGGATTTTTTTGGGCGGACTGGTCTCGGTTATGGTTCGGATCTTCTCAGGATCAGGAGCTATGCCATATTTTCCAAACACATGACCAAAGAAAATGAGCTCGCTGACAGAAAAGAGACACTTGTCACGGTTGAGTTTTGCTCCGCTGGCTTGCAGCTTGGCTACGGTTGCTTGTAAGCTTGCATCATGGTCTTGTTGGGTTGCGCCATGAACAATAATATCATCACTCAGGTTTTTGGCACCTGTAATGTCACGTAACAGTTCTGCAATGGCATTCTGGAATATTTCTGCAGCAGCATTCACACCAAACAACAGTCGCTTGTACCGTCGGAGGCCAAGGTGAGTAGAGAAAGTTGTTATGTATTTGCTGTCTGGGTGAAGTTGCAGTTGATGATATGCGCTTGATAAGTCTAGTTTGCTGAAAACTGTTGATCCATTCAGCTCATGAATTAGATCATCAAGGGTCGGCATGGGGTGTTTTTCTCGCTTTATGGCTTTGTTAGCTTGTCTCATGTCTATGCAAAGTCGCACGCCACCGGTTTTCTTTGGTACTATGACGACAGGGCTCACCCAAGGTGTTGGTTCGTTCACTTTTTCTATGATGTCGTCCTGTTCTAGACGTTGCAACTCTTTTTCCACATCAGCGCGGACATGGAAAGGGATGCGCCTGTGACGCTGTGAAACTGGTTGTACAGTTTCATCAATATGAAGTTTGATGAGGACACCATTAATCTTGCCAACTTTCCCATCAAATAGGGCAGGAAACTGACTTGGAATGTCAGAGGGCATTGCATTTGCTGACTGAGCAAACACGATTATGTTGAGAGCTTCAGCAGTCTCACCACTGAGTAGATTGCATGCTTGTTTGACATCTGTGTCTACAACATATAATTTTGTGTTCATGGACTTTTCTCTGTAAGACAGGGTGCTGAGCATATAACCTCTTACAGGAAGGGGCTTGTTTGAACCATAAGGGTAGATAAATGGACAAGGGTTGTATAGTTTATGTTGACCCAAGGTCTTGAAAGTTGACATGGT
Source organism: Oncomelania hupensis (assembly GCA_036898135.1). Classification (NCBI taxonomy): domain Eukaryota; kingdom Metazoa; phylum Mollusca; class Gastropoda; order Littorinimorpha; family Pomatiopsidae; genus Oncomelania; species Oncomelania hupensis. Next base: position 69,930,366 of record CM072512.1, on the reverse strand, counting down.
GATCACATTCACAGATGCTCCAGTGTCAATGACAAAAGGCACGCTTTTCTCACCAACATTTATTTTGACCACGTGGTTATTGGATCTCTTGCCAAGTGTGAAGACACTCTGATGACTTGGATTACTGTCATCATCATCATATGTAATGTCATCAGGGACACAGGGAAAATGAACTGACCTGACCTGGTTTCTGCGGCGTGTTGTTTCACAGACATGTGCAAAATGTCCGATTTTGTGACAGCTGAGGCATATTTTTCCACGTGCTGGACATCGATTACGATGAGGGCAATGACCACCACAGTATCGGCAGGTAAAATGGCTATGCTGCGATGAATGGCTGTTTGATGGGGTACTACTACGATTGTTGTCACGACGGGGAACGGAATCACCACGGCGTGAATTGTGGCCATGACGAAATGAGTCGCCAGACTGACCCACACTGCGTCGTTGGGTTTGATTACTAGGTTGACCACTACGACGGAATCGTTGTCGTTGTCGCTGCTCTGTGCTGACGGCGTTCGTTGCATCGGCAGTACTGCTACTTGCATTTTCGATTTCAATGGCCCTACGTTCCGATAGTTCAAATGCACGAGCTTCGTCCATTGTTTGTTTCAGTGTCAGATTATCTTTCAAGGCTTTCCTACGCACTCGGGTGGATGAACAACCTTGAATTATTTGCGAGAGCAATTCGGCATCATTGTCATGAAATTCACAAAGACTTGCCTGTATTCGTAGACGTGTGTAGAATGAGTCGATGCTTTCCTCATGGTTTTGTTTCATTTGTCGGAACTTGAACGTCTCGAAGGAAATGTTCTTCTTCGGAGTGAAATATTCCGAAAGATTGTTCTTGAGTATCTCGTACTCGTTTGGCTGGCCATTCCTTGTTGCTCCTACGCCTTTCTGTTCATCAGAAAACGACTCAAAAATGTCAAACACATCGTCGCCACCATAGTGCAGTAAAAGTGCTTTCTTGCGACAATCAGCGGTGATGTTGAGAGCAAGCAACAAATTTTCCAACTTGGAAATCCACTTTTTCCACCTAACACCAGCGTTTGCCTCATCAGGATGCACAGAGAATTTCTCAAATGCAGGTAATGCCATGTCGGACTTGTCACACAGATCTAAATCTGGATCTAAATCGAAAACACTGGATATTACACTGGAAAAAATCACAAATGTTTAATCCTCGTCGCCAAAATGTAGTGTTTAAGGTGGAGAGAAAATACACTGACAGAACAAACGTAACAAATAACACAACTCGTGTGTTGATGGTTCTGAGATGTATTCTGGCTGATGATCAGAATAGGAGAGTGTCCGTTACAAAGTCGTTGTTTCTAAAGCATGCTGGGTAAAAACATAAATACTGAAATCTCGTAAGACACGAACCGGAAATACAATAGTTTTACTTTCGCTTTCATAAACATTACAAGGGGCATCTGAAATGATGCGCTCTAAGAGATGTTAAAGAGTGCTGGAGAGAGAAGGCATACACACCGATTGTTGTTCTGAACCAGTTCACGATGGCGCTGTTGTGGAGGACTGCACTGGTAGCCTTGTCATACAGTCTTTCGGTGACCAATAATTTTAGGGCTGATGTTGTGCACTCTCATGGTTGCCCACAGAGCTGCATGCCAGACTCTTGAAGTCTACAAACACATGATATAGATGTTGTTGGTGCTGTAGGTATTCCTCGCAGATTATTCTGGGGTTGAAAATTCTATTCAGTGGTACTTCGCCCTGCCCTGAATCCTGCCTGTTCTTCGGATATGATTTGCTCAGCTTCGGGTTTCAACCTGTTGAGTATTATTTTCAGGAGGACCTTGCTGGGATGGCTGAAAAGGCTAAAGGTGCGGTGATTTTCACACTCCTGAAGGTTACCATTTTTTGGAAGAATGATGACAAGCGACTGTGTCCATGGTGTCGGTCACCCCCCACTCTGCCAGATGTTGTTACAGATAATGGTGAGGGCGTCAATCATCGCTTCCCCTCCGGCTTAAAGCAATTCCGCGGGTATGTTGTCCACTCCCGCTGACTTCCCTTTCTTTAGCGATTGCACTGCTGCCTCAACTTCTTCTCGGAGAATTGGGAGGGTTACTTTCTCTTCTCTGTTCTGGGGACATGCTATAACAGATGGGTCTCCGTTTGGTTTATGGTTGTAAAGGTCAGAGCAGTACTATGTCCATCTATCCAAGACTTCTTGTTCTTCTGTAAGGCATATGCCAGACTTGCTTTTTATCGTGGAGACCTTGGGATGTTTAATCCTTGTCAGTCACTTCACAGTCTGGTAGGCCTTCTGCAGTTGTTCTTGTTCAGACTGTTCTCTATTTCCTGGCATTGTTATTCTATCCAGTTCTCCTTTGCTGTATCATGCCTTTTCGGATGTCATTGTTGATTTTTCGGTAGGCATCAGCTCTCTGTGAGGTGTTCTTTTTCTTTTTAATCTCTCTCCGTTTATCACACAGGTCCAACAGTTCAGGTGTGATCCACGGTTTCTTCTTTGGGCGGTGCTTGCCAAGGATCTCAGTGGAGGCTTCTGTCACAGCTGAGTTGAAGGTGGTGATCATTGTGTTGACATCTAATTCACCAGCTCCCAAAATGAGCAGAGATGCTAATTTCCCTCCAATTGCGGCTTTGAATATTTCTGCAACCTCCGGGTCTTGCAGTTTGTCCAGGCGAGGCCGAACTTCAGTCTGGTGCACTTTGCTGTGTTGACTCACTTCAAGTGGAGCCGGAAGGACATCGCGAGATCGTGGTCACTTCCGATGTCTGCTTCTGGAAAAGTGCCTGTCCTGCCAATGTTGATGCTTGATCTGAAGTCAATCTGGTTATGATGCTCCCCGCCGGGACTGTGCCATGTCCATCGTCTAAATGTTTTGGGTAAACCAAGTTTGTTTGCCAGTTACAAATTGTTGTATCTGGCAAACTCCAAGAGTCTCAGACCTCTGTTACTTTTCTCGTTGTTGCAGTGGGGTCCACATGTGTCTCCTCAATTGTGGTGCGTATCTTGGCCAACCTTGGCATTCCAGTCAGCTTGCACTATATCTATGTCCTTCTTTGGCACTTGGTCAAGGACAGCCTGTAGATGTTAATAGAAATCCTCCACTTCGCTGTTGTCATAGTCTGATGTTGTGGCATAGACTTGGATTATGTTGATGATTAAAGGGGCTGCCCTCAGACGGATGGTAATGAGTTTACTGGAGACTGGGCGGCAACCCATGACAGTGGCTAGAAGGTGCTTGTCATCTCTACCGCTGAAATAAAGTCATATCGCCTTGTTATATTCTTGATTCTTGGTTACATTTTATTAGTGAAAATGGTTTTAATTACATCTTTTATCATATTTAAATGTAAGTAGTTTAGCCTGATTTTGATTAGTTTTGTTTGGTTCGGCTCTTGGCAGTCCGCTGGGCCCTTTAAACATTGAATATTTATCTATCTATCCAACACAAATAGCAAGTATTTTTAGCAGGAAATACTATGCAATGAAGTTATCTGGATTTAAAAAAAGATGCGTCTTTAGTCTGGCACTGAACGAACTGACTCTAAGTCCTTGAGCTCTTTCGGGAGACTATTGTAGAAAGAGGGAGCAGTGGACATCGGAAGTGACCACGACCTCGTGATGATGTCCATCCGGCTCCCTCTTCTTCTGCCTCCTTGCACCGTGCCTTGCAGGATGATCTTTGCAAGGCCTGATACTCTGGTGACGTGGCCATACCATCGGAGTTTCCGTTTCTTCACTACTGTGAGCATGTTATCGTGTTGTCCAATGGCTTTTGTGATGGTCTGTCTGAGCGCAGCAGCCTTACCTTGGAATGTAGACTGATGGTACAGTCTTTCCAAATGGGCTTCAGCCTTGTCAGGGCAGCAGTTGTTTGTGCGATCCTGGGGAGGACTTTCTGTCGGGACCCATTGATACAATTGCTCCTAAATATTAAAAGATGTCATAAATGTCTGTATTTCCGGTTTTTCGTTATGATGATTTGAAGAGAATGGTCGTGTGGAGTGAGCTATTCGTCAGCTAAAAGGGCGAGGGCAGTAGGGCAAGAATGGTGGCTACGGAAACCAGATTGAAGAAGATGAAAAAGACAAAAATCCTCCATGCATTTTGTTAACTGAGTGTGAATATATCGTTCTAGAATCTTTGAAAGTGTAAACAGCAGTGATATTGGACGATATTTGTTAAGATCAGAACTTAATATAATTATCATTATATGTAAGTGTGTTTATAAAAGCAGTGCCTCGCGTAAACTTCTGCAAAGTCATTGTTCTTATTTATTTATATTTATGGAGTATAACTTCACACGCGATTCTCTAGTTATCGACTTTAACTGGAGGAAAAATGAAGTATTTGTACTATTTTTAAGCACAGCAGACGAAGCGCTTGCATCCTCCATCTTCGTTTATGACGCCACATTCCGGGGTATTTGACGTAATTTATTAGATTTACCTATTGTGCCTGGGGTGGAGTAGCATGTAGGATGCTTAGCACAATGAGTATTTTTATTATTTAATTTTACTACTGTTTAGACAATTTATACTTTTCTATGCTTTGGATATATTATTCCAGTGAATATTCTCAAGCAAAGGCCTAAGTTTCAATTCTGTCGCTATTATTTCCTTGCGAAAAATGCAGATTTCACGGGCTAAGAATTGTTCTTCCTTGCGGTTTTATTTCCGCTGATGTAGGCTACATGTACAAACAAACGGTGTACACTAACTAACGAACCACTCACCGCGGTTTACCGGTGTTTGGGTATACCGTCGTAACACTTTATGTAACATTCACTGTTCTGACATTTTGCTTCAGGTCACCGGTGGAGATTAAAACCTGTGGAGATGTGGAGGTTCAGAAGATGGAAGTTCTGGCTAATAGTCGTCATCGCTGCTTCTCTGCTGTCGGGCTACACGCTTATCCATGTCAACACATCACACAGCCATTCAGCAAATCAACATCACATTCTATCGACAAACATTTCTTTACACTACACACCGTTGGCAGATTACGGCGACAGTGTGGGCATGAAAGAACTACACAACTTTGATTGCATACATGCCCTGGAAGGATTTCCTGTACCCAATACACCACCAGTTTCAGTACGTGTGTCGGAACAGACTTTGATAGAAATAACTTCCGATTGCAGCGCATTCCGACTAAAATATGGCTACAATCGCTACAAGCCTCTCACAAACGAGGAGTTTTTATTTCCGATAGGTTTTAATATTCTGCTCTACAAAGACGCTGATCAGTTGCACTTGTTGTTGCGTTCCATATACCGTCCCCACAACGCCTACTGTCTGCATGTAGATGGCAATGCGGCTCCAGAGGTGTTTGCCGCCATAGAGAGAGTGGCTTCCTGTGTTCCAGGTGTATTCGTGGTATCGAAAAGAGAGAACATCATATACAGCGGTTTTACCCGTCTTCAGGCTGACATTAATTGTATGCAAGACCATTGGCAACGATCCCAAAACGATGCAATTCCGTGGCGCTATATCATTAACCTTGCTAGCCAAGATTTTCCTTGAAAACCAATTCAGAAATGGTCAAAATACTCACCATTTACAATGGCTCGAATGATGTCGAAGGAATTACAGGACCACGCATGATTAAATCTCGCTTCATCTACAAGCATATTTATCAGTCCGACAGCTCAGGTCGACAGCGGATCGTGAAAACTACAGAAAAACACGAAGAACCGCCACACGGGATCTCAGTGGTGAAGGGGAGCGCTTACGGCGTGTTTTCGCGAGCGTTCATTGACTTTGTTCTGCACGACCAGCGTGCCCAAGACCTGCTGGCTTGGAGCCGTCATATCGACAGCCCAGACGAGTATTTCTGGGCCACGCTCAACCACAATCCGCATCTTAATGCACCTGGAGGATTCGCCGGTAAGTGTCAGGGTGCTGGTGTATGTGGGGGTGAATGGGAGGGTGACCGAGGGTAAACGCTGGCACTATAGGTCCTCTGTATTTTCAAATGGTTGGTTTGACGACGTTGACATGATTTTGTACCTGAAAAGTCTGACCCAAGGGCTTAGAAATCCTGTAAGGAAATACATCCTCATCGAATTTATTTTAAACACAGATCTGATAGGCTTTCCACTATGAAACAATTTGATGCATTTGATTCCGACATCTGAAAAAACGGCGTCAGGAAGTATTTTTAGTATTCCAGGATCGGGTTATTGAGACTTCTTGTCATTGTCAGGGAACGTCCATAGAACGTACCTGAGACTAGACGAGACTTACATCTGACATACTCTGAATGTGTTAATCCATGCCTAATGTGTCAGATGTTTCTGTGCAGGTGTGCCCGACACAAAGCCCTGGCTAGCGGTGTACGCATCTTGGCCACCCCGTGACCTGTGTCGAAGTGGCAAGGTGGTGCGTGGCATCTGCATTTTTGGTGTTGCAGACTTGCCACAATTAGTGTCACGTCATGAACTCTTCGCCAACAAATTTTACATGGACTTTCAGCCTCAGACACTCCATTGCCTTGACCAGTGGATCTTTAATAAATCTATTGTTCAGCTGCCTTTGAACACATTCTTCTACAGACAGTTACCTTTTATACAGCACTGAATCTGTTTAATTACTATAGTGCACGTTTACACTGACTGATTAATGTTTGTTGTGTCTGTTGAATTAATGAGCTCCCTAATATCGAATGCTAAGCAATCGCACTCGATATCTAAATTCAATGTGTGTGTGTGTGCGTGCGTGCGCGCGCATGCATTTATAACACTATTTGATGGTGTGTATGTGGGCGTCTAATCATGGACATAATTATGGGGTGCAAAACTTGTCTTTTTATGCACAAAATTGGGCATTTAGCTCGCGCCCTTTTCTCTAAGTTTATGGGAATGCTGTTTTAGTACATTTTTTTTATATATATAATAATTTTTACATTTTTAAATGAATTTTACAACCAAAAAAAATCGCTTTCCGATGACTATATTTTGTCCAAAACCCCAATTTGCCATGAATACAGACTTGTGTGTGTTTGTGTTTGCACGGGTATACGTGTGTGTGGGTGTGTGTGTGTGTTTCCAAATGCCATTTACTTACTTCATTGCACAACTTCATTGCACAACTCACATAATGTAATATGATGTGAGTTGTGCAATAAAGTAAGCTATTTGTTATGCGTATGATTGTCTTAATTAATGTTTTATATAACAAAAACTGTTAATATTTCTTTTAGTTTTTAATCTTTCCGTCTTAGTCTTTGTGCTACTAAAGAGAAATTTCCATGTTATTGTATTTTAACTATGGACAATAAAGATTCGTATTCGTACTTTGACTAAGTTTGTAGTTTCTTTTTGTAAAAAATTTTGTACTTTTTTTTTCATTTTGTTTTATTTGTTCCATGAAAACACTCTTTCCCTCCCTCCCCCTCTCCCCTGCACTCCACCCTCCCGCTTAAAAGAAAAAGAAAACACGGCTGGAAAAAACTACAATTTTGTTATCTTGCTTTCAGTCTCTCTTTCTATTCCTTTTGTCAATAACCCCCACCCCACCTCTTGCTCTCAATTCTCTCTCTCTCTCTCTCTCTCTCTCTCTCTCTCTCTCTCTCTCTCTCTCTCTCTCTCTCTTTACCCCCCTCTCTCTGTCACTCCCTCCGCTCTCTCCCTTTCTTCATCTTTAAAACTTTCACACTGCAAACCAGACTGTTTCTTTCTTTAAAAAAAAAAAAAAATCAAGATCGTTCACTTTCTGGATTAAATTTGTATTTTTCTTTTTGTGTGTGTGTTGTTTTTTTCCCCACTAAATATGAAATAAGTTAGTGTCTACACTCAACTGTAATTTATTACAATTTATTTTCGTCTCTTTTCTATTATAATCTAAATACTGACGTGTTGGAACACGATTTTATGTTGTATCTCCATTTTACATTTTAAAGAAATCTTATATTGTTGTTATTTAGATCAATGACCTTGAAGTCAACTAAACGTAGTCTAGACGTCAAATGAGTGCATCTGTGTTTTGAGGTAATTGTTATTATTTTAAATTTAATCTAGATCGGAGGGACTTTGTGGTCTGCAGGTAGTGTCTTACGCGGTCTATAGATGCTGATTTGTATTTTTCTTTTCTTTTTTTAAAACATTTATTTATTTATTGTATTTATTTTATTATAATTTATTTTAATTAATTAACTCATTAATTAATTTTGTATTTGTGTATGGGGGAAGTGGGTAGTTGAATGGGGAAGGGTACATAACACGAAAGGTTTGGAGAAGTGTTGGTGGTGGTGGGAATGGGGGAGAATAAGGGGGGAGGGGAGGCGAGGCGAAGAGAGCTCATGGGCGCGCAAAAAAGGTGAGGTATGAGCGCAATCACAAATTTGGCAGAAACAAATCCACTTGTTTGCCTCCCAGGTCCAACTGTTGTGATAAAATGTTGAACTATATTCTGCTCAAAAAGATAAGCTTCATGCTGACGGCATTCAACTTGCGTAATTGTTCAATGTGTGCTTAGATTGCATGTACTGCACTGACATAGCGTAGTCGACTGTTCTTATGTGAGCGCGCTAACGAGCTCAAAGGGTTGCTAAAAGGCGCCGGTCACTCCAACATGCATATAAAACGCACAATAAGCCTACTTCAGACATTTTACACCAACTTTCATTCCTCTTTTCACTATTTTATCGATTTTATTCAACCGTTCTTATATCGCGTTTTTCCTGGTCAAGGCGCTGGCAGGGAACAGGATCTAACTCAAGCCTGTCAGCGACGCCCACTATATTATCGCCAGTTGTATATCCTGTCCTATCCTATCCTATCCTATCCTATCTCGTAACTCGGAAGTCGTAGGGCACCACAGATGATCGTTTAACCAGCGTACTCCATCTTTCTCTGTCCTCGGCAACCCTCGTGGCTTCGCTCAGTGTCAAACCAGTCCATTCTCGAATGTTGTCCTCCCACCTCTTTTTCGGTCTCGTTCGTCTTCTACCTCCTTGCGCTGTGCCTTGCAGGATAGTCTTTGCAAGACCTGATGATCTGGTGACGTGGCCATCCTAGTTTCTGTTTCTTCACCACTGTGAGCAGATCTTCTATCCAGTTCTCCTTTGCTGAGCGCATACCTTTTCGGATGTCATTGTTGATTTTTCGGTAGTCATCAGCTCCTTGTGAGGTATTCTTTTTCTTTTTCATCTCTCTTCGTTTATCACACAAATCCAAAAGTTCAGGTGTGATCCACGGCTTCTTCTTTGGCCGGTGCTTGCCAAGGATCTCAGTGGCGGCAGCTGTCACAGCTGAGTTGAAGGTGATGGTCATGGTGTTGACATCTACTTCACCAGCCCCCAAAATGAGCAGCGGTGCAAATTTCCCTCCAATTGTGGCCTGAAATATTTTTTCTACCTCCGAGTTCTGCAGTTTGCCCAGGTCGAACTACAGTCTAGTGCACTTTCCTGTGTATACTCTCTTCAAGTGGAGCCGGAAAGACATCATCACGAGATCGTGGTCACATCCGATGTCTGCTCTTGGAAAAGTGCGTGTCCTGCCAATGTTGATGCTTGATCTGAAGCGTTTTTGAACCTTGATGTAGTCAATCTGGTTGTGACCCTCCTCCCCCGCCTCCCCGGGTCCGTCATGACCATTGTCTGGATTTTTGTGGAGACCAATTAGCGATGCCAAAAGCGTTCCATCGTTAGCGGTCCAGCTCGTGGGCCAGTTCTTCTAATTTTCCTTCCGCATTTAGGGTCCTGACATTCCAGGTTCCTATGACGATGTTGTTTCCGGTGCGGATCTTGCTAAGTTGTCCATCAGTAGCACACTTATCACCTCCGTCCTGGTGGTCAACGGAAGGCGCGGTCCTTGGTAACCCGGGCGACGACCGATCCAGTATGGAGGAAATGGTTTATTCATCATGCAGTGTGTCTTGGGAAAAAAAAAAAAACTGGCAGCGCCCAATCCTCTCCAGGCTGTTGGCCACAGCCGATATCCACGAATACCGAGTGGCTCGCCTTGGCCCCTTGGTCGTTGAACCTGTAGTAACATGAGGCTCCTCCGTTCTGGCCGGTGACTTCTGTGTAGAAGACTTTCGCCCAGTGATGCATGGAAACGTTGGGTCTATTCTATTCAGTGCCCGAACCCACAGGACCCAGTTTTATATTGTAAGCCCCTTTTACCCCGGGGTGTACGACCCTGCAAGAACATCCCTTGCCATACTCCGACAACATTCCCTCGCCCTCAGCGAAAATGAATGCGTCCCTTGCAAAACCCCGCACCACGCGGTCGTCAGGAAGGCTATAGGACTCACAAGAGATGTTTATAATTCAGTTCTGACACCATCTCCGACAAACCAACTCCCCCCAGGTAAAGGACCGCCGAGACATCATCCCCATCAAGACTATACCTCCCGCCCACAGCGGAAAGAATGCATCAAAATTTCGGATGAATGCCTCCGCGTCTCCACCCCATAACCCAAGGGACCCAAGGGAACCAAGGTCTGCCAGAGAAACATTTCTTTATCTTCAATGTTATGTGCATAATAAAATGTTGTTGTTGTTTTTTTAAAATTAAATCTTAGTTTTATAATTAAATAAAAATTATAGTTTGAGATGCATGTGATGAAAGTGCAATTGTTTAAATCAAGATAGAGATAGATTAAGATTTTTTTTATTTTCTACTAAACAATTAGAGTAATTTAGAAAGTGAAAAAAAAACAAACTAAACTAAACAAGAATTCATTTACACAACACACCTCACAAAAACAATTTTTAGCGACAAGACCACTCGCAGGGAAATAGAAAACCCTTCAATTTATTATCTTCTTTGTGCTATTTTTGTTCATGGTCATGAAAAGGTTTAAGGTAGGTAAATTACCGTCCCCGGACACCAGAGCGTATGGGGGACTTGAAGGTTTAAAAGTTGTCTTTCCTGAGGAAAACCATTGATAATTTCAGTTCCGTTGAAAAATTCTATCTATAATTGTAGCGAAATGAGCATAGATAATAGACTTCAGATTATTACACATTTTTCTATCCTATCCTATCCTATCCCGTAACTCGGAGGTTGTAGGGGCACCACAGATGATCGGTTAACCAGCATACTCCATCTTTCCCTGTCCTCAGCAACCCTGATACAATGTCTCCTAAATATTTGAAGCTATGCACTGTGTTGAGGGATTGGCCTTGGACTTTGATGTCCGTGTTGATGCCATTGGTGTTGTTGGTCATCATTTTGGTCTTCTTTGCACTTATTTCCATTCCATAGGCTCTGGAGGTGGTATCAAGCCTCTGTACAAGTTGTTCAAGTTCTTGTTCCTCTCCAGCCAATCCATCAACGTCATCCGCTAAACGAAGGTTGGAGATTGCTCTTCCCCCTATGCTGACAGTGCCTTCGTGATCTGCAAGGGCATCTGACATGATGCGCTCTAGGGCGATATTGAAGAGTGTTGGAGAGAGTAGGCATCTCTGACGCACACCGATTGTTGTTCTGAACCAGTTTCCGATGGCGCTGTTGTGGAGGACTGCACTGGTAGCCTTGTGATACAGGCTTTTTATGACTTCAATAATTTTAGGGCTGATGTTGTACACTCTCATGGTTGCCCACAGAGCTGCATGCCAGACTCTGTCAAAGGCCTTTTTGAAGTCTACGAACACATGATATAGATGTTGTTGGTGCTGTAAGTATTTATCGCAGATTATTCTGAGGTTGAAAATCTGATCAGTGGTACATCGCCCTGCCCCTGAATCCTGCTTGTTTTTCAGCTATAATTTGTTCAGTTTGGGGTTTCAACCTGTTGAGTATTATTTTCAGGAGGACCTTACTGGGATGGCTGATGAGGCTGATGGTGCGGTAATTTTTACATTCCTGAAGGTTACCTTTTTTGGGAAGAGTGATCACAAGCGACTGGGTCCATGGTGTAGGCCACTTCCCACTCTGCCAGATTTTTTTTTACAGATAACAGTGAGTGCGTCAATCATCGCTTCTCCTCCTGCTTGAAGCAGTTCCGCGGGTATGTTGTCCACTCCCGTTGACTTCCCCTTCTTCAGTGATTGCACTGCTGCCTCAACTTCTTCCCGGAGAATTTGGAGGATTTTTTCTTCTTCTTCTTCTTCTTCTCTGTTCTCAGGACATGCTAGAACTGATAGGTCTCCGTTTTTAGTGTGTGGTTGTAAAGGTTAAAGCAGTACTCTGTCCATCTGTCCAAGACTTTTTGTTCTTCTGTAAAGCATATGCCAGACTTGCTTTGGATCGTGGAGACTTTGGCCTGTTTAACACTTGTCAGCTGCTTCACAGTCTGGTAGGCCTTCTTGCTGTAGTTCTTGTTCAGACTGTTCTCTATTTCCTGGCATTGAGCTTCTATCCAGTTCTCCTTTGCTGTGCGCATGCCTTTTCGGATGTCATTGTTGATTTTTCGGTAGGCATCAGCTCCTGTGAGTTTTTCTTTTTCTTTTTCATCTCTCTTCGTTTATCACACAGGTTCAAAAGTTCAGGTGTGATCCACGGCTTCTTCTTTGGCCGGTGCTTTCCAAGGATCTCCGTGAAGGCATCTGTCACAGCTGAGTTGAAAGTGGTGGTCATGGTGTTGACATCTACTTCACCATCTCCCAAAATGAGCAGTGGTGCACATTTCCCTCCAACTGTGGCCTGAAATATTTCCGCCACCTCCGGGTCTTGCAGTTTGTCCAAATCGAACTTCAGTCTGGTGCACTTTTCTGTGTTTACTCTCTTCAAGTGGAGCCGGAAAGACATCATTACGAGATCGTGGTCACTTCTGATGTCTGCTCCTGGAAAAGTGCGTGTCCTGCCAATGTTGATGCTTGATCTGAAGCGTTTCTTGACCATGATGTAGTCGATCTGGTTGTGATGCTCCCCGCCGGGACTGTGTCATTTCCATTGTCTGGATTTTTTTGGAGACCAAGCGTGTTTGCCAGTATCAGATTGTTGTATATGGCAAACTCCAAGAGTCGCAGACTCCTGTCATTTGTCTCGTTGTTGCAGTGGGGTCCACGTTTGTCTCCCCAGATGTGGTGCGCATCTTGGCCAACCTTGGAATTCCAGTCACCTTCCACTATGACTATGTCCTTCTTCGGAACTTGGTCAAGGGTAGCCTGTAGATTTTCACAGAAATCCTCCACTTCGGTGTCGTCATAGTGTGATGTTGGGGAATAGGCCTGGGTGATGGTGATGTTGAAAGGGGTTGCTCTCAGACGGATGATAATGAGTCTACTGGAGACTGGGCGCCAACCCATGACAATGGCTAGAATGTTCTTGTGGACCAAGAATCCAACGCCGTGTTCGTGCCTGTCATCTCTACCGCTGAAATAAAGCTTGTGGCCTTTGTCGGTCGTTGTTTCACCTATACCTTTCCAGCGCAGTTCGCTGATCCCTAAAACGTTCCATCGATAGTGGTCCATCTCGTGTGCCAGTTCTTCTAATTTTCCCTCCGCATTTAGGGTCCTGACATACCAGGTTCCTATGACGATGTTATTTCTGGTGCGGATCTTGCTAAGTTGTCCATCAGTAGCACACTTAGCACCTCCGTCCTGGTGGCCAACGGAAGGCGCGGTCCTTGTTGACCCGGGGGACGACCGATCCGGTATGGAGTAAATGGTTTTATTCATCATGCAATGTGTCTTGGGCAAGAAAGACCTGGCAGGGCCCAATCCTCTCCAGGTTGTTGGCCACAGCCGATATCCGCAAATACAGTGTGGCTCGCCTTGACCCCGAGCACGTGGTCGTTGAACCTGTAGTAACATGAGGTTGCTCCTTCCTGGCCGGTTACTTCCGTGTAGAAGACTTTCGCCCAGTGATGCCGTGCTGATATCACCCCTGTTAGTCGCCTCTTACGACACGTCGGGAAACGTTGGGTCTATTCTAATCAGTGCCCGAACCCACAGGGCTGACACCACACAATAAAATTTATAAACTCAATCCTCATAAACAAGATGCTTGCATCAAATCAAAACAAACCTAAGAAATAATTTTCAAAATGTTAACTCAGCCAGCTATAAATAACCAACCGTACTTTCGGACGAAACAAAGTAACATTAATTATGAGATATGAAATCAGGATTTGTTAGCGCAAAAATATGTTTTAAAAAATACGAATAAACATCATCCTAACATATAAAAAAGTAAAATACAAATAACAATAATTTAAATAAATTCATAAAATTAAACACATAAACATACTTTGTTTTAAACATATATAAAATGAACACGCAACCAAATGTGTACACAATCAAATACACAACAACCTACTTACAATAAACAATGAAATGATGAAAGAAAATCGAAAACAAATTAAAGACCTTTAAACCATTATAATACAACGAAACACAAGTGCTTATAGGCCTTAACAATAACTTTAAACTTAAAGGTGATTCTTAACTTACAGTTACAATAAATATAGAGCAAATCTCTCTGCGAGAACCCAGAGGTGAAGAACAGCTACCAGTACGTGTTTGAGCTACGGGAGAAGCTGGAGCAGACTCTCGAGATAGCCAGAGAAAACCTGAAGAAATCCCAGGACTGTGGAAAGCACTATTATGATCGTAGGGCTGTGAACAGGAAGTTCAAACCTGGCAACAAAGTGCTGGTGCTGCTACCTACCGATCACAATAAGTTGCTGATGCAGTGGAAAGGCCCGTACGAAGTGGAGACCGTGGTGGGGATCAACGACTACAAGGTGGAGGTCGGCCAGCATTCCAAGATATACCACGCCAACCTCCTTAAGCTGTACGTGGAAAGGCGTTCAGAAACTGTACATGCAGCAACGGCAGCTGAGATCGACGACATATTTGACAGCGAGGAACTGTTGGAACTTGGGGATTTCCACAGCAAGGAAGGCATCGATGATGTTAAGCTAAGACCAAGCTTGACGGAAGGCCAAAAGATCGAGCTCAAGAACCTTATGGGCGAGTTTCCCCATAACTTCAGCGATGTCCCATGCTCTAAGACTTTGTTCGAACATGAAGTCCACCTCACTTCAAATATTCCCATTCGATCCAAACCCTTCCCGATCCCTTTCAAGGTCCGTGAATCCTTGTGTAATGGAGTGACTGTTTATGATAAATTTTGTTGTGCAATTCCTATTAAACATATTAAAGATTAATGTATACGTACCTTTTTATATTACATTTAATTTATCCCTATTTTATCAGACATGTTTATAATTACTTTTTCTGTATAATTATATTAGTGATTGGTTTTCATTATCAACTACGGAAAATACGTGGTTTATAATATTATTCTTAGTTTTGATTGGCTGAACTAGTCGGATATGGAAAATCCTATGGACTGATTTCATTTTGTAATAATATAATAAGTTTTCTGTATTTTTCATAATTGTACAGCAGAGAATATGTTTCATGATCATAATTCTGATTTTGGAAATATTATCAGAGAGGAAGTTGTCAGTCGTAGTGCCCGCAGCGTCTGTCGGTCAGCCAGTCAGTTTGGTTAGCTTGTGTATATATATCTAGAATTGCCCAGATTCCAAAAAAGCGCGGAACATATATATCATAGGACTAGTGGTTTTGTACCCTGGCAAGCCAGGGTACACAGGTTGCTGTTTAAAATGTAGACAGAGAGACAAGTGTTGTCTGCGAGTTTCATTTGGACGATGATACCTCCCCATATCCCCCTTGATACCTCCCCATATCCCCCCCTGATAACTCCCCTTCTCCCCCCCACATGATGCCTCACCATACCCCCTTGATACCTCCCCGAACCCACTTGATACCTCCCCATACCCCCTTGATACCTTCCGTACCCCCCTTGTAACCTACCTGTACCCTCCTTGATACTTCCCCGTTGATCGTTTCGCAGGTATGGATGAAAGGAATCGACCATTTCATTTAATTTCATTGAGTAGATTAACGTCCCCGGACACATAAACATATAGGGGACTTGTAAAAGGAATTGACCATCACCATACCCCCTTATACACCCCGTTATGCCTACCCATGCCCCTTTAAACCTACCCGTAGCCCCCTTTTACCTACACGTACCACCCCATCCCGATCCTTGGTAATAATAATAATAATAATAATAATAATAATAATAATAATAATAATAATAATAATAATAATAATAATATTGAATATAGAGTAATAAAAATAGAAATCATAAAAAACACCAAGGTTTTAAAAGAAAATTTGATATAAAATACAATAATAATAATAATAATAATAATAATAATAATAATAATAATAATAATAATAATAAATTATTATTATTATTATTAGTTTATAAATAATAATAACACTACTACTACTACTACTATTACTACTACTACTACTACTACTACTACTACTACTAATAATAATAATAATAAATTAAAGGTAAAAAGCCTACATTAAAAAGAAAAATATCCATATTGCAGTGTTAAAAAAAAACCATTAATGAGATTTGAACTTGGGTCGCCCTGCACGGTAGCCGAATGTTTTACTAAGTACGCTACCAAGGCTTCATAGAAAGACCATCAATTTTTTGGTCTATATGGGAAAACATGCTGAAACCTCAATTGGATTTTTAATGGAAGCGCGCGGAATGAGGCTATTGCAGTTTGTGGACATTTTGTTTATTTATTTATCTCAGAAACGGTTAAACGTTCGGTAAGGAAATGTCGGCTATAACGATTTCGCTGGTTTTGAGCGCACAGCAGGCCGACTTCATCCCACAAAAGCAAACAAAAGCAAAGGAAAACAAACCATGGGTAACTCCCCAACTTCGCAAGCTCATCAAGAGGCGAGAACGTGTGTACAAGAAGATGAGGAAGCTAGGCACGGAAGACCTCAAGGAGGAAAACAAGAAGCTGCGCAGAGAGATCCAGCGACAGCTTCGTAGATCCTACTGGTCCTATCTGAATGACACCTTTGAAGATAGCGACCCCCAGCAAGCTAACAAACACAAAAGGTTCTGGACCTACATTAAACATCAACGGTCCAACAACACAGGCGTGACCCCACTGAAGGTCAACGGCCGTTTAGTCTCCGACCCCAGGGCACAAGCAGAGGCCCTCAATAGGCAATTCCAGATGCATTCAGTGAGGGAAAACAATACACTGCAGATGAGTTCCACCACAAATGCAGGATGCCACCTAAGGACTTTCCAGTGATTGACAGCATCACCATCGGCGCTTAGGGAGTCAGGAAACTCCTGCACAACCTGAAGCCCACTAAGGCACCGGACCCTGATAACATCACACCCAGAGTGCTAAAGGAGCTTGCTGGTAACATTGCCCCCATCCTCACCATCATCTACCAATCTTCCATCAACGCCGGCAGACTACCAGCTGATTGGAAAGAGGCCAATGTAACACCAATTTTCAAGAAAGGGGAGCACTATGAACCATCCAACTACAGACCAATATCCCTGACCAGTGTATGCTGCAGAGTGCTGGAGCACATCCTTACCAGTACCATCATGAAACACCTAGAGCAGAATAACATCCTCTGCAAGCAGCAACACGGCTTCCGGGGTCGCCGCTCCTGTGAAACACAACTTCTCGAGTTCTCAGACGAGCTCATCACCAACTTAGCGGCAGGGATGCAGACTGACGTCCTGGTCCTCGATTTCGCGAAAGCGTTCGACCGCGTCAATCACTCTCTCCTCGTCCACAAGCTGAACTATTACGGTGTCCGTGGGAGCATCAATGCCTGGGTCGCAAACTTCCTGGACGGACGTAGCCAAGCAGTCGTTGTGGATGGCGTCAGGTCCCAGTCTATCAGTGTCAAGTCAGGCGTCCCCCAAGGCAGCGTCCTCGGGCCCTGCCTGTTTCTTCTGTATATCAATGACCTGCCTCATCCCCTTACCTCACCCTCCCGGCTTTTTGCTGACGACACAGCCGTCTATGACAAGATATCGTCCACTGCTGACGAAGCCCGGCTCCAAAGAAACCTCGACCTGCTGACAGAATGGGAGGAGCGCTGGGACATGGCATTCCACCCCAGCAAGTGCAACAAGCTGTCTGTCACCAGGAGCCGGAAGACCCACAACACGCAGTACCAGCTTCATGGCCATGCACTCGAGGCGGTCACAAGTGCCAAGTACTTGGGCGTCACGTTGAATAGCAACATCAGCTGGACTGAACACATAAATTCCATCACTGCAAAGGCCAACAAAACCCTGGGGTTCCTGAAAAGGAATCTAAAAGTCAGCTCCCAAAACATCAAAGAAACTGCCTACAAGACGTATGTGAGACCGATTCTGGAATATTGCTCCACAGTATGGGACCCCCATGAACAACAGAAAATTAACCAGATTGAAAAAGTGCAACGTCGAGCTGCCCGCTTTGTGCTGAGGTGCTATCATAACACCTCCAGCGTGTCGAACATGCTACAACACCTCCAGTGGCCTTCCTTGGAGAAGAGGCGGAAACTCTCTCGGCTTTCCATGCTATACAAGATCCGTCATGAACTTTCTTGCGTCAACTTTAATGAAAAGCTGCAGCCCTCACCACCACGACAGCGCCGTGGCCACAACCAGCAATACTCCCAAATAAACTGCCGCACCCAGTACCAACAGGCCTTATTCCTGCCGAGGACTGTTATGGACTGGAACTGCTTACCACAGTCAGTGGTAGAGGCCTCAACTCTTGACACATTTGTGTCAATGGCCTCTACCCACCTCTGATCCACAACAGCCCCGCCCCCTCCCCCTATCTCCCTCCCCTCAAACCTTCCATCCCCACCCCCCACATACCCATCAGCAGTGCCTAAATTCATATCTGCGCAGACCCCTAATAGTAACATAGTGATCGACACGACGATTGTGGTTACTTATCAGGAAGAAGAAGAAGAAGATCCGCAGCGCCCAGCACCTGCCCAGATCAGCGTCCATACCGGACAAACTTTATAGTAGAGGCGAAGAAGGACTTCCGGCTAAACAATTTATATATACAGTATAGATGTGATAGTGTTGAAATTATTTATTGTTACTTTTTCAAGTTCAAGTTTTTGTTATATTCTTGGACCTGTTTCACACTGAATCGGTACGTTGAATATTTTCTTGTTTTTGAATTTTGCATTGATTGTGAACTTTGCACAACCCCCAGCAAGCTAACTTCACGAAAATTCAAAAAAAAGGTAACCTTCAGGAGTGTGAAAATTACCGCACCATCAGCCTCATCAGCCATCCCAGTAAGGTCCTCCTGAAAATAATACTTAACAGGTTGAAACCACAAGCTGAACAAATCATAGCTGAAGAACAAGCAGGATTCATGGCAGGGCGAAGTACCACTGAACAGATTTTCAACCTCAGAATAACCTGTGAGAAATACCTACAGCACCAACAACATCTATATCATGTGTTCATAGACTTCAAGAAGGCATTTGACCGAGTCTGGCATGCAGCTCTATGGGCAACCATGAAAGTGTACAACATCAGCCCTAAAATTATAGAAGTCATCAAAAGCCTGTATGACAAGGCTACCAGTGCAGTCCTCCATAACAGCGTCATCGGGAACTGGTTCAGAACAACAATCGGTGTGCGTCAAGGATGCCTACTCTCTCCAACACTCTTCAACATCTTCCTAGAGCGCATCATGTCAGATGCTCTTGCAGATCACGAAGGCACAGTCAGCATAGGGGGCAGAGCAATCTCCAATCTTCGTTTTGCGGATGATATTGATGGATTGGCTGGAGAGGAACAAGAACTTGAACAGCTTGTACAGAGGCTTGACACCACCTCCAGAGCTTATGGAATGGAAATAAGTGCAGAGAAGACCAAAATGATGACCAACAACACCAATGGCATCAACACGGACATCAAAGTACAAGGCCAATCCCTCAACACAGTGCACAGCTTCAAATATTTAGGAGCCATTGTGTCAGACAATGGGTCTCGACAGGAAGTCCTCTCCAGGATCGCACAAACAACTGCTGCCCTGACAAGGTTGAAGCCCATTTGGAAAGACAGAACCATCAGTCTACATTCCAAAGTAAGACTGCTGCGCTCTCTGGTCATCTCCATCTTCCTATATGCTTGCGAAGCATGGACCCTCACAGCAGATCTCCAACGAAGAATACAAAGCATGGAGATGAGGTGCTACAGAAGACTTCTGGGCATTTCCTATACCCAACACATCACCAATGACGAAGTCCGACAGACCATCACACAAGCCATTGGACAACACGATGACCTCCTCACAGTGGTGAAGAAACGGAAACTCCGATGGTATGGCCACGTCACTAGATCATCAGGCCTTGCAAAGACCATTCTGCAAGGCACAGTGCAAGGAGGTAGAAGAAGGGGGGAGACCGAAAAAGAGGTGGGAGGACAACATTCGAGAATGGACTGGTTTGACACTGAGCGAAGCCATGAGGGCTGCTGAGGACAGAGAAAGATGGAGTATGCTGGTTAAACGATCATCTGTGGTGCCCCTACGACCTTCGGGTTATGGGACAGGATAGGATAGGATAGGATAGGATAGTGAACTTTGCATTTATTTTCTGGTTTTATATTTATATAACTTTTGTAAATATATTTCTATATCTTTTGGTGAACTCGACTTGCTTCGAAATACATTTTCGTGAATATGTAGTGATTTGAAGAAAATGATTTTTATAAGTCGTCATTCTAAATTGTAATGTATTCTTTTTAAGATTATGTATCGGATTTATCATATTTGATATTATCGATAATTTATTATTGATGATGATGATGTATTTTCATCATGTAGTAAAACGTCGAGTTTATTCTTTAATTCATTTATTTATTATAACCTTCAATAGTTTAGCCCATTTAATTATTTTCTTTTTTTTTTGGTACATTTTGCATATAGTTTATAATTGTGAACTCGAATTTTGAGTCACCGAAAGTGACCCCGGAAGTGACTTACCGGATGTTTTGATTACCACATTATATAAACATCATATGTGTTTATAGTTCTCATATATTGTTTACAATTGATTATGTTGTTTAATATTTTGATTACTACTTTTATGAACATTTAAAGATTATAGATACCTATATTTATTAGGCCGAGCTGCATGCCAGACTCGGTCAAACGCCTTTTTGATGTCTACGAACACATGATATAGATGTTGGTGCTGTAGGTATTTCTCGCAGATTATTCTGAGGTTGAAAATCTGTTCAGTGGTACTTCGTCCTGCCCTAAATCCTGCTTGCTCTTCGGCTATGATTTGTTCAGCTTGGGATTTCAACCTGTTGAGTATTATTTTCAGGAGGACCTTGCTGGGATGGCTGATGAGGCTGATGGTGCGTTAGTTTTCACATTCCTGAAGGTTACATTTTTTGGGAAGAGTGATGACAAGCGACTTTGTCCATGGTGTAGGCCACTCCCTACATCTTGTTACACATAATGGTGAGTGCGTCGATCATCGCTTCTCCTCCTGCTTGAAGCAGTTCCGCGGGTATGTTGTCCACTCCAGCTGACTTCCCCTTCTTCAGCGATTGCACTGCTGCCTCAACTTCTTCTCGGAGAATTGGGAGGATTTCTTCTTCTTCTCTGTTCTCTAGACATGCTAGAACTGATGGGTCTCCGTTTGGTTTGTGGTTGTAAAAGTCAGAGCAGTACTCTGTCCATCTGTCCAAGACTTCTTGTTCTTCTGTAAGGCATAAGCCACTTGCTTTGGATCGTGAAGACCTTGGGCAGTTTAACACTTGTCAGCGGCTTCACAGTCTGGTAGGCCTTCTTGCTGTTGTTCTTGTTCAGACTGTTCTCTATTTCCTGGCATTGAGCTTCTATCCAGTTCTCCTTTGCTGTGCGCATGCCTTTTCGGATGTCATTGTTGATTTTTCGGTAGGCATCAGCTCATCACAAGAGTGTGGTCACTTCCGATGTCTGCTCCTGGAAAAGTGCGTGTCCTGCCAATGTTGATGAAGCGTTTCTTGACCATCATTAACATTTACCGAGTAAGTCCCTTTAATAGAATTTTGGAAACCCTCCCCCAAAAACTAACTGATCCGCCCCTGGATGAGATTTTGAAGATGGGCATCATCAGGGATTCCACTTCCTCCTACGCGTCCCCTGTCGTGGTCGTAAAGAAGAAGAACGGGAGCATTACATTACATTACATGCATATTGCTTTAGGTCCAGCGGACTCTTCCTAGCCAAATCAGGACCCGACAACCCCTGATCCGCCTAAAAGATCTGCTGAAACAACCCTATTGGTAAAACTGAAGGCACTCCACCAGCCAGTCACTTTACAATAAAGACATCCCACGAAGGGGACGCTGAGGCTATGCTCTAATTTATTGAACCCCCGTTTACAAAAACAAAATAGAATACAAATATCATTATAAAATATCAACAAAATATATATAAAATGCCTACATTGCTAAATAATAACATCATAGGAAGCCCTAGTGACCACCTGGCAGAAAGCGTCCAATATTCCCAAGCTGATCCAACAGACCTCACACACAAATAAGAAGTCTTGTCCCGGAAGAGTTTTCAAGAAAAAAGGTAGGTGATTGGTCTAGCGAAGAAGAAGATAGTATAGCAGATTGATAGAACAGAGGATTGATAGAACAGAGCCGGAATGAGAAAGAACAAATGAGAAAAACGTCGACAGTGGGAATTTAAAGCACTAAATTTCCAGAAAGTGGGAATACTATTTATACTGAAATCCCCGGCACCTTAAGGAGGACGGGAGCAATAGAATATGCATCGATTATAGGAAGGTTAATAAGATCACCGTCTTCGACCCTGAGCCGATGCCTACTGCAGCAGACCTCCACTGCCAATTATCGGAAAGTAAAATATTCTCGAAGATTGACCTCTGCAAGGGTTATTGGCAAGTTCCCGTGCGTCAACAAGACATACCAAAGACTGCTTTTATAACTCCTGATGGGACGTATGAGTGCCTAAGGATGCCTTTTGGCATGGTCAACAGCGGTGCTACCCTGAAGAGAGGAATGAGGAAGATGCTCAAATGGATGGACAACGTCGTGTGTTACTGGGACGACCTGCTAGTCCATACCCAGACCTGGAAGGAACATCTGCAGATCTTGAAGGAGATGTTTCACCATCTCACAGAAGCCAACTTGACCATGAGACCCGGTAAGTGCATTCTGGGAACTGACAACGTCGACTTCATTGGACGTTCGATGGAAGAAGGGAGCAATAGAGGATGCACTGACTCCAGGAAAGCCCACGAGATCACTGTCTTTGACCCTGGGCCGATGACAACCGTAACGGACGAGGGCGTCGTTTCCTTGTGGATGAAAGAACATTGCCTCTGTGTTTATGAACTGAGAACATTGACAGTATTCAGACAGACTGAAATAAGTTTCAATTCTGGACTTTGTTTGTTCATTGCGTCTCAACGTTGTTAAAAGAAATTAAGTACATTTCTTCTTGTGTAAGGGGTTATATTACGTTGAAACGCGCACGATAGTAGGCTTAGGTGTGAGACGCGCACGATAGATTCGATCGTTTTGTTTTGCAAAGCATGCAATAATAGAGTGTATTTACCTTTGATTTGATTTTGCATTGTTGCTAGAAGAAGCTTGGTATAATGTTGATAATTTTCGTTGGTCAATATTATTGGAGAGTTTTCTAGAATTGCTTGTTTACTATCGATCGAAGATCTGGTAGATGCTGCGAGATGGTTCTAAGTTGTATGATTTAAGACAGTGATGACTGTCACCGCCACGACCCCGTCCAAGCAGACGACACAAACAAACAACTTGCACACGCAGACAGCCCAGACAGGATGACGATTTCCAACAGACGTGAAGTGATGAATAACACAACGAGTAGATATACAACTTCCAAACTATTTATTCATTCAAGCCACACACTCATACACATACAACATTTACACATGAAAAGAAAAATAAAGATGATGAACAATCAATGGTACAATGAAATGACCCGTCAGTGAGATGATCGATGGTTGCTAGCCAACCCAGTCCACAAAACGAATCGTGCGTAGCCAACGTCCGTTGCACGTACTAATACAAGAGGGGGGTCAAGTGCATAGGAGGTGGACAACATGGAAAGAGCCCACCTGGTTGGATGAAGTCTCGATGCCTCCTCGCAGCGTGGCGGTCTACGAAGTCCCGCTGCTAGTAATCCACCCTTGCTTGTGGCTGTAGTCGTTGCACTTGCTGATGATGACGATACGTGGTGGCGTCGCCGCTTCGACCTGCCACTGACGGCGATGATGATGATGATGACGGTGACACAGCAGTCACGGCAGTCCTGCCGCCGTCTACGTCGCACAGCGGTACCCCTCCGACAGCTTCCACGCAACGTCTAGGCCAGGCTCCGACTGCCCACGTGTCCAATCACCAACGGAAATGGTGGGGTTGAAGGAAGATGACGGTGTAGACGATGGTGAGGTTGTGAGGACACAATGATGATACCACAGACAACAAAGATGGCGATGATGATGACGGTCGATCCACTTGATCGCATGCGGTAGAAAGACGTCGCACAACGTCGAACAACGTCGAACCTGTAACACGCTTGTTGCATTGTTAATATCCTGCTCGCTCATCTCTGTCCCCCCCCCCTCTGCACACACTCTCCCCCCCCCTCTCTCTCACAACTTCCTTTCGATGCTCGAGGGGAACAACTGCTGTCTGCTTCCCCCCTTGACTCTTTCCTCGCTTACTTCCCTTTGCTATTATTGTCTCTCTCCCAATGAAACATCCCATAATAACACAATGAAATTATAGAATGCAATGAAACATGGCATAGCTGCAAATGAATACATATAAACAACATCATGTTATCCACATCAGGCAACCACAACAACAACAGCAACCACTCTCACCCTCGCTCTCCTGCACCCGCACACACCTCTCGTACTCACACCCCATAGCCAGCACTAGGTTCTCGGAACGTAAGGAAAACAACCCAACTGCACTCACCCAGCCGGTTCGAGATGTAGTTGCTACCCGTAGCCCTTTCCACCGCTCCTACGAGTAAACTCGTGTAGGGTAAATCCGTAATGCGTAGTTTTTTCCAGCGGACACTACCTCACGCTAACTACCACACTACCACAAACTCTGCTTTTCTATAACAATACTCCACTCTGAGCATTACCACCATAGAAACCAGCAACCTTTCCAACTAGTATTTCCCGGACCAGCTACTATAATTCGTTAGTACAGTCCAACCCTACACCACAGAAAACAGAGCACCAGACAATACGTCTTTCCTGTAGCTCCCTCAAAACCGTTCTGCCAAGAAGTGAGTACTTTTCCTAATGCCCTAACCACTGCGCACTGCTATGTCACGTTCCGCACGCTTCCGGCTATTGCAATCAAACACATCGCAACTCGCAATTACACCTGCTGCTCTTCCACCACAGACTGCCCTGTGACAATGACGAACTTTATCCGGATTGGTTATAATTGCGTCACGCTGGAACATTCGAACCTTCTCTGGAGTATAGAAAGTGCCACAAAGTTGAGAGTTGATAAGTTAAAAAAAGGAGATAGTGAAAAAAGCGATTGTATGCAGTTGTTGATGTACGCTGAATAAAGTTGGAAAGCTTCATACGACGACTTCTGCGTTGTTGCTGAGTGAACAGGTTGCGTGGATAAACGAATCCGAGTTACACTTATCAGGATTCAAGCATTGGGGCTGAATCAATTACTGATAAAAACCAACAACGAGTGTAACAGTAAAACACGTTTGAGGAAGGGTAAGAGGGAGGAATGAAGGCAGACAGTGAAAGAGATGGTTGTCCAGGCCCTATTGGGGTGGCTTGGGGATGAAGGTAAGAGGAAGAAGGTAAGAGGAGAAGGGAGGGGTGGGGTGAGAGGGTGGGGCAAGACATGTAGGGGTAAGGTGGGTGGTGGGGATATGGGAAGTGAGAGGTAGAAGAATATGAAAGATTATACGAAGCTTTCAGTACAAATGGCAAAAAAACCCACAAAAAAATAAGAGAGTTGGGAAGAGGGACGAGAAACCAACAAACCAAAAAATCGTTATCATATACAAGCATCGCAAATTATCATTCCGATCACAACCTGACATGCAAGCCATGCCTCCTCCACACAAACCCAGAGAGAGAGAGAGAGAGAGAGAGAGAGAGAGAGAGAGAGAGAGAGAGAGAGAGAGAGAGAGAGAGAGAGAGACAGAGAGAGAGAGAGACACACACACACATGTATATGCGCACGCGTACAGACACGCGCACAGAGACAACACAGATCCTGTTTCACCATACAGGCACACACACACACACACACATACAATTTCTCTCTCTCTCTCTCTCTCTCTCTCTCTCTCTCTCTCTCTCTCTCTCTCTCTCTCTCTCTCTCTCTCTCTCTCTCTCTCACGTGCTCGCTCTCGCGCGATCGATAAATTTCCTTTTTTTTTTTTGGGTTCCCAGTCAGCTTGATCATCATAAGGATCGCTCTGCATGAATTTTTGATGCACACAAACTAACATACTCTTTTATTCCCTATGCTCTTCAAGATCTATAGAATAATGATACTCGACTAAGCAGGCAAAAATTATTATTTCGGATAAATACATATGAAAAAGAAGATCCTTTGTATTTCATCGGAAGCTACAATTGGGAAACATTGTAGATACAAGTTATTATTATTTGATTTTCATAGAGAACCGGCACGAGTAAGAATATTTTAAATCTCAGAACACAGAAATTAACGATTCAAATCTATTCACAACGTACAAGAAAATTTTCAGAATTTGGAAATTTAAGATTTTCGTAATCTAAATCTCTTCCGATTTAGGAAATTTTAGTTAGTAATTTTATTCTTTACGTGGACTTCTCGAGCTATTGTAATATTTTTATGTTCCGGAAAGGCCGAAAAAAGTGTTGAAAATGTTATATACATAAAAAAAAAAAAAAGTCCACGGACGTCTAAAACCCTAGCAAGATTTACTCTCAAATTCTAGGTGGCATGTCCCCCCGCCGTTTTCATTTTCGTTATTAGATTAACGTCCCCGGACCCATTTGCGTATAGGGGACTTTAGTTTAAGATGGGGAGTAGAAGGTGTAGTCGGCGTAGCAGCTTGTGAAATGAAGAGCAGAAGCTAGGTAGATGTGAAAGATGGTGTGTAGTAGCGGGGGCGCTCGAGGCAACACTGGTAGGAGGTAGCAGACACGCCGCGGAGGAAGGCTGGACGAAGTGTGGTAGAGAGCCAATGGGAGGAGCAACGAGTGGCGAGGAGAGGAAAAAAAACACCACATGGAGTGGGCCAAAAAAAGGACCAAAACCTACAACATCTAATACAAATCTGGAAGGTTAAAACTTGGGCAAGAGTCCTAACTGTAAGGAAGTAAACTAGGGACCCGCAAAACAAAAAGCAAAAGGGAAATGATTATAATAGACCGAGCTTGCAAAGATAAAACTACACCGCGAGGTCAAGGGACCGTAGGGTAAATGTACCCAAGATAAAATGAGAGCCAAATAAGTGGCTTGAGGAAATAACAAAATAAATACACGAGGTGTGACTAACACCCCTATTAAAAAGATAAAAACGAACTTCAGATAACAAGTGCCAATCAAGGGGCCGAGTAGCTCAGTTGGTAAGAGCGTCTTACTAGTAACCGAAAGGTCGCTGGTTCGAATCCCGGATTGGTCAACGTGTGATCATATTATTTTCCCCTTTACCAACAACTGGCCCGCTGGTGTCAGTATAAATCGGTCCAGTAGTCGCCTATATGCGAAAGTGTCGTGTGACTATAATCTACAAACAACGACTATAATCTACAAACAACACAAGTGCCAATAGTGGCCGCCCGGCGGGAGCGCGGAGAAGCTGCTACGGCGCGGCTTTGGGGTCAGACTTCTTCAAAACTGATACATTCACGTAGGCCTACTTGCTGTTGGTGCTTGGCGGCGAGTTTTCCCAAAGAGTTTAAAATAATAAACTCTTTGGTTTTCCGTTGAGTATCACATCCTTGTGGGTCTCTTTGGAATGCAGGGGATACTCTACTGTGGTAGCCCATCTCAATATAATGCTCCACTAGTTTTCGTAATGTTTTGACATGTAATGACGTCATCATTTAATGACGTGTTGGAAGAGTATGGCGGAATAGGACACCATGAAGAACGAATCACACTGTGTGCTTTTACTTTGCGTGCAAGGGTTTGAGTGATGTGCATTTACCCACACCTACAGACACTACAAAAACTGGCGACGAGGATACAGGTTTTGACTACGAGTCAGGTGCATTGCTTCCAAATTTGCGATATTTTCGACAATTTGTTTCCGTGTGACCGTTAGATCTAGGCAAGATGGCCGCTTCTATTCCTTGTGTGGGGCCATTTGATCCGCATGGTGATCCTTCTGCTGTTGCTACTGCGTGGGCAAGGTGGAAAAAAAGCTTCGAGCTTTACATTGCTGCTCGTGGCGACGTTGAGAATGCCCAGAAACGACCACTGCTACTTCATTGTGCTGGACCCGAGGTACAAGACATTTTTTGACACCATGGGGGATGCTTGTGGCACAACCTACGACGCGGCGATGACGTGCCTTGACGGATACTTCATGCCCAAAACGTTCGAGCGACACCAGTTTCGCCAGATGTACCAGAAAGACGGCGAAACCACGCTGCAGTTCGTCACACGTCTACGCCAACAAGCCGCGCACTGCAATTTCGGCGACGCAGTCGACGCTAACATCAGGGACCAGATCATTGACAAGCTGACGGACCGTCATCTGAAGGCCAAGCTCTTGCAGAAGGGTGATTTGACACTTTCACAGCTGATAGACATTGCCCGAGCATACGAGACGGCGGCTGCCCAGATACAGCAGATGGACAAGAAGACAGCAAGAACAGTGTCAGTGCTGTTGGCTCCAGAACGAACCGTGACAATGACAGACTCAAACGAAGTCCAGTGGGACACGGAAGTAAGACAGTGACATGCTAATTGCTGTGGCAAACAGGGACATTTTGCCAAAGATGCTGCGTGCCCAGCTAAAGGTAAACAATGCTCACACTGTCATAAAATGAACCATTTTGCAAGCGTGTGTAAGAGCAAGCAGAGATCTGGCTTACATGTAGTCAATGAAGAAAATACTAGCCAGAATGAGCATGTTGATTTCTTTTGTATTGTTGCAGAAAAGAAAAAAAAAAGTACATGGTTGATGTTGTTGTTGGAAATGTACCAATGAAAATGTTGATTGATTCGGGAGCATGCTGCAACATTATAGACAGGAAAACATGGGAGGAATTGAAGAAACAAAACATCGCATGCACTGATAGAAAAGCAGGTAGTCAGAGGCAGTTGTATGCGTATGCGCAAGCAAATGCGCTAACGATTGCGAAAACCTTTCAGGCAGAAATGGCTCTTTCAGACAATTCTGAGAAACACATGACAGAATTCGTTGTCATTGAAGAAAAAGGTGCTGTTCCTCTGCTGAGTGGGGAAACATGCGTAAGCGTCACTGGGGCTGTACATGAAATTGCAAACACAAAGAGTAAGGAACAATTTGGGCCACACAATGCAGATGAAAAACCGGAAAATCAATATCCCGCGTTGTACACTGGGCTCGGAAAACTCAAAGAAACAAAAATCACTTTGCACGTCAATCATGAAGTGAAACCCGTTGTACAGGCGGCGCGCCGAATTCCGTTCAGTCTTCGCGAAAAAGTTGCGAAGAAAATCGAGGAACTTGAAAGTCTTGACATCATTGAACGCGCAGAAGGACCTACATCTTTTGTTAGTCCCATCGTTGTTGTGCCCAAACCAAAAGGGGATATTAGGCTTTGTGTTGACATGCGCCAAGCAAACGACGCCATTGAAAGAGAGAGATTTCCAATTCCTACTGTAGAGGAAACTCTGATCGAGATGAACGGCAGTAAGGTCTTTTCCAAGCTAGATCTAAAATGGGGGTTTCATCAACTTGAGCTCTCAGAAGAGTCGCGACCAATCACAACATTTGCAACACACATGGGCTTGTTCAGGTACAAAAGGCTGATGTTTGGCGTTACATCAGCACCTGAAATCTACCAGTACACAATTCAACAGGTTCTGAAAGATTGCGAGGGTCAAAGAAATTTGTCTGACGACATCATTGTGTACGCAAATTCGGTCGAAGAGCATGATCGTCGGCTAGACAAAGTTCTCCGTACTTTGCTTGAAAACAGTCTCACATTGAATCCTGAAAAATGTGTGTACCGCATGAATGAGCTAGAATTCATGGGGTTCCTTCTGTCTGAGAAAGGCATCGGTCCAACGGGAGCAAAAGTTGAAGCCGTGAAAAATGCACAACGACCGACATGTGCGTCGGAAGTCAGGAGTTTTCTCGGTCTGTTGAATTTCAGTGCCAGATTCATCAGTGACTTGGCAACAAAATCTGAACCACTCAGAAAACTCACTAGACAAAATGAGCCATTCCGATGGACCGAAGAACAAGAACAAGCATTCAATACACAAACAAGACTTGGCAAATGCAAAGACTCTGGCTTATTTCGATGCTAAAGCAAGTGAAACCAGAATCATTGCCGATGCAAGTCGGTCTGGCCGCCGTTCTAACTCAAACGCAAAATGGCGAAAGAAGAGTTTTGTATACTATGCAAGCAGAACTCTTTCTGATGTCGAACGTCGGTATTCACAAACGGAAAAAGAAGCCCTGGCTCTGGTCTGGGCGTGTGAACGTTTTCATCAATACGTGTTTGATTTTGTTCTAGAAACTGACCATAAACCATTGCAGTTCATCTACGGAAAGAAATCAAAACCCTCAGCTAGAATAGAAAGATGGGTGCTACGGGTCCAAAGTTACAATTTCCGTGTTGAGTACAAGCCAGGCAGTCAAAATATTGCTGACTCATTAGGGATCTTTCGAAAGCGGGTGAAAGTGAATGTGAATCGGGACTACTTATTGTTGTGACGTCAGCAATTAATGTGACGCTTTAACTTCCCGTGGTGAAAGGTCACGAAGTCTGCCTACCACAAGGAATAAAACTTCGTGGAAAACCTGATTTCCACGAACTAATGTTAGTGAGTACATTTTGGTTATTAAATCGTTTGTAAAATGTCCAAAAATGATTTGAATTTGTATATGGTACATTACTCAACAATTTTAGAAGGAATAATGGAGATCTAAACTCGGTCTCAGACTTAAAACGTATTTTCAAACGAGCTACTGAAAAGCCGTCATGGCTGTCTAGAATCTATCTATTCTGTATCACCAATCAGCAGTCCAAAAACTGTTTTATGTGACAAAAATGAAACTCGAAGCTAGAATGTAAAATATCTTCAATGTTAGAGCACTAATCCATCTTTAAAGTTCAACCTAATCGTTACATTCGTGTCAAATCATGATTTGTTAGAAGAAGCCTTACGTAGGCATAATAGTGCTCTGCCTCTGGGCCTGCCCTGTGTGTGCTCAATAAAATCACAACGAAACTAGGTGCTGGAATCGAAAGCGCACAGAAACACGTTCGTTTCGTTTCGTAACGCGGCGTAAGAATCTCCCGGCGTGCCTCTCGTTGGACGAAACGAACACACAATCACTTTCACTTTTACCCGTTCCGAAAGACCCCTATTGTCTCGTCTTGTGAAAAAGAACACAGAAACAAACACGCAGACAAGAGATGGTGCAGAGGAATAAGTTTGTTTCGCTGCAGAAGAGTCCGTCCCTAAAACAATGACAGTACAAGAAATAGCGAGAGAATCGGACACTGATGAAGAGTTAGCAACGGTAAAAGAAGGCTTAAAGAAAGGAAGCCTACAACACTGCCCCGTAACATACAAAGCACTACAAAATGAGCTTACTGTTTTCGGAAAGCTTGTTCTTCGTGGAACCAGAATAGTCATGCCCAAAAGTCTGAGAGAGCAGACAATAGACATTGCACACGAAGGCCACCAAGGAGTTGTCAAAACAAAGCAAAGATTGCGCACTAAGGTCTGGTGGCCAAACATGGATAGGGATGTGGAGCACCGCGTCCGATCATGCCCACAGTGTCAGATTGTAAGCCAACCCGCGGCACCTGAACCAATGGTCCGTACGAAATTTCCTGAGGCGCCTTGGGAAGATCTTGCAATAGATCTGTTGGGTCCGTTGCCAAGTGGTGAAACCATTCTCGTCAGTGTCGATTATTTCAGCCGCTACTTTGAGACAGCAATACTTCGATCTACTACCGCAGCTAAAGTCATTGAAGCTTTGGATGAAATATTCACCACACACGGTTTGCCGCGATCAATCAGGTCAGACAACGGGCCGCAATTCATTGCCGCGGAATTTGAAGCGTTTCTGGAATTGAACGGGATAGAACACAGAATGACAACACCCTTGTGGCCGCAAGCAAACGGAGAGGTCGAAAGGCAAAACCGAACTTTGCTGAAAGTACTGAAAATCGCACACGCTGGAAAAAAGAATCTGAAACGCGAGCTGAACAAATTTCTGATGGCTTATCGCAGCACACCACACCAAACAACCGTGTCACACCTGCCGAACTCATGTTCAAACGCAAATTCCGCACGAAATTGCCCGAACTTGACAGAACATCAAAGTCCGAAGTTGAAGAACATGTTCGCGATAGAGACCAAATTCTAAAAGAAAAAGGAAAAGAATATGCAGATACGCGGCGTCAGGCAACAATGTCTGACGTAAAAGTAGGTGATGAAGTGCTTGTGCAACAAAAGAAACAAGACAAGCTGACTCCAACATACGAAACTGAACCGTATAAAGTTGTGGAGAAAACGGGGTCTCAAGTAGTCGTTCAATCCCCTGCAGGTGTTCATTACAAAAGAAACATCCAAAACACAAAGAAATACATTTCTCGTGATCCAGTAGAGTCCACAACATCAACAGACGCAGACGTACAGTTGGACAACACAGAACCGTGCACATCGGAACCAACTGACACAGTGGTAAGTTCAGATACAGTCAGAAGGTCTGAAAGGGCAAAGAAAATGCCAGGAAGGTTCAAAGATTTTGTGTTGGAATTGTGGAATAAATAAGTTCATCTAAGAAAATGTTACTGTCACCACGATCATCTCGAAAGGTTGTTGAGTAATCGACTAGCTGACCTAAGTTCATTGGACAGTATTTTGTGTTATTGTTAATCGGCAATTAAAAAAAATTGTATCAGTTTGTTTATGTGTTAAATGTTAGATTCCATAAACATGTTCAGTTAAAGTTAAAAATTCACAAGAATGTGTGTCATTATATAAGAGCAAAACAAACTCAAAGGAGGAAAGAGATTGTGGTAGCCCATCTCAATATAATTTTTATGCTCCACTAGTTTTCCTAATGTTTTGACATGTAATGACGTCATCATTTAATGACGTGTTGGAAGAGTATGGCCGAATAGGACACCATGAAGAACGAATCACACTGTGTGCTTTTACTTTGCGTGCAAGGGTTTGAGTGATGTGCATTTACCCACACCTACAGACACAACACCTACGGCATTTGTCTCCATGCTTTCTCCTTCCTCATCGATGGCAAGAAAGTAGTGAGCACTGGGGGTCGCGGGTCGGTCCGTATATTTCTTGAGG
Organism: Oncomelania hupensis; assembly: GCA_036898135.1. Classification (NCBI taxonomy): domain Eukaryota; kingdom Metazoa; phylum Mollusca; class Gastropoda; order Littorinimorpha; family Pomatiopsidae; genus Oncomelania; species Oncomelania hupensis. The sequence continues at coordinate 69,897,004 of CM072512.1, read as the reverse complement.
AGATTGATGTTGTGGTATCGGGTTCTCCCGTTTACCTCTACTTGGTAGACTGTCTTGGATTTCTTGGCCGTCACCGGATACGGTCCTCTCCAAGCGATGTCCAGTTTGTTGTTGGTGCCACTTGGGAGTAATAGTAGCACTTGGTCACCGACTTGCAGTTCTCGGTCCTTCGCGTGGCGGTTGTAGTACTTCGCCTGACGGGCTCTTGCCTTCTTCAATGCTTCACCAGCTTTCTTCCACGTAGCTTTAAGTGTTTCCTGCAGGTCTGCAACATATTTGGTTGCACCTTTGGTTGTGTCGTCCACTTTGGCTTCCGTCCAGCTTCGGCGTAGTGCTTCTAGCGGTCCTGCGAGTGCCAAAAAGCAATGTTGACGGGGTAACCTGTGGCTGCATGGGGGGTTTCTCGGTATGCGAACAGTGCCGCATTCACGTAGGTGTCCCACGCTTCTGGGTTGTCGTCCGCGACTTTCCTCAGGATGGTGAGAAGGGTACCATTCAGTCTTTCTACCTGTCCGTTGCTGGCTGGTTGGTACGGTGGTTTGCGAATGTGATGAACTTGTATCAACTCAAACACCTCTTGCATCAGGCGGCCGGTGAACTGAGATCCGTTGTCCGTTCTAATGCTGTCAGGCAATCCCGCTCTGGTAAAGATGGCGATGAGTGCATCTGCAATCTTCCTGGTGTCGATCGCTGGCAACGGGACTGCTTCGCACCACATCGAACAGACATCGACGAGTGTGAGGAGAAATCTGTTCCGCTTCTTCGTCATGGGCAATGGTCCTACTATGTCTACTGAGACTTGCTGGAATAGCACGCCGACTACTACGGATGGTCCTAAGGTAACTGGTACGGTGTGATGGCGCGGGGAATATCGTTGACATTGGTGACAAGATTTCACGTACCGCTTGACATCCTCCGTGATTCCTGGCCAATAGTAGTGTGCCTTGATCCTCTGTACTGTGGCTCCAATTCCCATGTGTCCGCTGAGTGGCATGTTGTGGCCTAACTCTAGTACTTGGGCTCGAAGGATGTCTGGCAGTACTAGTTGAGTGTGATCTCCATCTCCTTGTCGATGTAGCACTCCATCTTCCATGTAGAAGTCTCCTTCGTGAGGGGGTGTGTACACCTTCGGTAACTTCTGAAAGCACTTGGCTATCGAGGCGTCGGCTTTCTGTGCTGTTTTGATCTCGGCGAGTCCTGGATTCGGGGCTAACTCGGGCTGGGGTGGTTGGGTTTTAGCTAGGGCCCTGGTTTGCACTGCAGCTATCTCTACAGTTTTAGGGGGCGTGCCTAAAAACACATACCTACATCCTAGCACTAGATCATACAGGGGTTTCTGTAAAACTGCTGCTTGGATCCGTCCTGTGATGTATCTGCTCTCTACTTCTATCCAAGCTATCGGGCAAGTGGTTTTGTCAAGTCTGCGCCTTGTAGTTCGACTGTCTTGTCCGTCAAGTCGGCGCACGATGCAAGAGACTCGCAAACTATCGCGTCGTATGATTGCCCGGTGCCATACAGACAGTTCGCTTCTTTACAGTTGACCTTGACCGTGTCTGTCACCGATGGGTGATCTCCGATGGGGTGTGGATTTGTACCGCTGCTTTGATTAGTACTTTATGAGCTGGCCGGCTCTCGCGCTCGTCTCTTCGTTGTGCTGCCAACTTGAAACATTCCGCGGTGGAGTGATTATTATTGTTGCAGAACGAGCAATGCCGTCTCTATTCTGCGGGACCTCTTTTCCCGAATTCCGCGATGGGTCCTCTATTTTGTCCAGGTCTGGGGTGAGTCGGCCGAATCGCAGTGCGCTCGTCCCGGTGAGGGCTTCGTTTCGGTACCTCTTTCCCGTTAGGCTTTAGGTCTCGCCTGAAGCTCTTGGCTTCTCCGTGGGCGGCCACGTACCTATCTGCGACCTTGACCAGATCATCCAGCCTTTCCGCGCCCTGCTCTACTGAGAATGTTTTCAGCTCGAAGGACATGGCCTCTCGTACTAGTTCCCACACTAATAGTTCGGTCAGTCCATCATATGTCTTAGCAGTGGCTGACTGGCTAACCCACTTATCCAGCATTGTGGACAGACGATCTGCGAACTGCGCGTAACTTTCTCCTTTCATTCTCCGATTAGTGCGGAATTTTTGCCGGTAGCATTCTTCTGTGAGTTCGAATCCCGTTAGTCGCTCTGTCAGTCGGTAGCTTACTGCAGATGTCATATGCTTTTCCTCTAAGCCCTTGACTAAGCTTAAAAGCCCAATGGGTGTTCTAGCTTGTACTCTGTTGCTAGGCGCTCAAACCTAGTCAGATAGAGATCTAGACCTTCTTCTCTTCCGTTGAATGGCCCCAGTGGAAACGACATACCTAGTACGGGGTTGGGGGCTACATCTAGTTGCTCTGAGTGTGTGTGTGGGGGGGAGGGGGGTGGTTGGCGGAACTTGAGGATCCATATTCCAATCTTCTCAATTCTAACTCATGCTATCAAAAGTGTCTATGATCAACCTCTGACTAACGCGGAATACAAAAACACTAGCAATATGGCAGTTTAATAAAAATAATGCAAAGGCAACAAAATTCGTAATCAATTATAGAATAAAACAAGAAGTCAAATGGCATACAAGAGTTACTTGAGCAAAACCTGCAAAAGAACCATGCAACATACAAGCACAAAAAGAATTGAAGCAAAAAAGTTTTTAACACAAGAATGGTGCACCAACACTGTCTTGTTTACTACACTGCCAACTATAGTTCTAACAACTATTATAAGTTATTCTCTACTACTATTATTTTTATTCTATCCTATTATACACAGATCCGGTTATACCCAGTTCCTATTATACACAGATCCTGGCAAGGCTCGCCAATTA
>CM072512.1:69747841-69893649 GCA_036898135.1 Oncomelania hupensis | reverse complement strand
TCTCCCTTCACGGTAGGCGGAAGTTTTACTAACTAAGCTATCAAGGCTTCATAGAAAATATATCAATTTCTTGGTCTATATGGGAAAACATGCTGAAACCTCAATTTGATTTTTAATGGAAGCGTGCGGAATGAGGCTATTGCAGTTTGTGGACATTTTGTTTATTTATTTATCTCAGAAACGGTTAAATGTTCGGTAAGGAAATGTCGGCTTTAACGATTTCGCTGGTTTTGAGCGTACAGCAGGCCGATCCGCGGGTCCATCACCTGCCCAGATCAGCGTCCATACCGGACAAACTTTATAGTAGAGGCGAAGAAGGACTTCCGGCTAAGCAATTTATATATATAGATATGCGTATATATATTTATATATGCGTATATATATTTATATATGTGGTATAATTAAATAAAATGTACTAAAGGCTCACATTCGTTCTTACTCTGTCGGCGGCCTAGCCTTCACATTCACGAGCCGCTAGAGTGGATAATAAAATGAAAGTATCCAGCCTCACTTCCGTTCTTACTTTGTCATCGGCCTTCACATTCACGAGCCGCTAGAGTGGATCATAATCTGAAAGTACCGAGCCTTATTTCCGTTCTTACTCTGTTGGCGGCCTTCACATTCACGAGCCGCTACAGTGAATCACAAACCAAAAATATCGAATACTCAACGCTGACTCGCAGGCATCTTGCGAAAAACGACTTGAAAGGTTTTACTGTTGATCCATTATTGCAGCTCACAAAATGAAAATATGGAATCTGTCATTCACTTGTATATTAAAAGGCAAATTGCTGTTTCAGCCCATCCTTAGAACAACAGCATCAGTTGTTGACAGCATTTTGCTGTCCCCAATTAAGGGACTAATTTTGTTTTTATTTTATTTATGTATTTATTTTATTTATAAATTTTAAATAGAACAATGTTATATGTATAATTATATAAAGAGTATAAGAGGGACGTCGAGAAATTAAATTTCACCACTCACGCAGGTTCTCCTAATACAGTTTAAGTTTTCCACTTTTCTGCAAAAGTTGAATTTTCATTCATAAACTTTATAATGAGATCAGATGTACTGTACAAGTTATATTTAGGCAGTGAATTTTTTTTATTCAAAAATTTATTACATAGTTTTCTCAGTAAAAAGGCTTATGTATTTAAAAGCTTCTTTTGTTTTAAGTACAGATTCCAGGCAATCTTTTTGTCTTTCTGTACTTGTTCATACAACATATTAATGGCATTTTGCTAAATGAAGAGAACGACTTAAATTTCTTGATTTCTTCTGTTTAAAAATGTCTATTTTTAAAAACCAGACCACTTCATCTGCCAATTTAGTTTGTTTTAGAAATTGTTCATAGTTTAGATTATTTTCATTGGGTTCTGTTAAGTGCGCTTGAAGAAACCTATCCATTTGATCAACTGTCCCAATGCTCCTATCCTATCCTGTCCCGTAACCCGGAGGTCGTAGGGGCACCATAGATGATCGTTTAACCATCATACTCCATCTTTCTCTGTCCTCAGCAGCACTGATGGCTTCGCTCAGTGTCAAACCAGTCCATTCTCGAATGTTGTCCTCCCACCTCTTTTTCGGTCTCCCTCTTCTTCCACCTCCTTGCACTGTGCCTTGCAGAATGGTCTTTGCAAGGCCTGATGATCTGGTGACTTGGCCATACCATCGGAGTTTCCGTTTCGTCACCACTGTGAGCAGGTCATCGTGTTGTCCAATGGCTTGTGTGATGGTCTGTCGGACTTCGTCGTTAGTGAGTTGTTGGGTATAGGAAATGCCCAGAAGTCTTCTGTAGCACCTCATCTCCATGCTTTGTATTCGTCGTTGGAAATCTGCTGCAAGCATATAGTGTAATCGCCGCCATTTAGAAAAGGGCGTTTCCATTCGCTCGTCAAGCGCACCGTATTAATTTAGGGTTAAGTAATGACGCACACTAAACACAGAAGCAGCATAGAGTTCATTTATTCATAGTCAAAGAACATTTACGAAATATGTGAACGACTCATATAATAATACGATGTGTGTGTACATGTATGTATGGGGACAACTAATTTCTGTGTACGTGACTGTGAACTAAGCTTACTTCTCGTGCCAGTAGATGTGTGGAAAAATACTTATGACCGCTGTAAGACGTTTGGAAACCACACAAATCCAAAGGCGACAACAACGTCTGGTAGCAAAGGCAGTAAAAATAAAGGCTTTCCACAAAACTCTACAAAGGGTGAACATTACATTTAAACTTTATCTATCTCTTTCAAAACAGGTAAGCACAACTTTTTATCATATAGAACTAAAACGACTCAACCTTCTCTCAGACCCAGCAATCTAACTAACCAGAAAAAAGCTGAAACAAACGTATATATGTGTTACTACCAAACTCAGTCTTGCGTCATAATCCCGATCTCATGAGAAAATATACGCAAACAAGATTTACGAAACACAGTTCACCACTAATATTCGAACCCATATCAATACTCTGCACGCTTTTGCCACTGACTTGAGAGAGCAATAGATACGGAGAGAGGGTGAGAGAGAGGGGGGAGAAACACGACAATCACACAGAGAAGAAGCACAAGAAACACAGTTAGAGGGGCAAGAAAGACATGCACCAAAGAAAATCAAATGAAAGGAAAAAATGAACAGTCCAGTCATAAAACCAAAAAGATGCGTCGGGTTGGCCAATGAAGTGATGATACGTCTTGTCAGTCAAAATCAATAAAACCAAACAAAAGAAAACGACAGAAAGAAGAAGCAACATGCAGTGGGGAGGAAAAAGAGGACAGATAAACGGAGGACACTTTACACACTAAGAAAGTACATGAATTCACAAATAACACAGACTCTCTCTCTCTCTCTCTCTCTCTCTCTCTCTCTCTCTCTCTCTCTCTCTCTAGATCAATAGCCCATGAATAATTTCAAAATTATCTAATTATGTATCGATCACGCATGACTCATAGGCATGCGCACACCCGGCCTTAATTATATCCAGATAATTAACACACTTGAAATCTATAACATTAACATTTCTACAATCACACAAGGAGACATTATTGGAACAATCGAAGCGATAGTTGTGGCCACGTTCTGGTTACCTCCTCCTCTGTAGTCATTCCCTCGCTTGTCATCTCTTCGGCCATTTTCCCCACCATCTCGTTTCATGTACACAAAGTCCTTCTCGTGTAGACATGTGGGATGTTTTTTGTTACAAATCCCGCACACCTCTCTGTTGTCACACTGACGTGATTTGTGCTCCTTACTTATTAGGCATCCAAAACAGAGGTTTGATTTAAATATAAAAGTCCTTTTCTCGGCAACGGGCTTCTTGGCGAAAACTTCGCACTGCCCCAGGTTATGGCTTGTTTGGGTACAGAATTCGCAGAAGGGGGGAAGTCTCCGACCGGGTAGACAAGGCATTCTTCTTGGCCGGCGCGCTGGATGTGTTAAGCGATGTGACCCTTGTAGACGTAGGAGAGAAAGCTCCTTAGCCGAATACGGGGTCGTTACTAATGTCGGTTTCTTGTGTCACAAAGTTTACAAGTTCAGCGAAATTGGGGTACTTTTCGTGTTCGATCTTCGTTCGGGACACGTTCCGGCACCAGCGGTGTACCATCCAGTCGGGGAGTTTGCCGATAATACGTTTGAGGTATTGGGCGTCGTCTAAGATCTCTAATCCTCCTACCTCCTGGGCTGCAACAGCAAACTGCTGAAGAAAATCCGCAAGCCGTCTTAGTCCCAAGTAATCTCGGCTTTTAACGATGGCCCATTCGTCTAACTTTGTCCTGAAAGCTTGTGAGACCACGTAACTGTTGCCGTACCTCCTTTCCAAAATTGACATTGCCTTGTCGTAGGCCTCGGGTTCACTCAGCAGGAAGAATCCAGCCACGGCGTCCTTCGCTGGTCCTCCAAGGTAGCGCTGGAGGTACAGGAGTTTCTCGCTGGATGCTATCCTCTGTCGTTGAATCAGAAAGGAAAAAGCAATCTTCCAGGTTGGATAAAGGAGCGGGTCGCCGTGGAAGACAGACGGTTCTTGTAGGGGGAGTCTATTCAGCACGAGAGCGTCCGAAAGCGTATGGGCAAGTGAGTCTGTGGAGGAGGTGTACTGCATCTGGAGCGGAGCTGGAACAGATCTGGGTTCGGCATAAGACGACGGGTAAATACTTCTGGGTGCCGCAAGGCGATCAAAGTCAACGTTCGTGGGACCGTTTTCTGGAACACCTACTCTGGGGAGGTGACACGAGGTGGGGGAGAATGTAGAACCATCAGGGCTCGGCACGAAGATCTTTGCCTCAGGGCGCAAATGTCTTTCTGCAAAGTGTACAGAGCGGAGAGGGAGGGGTTGGTAGGTGGAAGGCATGGGGTCCGCTGGTGCGGACAGATAAACAAGCCTCTCCTGCTGCTCTGGAATCTCCGGAAGCCTGTGGTGACGGTCAGCGTGCAGGGTGTAGGAGTTGCGAGCAGCAGCTGTGTCGAGATGCGCAGACAGACGGTGACCCTCATACGATGCACTGGGGAAGACACCAGGGGGTTGCTGCCAGGGTATCGATGTCTGGTGATAACGAGACGACATCCAAGGAGAGGACGCGAAAGAGTACACGGCCGCTGTTGTGGTCGTTGTAGAGGTGCGGGCCATTACCTGACGCAATCCAAGGAAGCGTCAACGGTCGCAGTAGGGCCCACTCCCCTCCCGTGGCTCTCCGGGCGAGCGGTAGCGGGGGAAATGAAGAGGGCATGGTTTCCGGCGGGGTCATCATTCACGACCCTGACGGTAGCAGAAGCCGTGAAAGCGGGAACGGCGTCTCCGTCCTCCCTGAGAGCGGAAGCTGAAATGATATCGGCGGCAGCTCCGTCCACTGGAGGTTCCGAAGTCACCGCGGCGATGGCAGCAGTGGGGCCCATGGAGGGTTGGTCCTGTCCGGGCTGATGTTCCACGGCAGCATCTCCTCTTCCTCCTAACATGCTAGTGTTTGCGACTATCGGGGAGGGAGTTGCCTGTGGGGCGGCTAGTGTAGTCGATGTGGAAGACTGAGGGTGTTAAGCAGATTTACCGGGGGAAGAAAAGGAGGAATCTGAGGGTGAGCATCAGCTTGTTCTAGCACGCTTAGCATGGCTGAATTAGTCTTTATCTCAATGTCTGTTCTCAGTAACTCTAGCTGTCTAACACTTTCTCTTTTCCTTTTCTCGAACTGCATTTTAGCTCTAGCTTCTGCTATCTTTCTGGTAGCCTATTGATCGGCATCTTCTCTCTTTCTAGCAGCTTCTAGTCTTTTTCTAGCAGCCTCTTGTTCGACCCTAGTAGCCTCTTCCTCCATCCTAGCAGCCTGTTGGTCTGCAATTCTTTTCGACTCTGTAGCCTGTTCCTCAGCCACTCTGGAACTCTCCTGATCGTCTAGCTCATCTATAAGTCTCGCGTGTTCGCTTTCTAAAGCTAGGCCTGCGTGTCTAGCACTGAGAGAAGCGGCCTTCATTCTTATCTCGAGTTTGAGGGAAGCTGTGGAGATTAAGCTCGAATTAGCTGACGACCTAACGTAAGATCCCCTAGACGAGGCACTGGCGTTCTTTTCTTGGTCGATCGGTGGCTAAACGCTTTGCTACCATGATGCGAACTAGTCCTTGTAGGAACCTAAACAGTCCCTTCGTTCACGGCAAGATCAGCAAAATCAGAAAGAGAGCATAAAATATTCATCATTCTTTTCGATCTCAATCCAGTCATCTTTTGAAACGGTAAGGTCGGCAGGTGCTATCTTTTGAAGCCAAATTGAAATTTCCACGAGTATTTCGCCAAAAGAAGTTACTGGTGTTCCTGACACCGAACATGGACAATCACTCAGATTGCTTTCAAACTCAGTCAAAGTAGAACTGCGAGCGATTTCCTATTCACAAGCACACATCTCTTCTAACACTCGTTTTATTATTTTTTGTTCACTGACCAACCTGATAGTGATGGATGCCATTTTCCTTTTTATTTAGCTCTATTATACTGTACTTCTGTATTAAATTACATCAAAGAAAACAACGTTGCAAGAACCTAGAACATACTGAAAATGATTTTACCTCATATGTATTGTGCCAAAAGCTGTGGAACTTTATGTCGCGTAAAAAGGAATATCCACGTGCACTGTATCAAAAAGAAGACCGGTTGTTTTCTCAACGGAAGTGGGTATTTTATTTCATTATTTTATTTTATTTTTTCTGCGGAAATCCTTGTTAGCCTAGTACAACGCGCGGGTGAGTGCCGCGGCTCGCGATGCAAGTCTCTAGCACACAGAGGCAGAGGCTGGGGTGCCAAGTGCGCTCGTTTGCCAAGCCATGCCAGGTCGTGCCATCCTTGCACCAAGCTTGTCTCCAGTTCTATGTGTCATCTGGGTAATATTATAGGAGAAGGAACTAGCTTTGATTCCCAGAAGCAGTTTTTAGTGAATGTCGAAGATTCTATTAATTCAGCAGTTGATTTACCTGCGAGTATCAAGTGATACATTAAAGTGGTATAGACTTCGTGCGTCACATGGTGGCAACAGGCCTGTCGGCCATCTTTTCAAGGGACGCTTACTGCCTGTTACGGAAACGCGAAGGATAGTATGTCTGAAACGCGCACGATAGATCTAATTGTTTCGCTTTGCAAAGTATGCAATAATATAGTGTATTTACCTTTGATTTGGGTTTGCATTGTTGTTAGGAGAGTGTAACATTTTGGGGGCCAAGCCTGCGATCCACGTCATAGCCAAGGGTTCAACTGCTACAACAAGCGAGTCAACTTTACGAGAGGCAGTCATCGAGGGTAGTTGCCAACGAGTTGCGTCGGGAGGGGCCAACATACTGGGACTACATCCGATAGACTGCAAGGGCGTGTAGTCGCCGAAGAGTTGCTTCGTGAGCGAACAACAGACCGGGACTACGTGGCTGCCGCAAGACTACGTCGAGGGACAGTCTCGGAGCTACATCGCCAGTTTTAGAGAGAGCGACGAGCGGACGTCGCGTCTACTTCAGCACAGGAGCGTGTACATCAACACCAGTGTGGTGCAGCGTCGCATACGACGAGGACAGCGGGGCCTGCGTCAGCGAAAGCGACTAGTGACAAGCATCAGCGCTACTGCAGAAAGCATGCTGTTCTAGAACAGTCTAGAAAGGTGCAGCACAGTCGAGAACTTTCCAGAAAAGAACTTTCCAGAAAAGAACTTTCCAGAAAAGCATCAAGATGGCTGATTTCTGGCAGAAAGGAATTCAAATGAATCTAAAAGGCAAGCAGCTGACGGAGTACGTCAAGTCTCAGGAGAGAATACAAGAAAGAGAAATTGAACTGCAGCGTCAAGAAAGAGAAGAACAACGTCGCCGTGAAGAGAGAGAATTAGAAGAGCAGCGTCGCCGTGAAGAACGAGAATTAGAAGAGCGGCGTCAAGAAAGAGAAGAGCAACGTCGCCGAGAAGAAAGAGAAGAGCAGCGGCAAGAAAGAGAAGAACAGCGACAGCGTGAAAAAAGAGAAGAGGAGCGGAGGCGTGAAGAAAGAGAGGCTGAGCGTCAGTACCAGCTAGAGTTGGCGCGTATCCAAAACAATCAGCATGCGCCACAAGTCATCAGTGACCACATGGCTCCAAAATTGCCAGCGTTCGTCGACGGGAAAGACCAGATTGACAGTTATCTGGCGAGATTCGAAAGGTTCGCTGAAAGCTCCAACTGGCAACCTCGAGACTGGGCGATTCGACTAAGTGCACTTCTGACGGGGCAAGCACTTGAAGTTTACATACTGTCGAACGATGACGCCAAAAACTACGAAAGAGGACCTATTGCATTGCTACAGCTTCACGGGCTACCGTAAACGCTTCCGTTAATGCCGGCTTTTGTCAGATGAGACACCAAAGCAATTTGTGGAGCGCCTGTCGTCATACTTACACAAGTGGGTGGAACTATCAGGCAAAGGGAAGTCTTACGATAGTCTCCATGACCTGATCGTGAAGGAGCAATTCCTCAATGCCTGGCACAAGGACCTGGCGACCCACTTAGAATTACAGAAGCTGCAGACGCTTAATGATGTGACCGAGGTTGCTGAAAGATATCTCCTCGCTCACGGGAAAACGCTGGGGCCACCCAAGGTGACGAAACCATTTCAGAAGACTGGAAACCATGGGAACCAGATCCAGGGGAGCCAGACGAGCCAGAGACTGACTCCACGCCACCTCCCAGGGAAGGGCATTCAAGAGGCTGTTTCACCTGGAATGCAACAGACCACAGAGCTACCAACTGCCTTCAAAACAGAAATAGCGGACAGCGCAGCAATACGGAAAATGCAACGGCGGGCAACCGACAGAGGCGTTTCTCCAATCAACGGCAAACCAGTAGATCTGACCATCAGGTGTGCGGCGGGAGCGTCATTCTTCCGAGTGAGACCGAGCGCACAGCTACTCCTGCGGACATGCAAGAGTGCATGACCGATGGCCAACTTCTTCTTGCCAACGGAAAATCCATCCCCGTCGTCGCCAGCGCAGCTGTGACAGTACAGAACATGCCCGTTTCCAAGGGACGCGTCGGAAATCATGAAGTGACTGTTCTAAGAGACTCTGGCTGCAGTGGGGTCATCGTCAGAGAAGATCTGATCTCCAAAGAACAGTTTACTGGCGATTCTAAATGGACACTTATGGCCGACAGCAAGTGTGTGAAAGCGCCAGTTGCGGAGATTCAAGTCAGCACCCCTTTCTACATAGGCAAAGTAGAAGCGGTTTGCCTGAAGAAGCCGCTGTATGATTTGATGATCGGGAATATCGACGGCGCGAGACGACCCGACGACCCCGATCCAGAGTGGAGTCCTGCCTCAACCCAACGCGTCGAAGTTGTGGAGGAGGATCCATTGCCATTTCCCGATGGAGACCTTTCAGAGCTGCTACGGGACAATGTGGCTACTCCGGCTCAGCCCGGCCGACCAGAGATCGTCGGTGCTGTTACTACCAGGGCCCAGGCCAAGAGAGACAAGACGACTACGCCACTGAAAGTCGCCGACAACTCCAAAGCTGCCATCGTGGACAGAGATAAATTGATCCAGCTCCAGGAAGCTGATAGTACTTTAAACAAGTACAGGAACCGCCAAGACCACGTGACCAAAGGCAATGGTACGATCTATTTCGAGGTGAAGGCCAAGATCCTGTACCGAATCTTCCAGCACCCGAGGGTCAACGGAGGGAAACCACTACGTCAAGTCTTGGTACGTTACCTCTAAGGCGCCAAGTGATGGAAGTAGCTCACGACTCCATCATGGGAGGTCACCTAGGCATCAAGAAGACGTCAGACAGAATCCAGGCGGTGTTCTACTGGCCAGGACTTCATGCGGACGTCAGCCGTTTCTGCCGATCGTGTGACATTTGCCAGAAGACCATACCTCGAGGAAGGGTCCCGAAAGTGCCTATGCAGAGGATGCCTTTGATCGACCGACCTTTCAAGAGGGTGGCCTTAGACTTAATCGGCGAAATAAGACCTCCGAGTGAAGAAGGTCATCGATGGGTACTGACCTTAGTGGACTATGCGACTCGGTACCCAGAAGCAGTGCCTCTGAAGAAGATTGACACTGAAACTGTTGCAGAGGCGCTGGTGGACATGTTCAGTAGACTTGGAGTGCCTGAAGAAATTCTGACAGACCTCGGGACGCAGTTCGTCTCTGACTGCATGAAGGAGGTCAACAGACTGCTGAGCATCCGGCATTTAACTACGACACCCTACCATCCAATGTGTAACGGGCTTGTCGAAAAGTTCAATGCTACGCTGAAGTCCACCCTGAAGAAACTGTGCAGCGAGCAGCCCAGACAATGGCATCGCTACATCAACGCCTTACTGTTCGCCTACAGAGAAATGCCGCAGGAGTCCACCGGCTTTTCTCCGTTCGAGCTGCTATACCGAAGAACCATCAGAGGGCCGATGCACATCCTGAAAGAACTGTGGACGAAAGAAGTAGAGACCCCAGAGGTGAAGAACAGCTACCAGTACGTGTTTGAGCTACGGGAGAAGCTGGAGCAGACTCTCGAGATAGCCAGAGAAAATCTGAAGAAGTCCCCAGACTGTGGACAGCACTACTACGATCGTAGGGCTGTAAACAGGAAGTTCAAACCTGGCAACAAAGTGCTGGTGCTGCTACCTACTGATCATAATAAGTTGCTGATGCAGTGGAAAGGCCCGTACGAAGTGGAGACCGTGGTGGGGATCAACGACTATAAGGTGAAGGTCGGCCAGCATTCCAAGATATACCACGCCAACCTCCTTAAGCTGTACGTGGAGAGGCCGCCAGAGACTGTACACGTAGCAACAGCAGCTGAGATCGACGACAGCTTTGACAGCGAGGAACTGTTGGAACTGGGAGACTTCCATAGCAAAGAAGGCATCAATGATGTTAAGCTATGACCACGCTTGACGGAAGGTCAAAAGATGGAGCTCAAGGACCTTATGGGTGAGTTTCCCCATAGCTTCAGCGATGTCCCAGGCTCTACGACTTTGGTCGAACATGAAGTCCACCTCACTTCAAATATTCCCGTTCGATCAAAACCCTTCCCGATCCCTTTCAAGGCCCGTGAATCCTTGAAGGAAGACATCGATGAAATGCTGAAGATGGGCATCATCAGGGAGTCCAGTTCCCCCTACGCGTCCCCTGTCGTGGTCGTGAAGAAGAAGGACGGGAGCAACAGAGTATGCATCGACTACAGGAAGGTTAATAAGATCACCGTCTTCGACCCTGAGCCGATGCCTACCGCAGCAGACCTCTTCCGCCAATTATCGGGGAGTAAAATCTTCTCAAAGATTGACCTCAGCAAGGGTTACTGGCAAGTCCCCGTGCGTCAACAGGATGTTGTTGTTGTTGTTTGTAGATTATAGTCACACGACACTTTCGCATATAGGTGACTACTGGACTGATTTATACTGACACCAGCGGGCCAGTTGTTGGTAAAGGGGAAAATAATATGATCACACGTTGACCAATCCGGGATTCGAACCAGCGACCTTTCGGCTACTAGCAAGACGCTCTTACCAACTGAGCTACCCGGCCCCTCAATCAACAGGACATACCAAAGACTGCTTTTATAACTCCTGCTGGGACGTACGAGTGCCTAAGGATGTCCTTTGGCATGGTCAACAGCGGAGCTATCCTGAAGAGAGAAATGAGGAAGATGCTCAAAGGAATGGACAACGTCGTGTGTTGCTGGGACGACCTGCTGGTCCACACCCACACCGTCTTCAAGAAGCCAACCTGACCGTGAGACCTAGTAGGTGTATTCTGTGAACCGACAACGTCGACTTCGTCGGACGTTCGATGGAAGAAGGGGACAACGGAGGATGCACTGATTCCAGGGAAGCCAACAAGATCATTGTCTTTGACCCTGGGCCGATGACGACGGTAACGGACGAGGGCGTCGTTTCCTTACAGATGAAAGAACATTGACTGTGTGAATAAACTGAGAACATTGGCAATATCCAGACAGACTTGAAGATGAAAACCATTGACTCTGTGTAGATAAACTGAGCACATTGACAGTATTCAGACAGACTGAAATAAGTTTTAATACTGTACTTTGCTTGTGCATTACGTTTCAAACGTTGTTGAAAGAAATTGGGTAAATTTCTTTTTGTTACGTTGAAACGCGAAGGATAGTATGTCTGAAACGCGCACGATAGATCTAAGTGTTTCGCTTTGCAAAGTATGCAATAATAGAGTGTATTTACCTTTGATTTGAGTTTGCATTGTTGTTAGGAGAGGCTTTGTATAACGTTGATAAGTTTCGTTAGTCGATATTATTGGAGAATCCTCTAGATTTGCGTGTTTACGGTCGATCGAAGATTCCCGATAAATGTAGATGTGTGAGAACATTCCTGGAATGTGGAGAAAGATGTATGACGTAAGACAGTGATGACGAAATTTGAAGCGATTGGTTAAATTGCGTCATACTCGAACGTTCCAAGGTGTTCTGGAGAAGAGAAAGGCTATATATGTGCCGCACTGTTTCAAAAAGGAGAGATTGTTGATAGTGAGTTGGAAAGTAAAAGGAGAGTGAAAAAGGCGATTGTATGCAGTTGTTGAAGTGTGCTGAATAAAAGTGGAAAACTTCATACGACAACTCCGTGTGAAATATCTATGAGTAAGATACTTTTGTGTTATTAATTATAGCTTCAAGATACTTTGCAGTCCCAGTTGTGTTTACATTTTTTTAAATCAACATACGTGATCAACTGAGACGAGAGTGAGACAGTGGGCCTCTGCTTACCTCGTATATCTGTGACTTACCACTGGTCTGAATCTGAATCTGAAAGTATACACTGTGCTATCAAAACTTATATTTCTACAGTGTTGCGCGTAGGAAGCAAGAAAAAAAACTGTAAAAAGAAGGAAGCAACTCAAACGATAGAGGGGGGTAAAGAAGTTAAAATTTATCACATATTAAAAAAAAAACAAATCCTCACACGTTTCATGATTCTAGCTAAGCCTAACCGTAGCGGTCCCCGGAGCTAGGCCCCGACCAGCACAGCCTCAGCCTTCATCAACACTACTTTCTGAAGGATGTAAAAATAAGCTAGAATGGGAGGGACTTTAGCTTGAAAGATGCCAAGCTGGGGGCCTCGGCTACTGCTGCCGGTAAAGAGTTCCACACTGGAAAAAGCTGAATTTAAAGGAGTTGGTTTTGGTTGTCAGCTGACGGAATTTAAATTTGTGATTGGAACGGGTTTTAGAGGGCATGGGGGTCAGGTAGGGTGAAGCTGGGATGTCGACAAGGTTGTTGACCACTTTGTAGAGCATAGTCAGCTGAATCTTCTGTCGTCTGGACTCCAAGGTCTCCCACCCAAGGTCTTCAAGCATGGATGTTACGCTGCTTGTGTTGCGGTAGCGGTTGGTGGCATACCGTGCTGCACGCCGTTGGACCATCGCGATATTATGTACCTGGTCTTCTTGGTGGGGGTTCCATACGGAGCAGCAGTACTCTAGGTGGGGACGCCAGTCTTCTTCTGCTTGTCACATCTTCCATTTGCGATCCATTGTTTGTTTTTACTTTTGGAATCGAAAACATCTGAATGGTTTCATTAATCCTGTTTCCACTTTTGTCATGCGTATTCATATAACAGTCTTTAACGCAGCAGCGCGAACCTATCTCAGGCATTCTTATCTGAGATTTCGGAGATCTGAACAGGCTTGGCTGACTACTTTCTCTTTCCGGACATTGAAAATATGGCGCCGCGCAATGCTTTGTGGGAGTTTTGACGTCTTGAGTATTAAGTGGTACATTAAAGTACGCTAGATCAAAAGTATATTATGTCATTGGTTTAGGATTGTATATGTTTCCCTTCGACCTTCAACTTAGGATAGGAACAATATCAAACTACAATAACAATATTGTTATTGCCAACCACAATTTCATATAGGAAACAATCCTACTGTGAACACTGTGAATAAACTTGATTTAACATCATTTCCGTTAATATTACCTCCACCATAAATACCCCAAAAGAGTGAACCAACTGTAATTGATCATGGGGTTTCGCGTCTAGCACTTACAGGATGTTTGCTGTTAGCAGGGTTATTTGGGATTTATTATTTTGAGTAACAATACCAATAATATTATAAGTAATTACCACAGATGCTGTGACGCCCAAACAACAACTTTAAAAGCAGTAGTAAAAATGTCCATGAAAAGACAGAACCTAATATTCCTGGAAGAGTGGCTAAAAGTTTTGCGTTTCAATAAATTAGCTATGTTTTGTCATGTTTCTTAATCCAGTCTTTAACTGGTGTTTTACCACCTGCAGTACCACCACCGCCATCACCGCTAACATGACTAGTGTACTTATAGTCATCCCAACTGCTGTAAGAATGCTAACATCCTGTTCACTAAACAGTGTTTGAATTCCTTCTGAGAGTGTGGTGTCTTCATGAAGCATCCTATGAATCGTTTCTTTATTTCTAGCAAAGTTAGTTTTTTAAATTTATCTCTGTTTATGGATAAGGTTTCTAATCTTGGTGAGTGTTCAGTATAAAGGTCGGCGAACCTCTTTTGAATCCTCTGTTTTACATCCAAGTTTAAGTTCAAGTCATCAACCTCTACTACTTGATTTGTTATTTCTCTATTTCTTTGTCGAGCTTGCCAAGTTTAACTAAGTTCAATATTGTCTCCCCTCTCACAGATTTTAAAGCTTGATCAAAGAGCGTATTATATAAAGAGAGGGAACTTGGGACAGAACCGCGAGACGGAAGATACGAGTTACGCTCCCTTGTCGACATGCTAAAAATGGCTCGTGGCAGAAAGACAAAAGGTGACCGAGTAAAACAGGGCGGTGACTTTTGCACAGCCATCAATTGCCGTAATGCCAGATACAAGAAAAGTTGTGATGGCAAGTTCTTTTTCAAGTTCCCAAGAGACAAAGAAAGGTAAATTGCAATTGAAAAACTTCTTTTTGTGTGTTTATATAGGCCTAAACCAAGACCGCTGCAGTGTTGTTAAAACAATCGGGGAGAGGCTTCAGTGATTCATGTTATATCTATTCTATGTGCTAAAACAAAAACTGTTTGCTTGCTGACAGTTTACGTTCAAAAGGTCGCTCACTGTTTACGTTGTTTCTAGGTTGTTTGACTATTATATTTGTGCTTACATTTCAAAAGTAGATGTTGGCAGATTGGCAGTTTGGCTTCGTCAAACTGCTTATGTTAACAAGTTAAATTAGACAAAGTCTGTTTTCTCCTCGTGATCTCGTGTGCAAGATAACCCCTTACCTAGCTAGGCACAAAAATGGTCCTTGATCTGTTGTAATCCCTTTTTGTTTGAGTGTAAACGTGGGAAAAAATGTAATGTAGAAACTCAGTCCTCGTTCTGATCTGTGAATTTCTGCGCATTAGATCTATATTGAGTGGAATGTTGTAGTCTAGGTTTTGATTGTTCTGTCTGATTAATTAAATATTTTCCATGAAGTGACTGATGTTATTAAGCCAATGATGTGGGAGGTGAGAGGGTTGGGGGGTAGGGGTACACCTGATATAAATTAAATTCACACTTATTAGTGAAACAGTTTGTTATTGTGCTTTATTGTGATTAATTGATTGAATGACAGAGCTCTCTCTTCCCCCAACCCCCCCCCTCTCTCTCTTTCCCCCCAACCCCTCCCCCTCTCTCTCTCTCTCTCTCACGATTATGGATTTACACAGTTTCGGATAAATGAAACAGTCTGTCATGCATATTTTAATTTTAAAATATCTGTCGTTGATTAAAAAATGATAAATTCCAGGGCAGAAAACGAACCTATGACATACACACATAAGCAGCATAAAAGCACCTAATAAATGTCAATAAGTAAACATAAACAACAACAACAAAAAGACAGCAGTAGCGGAATGTTAATAATAATGATGGTTAAAAGTTTGGTTTTTGCAAACGTTGTCATAAAAATGTTCTTTTGCAATGGCATAGGCTCAATAAGTTACCACGCACAGATCATTCATATAGCAGATGATGAAATATAGCCAGCCCGAGCAAAGGGAAATAATCCGTGAGAGCGTCTCGCATTTTTGTATAGGACATAATGGAAGTTCTCCCTCTTTCCGTAATAAGCTCTTTGGCTTGCTCTAAACCTTGAAGCTCCCACAGAGGTATTGAAGGCAAAGGGTGATCTATATTAGTTTCTAATAAGAATTTTACTTCTGTGTTTACTTCTAACGCAGAGTCCAACAAGTCATGAAGACTTATTTCTGAATTTGGCAAAGCAGAGTCTATATTGTAAGCCCCTTCGGTTGGCTTATCAAATATTTAATAAATTAGTAAAATTGTAAGCCTCTTTGGAAGGCTAGAAAACCTTTTGTTGTAAATTTATAACTTGATCATTAATTAATAACTAGGTTGCATGTGCTTATGGTTGTTTTGGTTATACATGTACCTTGGCCTATAGGAATTTGTGCCTTTTGTCTTTTGGAGCAGACGACAACAGTAAGCATGCAGGTACTAGTGAGATTATTATTGTGAACTGTGTGTTTTCTAGTGGTGTAAAATTTTGATCGTCGAATTGTATCTGCTATTGATTTCTGTGGATGTGTGTGAAGAAAAATATTCTTATTTTATCTAGGGATAGTTTTGGTACTGAATCTAAATATCGAAACTAAATTGTGTGTATATGCAGTGAAAATGGCATACCAATTGAGAACTATTTTAACGAATTCTTGGATGTGTTGTGAAGTGAAATTTGAGTGGTTAAAAGATTTGTTTCGAGTTGCTAGGATCGCTTTGTGAAGGAAAATGTGATTGATCGGTAGACTGTGAAAAAGAATTTCCGGTTGCCACATGTTGTCAAGGTAACCTGATTGAGAATTTTAGCGGGATTCTAGATCTAGACAGTATGTTTAGTTTTCTTATGAAGAATTAATTCTAGCCTTTCTGCTGTCTGTATTTTTGTTAGTCTTTTATAGCAAATAGAATTTTAAATAAAATGTAGTGTGGAGGAGAAGTTTTAGATTGAGAATTTCCATTATAAAAACAAAAAGAAACAGTTCAATGGAAGAATTGCCTAGACCCTTACATTTATAGTTTGAAGAAGTTAATGGAAAATCTTGCTAATTCGGTGCAGCTATTCTAGTCACTTGGAGCACTATTCCTAAGTGTTTAGGGTTGTTAATGCACAGACCCAAATTTTTATGCATTGATTACCGTATGACTGCACCGGGCGTAAACATGGAAGAAAAAGTTGAATGGAAAAATTACACGGAGATTTTTGTTGATAGTTCGGAAAGGTCAGAGAAAATAGCGTTAAATCGGTGCAGCTGTCCGACTCATAGGGAGCGCTGATCTTAAGCGTTTCGGGTTGCTAAAAAACCGACTCTCATTTTTCTGCATTGATTATAAATATGTTCCAACCGGATGGAAACCGGGTTGGTTAATTATACCTCAAATTTGTCACCACGTTGTTACTAGGCCGGTTAAACATGTTTGAGTTCGTGTATTTTCTTTAAGAATTATCAGATTTTACTCCTCGATGGTTCCTAATAAAGTATGACCAATAAACTTCTTACCTATGATTATGGTAGACCCTGTTATTTTCCAAAAACCAGTACATTTGATTAAAATCTGTACACACTAGACTGTTTCCCTCTCTCATTGATACAGGAATGTTAAAACCATTACCTGATTTGCTAGTATAGATCACGTGTTGTGAAACATGGATGTTGATTGGCTGTTTTACCCTTTTGTTTTGCTTATAAAACGGACTGTGATGGCGGCCAACAACTCTTACGCTGATTTAGATCAAAGATGATGACAGCTTGAATGTGAAAGTAAATTTCGGTGGGTTTGCGCGTCCGTGGACTTAGTTTTTTTTTTCCTCCCTTCTTTTCAACGCTGTTTTGAGCCTTTTCGGAATTTTAGAATTACAATAGCCCTCTAAGTCCACGTAAAGAACAAAATTTCTAACTAAATTCTCCTAACCCGGTAAACATTTTATTGTGAAAATATGAAATTTCTAAATTCTGACCGTTATTCTCCGAGATTGTGAATGGATTTGTATACTAGAATTTCTGTGTTTCTGCGACTTCACAATATTTTATTTTAATAGTTTTGATTCACGGTGTAGCCTGGAATTTTTATGTTTTGAATCTATGTGATTTTCAACGATTTTTTTTGTTTCCAATGAAATACCCGGAATTTCCTTTTTCTTTATGTATTAACCTAAATAGTAATTTTTAGAACGCTAGAAAATATGCAACAACCTGAAATCAGTAATCAGTTATTGTTTTGTTATAATTATAGAACGAAATATTTAACATAATTCAAATAATACTAATTTTTATAATATGAAATTTTCTAGAAGAAATCTTGTATGAATCGAAAGCTATGTTTTGCAAGAAAGACAACTGTGAAAGTTTTGCATGAATGTGAGAAAAATCCAGAAACTAAACCCCAAAGAAAAGAATAAATTATTTCTATTATTTCCCCATCATTCTGTGTGTGGTCTCCGTTTTGTATTAAATGTTTTGTGAAGTGTCGTTTAAATAAAATGTGTGTTTAGTTAGTATTTCTTTTTCTTTCTAAATACTCTAATTGTTTAATCTAAGACAAGAATTCTGATTCTATCTCTACTTGAAGTTAACCAGTCACTGTGCATTTTCATTTCATGCATATCAAATACATTTTTATAATTTTTACAAACAGAGTTTAGAATAAAATTTATTATAATTTACACATAACTTTCCATAATGAAAGTAAATAAATTTTTCTCTGACAGACCTTTGTTTCCTCAGGTTGTGGCTTTTGGGGAGGCATCCATCCTATTAATATTTTGGGAAACGCAATTCTCTCCGCTGTGGGCGGGAGGTGTTGTTTCATTTTGGGATTGTTGTGGATTTGGGATGCCTCGGCGAGCCTATACCTGTGGAAAGATCGGTTTGTCGGGGATGGTGTCAGAACTGATATTTTATTAAACCCGGCAACCTCTTGTGAGCCCTTATGAAGCCATTCCTGACAGAACCCTTGCCGTATGGTGTCATCTCTCTTTTTTTTTTGTAGGGTGCGCTATGGGGTGGGGGGGTGAAAGGGGCTTACAAGAATTGGTGTCAGAAGTGGGATTAGATTAAATGAGGCTAATTGCTGCCTCAGCCCATGTTATTTTAGTTGTAGAATTACACTATTTCTTTACAAGAAATGGGATTCGATTAAATGAGGCTAACTTCTGCCTCAGCCCATGTTGAAAACCCCTGTTGAAGAATTACACTATTTCTTTACAAGAAATTGTGTTTAGAAGATGGATAGATTGAATGAAGCTAAATATCTGCTTCAGCTTATGCGAATGTTTATTAGCTTTAGCCAGAATTTATTCAGAAATATGTAATAAGAAAGAAATCAATAATATCCTCATTATTATTAGTGTATGAAGTTTAGGTTGAGAAAAATATAGTTAGCTGTGAAGAAATGTTGTCTGGTGTTGTGTCGTTTGTGTAACACATACATTGATTTGCAATAAAAATCAAGAATGAATATAATTAAACAACATTTTATTTCTCAAAACTTAAGACATTTTATTTTGCAATAGAAAATAAATTAATAATATTCCATGTTTTAGCATAGTAGGCATAGGTTATGACGTGTACGAAGGAACACAGAATTTCAAACAAGTTATATTGATAAATAATCTAGCAAAATTTATACTTTCATATTCAATGTCATTAATTGAGTTGAGAAAATCTGAAAACTCTCTTGGCTCAAGTGATGAGTTGGCTACAACAATTAGAAACGTATAACCTAAACGATGTACACGGCCTGGAACACAACATAGAAATGCTGATGCCTTGTCACGACACCCTTGTTCTACATGTACAAGAATACAATGCAAGGAGGAAGAAGGGAGACAACCAGATGGGAGAATTAAATGATGAATCTGCTTTTTATTATGTGCGTCAGCTGCATGAGAGGATGTCACCTATCTCTGAGGTCCGGAAGCAGTTGGTCCAGTGTCTTTCTGACTGTCCTCTGGACCTGTAAAAACAGTTGTCCTCTTGTTCTGTACAAAACGCCTTTGCCAATTGTGTAATGAAGTCCGCCAGGAAATGGATTTAATCCTTTAACTGTTTTCACCTGTAAAATAAATAAATAAAATTTATATAACTTTTCATAATGATATAAATATCTTTTGCAATAAGTAAATGCAGGAGCATTTTTTTTTTCTTAGCAGGGAAGGATGTAAGCCCCTTCGGTTGGCTTATCAAATATTTAATAAATTAGTAAAATTGTAAGCCTCTTTGGAAGGCTAGAAAACCTTTTGTTGTAAATTTATAACTTGATCATTAATTAATAACTAGGTTGCATGTGCTTATGGTTGTTTTGGTTATACATGTACCTTGGCCTATAGGAATTTGTGCCTTTTGTCTTTTGGAGCAGACGACAACAGTAAGCATGCAGGTACTAGTGAGATTATTATTGTGAACTGTGTGTTTTCTAGTGGTGTAAAATTTTGATCGTCGAATTGTATCTGCTATTGATTTCTGTGGATGTGTGTGAAGAAAAATATTCTTATTTTATCTAGGGATAGTTTTGGTACTGAATCTAAATATCGAAACTAAATTGTGTGTATATGCAGTGAAAATGGCATACCAATTGAGAACTATTTTAACGAATTCTTGGATGTGTTGTGAAGTGAAATTTGAGTGGTTAAAAGATTTGTTTCGAGTTGCTAGGATCGCTTTGTGAAGGAAAATGTGATTGATCGGTAGACTGTGAAAAAGAATTTCCGGTTGCCACATGTTGTCAAGGTAACCTGATTGAGAATTTTAGCGGGATTCTAGATCTAGACAGTATGTTTAGTTTTCTTATGAAGAATTAATTCTAGCCTTTCTGCTGTCTGTATTTTTGTTAGTCTTTTATAGCAAATAGAATTTTAAATAAAATGTAGTGTGGAGGAGAAGTTTTAGATTGAGAATTTCCATTATAAAAACAAAAAGAAACAGTTCAATGGAAGAATTGCCTAGACCCTTACATTTATAGTTTGAAGAAGTTAATGGAAAATCTTGCTAATTCGGTGCAGCTATTCTAGTCACTTGGAGCACTATTCCTAAGTGTTTAGGGTTGTTAATGCACAGACCCAAATTTTTATGCATTGATTACCGTATGACTGCACCGGGCGTAAACATGGAAGAAAAAGTTGAATGGAAAAATTACACGGAGATTTTTGTTGATAGTTCGGAAAGGTCAGAGAAAATAGCGTTAAATCGGTGCAGCTGTCCGACTCATAGGGAGCGCTGATCTTAAGCGTTTCGGGTTGCTAAAAAACCGACTCTCATTTTTCTGCATTGATTATAAATATGTTCCAACCGGATGGAAACCGGGTTGGTTAATTATACCTCAAATTTGTCACCACGTTGTTACTAGGCCGGTTAAACATGTTTGAGTTCGTGTATTTTCTTTAAGAATTATCAGATTTTACTCCTCGATGGTTCCTAATAAAGTATGACCAATAAACTTCTTACCTATGATTATGGTAGACCCTGTTATTTTCCAAAAACCAGTACATTTGATTAAAATCTGTACACACTAGACTGTTTCCCTCTCTCATTGATACAGGAATGTTAAAACCATTACCTGATTTGCTAGTATAGATCACGTGTTGTGAAACATGGATGTTGATTGGCTGTTTTACCCTTTTGTTTTGCTTATAAAACGGACTGTGATGGCGGCCAACAACTCTTACGCTGATTTAGATCAAAGATGATGACAGCTTGAATGTGAAAGTAAATTTCGGTGGGTTTGCGCGTCCGTGGACTTAGTTTTTTTTTTCCTCCCTTCTTTTCAACGCTGTTTTGAGCCTTTTCGGAATTTTAGAATTACAATAGCCCTCTAAGTCCACGTAAAGAACAAAATTTCTAACTAAATTCTCCTAACCCGGTAAACATTTTATTGTGAAAATATGAAATTTCTAAATTCTGACCGTTATTCTCCGAGATTGTGAATGGATTTGTATACTAGAATTTCTGTGTTTCTGCGACTTCACAATATTTTATTTTAATAGTTTTGATTCACGGTGTAGCCTGGAATTTTTATGTTTTGAATCTATGTGATTTTCAACGATTTTTTTTGTTTCCAATGAAATACCCGGAATTTCCTTTTTCTTTATGTATTAACCTAAATAGTAATTTTTAGAACGCTAGAAAATATGCAACAACCTGAAATCAGTAATCAGTTATTGTTTTGTTATAATTATAGAACGAAATATTTAACATAATTCAAATAATACTAATTTTTATAATATGAAATTTTCTAGAAGAAATCTTGTATGAATCGAAAGCTATGTTTTGCAAGAAAGACAACTGTGAAAGTTTTGCATGAATGTGAGAAAAATCCAGAAACTAAACCCCAAAGAAAAGAATAAATTATTTCTATTATTTCCCCATCATTCTGTGTGTGGTCTCCGTTTTGTATTAAATGTTTTGTGAAGTGTCGTTTAAATAAAATGTGTGTTTAGTTAGTATTTCTTTTTCTTTCTAAATACTCTAATTGTTTAATCTAAGACAAGAATTCTGATTCTATCTCTACTTGAAGTTAACCAGTCACTGTGCATTTTCATTTCATGCATATCAAATACATTTTTATAATTTTTACAAACAGAGTTTAGAATAAAATTTATTATAATTTACACATAACTTTCCATAATGAAAGTAAATAAATTTTTCTCTGACAGACCTTTGTTTCCTCAGGTTGTGGCTTTTGGGGAGGCATCCATCCTATTAATATTTTGGGAAACGCAATTCTCTCCGCTGTGGGCGGGAGGTGTTGTTTCATTTTGGGATTGTTGTGGATTTGGGATGCCTCGGCGAGCCTATACCTGTGGAAAGATCGGTTTGTCGGGGATGGTGTCAGAACTGATATTTTATTAAACCCGGCAACCTCTTGTGAGCCCTTATGAAGCCATTCCTGACAGAACCCTTGCCGTATGGTGTCATCTCTCTTTTTTTTTTGTAGGGTGCGCTATGGGGTGGGGGGGTGAAAGGGGCTTACAAGAATTGGTGTCAAGAAGTGGGATTAGATTAAATGAGGCTAATTGCTGCCTCAGCCCATGTTATTTTAGTTGTAGAATTACACTATTTCTTTACAAGAAATGGGATTCGATTAAATGAGGCTAACTTCTGCCTCAGCCCATGTTGAAAACCCCTGTTGAAGAATTACACTATTTCTTTACAAGAAATTGTGTTTAGAAGATGGATAGATTGAATGAAGCTAAATATCTGCTTCAGCTTATGCGAATGTTTATTAGCTTTAGCCAGAATTTATTCAGAAATATGTAATAAGAAAGAAATCAATAATATCCTCATTATTATTAGTGTATGAAGTTTAGGTTGAGAAAAATATAGTTAGCTGTGAAGAAATGTTGTCTGGTGTTGTGTCGTTTGTGTAACACATACATTGATTTGCAATAAAAATCAAGAATGAATATAATTAAACAACATTTTATTTCTCAAAACTTAAGACATTTTATTTTGCAATAGAAAATAAATTAATAATATTCCATGTTTTAGCATAGTAGGCATAGGTTATGACGTGTACGAAGGAACACAGAATTTCAAACAAGTTATATTGATAAATAATCTAGCAAAATTTATACTTTCATATTCAATGTCATTAATTGAGTTGAGAAAATCTGAAAACTCTCTTGGCTCAAGTGATGAGTTGGCTACAACAATTAGAAACGTATAACCTAAACGATGTACACGGCCTGGAACACAACATAGAAATGCTGATGCCTTGTCACGACACCCTTGTTCTACATGTACAAGAATACAATGCAAGGAGGAAGAAGGGAGACAACCAGATGACGAAATACCTGTGGCCGAGTTAGATGTTATAAAAGTGGAGACTTCATCTTTGAACGCATTTTCATCTCAAAATGTTGAGACAGATGTACAGTGCTATATGGCAAATAGTAAAAGAAAGGCTAATGGAGAACTGAATCAAGCTGGAAATGACTCTGAAGGAAGACAGCAACCTGATTTGGGTCAAGGTCCAAGTAACGAAAATACTTCTTTGGATTTGCAACTAAAGGATGATACAACAAAACAATATACTGTTCCTGAATCAACTATGGAAGGTTGGGACTCTGAAACATTAAAAAATGCTCAGCTGTTGGATGAAAATATTTATCCTATTTATCAAGCTAAAGAACAGAATGTTGAACGACCGACTTGGAATTCAATTTCGCATCAATGTGCTGAACTTAAAGCATTGTGGGCTGCATGGGATCGATTAATATTACACCAAGGTGTGTTATATAGACGCTGTATAGACAACGGTCTAGAATTTCTACAGATTGTCGTTCCCGCAACGCTTCGGAAGTCAGTGATGAAATACTGCCATGATATTCCCACTGCTGGTCACTTTTGTGCTGATAAGGTTCTGAAACAGATGAAAAAGACATTTTATTGGCCAAAAATGCGTGAAAATCTGGAACATTATGTACAGCAATGTGATTGTTGTGCATCTAAAAAGACTCCTAAAAGCAAGTCTCATGCTCCGTTGGGTTGTTATGCTGTTGGTGAACCTATGGAACGTGTTGCATTAGACATTATGGGTCCTCTACCTATCACTCATAAAGGCAACAAATATGTGCTAGTCGTCACAGATTTATTTACAAAGTGGACAGAAGCATTTGCTATGCCTGATCAAGAGGCCCGGACAATTACTAACATTTTTGTCAACGAGTTCGTCTGTCGTTTTGGAACGCCACTACAAATTATTACCGACCAAGGGAGTAATTTTGAAAGTAGCATCTTCAAAGAAATGTGTCATCTATTACACATTGATAAAACTAGAACAACAAGCTATCATCCACAAGCGAATGGAGGTGTGGAAAGGTTTATGAGAACACTTGCTAACATGCTAAGGATGTATTGTGAACAAAAGCAAAAGTTATGGGACATCTACTTACCTCAAGTTCTCATGGCTTATCGTGCTTCAGAGCATAGCACTACACAACTTACACCCAATATGATGGTGTTTGGCCGTGAAATTACGTTACCTGTGGAAGCCGTTATCCAGCGCCCAAAGGAGATCCAGCCAGATCAATCAATACCTGAGTATGTCCAGAATCTACAGTCAAAATTGTCAGAAGCTCATGAAATAGCCAGGAAAAACATCAAGAAAAGATCAACTTACCAGAAACGATATTATGACCTTCATGCCAGGAAACGCGCCTTTACTCCAGGACAGTTGGTGTGGTTGTTTGAACCCAGTCGTTCAGTGGGAATTTGCCAGAAGTTAGTTCGCCGTTGGAAAGGTCCATACCTTGTAACAAAGAAAGTGGATGATCTGACATATATGTTGAAGAAAACTGCGAAGTCAATTCCTAAAGCTTATCACATTGACAGATTAATGCCATATAAGGGTATTAATATACCCAGGTGGATGAACAATTAATAAACATACAAGCGTCCAATGATACTACAGACTTTGTGTACTTCAAGCTTATAATTTTTCAGCTAGATTGATTATTGAGTATGTGTGTATTTAGTAACAAGGCGAAACTAAATATTGTGACTTGAATTAAACTGAAGATCAACAGAACACTAAAAGAATGTGCAATCAAAAACTTATTCTCAAAACTTATTTTTCTACATAACTGATGCCTACCTAATACTCTGACAGTCACAGTTTAGTGTTTTGTGAGTAGATCTATAGTCTACCATTGTGCCGGAAACTTTCTTGACTCTGTGATGGCCTTGAAATTTTTTTTTACTGTGGTGAAGACAAACTACGTCATACAGTTTCTAGGAATGTAACAAGATGGTTAAGCTATATGAACATGGACTGGACAACCAAAACATGAACACTTCTTATTTATGTTTACTATAAATCTATGCTACACAAACTGGTTGAATAATAATAATAATAATAATAATAATAATAATAATAATAATAATAATAATAATAATAATAATAATAATAATAATAATAAAATAAATTTAAAAAAAAAAAAAGAAATAAAATAAAATTAGCAACAAGATGAAATAAATAAATAAATAAATAAATAAATAAATAAACTAGTAATTTAAATAAATATTATATTAAGTGCAGCTTAGCTGTGTAAATAACCAATCATCAGTTCTGCATAACAAGAAAATTGTTGACCTTAAGAATATGGAGAAGTTCAGTTTCTTTCTTTTAGTTCCGTGTTTGGGGCATGATCAGGGTGTCTCCACGGTATATATTTATTTCCGATTGACCGAAGCCCAGTCGGCTTATTATTTGTTTCGGGATTTATCGATAATCTCAAACTTTGGCTTCTCGCTTAGTTGGTATCTGATGGACCGTCGACAAGATATTAGAAAAACCAATTGAGTGATTTAGCCATTGACCATTTCTGCAATTGACGACGCTCACTTTCAGGTCGCGGGCTAAGGTGTGCGATAGATTGGTAAAGCTGGTTGTAGAATGGATTTTAGTGTCCGTAGGTTCTCCGTTTGAAACTTAGGGCACGGAATTTTGTTCGTTCTATCACTTATTTCCAGTTAGTAAACATTGCGTTTACTGTGGAAATAACTGAAGGACCTTTCCCTTGATGGTACTGGATGCCTTGATTGGCTATGGGGAAAGAAGTATTTATATTTTAATTCATAATTACTTCTAGTCAACAAGTAGAGATATAGATAAGACTTACCGGAACGTTCTTGTATTGCAGAACAAGATGAATTCTGAATGCCCGGTTTGTGATGAAACCTTTTACAACAAGTATTCATTGCGAAGGCACCTACAACGTAGACATCGTGCTGAGATAGGCAAGAAGGATTCTCCTGCTAAAGGTTCCTCCTCCTCATCGGATGTCTCATTAAGATCTGAACCGGTTGCTGTTCCCTTGCCTAACAGGGAGGATGCTACTGCTGCTCCTTCTGCTTCTGCTATAACTGGGGATTTCTCTCTAGTAAATTATAGCCCATCATCGGATGAGCTTGAGAGGGCCCACGTTCCTCCCAGTGAGAATCTACAGTTTGCTCAGGACTTATCACCGGTTACTTCGGATAGGGGGGAAAATCCAAGTGAAGTCCTGATGGCCCAGGAGATTCTGGAAGCCGGGATTCCTGGTTTAATAATGCCATGTCCGCGAAAATGGTCAAGTAGCGGTCAGGTTATCCTTCCTGGCGGACTCCCATGGCCACCCAAGAATTGGGATAAGATGGGTTCGGAGGGGAGAGCTTCTCATTTTTTTTATGCGGCCTCAAGTCTGGCATTGAGGGAAGATATTCCTCTAGATTTGGGTCAGAGAGAGATCTTTGACCTATATAGTTGTCTCCTTCTGCCAGGGATGAGGTTTCCTAAGATAAGCTCTTCTGCTCAGGAAGCCAGGGACATCGGCTCTCGGACCCTTCGGAGAGTGGTGATGGGAGAATTAAATGATGAATCTGCTTTTTATTATGTGCGTCAGCTGCATGAGAGGATGTCACCTATCTCTGAGGTCCGGAAGCAGTTGGTCCAGTGTCTTTCTGACTGTCCTCTGGACCTGTAAAAACAGTTGTCCTCTTGTTCTGTACAAAACGCCTTTGCCAATTGTGTAATGAAGTCCGCCAGGAAATGGATTTAATCCTTTAACTGTTTTCACCTGTAAAATAAATAAATAAAATTTATATAACTTTTCATAATGATATAAATATCTTTTGCAATAAGTAAATGCAGGAGCATTTTTTTTTTTCTTAGCAGGGAAGGATGTAAGCCCCTTCGGTTGGCTTATCAAATATTTAATAAATTAGTAAAATTGTAAGCCTCTTTGGAAGGCTAGAAAACCTTTTGTTGTAAATTTATAACTTGATCATTAATTAATAACTAGGTTGCATGTGCTTATGGTTGTTTTGGTTATACATGTACCTTGGCCTATAGGAATTTGTGCCTTTTGTCTTTTGGAGCAGACGACAACAGTAAGCATGCAGGTACTAGTGAGATTATTATTGTGAACTGTGTGTTTTCTAGTGGTGTAAAATTTTGATCGTCGAATTGTATCTGCTATTGATTTCTGTGGATGTGTGTGAAGAAAAATATTCTTATTTTATCTAGGGATAGTTTTGGTACTGAATCTAAATATCGAAACTAAATTGTGTGTATATGCAGTGAAAATGGCATACCAATTGAGAACTATTTTAACGAATTCTTGGATGTGTTGTGAAGTGAAATTTGAGTGGTTAAAAGATTTGTTTCGAGTTGCTAGGATCGCTTTGTGAAGGAAAATGTGATTGATCGGTAGACTGTGAAAAAGAATTTCCGGTTGCCACATGTTGTCAAGGTAACCTGATTGAGAATTTTAGCGGGATTCTAGATCTAGACAGTA
The DNA here is from genome assembly GCA_036898135.1 of Oncomelania hupensis. Classification (NCBI taxonomy): domain Eukaryota; kingdom Metazoa; phylum Mollusca; class Gastropoda; order Littorinimorpha; family Pomatiopsidae; genus Oncomelania; species Oncomelania hupensis. The sequence goes on along the minus strand of CM072512.1, from coordinate 69,865,868 downwards.
TGTTTAGTTTTCTTATGAAGAATTAATTCTAGCCTTTCTGCTGTCTGTATTTTTGTTAGTCTTTTATAGCAAATAGAATTTTAAATAAAATGTAGTGTGGAGGAGAAGTTTTAGATTGAGAATTTCCATTATAAAAACAAAAAGAAACAGTTCAATGGAAGAATTGCCTAGACCCTTACATTTATAGTTTGAAGAAGTTAATGGAAAATCTTGCTAATTCGGTGCAGCTATTCTAGTCACTTGGAGCACTATTCCTAAGTGTTTAGGGTTGTTAATGCACAGACCCAAATTTTTATGCATTGATTACCGTATGACTGCACCGGGCGTAAACATGGAAGAAAAAGTTGAATGGAAAAATTACACGGAGATTTTTGTTGATAGTTCGGAAAGGTCAGAGAAAATAGCGTTAAATCGGTGCAGCTGTCCGACTCATAGGGAGCGCTGATCTTAAGCGTTTCGGGTTGCTAAAAAACCGACTCTCATTTTTCTGCATTGATTATAAATATGTTCCAACCGGATGGAAACCGGGTTGGTTAATTATACCTCAAATTTGTCACCACGTTGTTACTAGGCCGGTTAAACATGTTTGAGTTCGTGTATTTTCTTTAAGAATTATCAGATTTTACTCCTCGATGGTTCCTAATAAAGTATGACCAATAAACTTCTTACCTATGATTATGGTAGACCCTGTTATTTTCCAAAAACCAGTACATTTGATTAAAATCTGTACACACTAGACTGTTTCCCTCTCTCATTGATACAGGAATGTTAAAACCATTACCTGATTTGCTAGTATAGATCACGTGTTGTGAAACATGGATGTTGATTGGCTGTTTTACCCTTTTGTTTTGCTTATAAAACGGACTGTGATGGCGGCCAACAACTCTTACGCTGATTTAGATCAAAGATGATGACAGCTTGAATGTGAAAGTAAATTTCGGTGGGTTTGCGCGTCCGTGGACTTAGTTTTTTTTTTCCTCCCTTCTTTTCAACGCTGTTTTGAGCCTTTTCGGAATTTTAGAATTACAATAGCCCTCTAAGTCCACGTAAAGAACAAAATTTCTAACTAAATTCTCCTAACCCGGTAAACATTTTATTGTGAAAATATGAAATTTCTAAATTCTGACCGTTATTCTCCGAGATTGTGAATGGATTTGTATACTAGAATTTCTGTGTTTCTGCGACTTCACAATATTTTATTTTAATAGTTTTGATTCACGGTGTAGCCTGGAATTTTTATGTTTTGAATCTATGTGATTTTCAACGATTTTTTTTGTTTCCAATGAAATACCCGGAATTTCCTTTTTCTTTATGTATTAACCTAAATAGTAATTTTTAGAACGCTAGAAAATATGCAACAACCTGAAATCAGTAATCAGTTATTGTTTTGTTATAATTATAGAACGAAATATTTAACATAATTCAAATAATACTAATTTTTATAATATGAAATTTTCTAGAAGAAATCTTGTATGAATCGAAAGCTATGTTTTGCAAGAAAGACAACTGTGAAAGTTTTGCATGAATGTGAGAAAAATCCAGAAACTAAACCCCAAAGAAAAGAATAAATTATTTCTATTATTTCCCCATCATTCTGTGTGTGGTCTCCGTTTTGTATTAAATGTTTTGTGAAGTGTCGTTTAAATAAAATGTGTGTTTAGTTAGTATTTCTTTTTCTTTCTAAATACTCTAATTGTTTAATCTAAGACAAGAATTCTGATTCTATCTCTACTTGAAGTTAACCAGTCACTGTGCATTTTCATTTCATGCATATCAAATACATTTTTATAATTTTTACAAACAGAGTTTAGAATAAAATTTATTATAATTTACACATAACTTTCCATAATGAAAGTAAATAAATTTTTCTCTGACAGACCTTTGTTTCCTCAGGTTGTGGCTTTTGGGGAGGCATCCATCCTATTAATATTTTGGGAAACGCAATTCTCTCCGCTGTGGGCGGGAGGTGTTGTTTCATTTTGGGATTGTTGTGGATTTGGGATGCCTCGGCGAGCCTATACCTGTGGAAAGATCGGTTTGTCGGGGATGGTGTCAGAACTGATATTTTATTAAACCCGGCAACCTCTTGTGAGCCCTTATGAAGCCATTCCTGACAGAACCCTTGCCGTATGGTGTCATCTCTCTTTTTTTTTTGTAGGGTGCGCTATGGGGTGGGGGGGTGAAAGGGGCTTACAATATGTTGTAATGACTCTACTGACTGTTTTCGTCTTGTAGGATCTAAAAGTCCCAGTGATCTTAACACAGTGGCTGGGAGTTCAGTTTTCAAAGTAGACCATGGAGAAAATTTATCTAAATTGCTGGTCATCGTTAACTGTGATTCATTTACCAAAGTCAGTAGTGTTTGGCAAAACATAATCCGGTAATTGCCGTCCTATATGATTGTATAACTTGTTTATTTTGTTACCTTTTTGGGTTGGAGTTACTTGACGTAATTCTTCTCCAATACTTAGTCGTGGGTGGCTCATGTTATTTCCTATCATTCTTAGTTGTGTTGAGGTTTTCATCTTAATTAAGTTTAAACACTTCATCAGGGAATTCACCTTCTTCAGCCATTTGTTTTCTTTATTATTATTTTTTAAGTTACTTAAAAATGCAGAAGCTTGTTAGACCCTACCAGTAGGCTGAGAACACCTTTAGTAATAGGAGTAATGTAATTATTACGAATAATCCAAGTAGCATAGAGCCTAATCAATTATTGACTGTTAGATTTCCTAATCTCGGCCCTGATGACGTAATCTTTTGTTTCATCGTGATGTATTGATATCATTGCTGTATTACTATTATGTTTGTGAAGTTTGCCATGTTTAGACTTGTGAATGTTAGTCAAACTTTGCATGACCACGTGGCAAACACGACCGGTTTTAATAATAATAATAATAATACAGAATTCTATATACGTGCCTTTCCCCAAATCAATCAGGCTCAAAGCGTGGCGATCTATACCAACATACACGCTCACCAGTCTCATCCACCCTCACACACACCAAATACACATCCATCACTCAAACAGGTGGTGTAAAGGCAGGGAGATCGCTATTAGAAGACGGAAAGAAAATATAATTTTGTTGTTGAAATTTTTATATTGACTGCATCCTGTACCATTTTGACGCCATGAAGTACCCCCTACGGACCCACTGCTGTTTAGCCTATATGTATTCTTGCAGACCAGTGGCTGTACCGGAGAATGTGTACAATATTAATTATTTCTCTATACCGGAGAATGTGTATAATATGAATTTTTTCTCTATGTGTGTAGTTAGCCATGATATATCTATATATGTATAGGAATTAGACAGGAGATTCCAGTGGACCACGGACTTAGCAGAATGTTCATCGCTTATATATACATATTGCTGCCTTCAGTGAGACGCTCTGCACACCCTTAGTGAACTGGTGTTGCAGAAATTCGTCTCATATTTTGCAGACGAGCAGGCATCGTTGGCCCGAGCAGAAGCAAGACAATTAAAAGTCTTTACTGACATTCGGCCTGCATTGGAGCCTCACGTGAGAGCTACGAGAGCCCACCAGTCTGTCAACCAGGAGAAGACTCCGCCACAACACCGCTCATCGAAACGAGAGCTAAGTTATATCGAAAACGAGCACCAAAACAGAAATCAACGGACACCAGTAGTCCACTCTTCCAGAACTCTGACCCTTTGGGCAGAACGCACCATTAGCCCGATGATGAGACAGTAGCTGCATAGGACTATTAAGGAGCGAACTATTCGAAGTGATATTTGGACTTTTAAGTTAGTATCGTGAAAAGCAGAAGTTGTATAGGGTAGAGGAAATAAATGTGTGATATTTATGTAACAAGCAGACCCGTTTACCCCGCACTATTTGAGCTTTTACTTGTTTAGTAGTAAAACTTAGAAGGTTACTGTATTCTATAGCAGACGATTAAGGTATAACTGGTGTGTACACACACACTGCGAGGCGTTTAGTGAGAGAGAGAGGCGAGGAAATTAGAAGCAGACCAGAAGAAACTAGAGCTAGAGGCAGAAAGAGAACAGAAGAAGATAGCAGCAGAGAGAGAGAGAGGCGGAAGTTAGGAGATGGGAGTATGAGAGGGCAGAAAAGGAAAAAGACAGACAGCATGAGTTGGAACTGAGAAGACTAGGATCAGGAGCCTCAAGTTCTTCCTCAACCCCTCCCCACTCAGATCAACTAGAGGTAGCCTCCAACCCCGTACTAGGGATGTCATTTCCATTGGGGACATTCAACGAAAGAGAAGGAGGTCAACATCTCTATCTAACAAGGTTTGAGCGTCTAGAAACAGAGTATAAACTAGATCCCACCCATTGGTCTTTTAAGCTTAGTCAAGGGCTTAGAGGAAAGGCATGTGACATCTACAGTAAGCTACCGACTGACAGAGTGACTGACAAAGTAAAAGAGGCACTCCTAACGGGATTCGAACTAACAGGAGAATGCTACCGGCAAAACTTCCGCACCAACCGGAGAGTGAAAGGAGAGAGCTATGCGCAGTTTGCGGATCGTTTGTCCACAATGCTAGATACGTGGGTTAGCCAGTCAGCCACGGCTAAGACATATGATGGACTGACCGAACTTCTAGTATGGGAACAGCTACGGGAAACCATGACCCCCGAGCTGAAAACATTCTCAGTAGAGCAGGGCGCGGAAAGACTGGAAGATCTGGTCAAGGTCGCAGATAGGTACGTGGCCGCCCACGGAGAAGCCAAGAGCTTCAGGCGAGACCTAAAGCCTAACGGGAAAGAGGCACAGAAAAGAAGCCCTCACCGGGAAGAGCGCACGGCGAATAAGCCGAATCACCCCAGACCTGGACAAAATAAAGGACCCAACGCGGAATTCGGTAAAAGAGGTCACGCAGAACAAAAACGCTATTGTTCGTTCTGCAACAGAAATAATCACTCCACCGCAGAATGTTTCAAGTTGGCCGCACAACGTAGGGACGAGCGCGAAAGCCGGCCAGCTCATAGAGTTCTAACTCAAAGCAGCGGAACAAAGCCACACACCATCGGAGATCACCCATCGGTGGCAGACACGGTCAAGGTCAACGGAAAAGAAGCGAACTGTCTGTATGACACAGGTCTATCATACGACGTAGTTAGCGAATCTCTTGTATCGCGCGCGGACTTGGACAAGACAGTCGAACTACAAGGCGCAGACTTGACGAAACCGACCACTACTTGCCCGATAGCTTGGATAGAAGTAGAGAGTAGGTACGTCACAGGACGAATCCAAGCAGCTGTTTTACAGAAACCCCTGTATGATCTAGTGCTAGAATGTATGTATGTGTTCTTAGGCACGCCCCCTAAAACTGTAGAGATAGCTGCAGTGCAAACCAGGGCACAGGCTAAAACCCAACCACCCCAGCCCGAGTTAGCCCCGAATCCAGGACTCGAAGAGATCAAAACAGCACAGAAAGAGGACACCTCGATAGCCAAGTGCTTCCAGAAGCTACCCAAGGCACACACACACCCGCACAAAGGAGACTTCTACATGGAAGACGGAGTTCTACATCGACAAGGAGATGGAGATCACACCCAACTAGTACTACCAGCCACCCTTCGAGCCCAAGTACTAGAATTAGGCCACAGCATGCCACTCAGCGGCCACATGGAAAATGGAGCCACAGTACAGAGAATCAGCGCACACTACTATTGGCCAGGAATCACGGAGAATGGCAAACGCTACGTGAAATCTTGTCACGAATGTCAACGATATTCCCCGCGACATCACACCGTACCAGTTACCTTAGGACCATCAGTAGTAGTCGGCGTGCCATTCCAGCAAGTCTCAGTAGACATAGTCGGACCACTGCCCATGACGAAGAAGCGGAACAGATTTCTACTCACACTCGTCGACGCCTGTACGATGTGGTGCGAAGCAGTCCCGTTGCCAGCGATCGATTGCCGAAGCACTCACCAGAGTGGGATTCCCGGACAGCATTAGAACGGACAACGGATCTCAGTTCACCGGCCGCTTGATGCAAGACGTGTTCGAGTTGATACAAGTTCATCACATTCGCACACCACCGTACCACCCAGCCAGCAACGGACAAATAGAAAGACTGAATGGAACCCTTCTCACCATCCTCAGGAAAGTCGCCGACGACAACCCGGAAGCGTGGGACACATACGTGAATGCGGCACTGTTCGCATGCCGAGAAACGCCCCATGCAGCCACAGGTTACACCCTGTCAACATTGCTATTCGGCAGACCTCTAGCAGGACCGCTAGAAGCCCTAGGCAGAAGTTGGACGGAAGCCAAAATAGACGACACACCCAGAGGTGCCACCAAGCACGTCGCAGACCTGCAGGAAACCCTCAAAGCAACGTGGAAGAAAGCTGGTGAAGCACTGAAGAAGGCAAGAGCCTGTCAGGCGAAGTACTACAACCGCCACGCGAAGGACCGAGAACTGCAAGTCGGCGATCAAGTGCTACTCTTACTTCCAAGTGGAACCAACATGCTGGACATCGCCTGGAGAGGATCGTACCGGGTGACTGCCAAGAAATCCAAGACAGTCTACCAAGTAGAGGTAAACGGGAGAGCCCGATACCACCACATCAATCTCCTCAAGAAATACACGGACCGACCAGCGACCCCCAGCACTCACAACTTGCTAGCCATCGCTATCGCGGAAGAAGGAGAAAGCATGGAGACCAATGCAGTAGAGTATCCCCTGCACTCCAAAGAAACCCACAAAGACGTGATACTCAACGGAGACCTAGCCGCCAAACAGCAACAGCAAGTACTACAGGTCATTGATTGATTGCTTTAGGTCCAGCGGAATCTTCCGAGCCAAATCAGGACCGACAGGTCATTCGACAACATCAGACTGTGCTCACAGACCGACCAGGGAGGACAGACCTCGTCGAAGTAACCTTAACGGTGACTGACCCAACACCTGTCCGCCAGGAGCTCTACCCGATGCCACCGTCGCAGAAGCGAGCCATCAAGGAAGAGATAGACACCTAACTGGCAGCCGGAATCAGCCCTTCGTTCTTCGCACCGACGCCAGTGACTTAGGACTCGGAGCAGTACTGCTACAGCGCGACCCCAAGAATGCAGAGACCCTATTCCCTGTCGCCTACGCCAGCAGAAAACTGAGACCAGCCGAGACACACTACGCCACGTCGGAGAAGGAATGCCTTGGACTAGTCTGGGCCATACAGAAATTTCAACTTTACCTGTATGGGACCCACTTCACAGTTCAAGTGGACCATCAACCACTATCGGTCCTGTCAGCCTCCAAATCTTTGAACTCTCGCCTGATGTGATGGGCCACCACCCTTCAGGCATACTCATTCCAAATCGAGTACATCCCCGGCAAAGAAAACCACGGAGCCGACTACCTCAGTCGCCATCTCGTGGAGGACACAGCCGCTGTCGCCCAGCCAACACAACTAAGGGCCACAGCACCAGAATTCGTCCCCGTCCAGTAAAACCATGTCACTAGTGTCCATAGCTACCTGGCACCACATTGCATCTCAGGTAGAGCAACTTAATTAGTTTGTAAATAGGACCCTAGGATAGTGCAGTGTTAAACTAGGCTCTGTAGTAGAAAAAGGTCGAATCCAGTAGTCATCGCCTTTTTTCAGTTGAGGGAGCCTGTAATAAGCAGACCCATTTTCCCCACACTATTTGAGCTGATGTGTACACACACACTGCGAGCTGACGTGAGCCGTTTAGTGACATCGCAGCCTACGATCGAGTTTCGAATTTTATAGCCACTTATATTGTTTCATCCAATCAGGACACAGGTAGAGTGGTTAGAACCAGTTCTGGCCGATTCAGGAAAGCCAGGTAGGAAGTCAGTCTAGTTTGAGACGCCAAGCAGTACACAGCTACTTCCTAGCAGAATCTCTCCTGAGAAGATTAGACAGCAGTGCTTGGTGAATTTTCGAATTCAATCAAGTAGCCACGGCCTGACATTGTCGAACAGGTAAAGGAACATACTTCTGTTTCATCGTGATGTATTTATATTATTGTTGAAATTATGTTTGTGGAATTTGCTATGCATAGATTTGAATTGTTAGTACGACTTTGCCTTACCACGTGGAGAAGCCGACCACGTGTCAAGCACGACCGGGTTTGACGCCATGTTGTATACCTGACGGAACCACTGTTCTTAAACCTATATGTATGCTTGCAGACCAGTGGCTATACCAGTGAATGTTTATAATATTATTAACTCTTTATGCGTATAGTTAGCCACGATTTATATTTATGTATGTATAGGAAATTAGAGTGGAGATTCAAGTGGACCACCGACTTAGCAGAATGTTCGTCGCTTATGTATAGAGATGAAGAGCTATCAATGAGGGCTACTTTGGCTTTCAGTGACACGCTCTGCACAGACCCATTATTCAGGGTTGTGCAGAATTTCGTCTCATATGTTACAGACGAGCAGGCGGTATATCGTGAGCCCAACTCAGCAAAGAACAGAACCTAATCTACACTTATAGTTGGCTGCCGAGGCATCTACAGCATCGTGCGCAGATAGCCCCAAACGTCGTACCAAAAAGTCAAAGACTACATGACGACACAGCGTGTACCAGAAGCTACCTCAACGCAGCTCTTCAACCATGCAACCACTCAGTTAAGTATTACATTACATTACATAATTGTTGCTTTAGGTCCAGCGGACTCTTCCGAGCCAAATCAGGACCGGACAACCCCAAATCCGCATAAAAGATCTGCTGAAACAACCCTAGTGGGAAAACTGAATGCCCTTTACAAGCCAGTCACTTTACAATAAAGACATCCCACGCAGGGGACGGCTGAGGCTTCACCCCAACTTATCGAACCCCCGTTTACAAAAACAAAATAGAATACAAACATCATTATAAATTATCAACAAAACACATACATATAAAATGCCTACATTGCTAAATAATAACATCATAGGAAGCCCTAGTGACCACCTGGCAGAAAGCGTCCAATATTCCCAAGCTGATCCAACAGACCTCATACACAAACAAGGAGTCTTGTCCCGGAAGAATTTTCAAGAAAAAAGGTAGGAGACTGGGCTAGCGAAGAAGACGATAGTATAGCAGATTGATAGAACAGAGCAGGAATGAGAAAGAGCAAATGAGAAAGACAGCGACAGTGGGAATTTAAAGCACTAAATTTCCAGAAAGTGGGGATACTATTTATACTGAAACCCCCGGCACCCCAACGGGGGCCTCTCACTCAAGTGCCCAGGAAACAGTGCACTAAAGCTGTATCAAAAGGACCACAGTAGTCCACTCTTCATGAACGCTAGTAGCCAGTGCCCAATGAAAAAAAACTAGCTGCCTAGATTATCAGCGAGCGAAACCATTTGCTTTGACAATTGAACTTTTAAGTTAGATTGGTACTTCGAAGATTGTGTATAGAGTAGAAGAAATAAATGTGTGATTTTGACTGTTATCAAGTGGCTGGACTACATATGATTCATAGCCGTGTGAAAGCTAGTGTGACAGTGATCTTTTACCATTTTTCTATCTATCTCTGTACCCCAGCCTTAACACAGACCGAGCTAAACAAATAAATGTATTAAAGTAATTCACCGGGTGACTCACTAGCGGTCCCGATAGAATAAGACGTGAGGGTTACAGCATTCCATTGTGCAGAGCCCAGCAACAATAAAACCCCACGTCACACTTTACTGTTAACAAGTGGCTGGACTACCTATGTTTCATAGCTGTGTGAGAGCTAGTGTGACAGTGAATCTTTTACCATTTTCTTTCTATCTCTGTAACTCCAGCTCAAACACAGACCAAGCTAAACTTATAAATGTATTAAGATTAGTCACCAGGAGATTAACTAGCGATCCCCATCGATGAAAGACGAGTGGGTAATGGCATTCCATTGTGCAAAGCCCAGCAACAATAGACCCAACGTCACATCTTAATTGACGGACAAGACAGTCGAACTACAAGGCGCAGACTTGACGAAACCGACGACCACTTGCCCGATAGCTTGGATAGAAGTAGAGAGCAGATACTTCACAGGATGGATCCAAGCAGCAGTTTTACATAAACCCCTGTATGATCTAGTGCTAGGATGTAGGTATGTGTTTTTAGGCACGCCAACTAAAACTGTAGAGATAGCTGCAGTGCAAACCAGGGCCAAGGCTAAAACCCAACCACCCCAGCCCGAGTTAGCCCCGAACCCAGGACTCGCCGAGATCAAAAACTACACAGAAAGCGGACGCCTCGATAGCCAAGTGCTTTCAGAAGTTACCGAAGGCGCACACACACCCCACCCCTAACCCCACCCCACCCCCACCCCGCACAAAGGAGACTTCTACATGGAAGATGGAGTGCTACATCGACCAGGGGATGGAGATCATACTCTACTAGTACTACCAGCCACCCTTAGAGCCCAAGTACTAGAGCTAGGCCACAGCATGCTACTAAGCGGACACATGGGAATTGGAGCCACAGTACAGAGGATCAGCGCACACTACTATTGGCCAGGAATCACGTAGGATGTCAAACGGTACGTGAAATCTTGTCACCAATGTCAACGATATTCCCCGCGCCATCACACCGTACCAGTTACCTTAGGACCATCGGTAGTAGTCGGCGAGCCATTCCAGCATACATTGTAGGACCATAGCCCATGACGAAGAAGCCGAACAGATTTCTCCTCACACTCGTCGACGCCTGTTCGATGTGGTGTGAAGATGTCCCGTTGCCAGCGATCGACACCAGGGAGATTGCAGATGCACTCATCGCCATCTTTACCAGAGAAGCGGAACAGATTTCTACTCACACTCGTCGACGCCTGTACGATGTGGTGCGAAGCAGTCCCGTTGCCAGCGATCGACACCAGGAAGATTGCCGATGCACTCACCAGAGTGGGATTCCCTGACAGCATTAGAACGGACAACGGGTCTCAGTTCACCGGCCGCCTGATGCAAGAGGTGTTTGAGTTGATACAAGTTTATCACATTCGCACACCACCATACCACCCAGCCAGCAATGGACAAGTAGAAAGACTGAATGGTACCCTTCTCACCATCCTCAGGATCACCTTTTTTCAGTTGAGGGAGCCTGTGATAAGAGGACCGTTTTACACAGCACTATGACTTCTCGCCTTACTTAGTCAGCTGTAACCTTAGTAAATTAATGTTGCTCGCAGCAGACGACGAAAGTCTACTGTGGGCTACACATAATTATGTACGCTGACGCTGGCTCAGTTAGGCAGTGACATCATTCAGCTTACGTATAGCCGGTACCACCCCCCCCCCACGCCAGAGTAAGCCTCTTGTGGTTTAGATTTCCTGGGTTTCCGACTGACCACAGGGATAGATAGTCAGTCTTTGTTTGAACTGCTTACAGGAAGGAGCTAAGCTCTAAGAGATCTCTCTACTTGAAGACTAAAAGCAGGAACTGGTGAAATTCTTTTCCACCTAGTTAGCCACATCCTGACATTGTCAAAAAGGTAAATGATCTATCTTTTGTTTCATCGTGATGTATTGATATTATTGCTGTTTTGTGTTAGTGAAGTTTGCCATGTTTAGAATTGTGAATTTTAGCCAAACTATTCATGACCACGTGGCGAACACGACCGGTTTTGACGCCATGAAGTACCCCCTACGGACCCTCTGTTGTTTAGCCTTTATGTATTCTTGCAGACCAGTGGCTGCACCGGGGAATGTGTATAATATTAATCATTTCTCTATGTGTGTAGTTAGCCATGATAATTATATCTATATATGTATAGGAATTAGAGTGGAGATACCAGTGGACCATATATACTACTCAAAATAATTGAAAGGCCACTCATATTTCATTTAGTTTAATTATTTGTTGCTGCTATCAATAATATCGCTTACATTGCTTATTTCAAAACTTACCCTGTACAGTAACATTCAAGACAATCTTATTCTGACTAGGCAACATTGGTCAAGGGTGCTCTTTACAGACGAGTCTCTGTTCTCCTTGTCTTTCAACGACCTTCGAGTGAATGTTTGGAGGCATCCACGGGAGCGTTTTGCTGATGCTACGGTGCGCGAGCATGACCGCTTTGGTGGTGGATCTGTCATGATGTGGGGTGGCTTCGCATTAAACTTCAAATTCATGGCAACTTAAACGGTATTGGCTACAGGGATGATGTCCTGCAACCTAGGGTTCTCCCAGCTCTGCGGGCCATTGGGGAAGGTGCCATACTAGAGGACGATAATGCCAGACCCCACCGAGCACGTATCGTCAATGACTTCCTGCAGCAACAGCACGTCATAAGGATGGATTGGCCGGCTCGATCACCCGATCTGTGGGATGTCTTGGGTCGACAAACACGGGCAAACCTCCCACCAGGAGCTAACCTTGAAGTTCTGGCCCAAGTTCTCCAGCAAGAGTGGTTGGCCATCCCAGGAAACATCCTCCATAACTTAATACGGTCCATGAGACAACGATGCCAAGACTGCATTGATGCAAACGGTGGCCACACCCGATACTGACTCTATAGATTTTTGGTTTCTAAAGTTTTGATTTTGTAAATGAGGGGTATGTCCAGTTAATTTGAATTTACTCGAATTTTAAGCGACTGATGTCTAAAATCTTGTTTGTTATTGATGCAGAAGTGATTGCAATAAAATATAATGAACTAATAAATTGAATTCGTGTTTCTTATTGAAAGAGAGACCCATATGTCCAAGTGGCCTTTGTATTATTTTGAGTAGTATATATCACGCCTGTGCTTTCTTTCACTGCAAATGACTTTCCAGCGGAGACATACTAGGCTAATTATAGCTGGCAAGCCCTGAGCCAGCCGGATAGCCTCATATATGCCTGCAGTCTTGCTTCCCACGCTGCACGCTAACATACTAGACAAAGAACGGCGTACGACTGAGTGGATATCATTCTCTAACTTTGTGCTATAGAATTGATCATATTATGTGAAATATCGTTTGTATTGTGGTAGTCCTTTTGCATTTTAGTTACTTTCATATCTGTGTTTTGTGTTAGCATAAACTAAATCTCAGAATACCATTTCGTTTGTCTTATATTTTAGTCGATTTGACCGTGTGTTTGAAATCGGCCCTTCACTGCCTTGCAATGGACCGGTTTTCGATCTAGTTTATATACGCGTTTTAATTACACATTTAAATCCTTTTTACAATGTTCACCATTTGAAGTCACTTAGTACACAGTTTGAACTTTCTGGTGATGTGGTCGACATTATAAAATATTTTCTTGTGTTTGGTTGCTGGCCTCTGTAATTGCAGCAAATTAACTTTTTTTTCTAGCTGTAATGGTGGTAACAATAGGCACATGCACATAATTGTTGCATTGCCGCCGCGGGCTTGATCAGTGTGCCGTGTTGTGTGACAATGACAGTTATAGTGGTGATTTATTCAGGATATATCCCTATCAGTATAATGACATAATCTTGGGTGAGTACAATACATTTTTTATGTGATGTTTCCTACATGCACTAGGTTATATCGAAAAACACACAACCATTTTACTTACACTGCATAGGCATGCCTAAGATATGTTATTAAATGTTGCATATCTCTTCCCTACCTCCTCTGTCTCTCTCTCTCTCTCTCTCTCTCTCTCTCTCTCTCTCTCTCTCTCTCTCTCTCTTTCCATAAATGTGTGTTGTTTTGTTCTGTTTTGTAAATTATTGTAAGGGAAAGTCGGGTAATATGAAACGAGGTGTAATATATATATATATATATATATATATATATATATATATATATATATATATATATATATATATATATATATATATATATATATATATATATATATATATATGTGTGTGTGTGTGTGTGTGTGTGTTTGTGTGTGTGAAATAAGGTTTCCCTGGAAGGTCTCGATTGTTTCCTAATACACTCCATTTAATATTACCCGACTTTTCCATGCTTTCTCATTTGTGTTTTTTCATTGTAAATTGCAGTATTTTGGTGAGTAACATTAATTTTTTTTGCATGGTGTTAAGTTCCATTGCTTATTTTCTGTATAGACTTCCTGTGACTTTTATTTACACGCACTAGATTATTGCAAAACACAATACACATTCTACATGCACTGTATATGGATATGATGACTGATATGTTATTAAATGTTTAATCCTCTCTCTCTCTCTCTCTCTCTCTCTCACAAGTGAATGCATTTCTCCATAGAAAAAAACAACAACACGAACACATAACATTTAATTACGTGTTATTTTCCCCTAGTCTTGTAAATTGTTGTACTTTGAAATTTTGTTAAATGTCTCATTTGTTTGTTGCTTTGTTTTGTGAAGTCCTTTTAAACTTGACTTTACTCTTTGTTTGATTGTGTGTTTATATTCAGTTTGTGTGTATGTGTCTACTGTGTGTATAATATCGATTGTGTGTGCATGTAGTCTCTCTCTCTCTCTCTCTCTCTCTCTCTCTCTCTCTCTCTCTCTCTCTCTCTCGGTTGTGTGTTATAGGTCTAGTATGCCTTGTACATTGTGCTGTTTTGGATGAGGTTTTAAATGTATTCTCGTTTGTTTGGGCTCTCTCGTGTATAGTAAATAGTGGATGAGCTTTTAAAATACATTCAGTTTCAGCAGGAATTTTTGTTAGACATAAAATACTTATGCACAGTGAGCAAAAGTAGTTTCTAATAGCGTGAGGGACAATTGTCATGTATTTCTAAAATGTATAACAAAATCATAAGAGAGGGCGCCGGCGCTTCGTTAAGGTCTGGCTACAGCAATGCAATGGGCTTGGTTAAAATAATTATAAGCTCCACACAGTACTAACGGCAAGTGCCAGTAGGCTAGGCTACACCAAGGCCAGCGGCCGTCTCTGACCTGGTTACGGGCGGTTCAGCCAGCGTGAATGGAACATAAGAGGCAGAACAAGGGTTGTATTTAGCTACCGTCTGACCGTACCACTTATATACAGCCGTGATATATATATATATATATATATATATATATATATATATATATATATATATATATATATATATATATATATATATATATATATATATATATATATATATATGTATATATATATCTATATATATATATATATATATATGGAGCTATCACTGAGGGCTATTGCTGCCTTCAGTGAGACGCTTTGCACACCCTTAGCGAACCGGTGTTGCAGAAATTCCTTTCATATTTTGCAGACGAGCAGGCATCATTGGCCCGAGCAGAAGCAAGACAATTAAAAGTCTTCACTGACATTCGGCCTGCATTGGAGCATCACGCCTTGAGCTACGAGAGCCCACCAGTCTGTCAACCAGGAGAAGACTCTGCCACAACACCGCTCATCGAAACGAGAGCTAAGTTATATCGAAAACGTGCACCAAAACTGTTATCAACGGACACCAATAGTCCACCCTTCCAGAACTCTGACCCTTTGGGCAGAACGTACCATTAGCCCAATGATGAGACAGTAGCTGGATAGAGCTATTAAGGAGCAAACTATTCAAAGTGATATTTGGACTTTTAAGTTAGTATCGTGAATAGCAGAAGTTGTATAGAGTAGAGGAAATAAATGTGTGATATTTACTGTTAACAAGTGGCTGGACTACCTATGTTTCATAGCTGTGTGAGAGCTAATGTGACAGTGAAACTTTTACGATTTTCTTTCTATCTCTGTAACCCCAGCCTAAACACAGACCGAGCTAAACTCATAAATGTATTAAGATTAGTCACCAGGAATCAAACTTGTTTTTTCCAACCTACTTCCAGTCATTCGCCCAAAAAGGCAATCACCGAAGTCGAACGAAGCTCTCCGATGTGTTACGTAATGATGCTTGCATGACTACGACTAGTTGACATTAAAAATGATCGCTGTTGCTTCTAATTCTGTTCGATTTACACAGATTAGCATTTCGCAACGGTATACTTTGTTAAGATGAGCATAATTATTATCGACCATATTTAATAGTTGCGTTCCTTGCTTTGCATTTTGTTAGTTCTCAGCAGTAGGCTAATAATAGCATTTCCCATTTCCTGCCTAGAACCAAGTAGACACTGTTATACAGTATAGGCTTACATAGGCTTAATCTACAGTATATATTATAAGTCTGTCTCCGCGCAGCGAAAAGGCTCACTAGCTGAATATAATTATTATATGTATTGTTTGTTTTATACGTAAATAAATGTATAAACTATA
This sequence comes from Oncomelania hupensis, assembly GCA_036898135.1. Taxonomy (NCBI): domain Eukaryota; kingdom Metazoa; phylum Mollusca; class Gastropoda; order Littorinimorpha; family Pomatiopsidae; genus Oncomelania; species Oncomelania hupensis. The sequence continues at coordinate 69,849,751 of CM072512.1, read as the reverse complement.
TCTATTCTAACTAATAATATTTAAACCTATACTTTATAATATTCGAATCTTTAAATTTCCGGAGAAGGACGAGTAGGCTAAGCGAATTTTTGTCCCCATAACTCCAGATCAGAGTTAAATTAATAGTTAATTAGTTATTCATTGCTTACAGGGTCCAGCGGACTGCAAAGAGCCGAATCAGGACCACAAAATCAAGACCACAACTTCGCTAGTAGTAGTAGTAGTAGTAGTAGTAGTAGTAGTAGTAGTAGTAGTAGTAGTAGTAGTAGTAGTAGTAGTATAATTATTTAGTTAAATCTTTAATTTATTATTATTATTATTATTATTATTATTATTATTATTATTATTATTATTATTATTATTATTATTATTAGTAGTAGTAGTAGTATTATTATTCCTACTTTTAAAAAAAGAAAGAAAAAGAACAGTGTACTGCTGTGCGTGCTCAATGGTGTAAATTTGGTCAGTTACGTTTTGTTTGTTTTTGCAGAAGTTGGGTGTAACCCGAAATATTCAGATGGTGTTACTGGTTATTGTTCTTATAGATTTACCAAAGTTATCAGATGATTTATGGAAAGTTATGCCCGCCACGCAACATTTTTTAAATACGTGTTTCTCATTAAAATACATATCATTGAAATACATATAACAAATTTACTGTATCAGTTAAAAAGAATAGTATTAGTTAAATAAATAATTGCTTTGGTTCTTGCAATAAAAATGTCACTGTTTGTTGAGACCATTTGCCTTGTGCTGAAGGGACATCAACGTATCCATAGCGCTTTGAAGTTTTGTCATGGTTTTATTGTTGATATAGATGTGAAATCGTTGTATGTGTGCATTATGTGTTTTGTATTACTTTTACTCTTTATTACTAATTGTGTCAGTATATTAATCTTCATAAAATAATAATAATAATAACTGCTTCAAAATGCGAATCTCGACTTGACTTAGAGCTTGAAGCTGTGCAGATCGAAACAGAATGAGATCTAGAAGCAACAGCGGCTATTTTTATGCACGGATGATTTAGCACAGGCTCTGAAGTATTTTCTTTTGTTTTTGTAAACTCGTGGGCCTCCTACAATCCCAATCGACGAAAGACGAGTGGGTAATAGCATTCCATTGTGCAGAGCCCAGCAACAATAGACCTACCGTCACAATATACGCTTACTTCTGGGCATTTCCTATACCCAGCACTTCACCAACAACGAAGTCCGACAGACTATCACACAAGCCATTGGACAACACGATGCCATGCTGCTGCTCTCCCTTGTCATCTTCAACTTCCTATACGCTTGCGATCTGGACCTAAAGCAATAATCTTGTATTGTATTGTATACGCTTGCGAAACATGATTCTGATTCCCGTTCCAAGGCATTTCCAGATAATTCTATTTGCAGATATGTCTGGAAACGCAAAAAGGTGACAAGCTGTTCAAATGTTTTATCAAACACCCGAACACATTCTTATATTGTTGTATTTTCAGACTTATTTGAAATTACTTAGAAATAGCTAGTTGGGAATCAGAACGCGCACAAATGTCGGTCACTGGTTGTTGGTCCGTTGGAAGTTAGGCCTATATTTCAAGAACCACTGAACGGTTTTTAACGAAACTTCCTACAAACATTATCTAGAATGATGACCTGCCTTCTGAGCCACCAGATTTGCTATACCGCAAAGTTCACTGGAGTCATTTTGTTGCTAAGTAAGTTTGTTTCGTTTTGCTATACAGGTAATCAAGCAATCCTTAAGTAGTAGTCTGTCAGTCGGTTTGTCCGTCGCTCGGAATTTCATTTTGTTGTTGTTGTTCAAAACACACTTTTTGCTATATGAAGCGTAACTTATCCGAAATTCATCATTTTCCATTTGTGCATGCTTAAAACAACTGCTGAGTATGAATTACACATTTTCTGGCATATTGGCGTATTTTATTTGATTGATTTTATTTGTTGTTTGCTTGCTTAATTTATTAATCAATTCATTCATTCTTCAATGCCTTTTTGTGAATTGCCAAAACTGCAACTGTCCATGCATATGTATAGGATGCACACTTAGAGAGTGATGTGTGCGCGCCAAGCCAAGTACGGAGATATCCTTCCTATCCTATTCTATCCCATAACTCGATGGTCGTTGGAGCACCATAGATGATCGTTTAACCAGCGTACTCCAGATTTCTCTGTCACCAGCAACCCTCATGGCTTCGCTCAGTGTCAAGTGAGTCTATTCTCGAATGTTGTCCTCCCACCTCTTTTTCTGTCTCCCTTTTCTTCTGCCTTCTTGCACCGTGCCTTGCAGGATTTTCTTTGGATGGTTTTTGCAAGGCCTGATCTCTGATGACGTGGCCATACCATCGGAGTTTCCGGTTTTTCACCACTGTGAGCATGTCATCGTGTTGTCTAATGGATTATGTGATGGTCTGTCGGACTTCGTTGTTGGTGATGTGCTGGGTATAGGAAATGCCCAGAAGTCTTCTGTAGCACCTCATCTCAATGCTTTGTATTCTACGTTGTAGATGTGAGGGTCCATGTTTCGCAAGCGAATACGGATGTATGACGCATTATTATTATTATTATTATTATTATTATTATTATTATTATTATTATTATTATTAAATCATTTTATATTTGTACTTTCTTAAAGGTCACATGTTTCACAAGTTTCTAAACACGTTTTGTGCAGTTTCTAAAAATTGGGTCGGTCTATTTGAATAATTATTTGCTTGCAGGTAGTTCCGATAGTGGTCTATCATTCCGTGTTTTCATTTTGCTTGTTTACCGTCTTCAACATAGTCAAGACAATTACACTTGAAAATGCTTATTGTTTCGGCTAAGTGCGAGTTCGGACGTACATTTGAATGGCTTGCAGTCTTATTTTTAAATACAGCTGTATTTTGTTTACAGGCAACGATGGCCCACTCATTCAACTTGACAAAGGTCATCCAATCACCTTTTTATAGATTTTTGCTAAAGAAAACTGATAAACCTACCAACGAAACCAACTTGTTCTGTTCCTATGAAGTCAAAACATGGTATGTGCTATTTTTAGCTCCAGAATGTTGGATGGCTAGGCAACGGCTGTTGCTATTAAAAGGCACAGAAACTACGGTATTTATTCATTTTAAAAATAACTATATTCAAAAGACGACGACATGATGTCTTTCCGGCTCTACTTGAAGAGAGTAAATATAGCTTGTTGTTGTTGTTGTATCAAATTTTATTCATCAGATTAACATAAGTTGTACTGATTAAATATGAGTAAATATAGCAAAGTGCACTAGACTGAATTTCGACCTGGACAAACTGCTAGACCCGAAAGTGAAAGAAATAATTATTTCAGGCCACAATTGGAGGGAAATTTGCACCACTGCTCATTTTGGGGGCTGGTGAAGTAGATGTCAACACCATGACCATCACCTTCAACTCAGCTGTGACATATGCCGTCACTGAGATCTTTGGCAAGCACCGACCAAAGAAGAAGCCGTGGATCACACCTGAACCTTTAGATCTGTGTAATAAACGAAGAGAGATTTAAAAAAAAAAAAAAAAAAAAAAAAAAAAAAAACCACCTTACAGAGAGCTGATGTCTACCAACAAAATAAACAATGACATCCGAAAAGGCATGCGCACAGCAAAAGAGAACTGGATAGAAGATCAATGCCAGGAAATAGAGAACAGTCTGAACAAGAACAACAGCAAGAAGGCCTACCAGACTGTGAAGCGGCTGACAAGTGTTAAACAGCCCAAATTCTCCTCGATCCAAAGCAAGTCTGGCATATGCCTTACAGAAGAACAAGAAGCCTTGGACAAATGGACAGAGTACTGCTCTGACCTTTACAACCATACACCAAATGGAGACCCATCAGTTCTAGCATGTCCCGAGAACACAGAAGAAGAAGAAATCCTCCCATTTCTCCGGGAAGAAGTTGAGGCAGCAGTGCAATCGCTGAAGAAAGGGAAGTCAGCGGGAGTGGACAACGTACCCGCGGAACTGCTTCAAGCAGGAGGAGAAGCGATGATTGATGCCCTTACCATTATCTGTAACAAGATCTGGCAGAGTAAGGAGTGGTCTACTCCATGGACCCAGTCGCTTGTCATCACTCTTCCCAAAAAAAAGTAGCCTTGAGGAGTGTGAAAATTACCGCACCATCAGCCTCATCAGCCATCCCAGCAAGGTTTTCCTGAAAATAATACTCAACAGGTTGAAACCCCAAGCTGAACAAATCATAGCTGAAGAACAAGCAGGATTCAGGGCAGGGCGAAGTACCACTGAACAGATTTTCACCCTCAGAATAATCTGTGAGAAATACCTACAGCACCATCAACATCTATATCATGTGTTCATAGACTTCAAGAAGGCGTTTGACCGAGTCTGGCATGCAGCTCTATGGGCAACAATGAAGGTGTACAACATCAACCCTAACATTATTGAAGTCATCAAAAGCCTGTATGACAAGGTTACCAATGCAGTCCTCCATAAAAGCGCCTTCGGGAACTGGTTCAAACAACAATCGGTGTGCGTCAGGGATGCCTACTCTCTCCAACACTCTTCAACATCTTCCTAGAGCGCATCATGTCAGATACCCTTGCAGATCACGATGGCACAGTCAGCATAACAATCTCCAATCTTCGTTTAGCGGATCACATTGATGGGTTGGCTAGAGAGGAACAAGAACTTGAACAGCTGGTACAGAGGCTTGACACCACCTCCAGAGCTTATGTAATGGAAATAAGTGCAGAGAAGACCAAAATTATGACCAACAACACCAATGGCATCAACACGGATACAGGGCTTCTGAAATGCACTAGCCCGCTCGCCAATGACTAGTTAAAATTGCCACGGGCTAGTTAAAGTTCAAAGTCTACTAGCCCGGCGGGCTAGTTGATTTTCTCTCTTCAGTTTGTCAATCCCCAATGAAAATAAAAACATCGGCTTGATTACGAACCGTTTAAACTGCACAGCTCTACACGTGTGCGTTTCGCCAAGGACGATCAGTGAAGAGGGACCGTATGGGTAATGATTCATTTCATATCATTCGATAATAAGCGCATCAGGAAGAAAGGAGAAAAATATCCCTTACTGTGCCTCATTTCCTGAATTACTTGCAAGCCAAAGAATGCTCTGTATGATTGGCTCGTAGCGCGTAATATTAATCGATATGAACCAATCAGAGAAGGCTCTAAATGATCGCTCAGCTTAGTTTGTTAGCGCTTTCGGTTTAGCTATAGTAGTATGGATCGATTTGTAAAAAGAATTGGTTCAACTTCTGCCGAATCCGATACACCGGCTAAAAAAGCAAAACAATCGCATCAGAAAAAAATCGAAAAGGATAGATGCTATGATAAAAATGAAAGAAAGCGCGAATTTAAAGACGAATGGTACTTTGATCACGAAGGCAAAAAGCGAACGTGGCTCAACTACGATGGCTCCAAAATGTTTTGTACGCCGTGTAGACAGTACCAGAAACCGAAAGAAGGAAAAAAAATAATTATTTTTGCTCTTGAATACATGCAATTTCAAGTAAATTTTTAAGTTGTTTAGTTCTTTGACAGGGAACTTCTCTCTCTCTCTCTCTCTCTCTCTCTCTCTCTCTCTCTCTCTCTCTCTCTCTCTCTCTCTCTCTCTCTCTTTTTCTCTCTTCCAGCGACATAGAACAGCGGGTGAGAGTGGGCGACGTTGTGTAATCGGCCCTGACTACCAACACTGGGGCCCCTCAGGGGTGTGTCTTGAGCCCCTTTCTGTACATTATGTACACAAATGCCTGTCGGTGCACCAAAGACAACGCCTCGTGTGTGAAATTTGCTGACGATTCTGCAATTGTGGGTCTCATTTCCGATGACGAATCCATAAAAAAATATCAAGAATCTGTAGATGAGTTTGCAGGTTGGTATAGTGACCATTTCTTGGAACTCAATGTGACGAAAACTAATGAATTGGTTCTTGACCACAGGCGCAGTGCTGACCCGCCAGAGCCAATTCAAATTAGAGGTGAGGACATTGTGATTGTGGACACGACCAAGTATCTAGGCCTGACTCTGGACTCAAAGCTCAGCTTCAAAGACCACGTATCATTAACTCAAAAGAAGTGTCAGCAGAGGCTTCACGTCCTGCGAAGACTGAAATCCTTTGACCTTGACCCCAAGCTGCTTCTCAATTTGTATAGGAGCATGATAGAGCCCCTTCTTCTGTACTGCAGCCCTGTGTTCTTCCAGACGCTATCGGTCACAGAGAAGAACAAGCTGCTAAAAGTAGCGCAAACTGCCTCAAAGATCATAGGCCTCCCCGTCCCCCCTCTGCCCGGTCTTTGCGAGAAAGCCCTCCTTCGCAAAGCGCGTGGGGTCTTGGCCGACACTTCGCGCCCTCTAACAGTGAGTTTGAGATCTTGCCATCGCAGTGCAGGTACAGAGTACCCAAATGCAACAAAGTCAAACTCAGGAACAGCTTTGTTCCTAACGCAGTCAAATGCCTTAATGCGTTAGTCGGGCGGCGCATAGTACAGCGCTAGGACAGAATCACCCCAGATGGACTATTGTCAGTATGTGTTAAAACCCACCCCCTTCACCGACCCATTTCCACCACTTACCCCTTCCGAGAGTGCTCATTCGCGTAACCTATTTCACCTGCTATGAACGTATTTGTTGTAATGGATCCTTTCCTACATGTAATGTAACCTATGTAATATTGTGTGTGTGTGGGTGTGTGTGTGATTACATGCATATGCACGCAAGGGTACAAATGTTCGTTTGAGCTGAATATTATACTGTAATAACGTAATTGAGTGTGTGTGTGTGTGTGTGTGTGTGTATGTGTGTGTGTGTGTGTGCGTGTGTGTGTGTGTGATTTGTGGTGTGGTTTTTTTCCCCCTCAATGTTATGTTACTATTCCATTTCTGTCACTGTGTTTATTGCCATTATAAAATCTTGTCTTGTCTTGCAAAGCGACAACCCACATTTTTCTTTCTGAGAAATAAAGAATGCATTGACTTGACTTGACTCTCACTCTCTCTCTCTCTTCACATGTTACGCTTCTATTCCAAAATTAGTTGAGCAGGCGATTTTGACAGCTGTTTACACGGAAATGATTGTGTTTAGATAGTAATAGATTCCAAATGCATGATTTATTTTTTTTAATTTATGCTTCCTAGCAAGCACATCCCTAGCACTCCATTTTACAGCTTATTTGATGCTTCGCCATTTCAGCAGGGCTAGTCAAAATTCTTGCGGGCTAGTAACTTTTCTAAATAACTAGCCGGGCGGGCTAGTTGAAAAAAAAGTCTTTCAGAAGCCATGCGGATATCGAAGTCCAAGGCCAATCTCTCAACAGAGTGCATAGCTTCAAATATTTAGGAGCCATTGTATCAGACAATGGGTCCCGACAGGAAGTCCTCTCCAGGATCGCACAAACAACTGCTGCCCTGACAAGGTTGAAGCCCATTTGGAAAGACAGGACCATCAGTCTACATTCCAAAGTAAGACTGCTGCGCTCCCTTGTCATCTCCATCTTCCTATATGTATGCGAAGCATGGACCCACACAGCAGATCTACAACGAAGAATACAAAGCATGGAGATGAGGTTCTACAGAAGACTTCTGGGCATTTCCAATACCGAACACATCACCAACGACGAAGTCCGACAGATCATCACACAAGTTTTTGGACAACACGATGACCTGCTCACAGTGGTGAAGAAACGGAAACTCCGATGTTATGGCCACATCACCAGATCATCAGGCCTTGCAAAGACCATTCTGCAAGGCACGGTGCAAGGAGGTAGAGGACAACATCTGAGAATGGACTGGTTTGACCCTGAGCGAAGCCATGAGGGTTGCTGAGGACAGAGAAAGATGGGAGTATGCTGGTTAAACGATCATCTGTGGTGCCCCTGCGACCTCAGAGTTACGGGACAGGATAGGATAGGATATTCAAAAGAGTTATTTTACAGCTTTTTTCAGTGGGGCAATACTCACTGTGAATATTAAAGGATATGTCGAGGGGGCGTGTTTAAAGTGGATCCCATTAACAAAACAATTCTTGCTTGAGCCCAAACCACAACGCTTCTGCGTACCGTCCCTACGAAGCTTGGACACAATCTGTTCCACTGTTCTTGAGATGCTGTTTTGTATTCAAACCAAATTGTTTACAGATGAGTATCTGTATAGCAAATATCACCATTGTCATTTCTGAGATAGACCAAAACAGAGAACTGACAAACCGACCGACCAGTGGACCAACAGACCAACGGTCTGTTCTAGAAAAGGACACGAAGTACACATATATCAAAAAGATTATTGTAAGTTGCGCCGTTCTTGGAAAATAAAGCAAGACATTTTAACAAAGACTTGATCCCAACGAACTTGACCTTTGAAATGGATGAAATACCTTGGCGCGGGAGTCTGGTCAGCCTTGGCAATGTTCTAATGAAGTTTGAGCAACATTTGTGCAGTGGTTCTTGAGATAAGGCTTGCGACGGCCCAATTTTAATACATGTTTTGTAAACAGGTACTTCAACACATACCCAATCATTATGGCTTGTGAGTCAGCCGGGCGGTCGAACTGTCGGTCGGTATTTAACTTGTCTGTTCAAAAAGACTTGGCACGTTTTGATTCCCGACTTAATCAAAGTATTCTCAGATTAGTCTGAGAAAACAAAAATGTGAGATTTTGTAGATGTGTACGTGCTGTAGGGACAGTGGGTTTGTCCTTCCAAAGATCGCAAAGGGTTGAAAGGACTACACAGGACACCTTCAAGTCACCTTTGGCCTGTTTGCCGTTGCACATGGTCAAACGGCAGGAAGAAACAAGCCAGCGCTTTGGGGACACCAAGTTTTCTCAAATAAGGGGGGGGGTTTGAAGTTCAAAGAGGCAATCGCGGTAAACATGGTCGTTCCTACTTCAAAGGAGTCGGGGATCTCAAAAATGTACAATAATCACAGGTGATCTTCGCTAAAACAAATTTACACTGGCGATCAAACATAGCTTGTTACACAAGCAAACACGGCGAGGATCTGTCGCGAGGCCACAGAGAGTGACAGTGTGCAGACACAGGAGTGTGTTTACAATTCGCCAGCTTGCGCTGTTGCTTTGTATCCATTTCGTCTTCTTTTTTTCACGCCGTCGTTCACTAATGTGATTTCCTCCTCATTCCATACCTCATTGCAACTGAGGATTAAGTTTTCATTTACTAGATTAACAAATTAGCATTTGAAAGATAAATATAAAAAAATAACAAGATAACAAACAATTCGAATGCATTTGCAGACACACACGCACACGTAATTGAAAACCAGCATTTTCAAAACTTATTCGTGTCTTGGCTTTATCCTAAAGAAGCAAAAGGAAAATATGGAATGATTGGATAAATATCTGATCTGCAAGCAAAAGCATTAAAGACTATTCGGCCAAGTTCAGCGAAAATCGGAAAATAATGAAACTCAGCTGCATTGACTGTTGAGAAAGTGCAAATATGAATGACGTAAAAGCTGCATAGGTTAAAGTATCTGCACAGTAATTATAATTAAAATCAGTCGTGATTTTGGAGATAAAGCATGTGTTTTGAACAAACAAGTCAAATACCGACCAACAGTTCCACTGCCTAAGGATTCTTCAATACAGTTTGTATCTCCATGGTCCGCCCGACTGGCACAAGCCAGCCGACGCTATATAATGATTGGCCACGAGTTGAAGTACCTGTTTACAAATACAAAAACAAAACAAACAAACAAAAAAACAACAACAAACGTTTTTGAGATATAGAGCGAAACGTGTTTAACAAAGAGTTGATCTCAGCGACCTTGACATAAAGCAAATGTAATGGAACAGGAAGTTGACCACTAACCCACGTAATGTTCCTATAAAATTAGAACAAAACCTGTCCATTTGTTCTTGAGAACCGATCAACTGACCCACGGACATTTAGTTCGTTTTGTCCCTACAATTTCATATTACGGATAATTACAATGCAAAAACAAAATGGCAAGCCATTCAAATGTATTTCCAGACTCACACAAATAGCCGAAAAATATTCATTTTTAAAAGTGTTAATTTTCTTATCAGTGTTTATCCCAACGAAGCAAAACGAAAGCGTGGAATCATAGGCGACTACATAAACTATTTGGAAGCAAAACAGTATCCAAATCGGCTGACCCAATTTTTAGATGGTAATAAGGCAGTCAATCCAACATTTCTAAAAAAATATAAATCTTAGTTCTTCCGTCTTCTAATAGCGATCTCCGTGCCTTTATATTTGAGTGATAAATGTGTGTTTGTTGCTTGTGTGAGAGTGGGTGAAACATGTGAGCGTATATAACATTCATTGTTATCATCATCATCATCATCATCATCATCATCATCATCATCATCATCATCATCATCATCATCATCATCATCATTAATTTTATTACAGCACAAAACGTGTTTAGAAAATGGTGAGGCACAATAACACTGACCTTTGGGAAAGTCAAAATATAAATGATTTAACGTGCTTAGCAGTAGTTGAAGTATCTGCAACGCAAAAACAATAAATTTCGGTTGTTATTCGTGCTCTGGAGAATGGACCAAGATTTTAAGTACCTGTATACCAAAACTCAACGAAATCGTTTCAGTCGGGGTTTTTAATATATTGAACGAAACGTGTTTAGCAACAAAACGGCGCCAGTGCCCATGACCTTTGTGATAGACAAAAATATAATGGCACGGTAGCAGGCCACTGACCTAGATAATGTTCCTATGAAGTTTGGTTACAATCTGTTCAATGGTTCCTAAAATATGGCTTCTAACGGATCGACCAACAGACCGACCGACTTACCGACCGACATTTTTGCTCGTTATGATTCCCCCGGTATTTCAAAGTATTTTAAAGCCAGGAAATACGAAAATGGAAACAGTTTGGTACCCATCGTTTTAAACATAACCTTGTTTAAAACTACCAAGACTGCATGCAACCCTAGATTTTAGAACTATATTTTGACAATGTACTCTCTTTCAAAAAGTTCGGTTCCTTCCCATTTCTGTTGCCAACCAGCTAAATTGTCAATATTATTTTCGCACGATGTTTTTCCGGAGGACTTAATTCAGGTTTCTTTTCATGCTTTGAAAAATCAGTCTCTTGATTTTTACTAAGCCCAGCCGATACACTGACGAGCTGAGAACTCTGCGAAATGGCCACCTGCATCTATGGCACAAATCCACAAATGCAAATCACTGGCTGCAGAAAACGCGAGATAGATCTTTCTTATCATTCCACGGAGGATTGCATCTAAAAAGGATTATATCCAAGATGCTATCCATAAACTCCAGTCCCATCTCTCTAGGCGAGACACCTTTATGTTTTACACAAACGTTTTGTCTTCTTTGATAGCCATCATACTGTTTCTTTTGGGGTGTCGGATAGCGCAGTGGTTGGAGCACTCGCTACTGTGTCGCAAGTTAAGCACCGTCCAGTTCGGTTAGCACTTAGATGGGTGACCGCAAAACGTGAAGCGACAAATAACAACGCTCCCAGTTGACTCAACTGTGACTGAGCACCTACTCTCTTAAGGGTGGGGAAGGTAAAGCAGCGAGGGAGAGAGATGGGCATCACCCTCATTACGCTGGCCCAAGATAAGTGTGATCTCCAACATCACGCTCCCCTACGGCCACAAGGACTACCTACCTACCTACCTACCTACCTGTTTCTTGTAAGTTCTGTATTTGAAGCTCATTCTGGAGACTTGGTTGGTTTTGTATCTAAATTAATCAACCAATTACCAGACATACTCGGTTTTATTTCCAACAAGTCTGTATTAGTGTTACCAACGATAATTATTTGAACTTACGTGTGATCACTGTCTCATTTTATGGTTTACTAGAAAACAAATATATAGTTGTTGATCCTATCCGAATCAGTTCTGACAATCGTAGAATGTAATCACTGACAGCAGAGGTTTGGATGATAGTCAACACATTTTCATTCACGTCATTAATTTTGATCAGCAGCATTTGAAATCGCTTGCTGTCACAATATGCCCAGTTTTTCTCAGTTAATAGTAATACTTTCCATCTGTGGTTTAAAGGGCGACTTCTTAGTGCCAAAAAACACGAATCGCGAACGCGCTTACCTCCCGGATCCCCTCGGAAGTGACGTAGCGACAATAAGACGACTTTTACGACTTTTTTTTTGGCCATGTCTTCCTCTAAAAGTCAGGGGCGGACGAGGAAGGGGGTTGGGGTGGAGGGGGGGGAGGGTTCCGGTGTTTCGGTCCCCACCCCACACCCCTGCCCCCCAAAAAAAATTATTAAAATTTAAAAATAAATAAATAAATATATATATATATATATATATATATATATATATATATATATATATATATATATATATATATATATATATATATATATATAATATATATAATATATATATATATATATATATATATATATATATATATATATATATATATATATATATATTTATTTATTTATTTATTTTTTGTTTAACGAGTATTCGACCTCTCCAACAATATGCAAGCCCTCGCAATCTTCTCACTAAAAAAGTTCAATCATTGCAATCATTCTAAACAATCTCCAGACGCACACCGTCTTTCGTGCTCCACAAAGAGCAAAGCTGATATTTCCCGTCTTCGGCGACATTCTATATTTATTTATTTATTTATTTATTTTATTTTTATTTTTTTTTATTAATTTTTTAAGGGGGGGTGGGGGGAGTGGAGGGGGGGGGCGCCACGATCGAAAGAAATAAAAAGAAAGAAAACGATATTCCTAATGGATAATATAATGGATTACGACAGGAGTGCAAAATACGTCGATCGCGATCGACCGGTCCATCGCGAAGGCAGTGTGACTGAGTAGATCGCGTAGCAGTACCAAAAAAAAAAAAAATGACGTCAGCCTATTATATGAATACATAATTATATGTTTTGCATTTTCGTGGTAGGTAGATCATTTTGGCTTGGTCATTTTAAAAGTACCTCGCATGCTGAAAAAGTCATAGTGTGGGCAACCCTGGCTTACGTTGACGTTTTAGCAAAAAGACAAATAGTCAAAGTTCCGACCCTTTGCTTCCTTATTCCGACTGGCGCCAGCGCTTCAAAATGCCGCGAACGCCGTCGTTGAAGCCCTCTGATTCGAAAGGTGTGGCAAAGCTCAGTACATATTTTGGGAGCAAAGGAGGTAATTATTATTTTGATAATTTAATCTTACAAGTAAATAACATAATCCTATCCCATCCTATCCTATCCTAACCCATAACTCGGAGGTCGTAGGGGCACCACAGATGATCGTTTAGCCAACGCACTCCATCTTTCCCTGTCCTCAGCAACCCTGATTGTTTCGCTCGTGTCAAACCAGTCCAGTCTCGAATGTTGTCATCCCACCTCTTTTTCGGTCTCTCTTCTTCTACCTCCTTGCACTGTGCCTTGCAGGATGGTCTTTGCAAGACCTGATGATCTGGTGACGTGGCCATACCCTCGGAGTTTCCGGTTTTTTCACCACTGTGAGCACGTCATCGTGTTGTCCAATGGCTTGTGTGATGGTCTGTCGGACTTCGTCGTTGGTGATGTTCTGGGTATAGGAAATGCCCAGAAGTCTTCTATAGCACCTCATCTCCAGGCTTTGTATTCTTCGTTGGTGATCTACTGTGAGGGTCCATGTTTCGCAAGCATATAGGAAGATGGAGATGACAAGGGAGCCCAGCAGCCTTACCTTGGATGGTCCTGTCTTTCCAAATTGGCTTCAACCTCGCCAGGGCAGCAGTTGTTTGTGCGATCCTGGAGAGGACTTCCTGTCGGGACCCATTGTCTGATACAATGGCTCCTCAATATTTGAAGCTATGCACTGTGTTGAGGGATTGTCCTTAGACTTAGATGTCCGTGTTGATACCAAGGGTGTTGTTGGTCATCATTTTGGTCTTCTCTGCACTTATTTCCATTCAATAGGCTCTGGAGGTGGTGTCAAGCTTCTGTACCAGCCGTTCAAGTTCTTGTTCCTCTCCAGCCAATCCATCAATGTCATCCACAAAACGAAGGTTGGAGATTGCTCTTCCCCCTATGCTGACTGTGCCTTTGTGGTCTGCAAGGGCATCTGACATGATGCGCTCTAGGAAGATGTTGAAGAGTGTTGGAGAGAGTAGGCATCCCTGACGCACACAGATTGTTGTTCTGAACCAGTTTCCGATGGCGCTGTTGTGGAGGACTGCACTGGTAGCCTTGTCATACAGGCTTTTGATGAATTCAACAATTTTAGGGCTGATGTTGTACACTCTCATGGTTGCACACAGAGCTGCATGCCAGACTCGGTCAAACGCCTTTTTGATGTCTACGAACACATGATATAGATGTTGTTGGTGCTGTAGGTATTTCTCACAGATTATTCTGAGGTTGAAAATCTGTTCAGTGGTACTTCGCCCTGCCCAAAATCCTGCTTGCTCTTCGGCTATGATTTGTTCAGCTTGGGGTTTCAACCTGTTGAGTATTATTTTCAGGTTCCTGAAGGTTACCTTTTTGGGGAAGAGTGATGACAAGCGACTGGGTCCATGATGTAGGTCAATCCCCACTTTGCCACATCTTGTTACACATAATGGTGAGTGCGTCGATCATCGCTTCTCCTCCTGCTTGAAGCAGTTCCGCCGGTATGTTGTCCACTCCCGCTGACTTCCCCTTCTTCGGCGATTGCACTGCTTCCTCAACTTCTTCTCTGAAAATTGGGAGGATTTCTGCTTCTTCTCTGTTCTCTGGACATGCTAGAACTGATGGGTCTCCGTTTGGTTTGTGGTTGTAAAGGTCAGAGCAGTATTTTTTCCATATGTCCAAGACTTCTTGTTCTTCGATTGTAAGGCGAGGACTACGAATTTCAATTTCGAATTTAAAATTTAAAATTTAAAATTAAATTAATAATAATTTTAATAAGTTCCATTAGTGTCCACTTGCTTTGGATCGTGGAGACCTTGGGCTGTTTAACACTTGTCAGCGGCTTCACAGTCTTGCTTTTGTTCTTGTTCAGACTGTTCTCTATTTCCTGGCATTGAGCTTCTATCCAGTTCTCCTTTGCTGTGCGCATGCCTTTTCGGATGTCATTGTTGATTTTTCGGTAGGCATCAGCTTCCTGTCAGGTGTTCTTTTTCTTTTTCATCTCTCTTCGTTTATCACACAGGACCAAAAGTTCAGGTGTGATCCACAGCTTCTTCTTTGACCGGTGCTTTCCAAGGATCTCCGTGGCGGCATCTGTTACAGCTAAGTTGAAGGTGGTGGTCATGATGTTGAGATCTACTTCACCAGCTCCCAAAATGAGCAGTGGTGCAAATTTCCCTCCAATTGTGGCCTGAAATACTTTTGTCACCTCCGGGTCTTGCAGTTTGTCCAGGTCGAACTTCAGTCTAGTGCACTTTGCTGTGTTTTCTCTCTTCAAGTGAAGCCGGAAAGACATCATCACAAGATTGTGGTCACTTCCGATGTCTGCTTCTGGAAAAGTGCGTGTTCTGCCAATGTTGATGCTTGATCTGAAGCGTTTCTTGACCATCATTAACATTTACCGAGTAAGTCCCTTTAATAGAATTTTGGAAACCCTCGCCCAAAAACTAACTGATCCGGCCCTGGAAAGTGACTGCTTATCGGAGTTTTCCGACATAGAAATTGATACCGTACATGTTCGAACCATTAGCCTGTTCGGCCATTAGTGGCGGAAAGCAAAGGTCTACTTATTAGTACTACTACCAATATCGAACGCAGCAAAGATCCTACGCATTGGTAAGTAAAACTAATTTGACTATAATTGTATCAATCATTCTATGTTTATTAAGTATATCACTGTCGTGCTCACATGTCATGACTTTTGTTATCATGCAGTCTAGCCGTTTTTTTGTGTTTTTTTTTTAGATATTGAGCATACATATTATTTAAAAATCAGGACTGATCACACGAAGCAACCGGTCACACGCTAAAATTAGTTCTATACAACAGAGGCGGAAGTTGGTTTTCGCTGCGGCTCGCTCATAGGCCTCTTTCCTTGTTCCTGTACTAGTCTGTTCTTTTCTTTTAGGAGTCGGGAAATAGGAAAAATACTACATCTTTCATGTAATCAATAGCGTTCATCGCTATTGCAAGTACCATGGCTACCGGCATGTTTGTGTCGATGACGCAAAGGATTGTGGGAATGAATCTATTTTTAACATGGGGCTTGACCTTGGCCCGCGGCCTTGAGCTCTAAACGCTACACTATTGTATTAGGTTCTCGTAGTCCTCTTCTCTGAAGTACGCAGAGCAAACTATTGTGGAAGATATTCCACGGATAAAGTCTTTTATAGTTTTAATTATGAATTTGTCCCACAACGGCAATAAACTTGTTTCGGCGGGATACGAGTGAAGGGCCATAGTTTCGTTTTTTATATTTGAGCAACCACCCACAACACAGCGTCTCGGCATGGTTGCAGTGGCATGTGAAGAAAAATAGCGTTCTCGCCGGCACGTCACTTCCTGTCCCTGTCACGTGACACAGGTTTTTGTATCGCTCATATCGCGTATTTTCTAATATAATGAAAAGCCAAGTTTGTATCTAATCTTAACATTAAATTCTACGTATTCTAATTGTTTAAGGCAAGTCTTTCGTTTCTTTATATCTTATATAGCTTTGCAATGAAATTAATAAAAACGACGCCTACTGCTCATGACTAAGAAGTCGCCATTTAAGATGATCGTTCTAAATTGCCTTGGGCCCCCCTCATTCCAAGGTCTGACCTTGTCATCACATCACATATTCTGTGAGCCAGTTTTGTTCATAGATTCTTGTTTGACCAGCGTTCCGTGTTCGTTTCAATGTGGATTTCGATAGGTGTAGAACGCTTAGTTTGCCCAGGTGTAGCCAACAACGAAATAAAACATAGCGCAATTAAACACGTGTACGGCAATGTTTATAAATCGGTCGAACATGGGCAATCCATGAGCAGGCTTCACATGATTAAAAACCACAATAAAATACACCCACAATTAATCAACTTCTATAGTTGCAAACATACAGCGTAGCTGAGACAAGAGGCCTTTATTTATCCTATCAAGTATCTGCGCACGTTTGACTGCATATTGCAGGTCTGCTTCTAATCGCATCGACATAGCTTTTCCTTCCCGCTTAGCTGTCGTACCTCGTTCAATGCGGTTTTTGATAGCTGTAGGACGCTTAGATTGCCTATGTGCATCCGACAACGAAATAAAACATAGCGAAATTAAACAAGTGTACGGCAATATTTATAATTCGGACGAACATAAACCCCCGCTTAGCTGTCGTATCTCGTTACGTCACCTGGATTACAGGGTAGGCCTTCTCAACGTCCGCTGAGACTTAAGAGAGGAGAAGGCCTCGACTAGTCGAGGGGCCGGGTAGCTCAGTTGGTGGAGCGTCTTACTAGTAATCGAAAGGTACCTGGTTCGAATCCCGGATTGTGTGACCATATTATTTTCCCCTTACCATCAACTGGTTCGCTGGTGTCAGAATAATGTGACCAGTAGTCGCCTATACGCTTCGGTGTCGGTGTGACTATAATCTACAGTTACATTCGACTAGTCCCAGTGTTACACTCGATATGATGTTGGTGTTTTTCTTTATCAGTATTTGATTCAGCCCCGATGCTGAAGTCCTGATAAGGTGTGTAACTCAGAATCGTTTATCCACGCAGCCTGCTCAATCAGCATACAAGTAACAAAGTCGACGTATGAAGTTTTCCACTTTTATTCAGCACACATCAACATCTGCATACAATTCTCAACTCAACTTTCAAATTTCACTTTCCAACTCACTATCAACAACTATCCTCAACAACACACAGGGCATCCATTTTATAATTTTTTCTCTCATTCGAGATGACGACCGGACGTTCTAGAAATGACGCATTACAACCAACCAATCAGAATTAAAGATCGTCATCACTGACTTACGTCATACATATTTCTACACATACCCGGAACGTTCCCTCACCTCGACATCCATCGGGAAATTTCTATCGAGAGTAAACACGCAGATCCAGAGAATTCTCCAACAATATCGACTAACTCAAATTATCAACGTTATACAAAGCCTCTCCTAACAACAATGCAAACTCAAATCAAAGGTAAATAAACTCCATTATTGAATACTTTGCAAAACGAAACGATTAGATCTATCTATTCAACGTAACATAACCCCCCACTCAAGAAGAAATTTACCCAATTTCTTTCAACAACGTTGAAACGTAATGCACCAGCAAAGTACAGAATTAAAACTTATTTCAGACTGGATACTGTCAATGTTCACAGTTCATTCACACAGAGTCAATGTTTCTCATCTGCAAATCTTTCTGGATACTGTCAGTGTTCACAGATCATTTACCCAGTCAACGTTTTTCACTTTCAAGTCTGTCATTACCAATATTCTTAGTTCATCCACACAGTCAATGTTCTTCCAACCGCAAGGAAACGACGCCCTCGTGCGTTGCAGTTTTCATCGGCCCAGGGTCAAAGACGGTGATCTCGTGGGCTTTTCTGGAGTCAGTGCATCCTCCGTTGTCTCCCTCTTCCATCGAACATCCGATGAAGTCGACGTTGTCAGCTCCCAGAATGTATTTGCTGGGTCTCACGGTCAGGTTGGCTTCTGCGAGACGGTGGAACAGCTCCCTCAAGGTCTGCAGATGCTCCTTCCAGGTCTGGGTGTGGACTTCATGCTCGACCAAAGTCGTAGAGCCTGGGACATCATTGACGTTATGGGGAATCTCGCCCATAAGGTCCTTGAGCTCCAACTTTTGACCTTCCGTCAAGCTCGGTCCTAGCTTAACATCATTGATGCCTTCTTTGCTGTGGAAGTCTCCAAGTTCCAACAGTTCCTCGCTGTCAAAGCTGTTGTCGATCTCAGCTGCTGTTGCTGCATGTACAGTCTCTGGCGGCCTCTCCACGTACAGCTTAAGGAGGTTGGCGTGGTATATCTTGGAATGCTGGCCGACCTTCACCTTATAGTATAGTCGTTGATCCCCACCACGGTCTCCACTTCGTACGGGCCTTTCCACTGCATCAGCAACTTATTGTGATCAGTAGGTAGCAGCACCAGCACTTTGTTGCCAGGTTTAAACTTCCTGTTCACAGCCCTACGATCGTAGTAGTGCTTTCCACAGTCCTGGGACTTCTTCAGGTTTTCTCTGGCTATCTCGAGAGTCTGCTCCAGCTTCTCCCGTAGCTCAAATACGTACTGGTAGCTGTTCTTCACCTCTGGGGTCTCTACTTCTTTCGTCCACAGTTCTTTCAGGATGTGCATCGGCCCTCGGATGGTTCTTCCGTACAGCAGCTCGAACGGAGAAAAGCCGGTGGACTCCTGTGGTACTTCTCTGTAGGCGAAAAGTAGGGCGTTGATGTAGCGATGCCATTGTCTGGGCTGCTCGCTGCACAGTTTCTTCAGGGTGGACTTCAGCGTAGCATTGAACTTTTCGACAAGCCCGTTGCACATCGGATGGTAGGGTGTCGTAGTCAAATGCCGGATGCTCAGCAGTCTGTTGACCTCCTTCATGCAGTCAGAGACGAACTGCGTCCCGAGGTCTGTCAGAATTTCTTCAGGCACTCCAAGTCTACTGAACATGTCCACCAGTGCCTCTGCTACAGTTTCAGTGTCAATCTTCTTCAGAGGCACTGCTTCTGGGTACCGAGTCGCATAGTCCACTAAAGTCAGTACCCACCGATGACCTTCTTCACTCGGAGGTCTTATTTCGTTATTAAGTCTAAGGCCACCCTCTTGAAAGGTCGGTCGATCAGAGGCATCATCTGCATAGGTACTTTCGGGACCCTTCCTCGAGGTATGGTCTTCTGGCAAATGTCACATGATCGGCAGAAACGGCTGACGTCCGCATGAAGTCCTGGCCAGTAGAACACCGCCTGGATTCTATCCGACGTCTTCTTGATACCCAGGTGACCTCCCATGATTGAGTCATGCGCTACTTCCATCACCTGGCGCCTTAGGGGTAACGGTACCAAAACTTAACGTAGTGGTTTACCTCCGTTGACCCTCGGGTGCTGGAAGATTCTATACAGGATCTTGGCCTTCACCTCAAAATAGACCGTGCCACTGCCTTTGGTCACGTGGTCTTGGCGGTTCCTGTACTTGTTTAAAGTGCTATCAGCTTCCTGGAGCTGGATCAGCTTATCTCTGTCCACGATGGCAGCTTTAGAGTTGTCGGCGACTTTCAGTGGCGTAGACGTCTTGTCTCTCTTGGCCTGGGCCCTGGTAGTTACAGCACCGACGATCTCTGGTCGGCAGGGCTGAGCCGGAGTAACCACATTGTCCCGTAGCAGCTCTGTAAGGTCTCCATCGGGAAATGGCAATGGATCCTCCTCCACAACTTCGACGCGTTGGGTTGAGGCAGGACTCCACTCTGGATCGGGGTCGTCGGGTCGTCTCGCGCCGTCGATATTCCCGATCATCAAATCATACAGCGGCTTCTTCAGGCAAACCGCTTCTACTTCGCCTATGTAGAAAGGGGTGCTGACTTGAATCTTCGCAACTGGCGCTCTCACACATTTGCTGTCGGCCATGAGTGTCCATTTAAAATCGCCAGTGAACTGTTCTTTAGCGATTAGGTCTTCTTTGACGATGACCCCACTGCAGCCTGAGTCTCTTAAGACAGTCACTTCATGATTTCCGACGCGTCCCTTTGAAACAGGCATGTTCTGGACGGTCACAGCTGCGCTGGCGACGACGGGGATGGATTTTCCGTTGGTAAGGAGAAGTTGGCCATCGGTCATGCACTCTTGCACGTCGGCAGGAGTAGCTGTGCGCTCGGTCTCGCTCGGAAGAATGACGCTCCCGCCGCACACTTGATGGTCAGATCTACTGTTTTGCCGTTGATTGGAGAACCGCCTCTGCCGGTTGCCCGCCGCTGCATTGTCCGTACTGCTCCGCTGTCCGCTACGTTTGTTTTGAGGACAGTTAGCCGCTCTGTGGTCTGTAGCGTTGCAGGTGAAACAGCCTCTTGAATGCCCTTCCCTTGGAGGTGGCGTGGAGTCCGTCTGTTTCTGGTTCGTCTGGCTCCCCTGGATCTGGTTCACATGGTTTCCAGTCTTCTGAAAATGTTTCGTCGCGCTGGGTGGCCCCAGGGTCTTCCCATGAGCGATGAGATATCTTTCAGCAGCCTCAGTCACATCTTTAAGCGTCTGCAGCTTTTGTTCTTCTAAGTGGGTCGCTAGGTCCTTGTGACAGGCATTGAGAAATTGTTCCTTCACGATCAGGTCATGGAGACTGTCGTAAGACTTCCTTTCGCCTGATAACTCCACCCACTGGTGTAGATATGACGACAGGCGCTCCACAAACTGCTTAGGCGTCTCGTCTGACTTAGGCCGGCATTCACGGAAGCGTTTACGGTAGCCCTTCTCTGTAAAGTTGTAGCACTGCAATAGGGCTCCTTTCAAGACGTCGTAGTCTTTAGCGTCATCGTCCGACAATCTTGTGTAGACGTCGAGTGCTTGCCCCGTCAGAAGTGCACTTAGTCGAATCGCCCAGTCTTGAGGTTGCCAGTTAGAGCTTTTGGCAAACCTTTCAAATCTCGCCAAATAACTGTCGATCTGGTCCTTACCGTCGACGAACGCTGGCAATTTTGGAGCTTTGTTGTCACTGATAACTTGTGGCACATGCTGATTGTTTTGGATACGCGCCAACTCTAGCTGGTACTGACGATCAGCTTCTCTTTCCTCACGCCTGCGCTCATCTTCTCTTTCTTGCCGCTGCTGTTCAATTTCCAGACACTTCAGTTCAAATTCTCTTTCTTCACGGCGACGCTGCTCTTCTAATTCTCGTTCTTGTATTCTCTCCTGTGATTTGACGTACTCCGTCAGCTGTTTGCCTTTCAGATTCAGTGCAATCCCTTTCTGCCAGAAGTCGGCCATCTTGATGCTTCTGGAAAGTTCTTTTCTGGAAAGTTCTTGACTGGAAAGTTCTTGACTGTGTTGTACCTTTCTAGACTGCTCTAGAACAGCACGCTTTCCGCAGTAGCGCTGATGCTTGCCACTAGTCGCTTTCGCTGACGCAGGCCCCGCTGTCCTCGTCGTATGCGACGCTGCACCACGCTGGTGTTGATGTACATGTTCCTGTGCTGAAGTAGACGCGACGTCCGCTCGTCGCTCTCTCTAATACTGGCGATGTAGCTCCGAGACTGTCCCTCGACGTAGTCTTGCGGCAGCCACGTAGTCCCGGTCTGTTGTTCGCTCACGAAGCAACTCTTCAGCGACTACACGCCCTTGCAGTCAACCCGAATCTATCGGATGTAGTCCCAGTATGTTGGCCCCTCTCGACGCAACTTGTTGGCGGCTACCCTCGATGACTGCCTCTCGTAACGTTGACTCGCTTGTTGTAGCAGTTGAACCCTTGGCTATGGCGTGAATCGCGGCTTGACCCCCAAAATGTTACACTCGGTTTGATGTTGGTGTTTTTCTTTATCAGTATTTGATTCAGCCCCGATGCTGAAGTCCTGATAAGATGTGTAACTCAGATTCGTTTATATACGCAGCCTGCTCAATCAGCATACAAGTCAAAAAGTCGATGTATGAAGTTTTCCACTTTTATTCAGCACACATCAACATCTGCATACAATTCTCAACTCAACTTTCAAATTTCACTTTCCAACTCACTATCAACAACTATCCTCAACAACACACAGGGCATCCATTTTATAATTTTTTCTCTCATTCGAGATGACGACCGGACGTTCTAGAAATGACGCATTACAGCCAACCAATCAGAATTAAAGATCGTCATCACTGACTTACGTCATACATATTTCTACACATACCCGGAACGTTCCCTCACCTCGACATCCATCGGGAAATTTCTATCGAGAGTAAACACGCAGATCCAGAGAATTCTCCAACAATATCGACTAACTCAAATTATCAACGTTATACAAAGCCTCTCCTAACAACAATGCAAACTCAAATCAAAGGTAAATAAACTCCATTATTGAATACTTTGCAAAATGAAACGATTAGATCTATCGTGCGCGCTTCAGACATACTTTCGTTTGCATTTCAACGTAACACCCAGCCATATGAATGGCATAGTCCTTATCAAATCTGGCACTGAGGCAGATTTGCCTTTCTGCTCTGATTATGTTTATTTTCATTCTAAGGTGCTGATTGACAAAATGCATTGGATTTCGGATAATATTCGTCATTCGGGCGAAAAATTCGGGGTGCTGCCTTCCAAGTAGGCTTCCAAAAGGTGACATTATCAGATTCTATGTCACTATAAGCAGTGGCAATTATATAGACTACGTTCATTGTTAGTTGTTGCCACTGGACTGTAAAATCGACGAGAATGGGATAAAGTGGTTGTGGTGGAAAGTGGCATAGCCAACTTTTAGATGCAGCGAAAAATGTGTTTAGAAATTGGTATAGCACAGTGACCTTGACCTTTGAGAAAGTATAAATACGAATGATTTTAAATGCTTAGCAGTAGTTAAAGTAACCGCCAAGAAAACATAATGAATGTCGGTCCAGTTATTTTTTTAAGATAAGGCAAGAAGTGTGTTTTGAACAAAAAGTGAAATTCTGAACCTCGGACCGGTCGATTAACCGACAACCGGACTGCTACTGAAGGATGGTTCGTAATTTGAAGTGCTTACATACCAAAATAACATTGCATCAGCCGTTTTTGAGGTATTGAGCAAAACGTGTTTAGCAACAAAATGACTCCAGTGACCTTGACATTTGCGGTACGGCAAATATGATTGGTCTGCGGGACAACTAACATAGGTAGTGTTCCGATGAAGTTTGGTCAAAATCCGTTCAGTGGTTCTTTGGATATGGCGTCCAAAGGACCGACAGACAGACAGATCGACGGACGGACGGACGAACGGAATGACGGACTGACATTTGGCTCGTTCCGAATCCTACCGACTATTGCCTACCGACCATTAAAAAATATTTCCACTTATCTGAGGTGGGGGGTGGTGGATGGGGGGGGGAACTTACCGAGCTTTGGTAGATGATGTTTTTTAGCGATAGGACGGTAAGCATTAATAGGCACAAAAACTACGGAATTTATTGATTTAAAAAGGACCTTTATTTAAGCTAAGTTAGGGCCACATTTAGCTTACGTTTTACGACTTATGCAACAGAATATGAGATTTTTTCACTGACCTTAACAGGGCGGATCAGTTAGTTTGGGGGGAGGGTTTCCAAAATTTTATTAAAGGGACTTACTCGGTAAATGTTAATGATGGTCAAGAAACGCTACAGATCAAGCAACAACATTGGCAGGACACGCACGTTTCCAGGAGCAGACATCGGAAGTGACCACAATCTTGTGATGATGTCTTTCCGCCTTCACTTGAAGAGAGTAAACACAGCAAAGTGCGCTAGACTGAAGTTCGACGTGGACAAACTGCAAGACCCGGAGGTGACAGAAATATTTCAGGCCACAATTGGAGGGAAATTTGCACCACTGCTCATTTTGGGAGCTGGTGAAGTAGATCTCAACACCATGACCACCACTTTCAACTTAGCTGTGACAGATGCCGCCACGGAGATCCTTGGAAAGCACCGGTCAAAGAAGAAGCTATGGATCATACCTGAACCTTTTGAACCTGTGTGATAAACGAAGAGAGATGAAAAAGAAAAGGAACACCTGACAGAGAGCTGATGCCTACCGAAAAATCAACAATGACATCTGAAAAGGCATGCGCACAGCAAAAGAGAACTGGATAGAAGCTCAATGCCAGGAAATAGAGAACAGTCTGAACAAGAACAACAGCAAGAAGGCCTACCAGACTGTGAAGCCGCTGACAAGTGTTAAACAGCCCAAGGTCTCCGCGATCCAAAGCAAGTGGCTTATGCCTTACAGAAGAACAAGAAGTCTTGGACAGATGGACAGAGTACTGCTCTGACCTTTACAACCACAAACCGAACGGAGACCCATCAGTTCTAGCATGTCCTGAGAACAAAGAAGAAGAAGAAGTCCTCCCAATTCTCCGAGAAGAAGTTGAGGCAGCAGTGCAAGTCAGCGGGAGTGGACAACATACCGGCGGAACTGCTTCAAGCAGGAGGAGAAGCGATGATCGACGTACTCACCATTATATGTAACAAGATGTGGCAGAGTGGGTAGTGGCCTACATCATGGATGTCACGAACAGACCAGTTTTACTCTGCTTATTTTAATATTTAGCTTGGTTAGTCTATGTAATCTTAGAATGTTAATGGTAGGCAGCAGCAGACGATGGAAGTAATCAAGCGTTGCAATAGCATACTGCCGCTTACACACCGTGGCAGCTGACGGTAAGCAAAGGCAATGACATCATCGTAACGCCGCTAGGCGAGTCTATTATCCGCCAATGAGATCACAGCTTAGAATGGACTCAACCAGGTCAGGCTGATTCGAATAGAGAGCGAGACCGGCAGTCGTGTTGAAACCGAGGAAGAGTTAACAGCTACACAGTGAGCAGTAGATCTCTCCGGAAAAGACTAGGACGCAGTACTTGTGAAAATCCGAATTCACTCAAGTAGCCACTGGCCTGAAATTGTCACTAAGGTAAATGAACATACTTCTGTTTCATCGTGATGTATTATATTATTGTTGAATTATGTTTGTGGAATTTGCTATGCATAGAATTGAATTGTTAGCCCGACTTTGCCTGCACACGTGGCGAAGCTGACCACGAGGCAAAAAGACGACCGGCCGACGCCATCTTGAATTATGTACGGAACCACTGTTGTTTAACTTATATGTGTGCTTACAGACCAGTGGCTGTACAAATGAATGTGTATAATATTATTAATTCTTGATGTGTATAAGTAGGCATGTTTTATATTTATGGATGTATAGAAAATTAGAGTGGAGATTCCAGTGGACCATGGACTTAGCAGAATGTTCGTCGCTTATATATGTAGATGTGGAGCTAATCACTGAGGGCTATTACGACCTTCAGTGAGACGCTCTGCACACACCTATCATTCAAGGTTGTGCAGAATTTCGTCTCATATGTTACAGACGATCAGGCGTTCTGTAATGCGCCCAACACAGCATCAGACGAAACCACGTCGACGCGTACGTTGGCTGCAGTGGTATCCCCAGCATTGCGCGAGGAAAACCCACCAGTCTAACCACAGGGAAGAACCCAGAAGAAGACAACACAGTTGTCAGGAAACCGACCACAGCCCAGCACGCCAGACTCACAGTTAAGTCACTAAGCGTGTGTGCACAAAAATTGAGAGCTACAGGACCACAGTAGACCATTTCTCATGAACTATAACCTCCAGTGCCCGAGGATGAACAATTAGCTGCATAGACTATCAGCGATCGAATTATTCACAGTGACTATTTAACTGATAAGGTAGATTAGTACTTAGAGATCTTGTATAGAGTAGAAGAAATAAATGTGTGATGTTTAACTGTTATCAAGTGGCTGGACTACATATGATTCATAGCCGTGTGAAAGCTAGTGTGACAGTAATCTTTTACCATTTTTCTATCTATCTCTGTACTCCAGCCTTTACACAGACCGAGCTAAACAAATAAATTTATTAAAGTAATCCACAGGGTGACTAACTAGCAGTTCCCATAGGATAAAGCGTGAGGGTTACAGCATCCATTGTGCAGAGCCCAGCAACCCATAAAACCCCTGTGACACTTTAATTGGCGAGCCTGCCAGGATCTGTGTATAAAAGGAATTGGGTATAACCGGATCTAAGTACAATAAAATTAGATAACAGTAGTAGTAGTAGTAGAATAACTTAGAATAGTTGTAAGTGTAGGGCCAGGACTCAGTTTTTGGTGTGCTACACTTTACTTAAAAACTTTTTTTTGCTTCAATTATTTTTGTGCCTGTATGTTGCATTGTTCTTTTGCAGGTTTTGCTTAAGTATCTGTTGTATGCCATTTGACTCTTGTTTTATTCCATTATTGATTACAAATTTTATGGTCTTTACATTGTTGATATTGAATCGCAATATTGCTAGTGTTTTTGTATTCCACGTGATTCAGAGGTTGTTCATAGACACTTTTGACAATGTCGGACCCAGTGGCCTTGAGATTGCGCTTCAAGGAATTGGGAGAAGCTTTACACTTAGCAGGGGGAGACCTAATTGCGTATATCAATGCAGAGGTAGAGAAACA
The DNA here is from genome assembly GCA_036898135.1 of Oncomelania hupensis. NCBI lineage: Eukaryota > Metazoa > Mollusca > Gastropoda > Littorinimorpha > Pomatiopsidae > Oncomelania > Oncomelania hupensis. Next base: position 69,822,659 of record CM072512.1, on the reverse strand, counting down.
GAAGGCTAAGGCAGAGAGAGCAGCAGAGAGAGAGGCAAAGAAGTTAGAAGCAGAGAGAGAGGTGAAGAAATTAGAATTAGAAGCAGAACAGAAGAAGGTAGCAGCAGAGAGAGAAGCAGAAGTTAGGAGATGGGAGTATGAGCGGGCAGAAAAAGAAAAAGAGAGGGAGGAAAAGGAAAAAGACAGGCAGCATGAGTTAGAGCTAAGAAGATTGGGATCAGGAGCTTCAAGTTCTTCCTCACCCCCTCCCCACTCAGATCAACTAGAGGTAGCCCCCAACCCCGTACAAGGAATGTCATTTCCACTGGGGACATTCAATGAGAGAGAAGAAGGTCTAGATCTCTATCTGACTAGGTTTGAGCGTCTAGCAACAGAGTATAAACTAGATCCCACTCATTGGTCTTTTAAGCTTAGTCAAGGGCTTAGAGGAAAGGCTTATGACATCTACAGTAAGCTACCGACTGACAGAGTGGCTGACTATCACAAAGTAAAAGAGGCACTCCTAACGGGATTCGAACTAACAGGAGAATGCTACCGGCAAAAATTCCGCACCAATCGGAGAGTGAAAGGAGAGAGCTATGCGCAGTTCGCGGATCGGTTGTCCACAATGCTGGATAAGTGGATTAGCCAGTCAGCCACGGCTAAGACATATGATGGACTGACAGAACTGTTAGTATGGGAACAGCTACGGGAAACCATGACCCCCGAGCTGAGGACATTCTCAGTAGAACAGGGCGCGGAAAGACTGGAAGATCTGGTCAAGGTCGCAGATAGGTACGTGGCCGCCCACGGAGAAGCCAAGAGCTTCAGGCGAGACCTAAAGCCTAACGGGAAAGAGGCACAGAAACGAAGCCCTAACCGGGAAGAGCGCACCGCGAATAGGCCAAATCACCCCAGACCTGGGAAAAATAAAGGACCCAACACGGAATTCGGGAAAAGAGGTCCTGCAGAACAGAAACGGTATTGCTCGTTCTGCAACAGAAATAATCACTCCACCGCAGAATGTTTCAAGTTGGCCGCACAACGTAGGGAAGAGCGCGAAAGCCGGCCAGCGCACAGAGTCCTAACTCAAAGCAGCGGTAACAAGCCACACACAATCGGAGATCACCCACCGGTGACAGACACGGTCAAGGTCAACGGAAAAGAAGCGAACTGTTTGTATGACAGGTCTATCATACAACGCGATAGTTAGCGAATCTCTTGTATCGCGCGCGGACTTGACGGACAAGACAGTCGAACTACAAGGAGCAGACTTGACGAAACCGACGACTACTTGGATCGAAGTAGAGAGTAGGTACTACTTGAATCGAAGTAGAGAGTAGGTACGTCACAGGACGTTTTACAGAAACCCCTGTATGATCTAGTGCTAGGTTGTAGGTATGTGTTCTTAGGCACGCCCCCCAAAACTGTAGAGATAGCGGCAGTGCAAACCAGGGCCCAAGCTAAATCCCAACCACCCTAGCCCGAGTTAGCTCCGAACCCAGGACTCGAAGAGATCAAAACAGCACAGAAGGCGGACACCTCGATAGCGAAGTGCTTCCAGAAGCTACCCAAGGCGCACACACCCCCGCACAAGGGAGACTTCTACATGGAAGAGGGAGTTCTACATCGACAAGGAGATGGAGATCACACCCAACTAGTACTACCAGCCACCCTTCGAGCCCAAGTACTAGAGTTAGGCCACAGCATGCCACTCAGCGGACACATGGGAATTGGAGCCACAGTGCAGAGAATCAGCGCACACTACTATTGGCCAGGAATCACGGAGGATGTCAAGCGCTACGTGAAATCTTGCCACCAATGTCAACGATATTCCCCGCGACATCACACCGTACCAGTTACCTTAGGACCATCGGTAGTAGTCGGCGTGCCATTCCAGCAAGTCTCAGTAGACATAGTCGGACCACTGCCCATGACCAAGAAGAGGAACAGATTTCTACTCACACTAGTCGACGCCTGTACGATGTGGTGCGAAGCAGTCCCGTTGCCAGCGATCGACACCAAGAAGATTGCAGATGCACTCATCGCCATCTTTACCAGAGTTGGATTCCCGGACAGCATTAGAACGGACAACGGATCTCAGTTCACCGGCCGCTTGATGCAAGACGTGTTCGAGTTGATACAAGTTCATCACATTCGCACACCACCATATCACCCCGCCAGCAACGGACAAGTAGAAAGACTGAATGGAACCCTTCTCACCATCCTCAGGAAAGTCGCCGACGACAATCCAGAAGCGTGGGACACCTACGTGAATGCGGCACTGTTCGCATATAGAGAAACGCCCCATGCAGCTACAGGCTACACCCCGTCAACATTGCTATTAGGCCGACCTCTAGCAGGACCGCTAGAAGCCCTACGCAGAAGTTGGACGGAAGCCAAGATAGACGACACACCCAGAGGTGCCACCAAGTACGTCGCAGACCTGCAGGAAACCCTCAAAGCAACGTTGAAGAAAGCTGGTGAAGCACTGAAGAAGGCAAGAGCCCGTCAGGCGAAGTACTACAACCGCCACGCGAAGGACCGAGAACTGCTAGTCGGCGATCAAGTGCTACTCTTACTTCCAAGTGGAACCAACAAGCTGGACATCGCTTGGAGATGACCGTATCGGGTGACTGCCAAGAAATCCAAGACAGTCTACCAAGTAGAGGTAAACGGGAGAGCCCGATACCACCACATCAATCTCCTCAAGAAGTATACGGACCGACCACGACCCCCAGCACTCACAACTTGCTAGCCATCGCCATCGCGGAAGAAGGAGAAAGCATGGAGACCAATGCAGTAGAGTATTCCCTGCACTCCAAAGAAACCTACAAAGACGTGATACTCAACGGAGACCTAGCCGCTAAATAGCAACAGCAAGTACTACAGGTCATTCGGCAACATCAGACTGTGCTCACAGACCGACCAGGGAAGACAGACCTCGTCGAAGTAACACTAACGGTGACCGACCCAACACCCGTCCGCCAGAAGCTCTACCCGATGCCACTGTCGCAGCAGCGAGCCATCAAGGAAGAGATAGACACCTTACTGGCAGCCGGAATCATCTCAGAGTCTACTTCACCCTACAGCGCAGGCACGGTATTGTTGCGAAAACCCAACGGAGAGCATCGACTGTGCATCGACTTCAGACTGTTGAATGCCGTAACGCAGTTCCAGCCAGAGCCACTCCCGGACCAGACAGACCTATTTGCCAAGCTACAGCGAGCGAAGTACTTCTCACGTATCGACCTCAGCAAAGGATACTATCAGATACCAGTACAACCACAAGTCCGAAAGTACCTAGCGTTTAGCACTATGGAAGGACACTTCGAGTTCAATGTACTTCCATTCGGACTCCACAACGCACCCAGCATCTTCAGCGCCATGATGCGGAAACTCCTGGCACCCCTGAGCAGTGAGCACCTACACTCGTTTATGGACGACATCCTCATCGCAACACCTACATGAGAGGAACATGTCACGCTCCTACAACAACTACTCGCCCGCCTCAGAGACACGGGATTGATGGCAAGACCCACCAAATGTCAGATTGGATTCACAGAACTAGAATTTCTGGGACACACCATCAGTCAAGGAAGCCTGCGACCGGTAGAAAAGACAGTGAAACGCCTACTCGACGCTCCTAGGCCCAAGACCAAGAAGGAAGTGCGGTCGTTTCTAGGACTCTGCGGCTTCTACCAGAAATTCATCCCCAACTACAACAGCATCGCTGTGCCACTGACAAATGGAACCCGGAAAATCGCCCCGGACAAAGTCGTATGGACAGCGGAATGTGAGACAGCATTCCAAACCCTCAAGGACAGATAGACATCGGCGCCAGTACTCCACCTACCCGATTTGACTCAGCCATTCGTTCTTCGCACCGACGCAAGCGACTTAGGCCTCGGAGCAGTACTGCTACAGCGCGACCCCAAGAATGCAGAGACGCTATTCCCTGTCGCCTACGCCAGCAGAAAATTGAGACCCGCCGAGACCCACTACGCCACGTCGGAGAAAGAATGCCTTGGACTAGTCTGGGCCATACAGAAGTTCCAACTATACCTGTATGGGACCCACTTCACAGTTCAGGTGGACCATCAACCACTATCGTTCCTGGCCGCCTCCAAGTCTTTGAACTCTCGCCTGATGCGATGGGCACTCACCCTTCAGGCATACTCATTCCAAATCGAGTACATCCCCGGCAAAGAGAACCACGGAGCCGACTACCTCAGTCGCCATCTCGTGGAGGACACAGCAGCTGTCGCCCACCCAACACAACTAAGGGCACAGCACCAGAATTCGTCCCCGTCCAGTAAAACCCTGTCACTAGAGTCCATAGCTACCTGGCATAGCATTGCAGTGCAGGTCGAGCAACTTAACTAGTATGTAAATAGGACCCTAGGATAGCGCAGTGTTAAACTAGGCCCTGTAGTAGAAAAAGGTCGAAGCCAGTAGTCATCCCTTTTTTCAGTTGAGGGAGCCTGTCACGAACAGACCAGTTTTACTCTGCTTATTTTAATATTTAGCTTGGTTAGTCTATGTAATCTTAGAATGTTAATGGTAGGCAGCAGCAGACGATGGAAGTAATCAAGCTAGCAATAGCATACTGCCGCTTACACACCGTGGCAGCTGACGGTAAGCAAAGGCAATGACATCATCGTAACGCCGCTAGGCGAGTCTATTATCCGCCAATGAGATCACAGCTTAGAATGGACTCAACCAGGTCAGGCTGATTCGAATAGAGAGCGAGACCGGCAGTCGTGTTGAAACCGAGGAAGAGTTAACAGCTACACAGTGAGCAGTAGATCTCTCCAGAAAAGACTAGGACGCAGTACTTGTGAAAATCCGAATTCACTCAAGTATCCACTGGCCTGAAATTGTCACTAAGGTAAATGAACATACTTCTGTTTCATCGTGATGTATTATATTATTGTTGAATTATGTTTGTGGAATTTGCTATGCATAGAATTGAATTGTTAGCCCGACTTTGCCTGAACACGTGGCGAAGCTGACCACGAGGCAAAAAGACGACTGGCCGACGCCATCTTGAATTATGTACGGAACCAATGTTGTTTAACTTATATGTGTGCTTACAGACCAGTGGCTGTACAAATGAATGTGTATAATATTATTAATTCTTGATGTGTATAAGTAGCCATGTTTTATATTTATGGATGTATAGAAAATTAGAGTGGAGATTCCAGTGGACCATGGACTTAGCAGAATGTTCGTCGCTTATATATGTAGATGTGGAGCTAATCACTGAGGGCTATTACGACCTTCAGTGAGACGCTCTGCACACACCTATCATTCAAGGTTGTGCAGAATTTCGTCTCATATGTTACATACGATCAGGCGTTCTGTAATGCGCCCAACACAGCATCAGACGAAACCACGTCGACGCGTACGTTGGCTGCAGTGGTATCCCCAGCATTGCGCGAGGAAAACCCACCAGTCTAACCACAGGGAAGAACCCAGAAGAAGACAACACAGTTGTCAGGAAACCGACCACAGCCCAGCACGCCAGACTCACAGTTAAGTCACTAAGCATGTGTGCACAAAAACTGAGAGCTACAGGACCACAGTAGTCCATTTCTCATGAACTATCCTATCCTATCCTATCCATTCTCATGAACTATAACCTCCAGTGCCCGAGGATGAACAATTAGCTGCATAGACTATCAGCGATCGAATTATTCACAGTGACTATTTAATTGATAAGGTAGATTAGTACTTAGAGATCTTGTATAGAGTAGAAGAAATAAATGTGTGATGTTTAACTGTTATCAAGTGGCTGGACTACATATGATTCATAGCCGTGTGAAAGCTAGTGTGACAGTAATCTTTTACCATTTTTCTATCTATCTCTGTACCCCAGCCTTTACACAGACCGAGCTAAACAAATAAATTTATTAAAGTAATCCACAGGGTGACTAACTAGCAGTTCCCATAGGATAAAGCGTGAGGGTTACAGCATCCATTGTGCCGAGCCCAGCAACCCATAAAACCCCCGTGACATTGGACCCAGTCGCTTGTCATCACTCTTCCCAAAAAAGGTAACCTTCAGGAACCTGAAAATAATACTCAACAGGTTGAAACCCCAAGCTGAACAAATCATAGCCGAAGAGCAAGCAGGATTTAGGGCAGGGAGAAGTACCACTGAACTGATTTTCAACCTCAGAATAATCTGTGAGAAACACCTACAGCACCAACATCTATATCATGTGTTCGTAAACATCAAAAAGGCGTTTGACCGAGTCTGGCATGCAGCTCTGTGTGCAACCATGAGAGTGTACAACATCAGCCCTACAATTGTTGAATTCATCAAAAGCCTGTATGACAAGGCTACCAGTGCAGTCCTCCACAACAGCGCCATCGGAAACTGGTTCAGAACAACAATCTGTGTGCGTCAGGGATGCCTACTCTCTCCAACACTCTTCAACATCTTCCTAGAGCGCATCATGTCAGATGCCCTTGCAGACCACGAAGGCACAGTCAGCATAGGGGGAAGAGCAATCTCCAACCTTCGTTTTGCAGATGACATTGATGGATTGGCTGGAGAGGAACAAGAACTTGAACGGCTGGTACAGAGGCTTGACACCATTTCCAGAGCCTATTGAATAAAAAATAAGTGCAGAGAAGACCAAACTGATGACCAACAACACCCATGGCATCAACACGACATCAAAGTCTAAGGACAATCCCTCAACACAGTGCATAGCTTCAAATATTTAGGAGCCATTGTATCAGACAATGGGTCCCGACAGGAAGTCCTCTCCAGGATCGCACAAACAACTGCTGCCCTGGCGAGATTGAAGCCAATTTGGAAAGACAGGACCATCAGTCTACATTCCAAGGTAAGGCTGCTGCGCTCCCTTGTCATCTCCATCTTCCTATATGCTTGCGAAACATGGACCCTCACTGCAGATCTTCAACGAAGAATACAAAGCATGGAGATGAGGTGCTATAGAAGACTTCTGGGCATTTCCTATACCCAGAACATCCCCAACGACGAAGTCCGACAGACCATCACATAAGCCATTGGACAACACGATGACCTGCTCACAGTGGTGAAAAAACGGAACTCCGAGGGTATGGCTACGTCACCAGATCATCAGGTCTTGCAAAGACCATCCTGCAAGGCACAGTACAAGGAGGTAGAAGAAGAGAGACCGAAAAAGAGGTGGGATGACAACATTCGAGACTGGACTGGTTTGACACTGAGCGAAACAATCAGGGTTGCTGAGGACAGGGAAAGATGGAGTACGTTTGTTAAACGATCATCTGTGGTGCCCCTACGACCTCCGAGTTATGGGATAGGATAGGATAGGATAGGATAGGATATGTTATTTACTTTTGTAAGATTAAATTATGAAAATAATAATTACCTCTTTTGCTCCCAAAATATGTACTGAGCTTTGCCACACCTTTCGAATCGGAGGGCTTCAACGACGGCGTTCGCAGCATTTTCAAGAGCTGGCGTCAGTCGGAATAAGCAAGAAAAGGGACGGAACTTTGACTATTTGTCTTTTTGTTAAAACTTCAACGTAAGCCAGGGTTGCCCACACTATGACTTTTTCAGCATGCGAAGTACTGTTAAAATGACCAAACCAAAATGATCTACCTATCACCAAAATGCAAAACATGTAATTATATAGTCATATAATTAATAGGCTGACGTCAAAGTTTTTTTTTTTTTACTACTACGCGATCTACTCAGTGCCTTCGCGATGGACCGGTCGATCGCGATCGACGTATTGGGCACTCCTGTCGTAATCCATTATATTATCCATTAGGAATATCGTTTTCTTTCTTTTCATTTCTTCCGCTCGTGGCGCCCCGCCCCCACCCCCCACCCCCCACCCTTCCATCCCCCCCCCTTAAAAATAAAAAAAATTAAAAATTCATAAAAATAAAACAAATAAATAAATAAATAAATAGAATGTCACCGAAGACGGGAAATATCAGCTTTGCTCTTTGTGTAGCACGAAAGACGGTGTTCGTCTGGAGATTGTTTAGAATGATTGCAATGATTGAACATTTTTGGGGAGAAGATTGCGCGGGCTTGCATATTGTGGGAGAGGTCGAATATTCGTAAAAGAAATAAAATTAAAATATATATATATATATATATATATATATATATATATATATATATATATATATATATATATATATAATGTATTTATTTATTTATTTTATTTATATTTTTATTATTTTTAAATTTTAATATATATATATATATATATATATATATATATATATATATATATATATATATATATATATATATATATATATATATATATATATACAGACATACATATATGGGATATGGAGTTTACCGTTTCCAAGTGATTGATCTGTTTCCTTTAAAGTTTTTTTTCTCTCTCTCTTTCTCTCTCTCCTTCTTCTTTTCATTCCTTTTTTTGGGGGGGGGGGGGCTGTGGGTGGGTTCTGGAAACCCCGGAAACTCCCCCCCTCTCTCGTCTGTGTCCCTGCATACAAAGTTTTAACAATTGTATAAAATATTTATAAAATTTATTTTTAAAAACTAACGTCACGATGATTATGGGATTTAATTTGCATAAGTGTGGTTTTATCTTTGATGTACAGGTAAAGTCTAAGTACATACCAAAATTGATTCAAATCCCTCCAGTAGTTTGGGAGAAAATAGGATTAGAATAAAGAATTATGATGTCACCATGATGACTTCATCGGATATGCGTACTTTTTGTCATCTGGTATTTATTTTAGTTTGACAGAAATCCATCCAGTAGTTTCAGAGTGTTACACGGTTATTTATCAATAGCCGATTCAGCCCCGATGCTTGAATCTGGCTATGTGTAACTCGAATTCGTTTATCCGCGCAACCTGTTCACTTAGCAACAAGGCAAAGTCGTCGTATAAAGGTTTCCAACTTTATTCAGCAAACATCAACTGCATACAAGATCGCTTTCCGAAAATCACTTAAATATTCATTTTCAAAAAATCATCATAAATCACTCCTACAAGCAGACAGTGCATTACTTATATAACCCCTCTGCAATCGAGGAAAAGTTCGAACATTCCAGCCTGACTAATTAACACCCAATCAAAATAAAACTCGTCACCGGAACTATGCACTGTCTTACGTCATAGAACGTACTTTAGGTTAGAAGAATCGCTTAGCTTTTACCAGACCTTTCTGGAAGCTTCTGTCGATAATAAACAATTCCAGAAAATGTTCACCTATATCGACCGAAGAAAATTATTAACATTATACAAAGCTTCTTCTAGCAACAACGCAAAATCAAATCAAAGGTAAATACACTCTATTATTGCATGCTTTGCAAAACAAAATGATCGGATCTATCGCGTGCGTCTCAATCGTAACACAGAGAAAAGTGCGCAAATGTCTCCTCCGGAAGGACGCCGGACGGACAAAGCCAAACACAATAGCTCCAGTGCTTACAGCTCGGGAACTAATAATAAGAACTGTCTTTCTTCTAATCGTCGGACTCAAAGAGCGGCAATCTACAACTAACACCCTCGCTCACCTTTGTGATTATCATAGTGAAAACTAGGCCCAAACCACCATAAGTATTTAATATTAGGTGGGACCAGGAAAAGAATACCATGCTTGTTTGTATGCCCCACATTTTTATTTTGTGCAATTTGCGAGAGAGAGAGAGAGAGAGAGAGAGAGAGAGAGAGAGAGAGAGAGAGAGAGAGAGAGAGAGAGAGATGGAGAGAGAGAGAGAGAGAGAGAGAGAGAGAGAGAGAGAGAGAGAGAGAGAGAGAGAGAGAGAGAGCAATAGCAGCAGCAAAACTGACGGTAAAAAGTTGGTTTGCATCATGACAATCTTAGAGATCACAGAAGCTGTAAATGCAGAAGATGGTGTCCAGAAGGCCAAGTAATTAGTGCGAGTGGCTGGACGAGAAGATAGCAGTACCGCTGACGGCACGTTCTGGGTCATGCTGCAGCAAGAATGTATTCACCTCTCACGCGTCGGCCCGCTGCCAACTGACGATCTGCCGTTAGCACAAAGTATCTGATATTGCAACAAGCCTGTAACCCTCTTTCCAAGTCTTTGTAACTGCTCTTTTCTCTTCATTGTTCGTCACTGGCGTTGTCGTAGTCCCCCGAAGATCAGAATGCCTCCAAACTCCCAATGAAAGGATTGTAGCAATATGTGTGTATTGGATACGTGTTTTGCAACCGAATGGAAGCACACGACTGCTCATGGGATTGGATCAGGGTTAATGCGTTGGCTTGACACACACCAGCCGGGGTTCAGTGGTAAAAACTGGAGATTAAGTACACAAACAATTCACAGGTCAGTTCCGAAACTTCTTAACAGAGTTCACTTGAATTGATTTTCACTGTGGAAGACGGAATGTGGATTTCTAAACAGTCCTGTTTTACGTATTTCAATTCGTTGAGGGTTGAATTATTTTTGCCTCTCTTTGTCTCTGTCTCTCTCTCTGTCTCTCTCTGTCTCTCTCTCTCTCTCATACACAGACACACACACACACACACACACACACACAGACGCTCTCTCTCTCTCTCTCTCTCTCTCTCTCTCTCTCTCTCTCTCTCTCTCTCTCTCTCATACGCAGACACACGCACAGAGGTGGCAAGCCATTCGATTGCATTTTCACTCGCACTCGTAGATGAAATTCAGCACTTCCAAAAGTCCCGACTTTCAAAGTATTTCCGGAATTCCAGATGTGGAAAAACAAAAGAAGAACACCAAACATCCTCTTTGAGCAATCGCAAAGAATCAGTCAATTTATTCAAACTGGAACTAAATTCGGGGCTGTTTAGTCAGTATTTTAGGACGGAACTTTTCGTAGGTCATTTTCCTGCATAGCGGACTACTGCCAATAGAACCGAACTAGACTATAGTACGGAACTAGCGTTTAGTCATTTTTATTGCATAAATCCCCAGTGCTCCACGCTACTGTTGTCACCGACCTTCACCCGTGTTAGCATTTCCGGATGACCGACAGCCTGATATAGTAGGGATCTTTCGAAAGCGGGTGAAAGTGAAAGTGAATGTGAATCGGGACTACTTATTGTTGTGACGTCAGCAATTTATGTGACGCTTTAACTTCCCGTGGTGAAAGGTCACGAAGTCTGCCTACCACAAGGAATAAAACTTCGTGGAAAACCTGATTTCCACGAACTAATGTTAGTGAGTACATTTTGGTTATTAAATCGTTTGTAAAATGTCCAAAAATGATTTGAATTTGTATATGGTACATTACTCAACCATTTTAGAAGGAATAATGGGGATCTAAACTCGGTCTCAGACTTAAAACGTATTTTCAAACGAGCTACTGAAAAGAGTGCCCAAACCCTCATGCCGTCATAGCTGTCTAGAATCTATCTATTCTGTATCACCAATCAGCAGTCCAAAAACTGTTTTATGTGACAAAAATGAAACTCGAAGCTAGAATGTAAAATATCTTCAATGTTAGAGCACTAAACCATCTTTAAAGTTCAACGTAATCGTTACATTCGTGTCAAATCATGATTTGTTAGAAGAAGCCTTACGTAGGCATAATAATCACAACGAAACTAGGTGCTGGAATCGAAAGCGCACAGAAACACGTTCGTTTCGTTTCGTAGCGCGGTGTAAGAATCTCCCGGCGTGCCTCTCGTTGGACGAAACGAACACACAATCACTTTCACTTTTACCCGTTCCGAAAGACCCCTAGTATAATAATCTCCTTCGATTTAGGGCGTGATTAGCGCGATGAGCAATTGCAAAATCGTTCAGCATAAATATATATTTCTCGTGACCATCCTTACAGCTGAACCGCATGATTTTGCAATGGTCATGAGCGGATGTAGGCCTACTTTTATACTGCCAGAAATAAAACACCCAATCCAACTAGGTCAAACCCGGGAACCGTGGGTTCCACGTTCAGCAATTCACAGCAACAGATCCTTTTAACATTCACAGTGAGTGTTACCCCACTGAAAAACACAAGCTTACGACAAAAATCTTTCAGAAGTACAGTTTTTATGTAAATCAATAATTTTTCTTTGTTTATGTGCCCAACGTGGTACGTTGCATGTCGTTAAAAGGAAGAATCTATAATATAGCTGCTCGGAATTAGGATTTTTTTTTTATTCTGTAGACACAGATACCACAGACACCAAGCATGCACCTTTTTTTATGAAACAAATGGACGGATTTCTTTTAAATTTGGTATGGTTAGATCGTAGTGATCACTACCGGATGACACAAATTTATGCATATCGGTGACGTCATCATGATGACATTTTTTTTTCTTTTTCTAATCCCATATTCTCTCAAACTCTTCTGGATCGAGAGGTTCGGTTCAAATTTGGTATGTACTTCGCCTCCAAAGTGAAACCAAACTTATGCAAATCGAGTGAAGTATATCGGATAACATCATCGTGGTGACGTAATATTAAAAAAAATTGTCCTTATGTGTGTGTGTGTGTGTGTGTGTGTGTGTGTGTGTGTGTGTGTGTGTGTTTAAATTCCTCCCCCCTCCACCCATTCCCTTCTCCTCTTAGTATTAGCTTCAATCTGTCAATCTTTCTCTGAGCTGGCTAGCATTAGTCTTTGTTTCTAACGCCAAACTCATGCTCAACTAGAGAGAGAGAGAGAGAGAGAGAGAGAGAGAGAGAGAGAGAGAGAGAGAGAGAGAGAGAGAGAGAGAGAGAGAGAGAGAGAGAGAGAGAGAGAGAGCGAGAGAGAGAGAGAGAGAGAGAGAGAGAGAGAGAGAGAGAGAGAGAGAGAGAGAGAGAGAGAGAGAGAGAGAGAGAGAGATTCACAAGCTTCACAATTTTATTGACGAGGCCTCCAGCCTGTTCGCCAAGAGGTCAAACACAAAACAACTATAATCATTGAAACAATGCCGGAAATAAACAAATAGGTGCTTAGCACCAATAACGCAAAATAAACATTTCAACTCATTTCCATGGAAAAGCAAAGTAACAGTGGAACACTATTTCAAGACGATCGTTTGTGAGCGGACATTGCATTGTTCGTCGCGCTTTTTATAGCATAATAAATAAACATTGCTACGTATCTTGTTATATGTTTGTTATAATTTTGTTGTCGCGTCACCCGAGCGGGTTCCGCGACGTTCAGCCCAAACAACGAGTGGTAGGAATAGAAACTCAAACAAAAAAAACTAACACAAAATGCCAGATGAACAATCACACTCTTTTATTCAACAATGTCACACACACTCACAGGATAAATGGGATGCTAAACCACCCTCCACCCCTATCAAGACCCCCAACCCAGTATTTACTAAACAATTACCTCCCTTGTCTAACTGAAACCCCAGGACTATACACGACAGAATGCCCACAACAATATGCAACAATAGTGACAATCAGTTAAATTCCAAATAAACACAATTCAAAGTTAAATCCACAATCAGAAAAAAAACCTTGAAATTCAATCGTATGGAATTAGCTAGCTTTATAGTTCAAAGTCAACGTTCGAAACCTAACTATCGATTAATTGAGCTCAAAGTACTACTGCAGTTAATTACTCAAGTAAAGAAAGTAATTTACACTAGATATGTTTTTAGGTGTGTGAATGCGAGTCTGTATGTCTGTGGATGTGGTGTAGTTGGGATCCTGTAGCTGATGGACAGCCTCGTCCGAAGCAACGGCGGGTCCGGCGGTGATGGAGGGTCACTCCCAGGCAGCTGCGCCGATAGCAAAAGGGGACGTAACGGTGGTGGCGGTGAGCCTAGGCAACATTCACACCCTCCAGCGGCAAGGGTAGAGGTCTCAGAGCCGTCGTACACCCGCACAGTGGTACCGCAGAGACACGTAGGCGTCGCAGAATTATACCCGTTGTAGGGGCATAACGGTTGTAGTAGCAGTAAATAAACAGAAGAAAACAGTGCTGGCAAAGGTGGAAAATCGCAGCCCAATCCTGTGGACAAATAAGGAGTCTCACTAGTTTGTCCACCCAAAACTTAAACACTTCATAACAGAATAAGCCTTTCGCCGTCCGCCATCTTGACCTGTCTATACATGCATCTCAAAACACAATGCATTTCTTAATTCTCTAATTTATCTCTTCCTTGACACATGGTTGTTTATATCAATATACATAATTATTACAACTGCATTCCCATTCACACCATAGCGATTCATCTCAACCACACCTCCATCGTCATCACCCTTCTCCACGTTATAATACATTATCTTTTCCCATTCACAATTGTTTCTATCACGCTATATGTAACGTGGGGTTTATTTGTTGCTGGGCTCTGCACAATGGAATGCTGTAACCCTCACGTCTTATTCTATGGGAACTGCTAGTGAGTCACCCGGTGAATTACTTTAATACATTTATTTGTTTAGCTCGGTCTGTGTTAAGGCTGGGGTACAGAGATAGATAGAAAAATGGTAAAAGATTACTGTCACACTAGCTTTCACACGGCTATGAATCATATGTAGTCCAGTCACTTGATAACAGTCAAAATCACACATTTATTTCTTCTACTCTATACACGATCTTCGAAGTACGAATCTAACTTAAAAGTTCAATTGTCAATGCAAATGGTTCGCTCGCTGATAATCTAGGCAGCTATGATTTCTTCATAGGGCACTGGCTACTAGCGTTCATGAAGAGTGGACTACTGTAGTCCTTTTGCTACAGTTTTAGTGCACTGTTTCCTGGGCATTTAACTGATCAATGGATGCATGGGTGAAGTGCTGCGTTGAGATAGCTTCTGGTACATGCTGGGTCGTCGTGTAGTCTTTGACTTTTGGTACGACGTTTGGGGCAATCTGCGCACGATGCTGTAGATGCCTCGGCAGCCAACTCGAATAGTAGATTAGTTTCTGCTCTTCTGTTGAGTTGGGCTCACGATATCCTGCCTGCTCGTCTGTAACATATGAGACGAAATTCTGCACAACTCTGAATAACAGGTCTGTGCAGAGCGTCTCACTGAAAGCCAAAGTAGCCCTCAGTGATAGCTCCACATCTCTATACATAAGCGACGAACATTCTGCTAAGTCGGTGGTCCACTGGAATCTCCACTCTAATTTCCTATACATACATAAATATAAATCATGGCTAACTATACACATAAAGAATTAATAATATTATAAACATTCACTGGTACAGCCACTGGTCTGCAAGCATACATATAGGTTAAACAACAGTGGTTCCGTCAGGTATACAACATGGCGTCAAAACCGGTCGTGCTTAACACGTGTTCGGCTTCTCCACGTTGTAAGGCAAAGTCGGACTAACAATTCAAATCTATGCATAGCAAATTCCACAAACATAATATCAACAATAATATAACTACATCACGATAAAACAGACATATGTTCATTTGCCTGTTCGACAATGTCAGGCCCGTGGCTACTTGATTGAATTCAAAAATTCAACAAGCACTGCTTCCCTTTTCTATCAGTGGAGAGATTTTTGCTAGGAAGTAGCTGTGTACTGTCCTAAGCTTTCCACACAACTGACCTATACTTGGCTTGGACAGCCAGAACTGGTTCTAAACCTCTACCTGTTTCCCGATTGGCTGAAATAATCTAAGTGGATATAAAGTTCAAAACTCGATCGTATGCCGCGATGATGTCACTAAACGGCTCGCGTCAGCTCGCAGTGTGTGTGTACACATCAGTTCTATACCTTAATCGTCTGCTATAGACTACAGTAACCTTCTAAGTTTTACTACTGCTAGACAAGCAAAAGCTCAAATAGTGAGGGGTAAACGGGTCTGTTTGTGACAGGCTCCCTCAACTGAAAAAAGGCGATGACTACTGGATTCGACCTTTTTCTACTACAGAGCCTAGTTTAACTCTGCACTATCCTAGGGTCCTATTTACAAACTAGTTAAGTTGCTCTACCTGAGCTGCAATGCTATGACAGGTAGCTATGGACACTAGTGACAGGGTGTTACTGGACGGGGACGAATTCTGGTGCTGTGGCCCTTAGTTGTGTTGGGTGGGCGACAGCTGCTGTGTCCTCCACGAGATGGCGACTGAGGTAGTCGGCTCCGTGGTTTTCTTTGTCGGGAATGTACTCGATTTGGAATGAGTATGCCTGAAGGGTGAGTGCCCATCTCATCAGGCGAGAGTTCAAGGATTTTGAGGCTGCCAGGAACGAGAGTGGTTGGTGGTCCGCCTGAACTGTGAAGTGTGTCCCATACAGGTAGAGTTGAAACTTCTGTATGGCCCAGACTAGTCCAAGGCATTCTTTCTCCGACGTGGCGTAGTGCGTCTCGGCGGGTCTCAATTTTCTGCTGGCGTAGGCGACAGGGAATAGCGTCTCTGCATTCTTGGGGTCGCGCTGTAGCAGTACTGCTCCGTGGCTTAGCTTCCTCCGCGATAGCGATGGCCATCCAGGTGTAGGTACTGGGGGTCGTTGGTTGGTCGATGTACTTCTTGAGGCGATTGATGTGGTGGTATCGGGCTCTCCCGTGTACCTCTACTTGGTAGACTGTCTTGGATTTCTTGGCAGTCACCCGGTACGGTCCTCTCTTAGCGATGTCAAGCTTGTTGGTTCCACTTGGAAGTAAGAGTAGCACTTGATCGCCGACTTGCAGTTCTCTGTCCTTCGCGTGGCGGTTGTAGTACTTCGCCTGACGGGCTCTTGCCTTCTTCAGTGCTTCACCAGCTTTCTTCCACGTTGCTTTGAGGGTTTCCTGCAGGTCTGCGACGTACTTGGTGGCACCTCTGGGTGTGTCGTCTATCTTGGCTTCTGTCCAACTTCTCCGTATGGCTTCTAGCGGTCCTGCTAGAGGTCTGCCGAATAGCAATGTTGACGGGGTGTAACCTGTGGCTGCATGGGGCGTTTCTCGGTATGCGAACAGTGCCGCATTCACGTAGGTGTCCCACGCTTCTGGGTTGTCGTCGGCGACTTTCCTGAAGATGGTGAGAAGGGTTCCATTCAGTCTTTCTACTTGTCCGTTGCTGGCTGGGTGGTACGATGGTGTGCGAATGTGATGAACTTGTATCAACTCGAACACGTCTTGCATCAGGCGGCCGGTGAACTGAGATCCGTTGTCCGTTCTAATGCTGTCCGAGAATCCGACTCTGGTAAAGATGGCGATGAGTGCATCTGCAATCTTCCTGGTGTCGATCGCTGGCAACGGGACTGCTTCGCACCACATCGTACAGGCGTCGACGAGTGTGAGTAGAAATCTGTTCCGCTTCTTGGTCATGGGCAGTGGTCCTACTATGTCTACTGAGACTTGCTGGAATGGCACGCCGACTACTACCGATGGTCCTAAGGTAATTGGTACGGTGTGATGTCGCGGGGAATATCGTTGACATTGGTGACAAGATTTCACGTAGCGCTTGACATCCTCCGTGATTTCTGGCCAATAGTAGTGTGCGCTGATTCTCTGCACTGTGGCTCCAATTCCCATGTGTCCGCTGAGTGGCATGCTGTGGCCTAATTCTAGCACTTGGGCTCGAAGGATGGCTGGTAGTACTAGTTGGGCGTGATCTCCATCTCCTTGTCGATGTAGAACTCCGTCTTCCATGTAGAAGTATCCTTTGTGCAGGGGTGTGTGCGCCTTGGGTAGCTTCTGGAAGCACTTGGCTATCGAGGTGTCCTCTTTCTGTGCTGTTTTGATCTCTTCGAGTTTTGGATTCGGAGCTAACTGGGCTGGGGTGGTTGGGTTTTAGCTTGGCCCCTGGTTTGCACTGCAGCTATCTCTACAGTTTTAGGGTGCGTGCCTAAGAACACATACCTACAACCTAGCACTAGATCATACAGGGGTTTCTGTAAAACAGCTGCTTGGATTCGTCCTGTGACGTACCTACTCTCTACTTCTATCCAAGCTATTGGGCAAGTAGTCGTCGGTTTCGTCAAGTCTGCTCCTTGTAGTTCGACTGTCTTGTCCGTCAAGTCCGCGCGCGATACAAGAGATTCGCTAACTATATGCGTCGTATGATAGACTTGTGTCATACAGACAGTTCGCTTCTTTACCGTTGACCTTGACCGTGCCTGTCACCGATGGGTGATCTCCGATGGGGTGTGGCTTGTTACCGCTGCTATGAGTTAGAACTCTGTGCGCTGGCCGGCTTTCGCGCTCTTCCCTACGTTGTGCTGCCAACTTGAAACATTCCGCGGTGGAGTGATTATTTTTGTTGCAGAACGAGCAATACCGTTTCTGTTCTGTGGGACCTCTTTTCCCGAATTCCGTGTTGGATCCTTTATTTTGCCCAGGTCTGGGGTGATTTGGCCTATTCGCGGTGCGCTCTTCTTGGTGAGGGCTTCGTTTCTGTGCCTCTTTCCCGTTAGGGAAGCTCTTGGCTTCTCCGTGGGCGGCCACGTTTCGTTCGTTTCGTTATTTAGATTAACGTCCTTAGAAACTTGCGCTTATAAGGGACTATGAAAATGACAGGTAACAGGAGATGTCCCGATGAGGGTAGAACGAAGATTAGGACCGTTATAAACAGGTCACGGGATGAAGAGATGACTTGATAGCAACAGGCTGAAGAGGCCGCAGCAAGGCATGGGCGTGCGAAAGGGCTGGGAGGGCGCTTATAGGCTCAGAAGGGTTAAGTGGACACTTATACATGCCTAAGACTATGGACGCTTATGAGCAGAAAAAAGTGAAAATTACAAAAATTGAAAAAGGACTTTTATATTGAGGACAGACCAGGTCTGTGAAGCTTTGGTACAGGGTCAGGGCTGACTGAATATAAAAGCTGGTTAAAAATAAAATCCTATCAGGGCCACGGTTAAAAACATATACCATATTATAGTTAAGATAAAGATCCAAAAAATAGGACCTAAGAATGGCTATACTAGCCCTAAAAGTCGTTAGATTTACAGAAATAGAAACTAAACATGGATAAAAATGATCGAAAGACCAATACAAGATTGGTTACGCACATGTTAAAAATTTAAAAAGCAAACAGACAAACTATAAAAAATAAAATCAACAGCTACAGCCGACAAAAACCGCAAAAAAAAGGGAGAAATATATTACAATTTCTTTGCGTGTCTGTGGAGCGGGTGGACAGGCTTCCTAAGCATCACCGTGTCCCGAGTCCATGTTCCATCCACCGCACCCGAGGCAAAACCCCACCGATACAGATCCAGCGCGTAATCAACGGAAACCGGCTCAAAATGTACATACAAGAACTTCGCATAATCAGACATTTGTTTAAGAAAATCGGAGGAACCACGATCAGCCTGGGTGAAACTAGACCTGGTGGCTGCAGCCGGCAGAGTCTGCGATGGCGTATCGCATACACTAACAGTAATATTTCCTCCGGGACCTTTACCCGGAGATGACTGAGACGCAGCGTCGCTCATACTCCTCGCAAAGTCGGACTGGACCCCGATATCAGAAATGACCTGACTAGAGGTGGACGGTTTTCGCGCAGCCAAGACCCTAACAGTATCGGCCAACCCGGCCACCACCCGTGTTAACTTATCCACAAGATTTTCCAATTTGCTAATAGCCATCCAGGGGTCGCTGCCGCCAGAAATAGGCGCAGACGACACTTCTGTGGGAGTCACGCCGCTATTTGAATTGGTGGCTATCAAAGGAGGAAACGGGTCGGCCTGATCTACGGGGTACCGAGGTGGCACAGCAACCGACACGGCCGGGGTGACGGGGGCTCGAGGATTCCCCCACACGGATTTTACCTGCTTGTCATCGCGACCAGGAGGCGGGAGCACCGCCCCCACCGCACCATCAACAGGGACACCACCAAGTCCCCGAGTGGTTTTTGTCAGCGACGAAAGCCGCACAGGGTCCGCTGCTAACTGAGTACGGGCCTGAGAAAGAGCCTGGGCCCGTGGCATGTAGTTGGATGCCCTGAGACGATTCGCAAGAATGCGCTCCCTCAGGGCTGGACAGTTACTATTGGTAGCCGAATGCTCACCATTGCAGTTTTAACAGGAGCGTGTGACCGGATTTTCCACACGAGGGACAGGTTTGTACAGAATGACAGAATTTTCTAATATGACCATATGTGTGACATTGAAAGCAGCGGACCACTGCAGCGACGAACGGGCGCATCGGATAATCTCTCCTATTGATGAGCAAAACATCAGGGAGTGTTTCCGCCTCAATAACGACTCTGAGTGAGTTAGAAGCCTGTCCATCCGCTCGTTTCAGACGGTGGATACTCTTGATAGTACACCATCGGGGTCGACCACACCCTCACATTTGGCCTTTATATCCTCTTCGCTCACGGAGACGGGGATACCCTGAATGACACCCTCCACCGAAGGGCTCGGCACGACAACCACCACCGACAACTGTCCGAGTTCTGTGAATGCAACTAGCTTTTGTTGCTGTACACGGGTCTTACACCCTATGAGAAAGCCATCGCCAATCTGTCTCAGCCGATCAATAGGACCAACGGCATCGCTCAGATGCTCTGTAAGCTTCCAGCCGCGCGATTTCAGAGTCGCGGGACTGGGGTCATCCGTATATTTAACTACAGCTGGATAACGGCAAAGGCCATGGTTCAACACTGGTAGCGGATTTGAAAAGACCTTGGTCACCTTTTTGTTTTTACGCCTACCTGTAACGGTAGACCACACATGATCTGATTCTTTCCGGAGATCGGGTGCAGTCGTACACTGCGCTGTCCCCACGGACGGTTCCAAACGCTCCACCACCCGAGCCGAATCGGACACCGAACCGATATCCTCCTCCAAGATATCGTCAACCATCAACTCTTCATCCGAGGACGAGGAGGAGGAAACAGACAAAGTTCCTCTAACTCTCTTCCGGCTAGGTGTAACCAGACCCATATCAACCGGGGCGACCAGGTCACCCTCAATCGGACCAGGCACTTCACACGCCTGGGAAGTCTCAATGACAGTGTCGCTCATGGCCTTCACCACCGGCGAGTCTTTTCTCGTCACCCCCTCGGGGCACCGACGCCACGGTGGCGCTCGCGAACTGGACCTATCCATCGCACCAGAGACAAAAACCTAAAACCACCTTAGAGAAAAAAGGCTATGCGAAATATAAAAATTGAAAATTTAAAAGTCATACTACAACTTGTAAGGAAAAATCCTACGATGGGACTAACATAGTTAAACCTAATAGAAATCGATTTATCAAAAATCTGTAAGACCGAGTCCAGGACTTGGTCGATTTAGAATTTTAAAAGTTTATCAATAAAAATCTTCAATTAAAGGGGTCGGAATGGAGACAATATTCACCCAATGCGACGTAGAGACTGAAACAGCACGAAGCAACAGTTCTCAACACACAGCGGCAGCAGCAAAACCAGTCGAAGCGAAGAAAGACGCAGCGATCGACAACAAAAGAAGCGCAGCCGGCGAAGCCAAGACAAAGTAGGCAGCGCAGCAACAGGTTAGGTGCACCAAAGCTCTCGCTGTAGTCGAGGAACCGAAGTCCAAATCATACATGCACGTCAGGGCCAAAGAAGCAATTGAAGCGAAAACCCGTAGCCTTCACACTTCAACTCCAACTGAAGATGCGCGGGCGGCCACGTACCTATCTGCGACCTTGACCAGATCTTCCAGTCTTTCCGCGCCCTGCTCTACTGAGAATGTTCTCAGCTCGGGGGTCATGGTTTCCCGTAGCTGTTCCCATACTGACAGTTCTGTCAGTCCATCATATGTCTTAGCCGTGGCTGACTGGCTAACCCACTTATCTAGCGTTGTGGACAACCGATCCGCGAACTGCGGATAGCTCTCTCCTTTCACTCTCCGATTGGTGCGGAAATTTTGCCGGTAGCATTCTCCTGTTAGTTCGAATCCCGTTATGAGTGCCTCTTTTACTTTGTGATAGTCAGTCACTCTGTCAGTCGGTAGCTTACTGTAGATGTCATATGCCTTTCCTCTAAGCCCTTGACTAAGCTTGAAAGACCAATGGGTGAGATCTAGTTTATACTCAGTTGCTAGGCGCTCAAACCTAGTCAGATAGAGATCTAGACCTTCTTCTCTTTCATTGAATGTCCCCAGTGGAAATGACATCCCTAGTACGGGGTTAGATGCTACCTCTAGTTGATCTGAGTGGGGAGGGGTTGAGGAAGAACTTGAAGCTCCTGATCCTAATCTTCTCAGCTCTAACTCATGCTGTCTGTCTTTTTCCTTTTCTGCCCTCTCATACTCCCATCTCCTAACTTCTGCTTCTCTCTCTGCTGCTAATGCTGCCTTCTGTTCTCTTTCTGCCTCTAGCTCTAGTTTCTTCTGGTCTGCTTCTAATTCTAGTTTCTTCGCCTCTCTCTGCTTCTAATTTCTTTGCCTCTCTCTCTGCTTCTAATTCTGCTTTCCTCTGTTCTGCTTCTAATGCTGCTTTCTTCTGTTCTCTCTCTGCTGCCCTCTCTGCCTTAGCCTCCTGTTTCTCTACCTCTGCATTTATATACGCAATTAGGTCTTCTCCTGCTAAGTGCAAAGCTTCTCCTAATTCCTTGAAGCGCAATCTCAAGGCTACTGGGTCTGACATTGTCAACAGTGTCTATGACCAACCCCTGAATCACGTGGAATCCAAACACACTAGCGATATTGCAATTCAATAAAAACAATGCAAAGACCATAAGATTCATAATCAATAAAACAAGAGTCAAATGGCATACAACAGTTACTTAAGCAAAACCTGCAAAAGAACAATGCAACATACAGGCACAAAAAGAATTGAAGCAAAAAAGTGTTTAAACAAAGAATAGTGCACCAAAACTGTGTCCTTGTCCTACACTTACAACTATTCTAAGTTATTCTACTTATACTAATACTGTTATCTTATTCTATTGTACCTAGATTTGGTTATACCCAATTCCTATTATACACAGATCCTGACTAGTCTCGCCAATTAAAGTGTAACGTGGGGTTTATTTGTTGCTCTGCACAATGGAATGCTGTAACCCTCACGTCTTATTCTATGGGAACTGCTAGTGAGTCACCCGGTGAATTACTTTAATACATTTATTTGTTTAGCTCGGTCTGTGTTAAGGCTGGGGTACAAAGATAGATAGAAAAATGGTAAAAGATTACTGTCAAACTAGCTTTCACACAGCTATGAATCATATGTAGTCCAGCCACTTGATAACAGTCAAAATCACACATTTATTTCTTCTACTCTATACACGATGTTCGAAGTACGAATCTAACTTAAAAGTTCAATTGTCAATGCGAATGGTTCGCTCGCTGATAATCTAGGCAGCTATGATTTCTTCATAGGGCACTGGCTACTAGCGTTCATGAAGAGTGGACTACTGTGGTCCTTTTGCTACAGTTTTAGTGCACTGTTTCCTGGGCACTTAACTGATCAATGGATGCGTGGGTGAAGTGCTGCGTTGAGGTAGCTTCTGGTACACGCTGGGTCGTCTTGTAGTTTTGGTATGACGTTTGGGCTATTTGCGCACGATGCTGTAGATGCCTCGGCAGCCAACTCGAATAGTAGATTAGTTTCTGCTCTCCTGTTGAGTTGGGCTCACGATATCCTGCCTGCTCGTCTGTAACATATGAGACGAAATTCTGCACAACCCTGAATAACAGGTCTGTGCAGAGCTTCTCACTGAAAGCCAAAGTAGCCCTCAGTGATAGCTCCACATCTCTATACATAAGCGACGAACATTCTGCTAAGTCGGTGGTCCACTGGAATCTCCACTCTAATTTCCTATACATACATAAATATAAATCGTGGCTAACTATACACATAAAGAATTAATAATATTATAAACATTCACTGGTACAGCCACTGGTCTGCAAGCATACATATAGGTTAAACAACAGTGGTTCCATCAGGTATACAACATGGCGTCAAAACCGGTCGTGCTTAACACGTGTTCGGCTTCTCCACGTGGTAAGGCAAAGTCGGACTAACAATTCAAATCTATGCATAGCAAATTCCACAAATATAATATCAACAATAGTATAATTACATCACGATGAAACAGAAGTATGTTCATTTACCTGTTCGACAATGTCAGGCCCGTGGCTACTTGATTGAATTCAAAAATTCAACAAGCACTGCTTCCCTGTTCTATCAGTGGATAGATTTTTGCTAGGAAGTAGCTGTGTACTGTCCTAAGCTTTCCACACAACTGACCTATACTTGGCTTGGACTGAATCAGCCAGAACTGGTTCTAAACCTCTACCTGTGTCCTGATTGGCTGAAATAATCTAAGTGGATATAAAGTTCAAAACTCGATCGTATGCCGCGATGATGTCATTAAACGGCTCGCGTCAGCTCGCAGTGTGTGTGTACATATCAGTTATACCTTAATCGTCTGCTATAGACTACAGTAACCTTCTAAGTTTTACTACTGCTAGACAAGCAAAAGCTCAAATAGTGAGGGGTAAACGGGTCTGTTTGTGACACTATAAAACAAACGCGCTTCCCTCATATTCATCACATTCATGACCCCTCTCCAACGCAATACCTTGTCTCTCTTTCTTCACATTCATCACCTCTCTCTCTCTCTCTCTCTCTCTCTAACATGCATACTTCATTGTCACCCTTTGACCCACTTTGGCAACAACAGCAACGACATTATTTATACACACATTTAACCAAGAAAATCATATGAAATCATATAAAATCAACATACTACTATTTATCGAAATACATCCCTTTTCCCCTCATTCACCATCATTCATTCACGTACGCAGACTCGGAGCACAGCCACTGAGGAAAAGAATTGCAGGTTTCAACTCACCTTTTAGGTCCTCGGCTTGTGGCACACAGAACAGTACACAGCACAACACAACACTATAACACACACAGTAAAGCACACTGGTTAGTCTGAGAGTTCACATCCGTTTCTGGCTAATGCTAGCTATGCCTGGGACATCTCAATACCTACAAAAGTACTTGAGCATTGGCAGGTGCCCAATCGAGGGCCACACAGCTTTAGAACAGAACTCTACACCTATATTACTCAATAGATGGCAGTCACAGTTCTCCCACTACAGACTTTTTAACATCCTTATCCCGACGATGGCAACAAGACCTTGGGTGGTTCGAAACACTGCGAAAAAAAAAACTTACAGAAGAAGTTACTCTAACTTGACACACAGTCACAACGTTACTTCTGTCAAAAAGACTGACTGCTTGCAAAAGCAACCAAAATGACTCTGCTAACTAAATCACATACCAGCACACAGGACAACCTCGAGTCGAGCTCAGTAACCCCATTTCCTAATTCCGCATTATGCCCTTTCCGCGTTAATCACGTGAAACCACAAATACTTAAATCTTTCATATGCAGTAAAAGAAACTGCTGATATCTATGTACACTGTATATTAGAGATGTGCAACTCTGCACAATATATAACCGTCTCTAGCATGTGTTGAAAACTCGTGTCGTCACACAACCCCTCCCCCCCCCCCCCCCCCCCCCAGTTCTTAACACCTTGAAGAACCTAACTATGATGCGAATCTTTCACCACTGTAACAGCAGACATATTGACGACAAACATGTAGGAAATTAGCTTAGCGAAACAGAGATACCATCGAAACGAAACTGGACATTAATACAACAGTTAGCTAACAAGCAGCACACACATGGCAAATTAACTTCCTTGAAACAGTCACACCGCCGATAGCTACCGATACCATCAACAGGCTTGGCGACCAAGAATGTTAAATAGCATACTTTAGTCAAAAACTAACCATAGCGTTGTCTTCGATTAAATAACTTACTGCACCATGAGACACTAAGTAGCTCACTCCAGCCAAAAGTTACCAAGATGATGTCACCAGGATTGAGCAGGCACCGCTTATCGTTATTGCATCTGTTCTTCACTCTATCCCTGATACTCCACTTGAAAGATAATTATGCGTGTCCAGTGACAAGAGAGAGGGGGAGGAACTATTCAAATTAGAACCATAATTCTGTAGATGCGAGAGTAAAGAAAACGAAAGCTAAAAAACGATTGGTCAGAAGACTATTGGGAACTTTTGCATACCTTTGGGGACCAAATCTCAACTGATCAGTCGCAAAAGAACTGTTAAGCTGTGAGGGTCGACCAAAGGAACAAACTGCAGTGTTCGTCTATCTCCATCTCATCAAGAGAGTGCTAGAGACGTAAAAGACGATTTCACGAGTCCCAGAGTCTACAAGTAAGATAACACTAATAGTTTTGATATATATGTTTAGTGTATATTGATTGCCATGTATAAATAATATGTTCTTGATATATATAGTTGCAGAAACAGATTATTGTTTCTGAGACAGTATGCATGTGGTTTGATGTACCTTAGCCTTAAGATTCGAATTGAATTGTGCATATGGGAACCCTGCAGGTGTCTGATGCTATAGACACTTTGCAGAGGAGACCGCACCCTTATAGCTAACGAGAATACTGTAGCCAGAGCTCCGACTTTTACAGGTCGGGCCTGGGATCATCAAAGTTTGTGGAGACGAACGCCTGACCGTCGCTCCCGTGGAACCAAGGAGAACTACCACGATTCTACCTGACCACGTCCAAACCCCACAGCTTCAAGAGCGACCCGACTTACCTTAGCTAAGTCACCCACCAAAACTGAGTCATACCCTCGAGAAACTAGAACCCTTGAAACTTACGAAGAGTGAAAATCGTAACCGCAGGTAGCAAATGACGAGAGAAACCTGTTAAGACATTTTCCCAGCACTTGGAACTATATTACTTATTAATTTACCGATTAATGCCGAAATGTTAAAGTTTGTGTTGAATATATAACAAGTGAAATTACATACATACGACTGGTGTCATTCTATTTGTATTGTTGTGTAGCTATTAGTTTTCTTCTCTCGAGACATAATAATCTAGTCTTTTGATTAGTAAT
The DNA here is from genome assembly GCA_036898135.1 of Oncomelania hupensis. NCBI lineage: Eukaryota > Metazoa > Mollusca > Gastropoda > Littorinimorpha > Pomatiopsidae > Oncomelania > Oncomelania hupensis. The sequence continues at coordinate 69,795,938 of CM072512.1, read as the reverse complement.
TAACGGTTCTCAAGTTGAGCCAAATGATACTAAAATTCCCGAGAACAAATATAAATTTTATGTGACCAAAGTACCGTGATCTGTCTCTCACACCACTTTAGGACTTCTGGTAAAAGAACGATCGATAGTGGTAGCGCATCGCCCATCTATCAATAAGTCTTACCCCCTAGTAAGATAAACGTATCTTCCCCAGAATATCATCACAACCACGCTAACTACTGCATACTCCTGCTGAGGAAATCAGCTGGTACATTGTCTTTCCCTGAGATCTGTTCTACAACTCTGAAAGATGGATGCAAACGAATTGCCCACTTCATCAACCTGCTCTTGTCTCCCCTAACGTGTTCGTCGTCAACGTTGATCGTAGCTACAGACGCTCTCGTATGGAATTTCTTTAAGAGGTTGGCATGGAATAACTTGCTCTTCCTTCGCATCTTGATGCGGTAGTCGCAATCGCCCACGCGCTCAACCACTTCGTACGGTCCTCGCCATGCTAACTGCAACTTGTTCCTCTTCTCCGGCAGCAACAGCAACACTTGCTCCCCTGTGTTGAACACACGCCGTTTCGCCTTCTTGTCGAAGTGTCGCTTCTGCTTGGCTGACGCAACCTTCAGGTTCGCTTGCGCTAACTTGCATGTCTCTTCGATGCGGTTGCGCAAATCCACCACGTACTGGCTACTCAGTTTCACGTCTACCTCTTGCGTCTCCTTGGTCCACAAATCCCGTAGCACAGCCATCGGCCCTGTCTTCCCGTATAGCAACTCAAAGGGAGAGAACCCCGTGGACTCTTGTGCTACCTCGCGTTAAGCGAACAGCAGCGCTGGAATGTAGCGGTCCCACGCTGTAGGTTGCTCCGTCGCTAGTTTCTTGAGCATGGACACTAGCGTCCCGTTGAATCGCTCAACTAGCCCGTTGCACTGCAGATGATAAGGAGTGGTGGCTTTCCCATTGATTGACAGTAGTCTGTTCATCTCCCGCATGACCTCAGACATGAATTGCGTCCCTTGATCTGTCAAAACCTCCCTAGGAACTCCCACCCTTGACCAAATCTCCCACAGCGCTTCTGCCACCCTCTCTGCCTCTATGCCCTTGAGCGGTACAGCCTCGGGGTAGCGTGTGGCGTAATCTACTACCACTAAGATGTACATGTTACCCCGATCTGACTTCGGTCTAATGGGTCCCACAATGTCTATGGCTACTCGTTGGAATGGCTCGTCCACCAGCGGAAGTTGCTGTAGTGGCACCTTTCTCACTCTTCCCCTCGGTACTACTTTCTGACATTCAGGACAACTTGCGCAGTACCTCCGTACCTCGGCACACATCCCCGGCCAGTAGAATGTCCCCCAGATACGCTCCCTGGTACGCTTCCCTCCCAAATGCCCAGCCATGGGAGGATCATGAGCTAATTGTAAGATCCCCCCTCTCAACTGTTTCGGGACTACCAGTTGCGTCACCTGGCTACCCCTTTTTGGTATGCACCCGATACAACACCCCCTTCTTCTTTCGGAACTTTAACAGATACAAACACTTAACAGATACAAACACTTAACGGAACGAATACGGAACACAACAGTCACAGGAGCCGAGGAATCGTTCACCGTCGTACCCTTAAAGGCGAGCAGTGAACCCTGCAACCCAATTCCCCGTTAATGCTTACACTCCGAGTGTGATCCCTAGTGCAACACACCCCACACTCCCGCCAACCGCCCGCTGCGTACCCTTTCAACACACAACAACACAAGCACACAACATACACATCTGGCACTACCCTAACAAAATAAAATGAGTTATCCCACTTCTGACACCAAAATGTCGCGTCACCAGAGCGGGTTCCGCGACGTTCAGCCCAAACAACGAGTGGTAGGAATAGAAACTCAAACAAAAAAAAACTAACACAAAATGCCAGATGAACAATCACACTCTTTTATTCAACAATGTCACACACACTCACAGGATAAATGGGATGCTAAACCACCCTCCACCCCTATCAAGACCCCCAACCCAGTATTTACTAAACAATTACCCCCCTTGTCTAACTGAAACCCCAGGACTATACACGACAGAATGCCCACAACAATATGCAACAATAGTGACAATCAGTTAAATTCCAAATAACCACAATTCAAAGTTAAATCCACAATCAGAAAAAAAACTTGAAATTCAATCGTATGGAATTAGCTAGCTTTATAGTTCAAAGTCAACGTTCGAAACCTAACTATCGATTAATTGAGCTCAAAGTACTACTGCAGTTAATTACTCAAGTAAAGAAAGTAATTTACACTAGATATGTTTTTAGGTGTGTGAATGCGAGTCTGTATGTGTGTGGATGCGGTGTAGTTGGGATCCTGTTGCTGATGGACAGCCTCGTCCGAAGCAACGGCGGGTCCGGCGGTGATGGATGGTCACTCCCAGCAGGGGCGCCGATAGCAAAAGGGGACGTAACGGTGGTGGGCGGTGAGCCCAGGCAACATCCACACCCTCCAGCGGCAAGGGTAGAGGTCTCAGAGCCGTCGTACACCCGCACAGTGGTACCGCAGAGACACGTAGGCGTCGCAGAATTATACCCGTAGTAGGGGCATAACTGTTGTAGTAGCAGTAGATAACCGTTTTTTGCGCGTTTCACCCAAAACCCCGAATATGATGGTATATGGAGAGCTAGGCCGTTATCCACTATACAGTGATAGTACCATAAGAGCCGTTAGATACAGGTTTAAACTTCAAACCTTTCTTCCAAATCGGTTGCCCAAACAAGCTTATGAAATGGATAAAAATACTTTCCTTAGACAACCTTCAAATCAGCTTAACACGAGAAATTGGGTGTACATGATAAAACAATCCTATCCTATCCTATCCTGTCCCATAACCCGAAGGTCGTAAGGGCACCACAGATGATCGCTTAACCAGCATACTCCATCTTTCTCTGTCATCAGCAGCCCTCATGGCTTCGCTCAGTGTCAAACCAGTCCATTCTCGAATGTTGTCCTCCCACCTCTTTTTCGGTCTCCCCCTTCTTCTACCTCCTTGCACTGTGCCTTGCAGAATGGTCTTTGCAAGACCTGATGATCTGGTGACGTGGCCATACCATCGGAGTTTCCGTTTCTTCACCACTGTGAGCAGGTCATCGTGTTGTCCAATGGCTTGTGTGATGGTCTGTCGGACTTCGTCGTTGGTGATGTGTTGGGTATAGGAAATGCACAGAAGTCTTCTGTAGCACCTCATCTCCATGCTTTGTATTCTTCGTTGGAGATCTGCTGTGAGGGTCCATGCTTCGCAAGCATATAGGAAGATGGAAATGACCAGAGAGCGCAGCAGTCTTACTTTGGAATGTAGACTGATGGTTCTGTCTTTCCAAATGGGCTTCAACCTTGTCAGGGCAGCAGTTGTTTGTGCGATCCTGGAGAGGACTTCCTGTCGAGACCCATTGTCTGACACAATGGCTCCTAAATATTTGAAGCTGTGCACTGTGTTGAGGGATTTGGCCTTGTACTTTGATGTCCGTGTTGATGCCATTGGTGTTGTTGGTCATCATTTTGGTCTTCTCTGCACTTATTTCCATTCCATAAGCTCTGGAGGTGGTGTCAAGCCTCTGTACAAGCTGTTCAAGTTCTTGTTCCTCTCCAGCCAATCCATCAATATCATCTGCAAAACGAAGATTGGAGATTGCTCTGCCCCCTATGCTGACTGTGCCTTCGTGATCTGCAAGAGCATCTGACATGATGCGCTCTAGGAAGATGTTGAAGAGTGTTGGAGAGAGTAGGCATCCTTGACGCACACCGATTGTTGTTCTGAACCAGTTCCCGATGACGCTGTTATGGAGGACTGCACTGGTAGCCTTGTCATACAGGCTTTTGATGACTTCTATAATTTTAGGGCTGATGTTGTACACTTTCATGGTTGCCCATAGAGGATAAAACAATGTCTGGATCATTTTGTTTTTTTTTAGAGGTTTGGGTAAATGGAGCTGGCAACAAAATATTATTTTTACGTCATTTGAAGCAACGTATGGTAGATTGCTATAATCAAGATTGGTTTGCGAAGCTAAGAGACAGCGATAGGTATATTACTTACTGCTCTTTCAAATCAGTATTACAGCCTGAAATATATTTCACTGATATAACGATAATTAAATTTAGAAATTCTTTTGTCAAGTTCCGTTTGGGTGTTATTGATATAAATGGAAACAAAAGATATTGTAACGTGTCCAATAACTGTCCATTTTGTAACCACATTGAAGATGAAATACATTTTCTTTTGTATTGTCCTAAATATGATGATCTAAGAGATAAATATATTTCAAAACATTACACAAATGTACATCAACCACCTCTAAACTTTTTGTTACAAATGTGATGACACGAGTTTTCAACACGTGCTAGAGACGGTAATATATTGTGCAGAGTCGCACATCTCTAATATACAGTGTACATAGATATCAGCAGTTTCTTTTACTGCATATGAAAGATTTAAGTATTTGTGGTTTCACGTGATTAACGCGGAAAGGGCATAATGCGGAATTAGGAAATGGGGTTACTGAGCTCGACTCGAGGTTGTCCTGTGTGCTGGCATGTGATTTAGTTAGCAGAGTCATTTTGGTTGCTTTTGCAAGCAGTCAGTCTTTTTGACAGAAGTAACGTTGTGACTGTGTGTCAAGTTAGAGTAACGTCTTCTGTAAGGGTTTTTGTTCGCAGTGTTTTGAACCACCCAAGGTCTTGTTGCCATCGTCGGGACAAGGATGTTGAAAAGTCTGTAGTGTGACTGTGACTGCCATCTATTGAGTAAAATAGGTGTAGAGTTCTGTTCTAAAGCTGTGTGGCCCTCGATTGGGCACCTGCCAATGCTCAAGTACTTCGTAGGTATTGAGATGTCCCAGGCATAGCTAGCATTAGCCAGAAACGGATTTGAACTCTCAGACTAACCAGTGTGCTGTACTGTGTGTGTTATAGTGTTGTGTTGTGCGGTGTACTGTTCTGTGTGCCACAAGCTTTAGGACCTAAAAGGTGAGTTGAAACCTGCAATTCTTTTCCTCAGTAGCTGTGATCTGAAAAAAACGTTTACAAGCGAATAAATGAGCAGATTCAATAACAGAGAAACGAGTTAGGCCCCATATTTCCACGGCATACAAAAGCATAGGTTTCTCTTGTGCATCAAACAACTTAAAAAATACAGATATATCCAAACTCCCCAGACTCCACATTGTTTTCATGATTTCTACCACCTTGCCTTTAGCTCTGCCTGCAAATTCTTCCAAAGCAAAATCAAATGATAATTTAGTAGTCAACGTAAAGCCCAAATATTTATAGCTGTTCACAATTTCTAATTCTTTCCCCTTATAATACCATTTCTCTGCTTTTGCCAAATGTCACCCTTTTCTAAATACCTTAACTTTAGTCTTCTTTAAATTAACAGTTAATCCTAAAGTGGTGGAAGCTTTTTCTAGGTTGTTTATCTGATTTTGCAGACCAGCAGGAGTGCAAGAAATCAAACAAATATCATCCGCAAAAAGTAACAAAAATATTTCTTGAAGCCCTGGCAAAAATTGAATACCATGTTTACCATATCTAGTAACTTTATCAGCAACTTCAGTAAGTAACAAGGAAAAAATTAAAGGTGATAACATACAACCCTGTTTTACTCCTGAGGGGCAATTGAAAAAATCAGACACTTCAGAACCCCATCTAACACATGACTGAACAGAGGAATAAATACCCTGCAACATGCGTAGCATTTTTGTGGAAGTTTTCATCTTTTGAAGTACTGACCATAAGCTATCTCTGTCTACAGAGGCAAACGCCTTAAGATAATCAATAAATGCAACATAAAGCTTTCTTTTTACTGAACCATAAAGATGTTTTTTAATAACAGAAATCAGAGTAAAAATATGGTCTGTTGTCGCATAGTTTTGACGGAAGCCAGCTTGTTCTTCACAAATTTTATGTTCGTTCTCTGCCCAGTTATAAAGCCGTTTGTTTAATATTGATGTAAAAACTTTACTAACAACACTCAAAAGAGAAATACCACGGTAATTTTCAGGGTTGCCTGCCTCACCCTTTTTAAACAAAGGAACAATAACAGATTTACTCCAACTTTCAGGAAAAATACCAGAACTGTACACACGATTGAACAATTTAACTAAAAAGGGAGAAACAATATCTACAGCAACCTTTAGAAAATCGACAGTTATCTCATCTAACCCAGATGCCTTACCAGACTTCATTTTACCTATGGCTTGTTTTACTTCAGCTACAGTTATATCATCATCAAGATCAGGAATGTGAACATCTTCAGAAACTATACTAACATTATGCTTAGACTGTTGTTCTGATGACGTCACTGTATGCTGCCCTAGAACTGTTTCAAAATGTTCTTTCCATACATTTATGTGTATTGCAGCTCGACATGATTCCCTGGGGCGAGCTCGTTTTATTGTTGACCAAAACTTACTACTGTCTTTTCTGTTATTTAATAAACAATCCTGAATAGATGGTTTATAGACTTTCTGCTTTCCTTTTATCATCATTTGATACTGCGTTCTTTTCTGCACAAAAGTTTCTTTATCTGTGGTGGAGAGAGAGCGAGTGTAGCGATGTAGCAGGCGACAAACCTCACGCTTGAGTACCCGACACTCTGTGTCAAACCATTTTTTGCAACGCGGCGCGCGACCACCTTACACATACCTGTCAAGGGGTTTTCGGGTTGTGGTGTAGCAATTTAACAGAAAAACCATAGCAAATGGAAGTTTGGTGTAGCACTAATGTGAATCACGCGATTCGCAACAAAACTGGAAACTTCTGCATCCAATATAAACACACACATCCAATGTGTTTACAAATTTATTGTAAAATCTTGTTAATGCACAACACTTTAGCTATTACCATTATCATTATCATTATAAACATTTTCATGTACGTTTTTCAAAATAAAAGTGAAAATGCAACAAAAAAAATAAAATAATAAAACATAGAGACAGAAAATAAGCTAGGCAATCATTTAAAAAAATAAAAAATAAAAACAACAACAAGGGAGACACTTACTGACACAGAAAAAGCAGATTAACTTTTTTCCCCCAAACAAATTTGCTTATTCACAAAACATGGTTTACAATGCCAAGAAAAGAACTATTAGCATTGCACAAAAGCTTATACCAATTAATTTAATAAAAATATAACTAAATGGCAGCTGATATAATATGAAAGTAATCAAAGAGAAATGAATGTTAATGACATGAAACAAGTAAATAAAAAGAACAGTCCTATCAAAATGTGTGGAGGGGGAAATGGAACTCCAGCAAATTGTCAACTGTGTTCCTGGTTGTACTCACTAGTGCACTTTTTAGCTGCCATTAATAAATTTGCAGGCACCTTAAAATCATGGCAACATGAATCAGTGTTTAGCTTCACCTGCAGCAATGCAGACAAAGTGTCTGGCCCTAAACTAGATCTGCTCTCAGTGTGGATCTTCCTGACCATGCTGAAGACCCTTTCGCAGTCTGCATTGCTATGAGGAAGACAAAGTACTGCACTCATTACCACTCTCAGTAACGGAAATCTGACAGCCCCCATCCTAGTCACCTTCTTCAAAATACCCTTTCCAGACCATATCAACTGACATAAGCTCATCCTTCTCATCTGATCGTAGACTGAAGTTTTGAACGAACACGTGTTGCGGAAGTGGGGTGCTTTTACTAAGTGTCTTTAAACCGGACTCGACCGGAACAGACTACTTTCGCGCGAAAACCCCCTTGGTTAAAAAAATATTATCGTCACTTTTGGAAAAATTGCGTAGCAGCTTTGTGATACGCCGTAGCAATGGGAAAATGTTTAAAATGCGTAGCGCTACGCAAAAATCCGTAGCACTTGACAGGTATGCTTACATTACATTACATTATTATTGCTTTAGGTCCAGCGGACTCTTCCGAGCCAAATCAGGACCGGACAACCCCCGATCCGCATAAAAGATATGCTGAAACAACCCTAGTGGTAAAACCGAAAGCTCTCCACCAGCCAGTCACTTTACAATAAAGACATCCCACGCAGGGGACGGCTGAGACTTCACCCCAACTTATCGAACCCCCGTTTACAAAAACAAAATAGAATACAAACATCATTATAAATTATCAACAAAACACATACATATAAATTGCCTACATTGCTAGGAAGCCGTAGTGACCACCTTGGTCCTGATTTGGCTCGGAAGAGTCCGCTGGACCTAAAGCAATAAACTTGTAGTGACCACCTGGCAGAAAGCGTCCAATATTCCCAAGCTGATCCAACAGACCTCATACACAAACAAGGAGTCTTGTCCCGGAAGAGTTTTCAAGAAAAAAGGTAGGAGACTGGTCTAGCAAAGAAGACGATAGTATAGCAGATTGATAGAAAAGAGCAGGAATGAGAAAGAGCAAATGAGAAAGACAGCGACAGTGGGAATTTAAAGCAATAAATTTCCAGAAAGTAGGGATACTATTTATACTGAAACCCCCGGCACTCCAACCGGGGTGCGCGACCACCAACGTGCACTTTTTCTCGCATACACTGCCCCGCCTTCAATAGAATATTGACAAATTTGTCTAAAGCTAACTCATGATTTTCATCAATGTTGGTAATGACGTTGTTCATTGCTCATCTACTCTCATCTGACATTAAAGATTCCAAAAAAAGTGTAGCCTTTTGCGGGTCCCATTTAATTCTATCAAAACTACTTTTAGTATTATTGTCTTCCCTTCCATATGGCAGGCCAGCACAAGCATGGAGCTGAACAGACAAATGCTGAGACTCAACACGGCTGACTAATGACAAGGTTTTTATGTGAGAAATAAAATTAACAGACGATAAAAAGTAATCAATAGTACTATTTCCTCTTTCAGAAAAAAAAGTAAAATTTCCATCAAAACCTTTATGTACTAAACCATTTAGTGGTAGTAGTTGAAACATTGAACAAAACTGGATCAAAACTTTACCAAAGTTATTTATAGAACTGTCTAGGGATTTTCTTTCGTAAACAATATCATCATTGTAACAGCAGAAATAGTGACGACAAAATGTAGTAAATTAGCTTAGCGTAAAATAGATAGCATCGATTAAAACTTGACGTTAATTCACCAGTTACCTAAAGAAAAGCCCACACATGTTAAATTAACTTTCTACAGACAGTCACGCAGACAGACCTGACTAAACCAAGAATTTTAACTAGCTTACTTCTCCACTGTGACCAGGGTCTCTGAAACACTAAGTAGCCTAGGCTCCGCTTATCGCGATTGAATCTATCCTACACTCTACCTCTGACACTCCAATTCAAGGATAATTATACATGTCTGATAAATAGGGCAGGTGTGGGAAATATTCAAATAAAAACGAATAATCCCGTATATGCGAGATTAACTAAAACAAAAGTTAAACGATTGGTCAGAAGACCCGGGAACCTCTGCATATCCTTGGTGGCCCAACCTTATCTAGTCAGTCGAATACGAAATACGAAGCTGCGAGGGTCAAACCAAGGAACAAACTGCAGTGTCAGCCTATCTCCACCTCATCGAGAGAGTGCTAGAGACTACAAAAGACGGTTTCACGAATCCCAGAGTCTAGAAGTAAGATAACACTAGTAGTTTGATATGTGTATGTTTATTTTATATTGATTGCCATGTATTAATAATATGTTCATGATATATATACAGTTACAGAAACAGATTATTGTTTCTGACACATTGTGCATGGGGATTGATGTATCTTAGCCTTAATATTCGGATCAAATTGTGCATATGGGAACATTGCAGGTGTCTGATGCTATGGACACTTTGCAGAGGAGACCGCACACTTATATCAAACGAGAATATTGTAGCCAGAGTTCTGACTTCTACAGGTCAGCTCTGGGATGGTTTGTGGGGACAAATGCATGACGCTTGCTCCCGTGGTACAGAAAGAGAACAACCAAGGTTCTACCTCTCCACATCCGAACCTCGCACCTACACAACTCACACGCTCAACCTGAGAGGCAAGACTTCTCAGAAGGACTCCATCACACACCAAAGCACTGAAGTTAAGTCACCCACAAATGCAAACTGAGTTCTACCCTCGAGAAAATAGTCAACCACTTGAATATACTCGCATAGCATAGGATGAAGAAGACCTGCTGACAAACTTTCCCAGCACATCGAACTCTTGGAATTATTAATTTACCTGTTTAATGAAGTACATGTAAAAGTTGTGTTGAATATATAAAACGAGAAATTACATACATACAACTGGTGTCATCCTATTTGTATTGTTGTGTAGCTATTAGTTTTCTTCTCTTGAGACATAATAATCTAGTCTTTTGATTAGTAATAAGCATTCCTCAAATTGAGCCAAATGATACTAAAAAGCCCGAGAGCAAATATAAATTTTATGTGACCAAGCGCCTTGATCAGTCTCTCACACAGCTTCGGAATTCTGGTAAAAGAACGATCGATAGTGGTAGCCCATCGCCCATCTATCAATAAATCTTACCCCTTAGTAAGATAAACGTATCTTCCCCAGCATATCATCACATATGGGGGCTCGTCCGGGATATTAAATTTTAGTATCTATATCTTGAGTAACCAAAGATAATAACGAATAGAAACATTATCTTACTTAGGATTCGTAACAGTGGTCTAGTACAAAATCCGAGAGTTAACTTAGTGGCATTGGGAAAAACATTTTCTTGATTTTTTTTAATTGCATGATTGAATTGATTGTTGTATGCACATGTATGTATTGATTGATGTAAGATAATTGTTTCTTATGCATTGATTGAAAATTGTTGTGGATTGCTGGTAACATCACACATAGGGATATTTCGATTGTACTTGTGTTAAACTAGATTGACTAATAGTAGTTAGGTTATCTTACTTTTGGTCTCTGGAGATCTAGAAATCTAGCATGGCGGACTTCATTAAAATTCGTCGGGAATTACGAGAAGAGGGTGAGGCGTTAGGTTTAACAGGGCAAGATTTAATCTCGTATGTCACCTCGGAATGGGACAAGCTGGAAAAATCCAGAGTTGAGGAGAGAGACCGTGCGAGAAGGCTGCAGAAAAATTCAAAATATTGGAGATAGAAGCTAGGGATAGAGAAAGAAAGCAATTGATAGCTAACCGGGCAACTGATCCCAATTTTAGCCAACTGTCATCTTCCTCTGAAAACCCTCCCCAACCCCCTTTCATTACTCCAGGCATGAACTTTTTTTAAAGTCCATTTGACGATAAAGTTGATAGGATAGATTCATATCTTGATTGGTTTGAGCGCTTGGCACAGGAATTCGAACTTGACTCTAGCAAATGGAACATAAAATTAGCTCAAGGATTGAGAGGTACAGCTTATGACGTGTACGCGAAATTGCCCACAGGACAGAGTAACGATTACTCAGCCCAAAAGAAAGCACTCCTGGTTTGATTCGAGTTGACCTCCGAAACCTACCGTGAAAAATTGTGCAACTCGCGGAGAGATAAGGGTGAAAGCCATAGTCAGTTCGTAGACAGATTGGAAACCTACTTGCGTAAATGGTTAGCCTTATCCAAACTTGAAGAATTATTCGAAGATCTAGCAGAACTAATCCTTAACGAACAGTTACGCGATTCGATGACGCCAGAAACTAGAATGTTCACCGCAGAACAAGGTGCCGAGAGCTTAGCTGATTTAATCAAACTAGCGGACCGTTGCACCACCGCACATGAAAATGAAGCTAAACGCAAGGTAACAGATAAACCCAGCCGAGAGGGAAACAACCAGAAACACCACCCACAACAAACACAGCAGTCTAATCAGAATCAGCAGAATTCGGATAACAAGAAAGCCCAAAACCCAGTAAAACCAGCCGGTCAAGGTCAAAACCCCCGGAAATATTGTTCTAACTGCAGAAAGACTAACCATAACACAGTTGATCACACCAGCGCAATGCCTATGTGAGCAGCACTCTTAGGTTCCCCCACATTTTGCTGGCTGCGGGCTATTTATAGCTTGCCTACACCCTCCCTTTTCAGTGAAAGGATAGGAAAGAAGAGCACCGGCGAAGCTATTTATAGCTAGCCTGGCTGAACTAGCTTCAAAACCTAAAAGCTTTGGTTGAGTCGGTGTGTGATTGCCGTAGAACAGCGAACCAAACGCACACCGTGGCTGTAAGTCAAACTAGTACCGTTAATCCGGAGACTTCAGATAAGTCCCGATCCCCAGTCAGTGAAACAGTTGTAGTGAACGGAAAAACCGCGTCATGTCTATACGACACCGGATTATCGTACGATGCAATCGTCAGTGGAACTCTTGTAACGGCTGAGGACATCACAAACGAGACCGTCACTTTGCAAGGCCCTGATCGATCCATACCCGCCTCCACCTTACCCATCGCGATAGTCCATGTAGGCTCCCGATATGTGTCAGGAAAAGTAAAAGCGGCAGTAATGGATAAACCTCTGTATGACATCATACTAGGGTGCAGATATGTGTATTTAGGAACCCCGACTGCGCCTACAGAGGTTGCAGCAGTTCAAACTAGAACATAGATCAGACAGGATGCTGCAGATAATCTCCCTGCTAATCCGGCACCAGCCGAGATGAGGGCAGATCAACTAGCTCACCCCACATTAGCTAAATGCTAAAAAAACCTCCCTCAGGCGCATAACCCACCTCAGAAAGGAGAGTTCTTTGAGAAAAATGGACTACTGTACAGACAAACAGACCACGACCACTCTCAATTAGTTGTCCCTGCCAAACATAGACCCCAGGTACTAGAGATAGGACACGCCATTGCATTTAGTGGGCACATGGGCGTGAATGCAACAATTCAGAGAATTACCGCTCACTATCATTGGCCGGGAATAACAGGAAACATCAAGCGCTTTGTCCACTCCTGCCCCCAGTGCCAGAAGGTAGACCAACAAAAGATAGGAGTCCCAGTAACGCTAGGCGAAACGCCCGTAACCGGTACCACATCCCACAGAGTAGCAGTAGACATCAAGGCCCACTGCCGCTCACAGAAAAGCGCAAACACCTACGTGACGTCGCAACATCCACAGATCATTTAATGGCTTTGCCTATAGCAGAAGAAGTCGAAGCAACAGAGGATTTAGCTATCGAGTATCCGCTGAAAAGTAGCGAGACGTACAGAGACGTAGCTATAAACCCAAAACTATCGACAGACTGACAAATAATGGAGATAGTTGCACAACACCAAGCAGTGATACCTGGACAGACACCGTTGGTTGAAGTGACAATGACCTTGACTGACACTACCCCTGTTCGGGTAAAACTATACCTTATCCCTCTTGCAAAACAAACCGCTGTCAAGCAGGAGATAGCAACCCTCTTAGAGGCCGGAATCATCTCCCCCTCTACCTCCCCATACAGCGCTGGAATAGTCTTATTACGTAAGCCGAGCGGAGAACATCGCCTATGCATCGATTATCGCCGACTTAACGCAGTTACGGAATTCCAAGCAGAACCGCTACCAAACACAGCACAACTGTTCGCAAAACTGCATAATGCAAAATACTTTTCGTGAATAGACCTAAGCAAAGGATACTATCAGATACCGGTGCCAGAGCACCTAAGATCGTATCTAGCCTTCAGTACAGCTATGAGTTTAATCTCTTACCGTTTGGACTTAACAACGCACCTAGCATTTTCTCACGCATGATGAGACAGCTTCTCGCGCCCATTCAAAATGAAGAACTCCATCACTTTATGGATGATATATTAATCGTGACCCACACCTGGGATGACCACTTACAACTTCTCTCTACCGTTCTCTAGCGACTTAGTGACACCGGACTCACAGCTCGGCCGACCAAGTGCCTGTTAGGATATGAAGAGATAGAATTTCTAGGTTGTCACGTGGGGTTTATGGGCTCTGCACAATGGAATTATGGACCCTCACGTTTATTCGGTGGGAACTGCTAGTAAGTCACCCTATGAATTACTTTAATAAATTTATTTGTTTAGCTCGTTCTGTGTTAAGGTTGGGGTACAGAAATAGATAGAAAAATGGTAAAAGAATACTGTCACACTAGCTTTCACACGGCTATGAATCATATGTAGTCCAGCCACTTGATAACAGTTAAACTCACACATTTATTTCTTCTACTCTATACAAGATTCTCTAAGTACTAATCTAACTTAAAAAGTCTCTTTCAATGCTAATAGTTCGATCGCTGATAGTCTAGGCAGCTGTTATTTCTTCCTCGGGCACTTGCTATTATATTTCATGTAGATTTGGACTACTGTGGTCCGTTTTACAGTTTCTGAAGAGTTGGACTACTGTGGTCCTGTTTTGATCAGTTTAAGTGCACCTTGGCGTGTTCACTTAACTGCTAGATGGTGCGTGCGAAGTCCTTCTGTGAGGTAGCTTCTGGTCCACCTTTGTCGTTGTGTAGTTGGGTTCCCTTGCCACGCTGTGGGGTCTGATAGGGTGTTTTTCCGGGTAGCTCCTTCCGTCTTGTGCGGTAGAGGATACTCTGCCAACTTGTTTCTGTGGCTCGCCTGCTCGTCTGTAATATAAGAGACGAAATTCTGCACAACCCTGAATAATCGGTAAGCCAAAGTAGCCCTCAGTGATAGCTCCACATCTCTATACATAAGCGACGAACATTCTGCTACTTCCGGGTTCCACTGGAATCTCAACTCTAAATTCCTATACATACATAAATATCAATCGTGGCTAATTATACACATACAGAATTAATAATATTATATACATCCACGGGTACAGCCACTGGTCTGCAAACATACATATAAGTTAAACAACAGTGGTTCCGTACGGGATACAACATGGCGGCGCAACCGGTCGTGTTTCGGCTCGTGGTCGGCTCTTCCACGTGGTACGGCAAATTCGGATTAATAATTCACATTTATGCATAGCAAATTCTTCAAACATAATTTCAACAATAATATAAATATATCACGATGAAACAGAAGGGTGTTCATTTACCTGTTTGACAAGTTCAGGCCCGTAGTGACTTGATAGAATTCTAAGATTCTAAAGTCCTGCTTCCTGGTCTATGAGTGAAGAGATTTCTCTAGCTGTGGAGATGTTGACTCTTCCTCGTCTCACACACGACTGATTCAAACTGCGCTAGGATCTGACACAGTAAAACTGCTCTACCCGCTAAGCTGAGCTCTCATTGGTTAAAACGGTCAAATTCAAAGCTCAAGTGCTGACTCACTGCGCTGCGTGGGTCGGGCTCGCGGTGTGTACTGCTGTGTACTATACTAACTCTCTACTGTTACAAAGATTAATCAAGGCTAATTAGTCAATGAGCAGAGTTAAAACTAGCCAGTTCATGACATAGGTCACAGACATAGCAGTCTTCTCCCGGAAGACAAGAACATCACGAAAATGAACAATGCACCGCGCCCGATAAACAAAAAGGATGTGCAATCATTTCTAGGTCTATGTGGCTATTACCAGAAATTCGTTGCAAACTTCAATTCCATCGCTGCGCCATTGTCTGATCTAACCAAGAAGAAAGCGCCCGAAAAAGTAGAATGGAATGCCGAGTGCGAAGATGTGTTCCAAACCCTGAAAGCTAGACTCCCCTCACAACCTATCTTGAAGTTGCCCGATGCAACCCAACCATTCGTGTTACGCACAGACGCGAGTAACCAAGGTTTAGGAGCAACCCTACTACAATCTGACCCCAATGACCCTACACTTCTCTTGCCAGTAGCGTATGCCAGCCGGAAATTAAATAAAGCTGAACATAATTATGCAACAATAGAAAAAGAATGTTTGGCATTGGTCTTGGCCATCCAGAAATTCCAGATGTATTTGTATGGTGCTCATTTCAAGGTGCAATGCGATCACCAACCCTTAACCTTCCTTGCGTCATCACAGAAACTCAACGCCAGACTCATGCGTTGGTCTCTCTTGCTACAGCTCTACTCATTTCATTTAGAATACATCCCAGGGAAGAGTAACCACGGAGCTGATTACCTCAGCAGATACCCCGTGTCCACTATAGACAAACCTAACCTCGCTTCCAACCCCTCACCGTTGCAGGTGGATGCACCCAGCTTTGTACCCCAGTGACCTCATCCCCAGTCCTCTATGTAAATAATGCAAATACATATTGGCGCCACCATTTCCGTACCAATTCTTACCCCTGTGTAAGAATAGTTTTTTGGGGGGCCTATGTAACAGCAGAAATAGTGACGACAAAATGTAGTAAATTAGCTTCGCGCAAAATAGATAGCATCGATTAAAACTTGACGTTAATTCACCAGTTACCTAAAGAAAAGCCCACACATGTCAAATTAACTTTCTCCATACAGTCACGCAGACAGACCTGACTAAACCAAGAATTTTAACTAGCTTAATTCGCCACTATGACCAGGGTCTCTGAAACACTAAGTAGCCTAGGCTCCGCTTATCGTGATTGAATCTATCCTACACTCTACCTCTGACACTCCAATTCAAGGATAATTATACATGTCTGATAAATAGGGCAGGTGTGGGAAATATTCAAATAAAAACGAATAATCCCGTATATGCGAGATTAACTAAAACGAGAGTTAAACTATTAATCAGAAGACCCGGGAACCCCTGCATGTCCTTGGTGGCCCAACCTTAGCTAGTCAGTCGAATACGTAATACGAAGCTGCGATGGACAAACCAAGGAACAAACTGCAGTGTCCGCCTATCTCCACCTCATCGAGAGAGTGCTAGAGACTACAAAAGACGGTTTCACGAATCCCAGAGTCTAGAAGTAAGATAACACTAGTAGTTTGATATGTGTATGTTTATTTTATATTGATTGCCATGTATTAATAATATGTTCATGATATATATATATATATATATATATATATGTATATATATATATATATATATATATATATATATATATATATATATATATATATATATATATATATATAGTTACAGAAACAGATTATTGTTTCTGACACATTGTGCATGGGGATTGATGTATCTTAGCCTTAAGATTCGGATCGAATTGTGCATATGGAAACCTTGCAGGTGTCTGATGCTATGGACACTTTGCAGAGGAGACCGCACACTTATAATAACAAGAATATTGTAGCCAGAATTCTGACTTCTACAGGTCAGCTCTGGGACGGTTTGTGGGGACAAATGCATGACGCTTGCTCCCGTGGTACAGAAGGAGAACAACCAAGATTCTACCTCTCCACATCCGAACCTCGCAGCTACACGACTCACCCGCTCAACCTGAGAGGCAAGACTTCTCAGAAGGACTCCATCACGCACCAAAGCACTGAAGTTAAGTCACCCACAAATGCAAACTGAGTTCTACCCTCAAGAAAATAGTCAACCACTTGAATATACTCGCGTAGCATAGGATGAAGAAGACCTGCTGACAAACTTTCCCAGCACATCGAACTCTTGGAATTATTAATTTACCTGTTTAATGAAGTACATGTAAAAGTTGTGTTGAATATATAAAACGAGAAATTACATACATACGACTGGTGTCATTCTATTTGTATTGTTGTGTAGCTATTAGTTTTCTTCTCTTGAGACATAATAATCTAGTCTTTTGATTAGTAATAAGCATTCTTCAAATTGAGCCAAATGATACTAAAAAGCCCGAGAACAAATATAAATTTTATGTGACCAAGCGCCGTGATCAGTCTTTCACACAGCTTCGGAATTCTGGTAAAAGAACGATCGATAGTGGTAGCCCATCGCCCATCTATCAATAAGTCTTACCCCTTAGTAAGATAAACGTATCTTCCCCAGAATATCATCACAATCATCATCATCCATATTCAAATCAAATACATAATCCTCTCCTTCCAGACACCATCCACCAATCCTAGCATTGAAATCACCGCCAACCAAATAGTATACATCTTCAACAGCTTCTAACAAGGACATCATAAACTGTTCCAACAATTCAAGAGAGCAATAAAATTCTTTGTTATTATAGTACTCACTATTAACTAGATGATTAAATATTCCAATAAACACAACATCTTTATTACAGCCAAATAGATCTTTGGAGAACTTGCAACATAGAATGTTGTCAAATCCGGTTTGAATTGTGTCAACATAGTCTGATAAATATTTTCGAATTAACATAACAGTACCACCTGACACATGTCCCATCTTTGACAACTTCACACCTGGTGAATGAAGAATAATGAAATCACTAAAGTAAACACTGAAATTGAAGTTTGGCAAAGTAAAGGTTTCTGAAAGAAAACAAACATCAAAAGAAGTAATAAATTCAACAAAGTCTGGATCGGTAAGCTTGGAAATTAACCCATTTGTGTTCCAACAATTAAACGAAAATGCAGTCTTTGGATTCATATTTTCACTGGTCTGTTTATCATGTACATGTTGAGTGTTTATGTCATTTGCTTGTGCGTTTTGTGGATTTAAAGTACTGTGAAGACCTTGACCTCGCCCCTATTTGTTGTTAGCACGGGCACTATTAGAGCTGGCCGTGAGGGAACCTGCGCCTTTCTGACTGCCACCAGCAGCCTCGTAGATCTTGGGTTGTCGCGAGCCAGAGCGTGTACGAGGACCGCTGTTGTCATTCGCCACGGGATTCCAACTGTCAACATCCCACCCCTGCGTAACAGTGACGTCGACGCTAGTTTCCTGGGTGCTGATTGGTCGGCAGGGTTGGCGCGTCACACGGGGTTTCTCCACGTGACCCTGTGTAAACAAAGCGGGATTCCCCTGCACTTTGTCGTTGCCGGCAGTTGATCGGCGATCAGTGTTAGAGACAGGCTGGTCTTTCATGCGAAGTTTGCCGTTAACGTAATAGCCGATCTGGTCCTCCTCCCTCAGCTGTCGGAGTCGTTGGGTCTGCCTTCTGGTCAGGTCCTGCGCTGCTCTCA
The DNA here is from genome assembly GCA_036898135.1 of Oncomelania hupensis. Taxonomy (NCBI): domain Eukaryota; kingdom Metazoa; phylum Mollusca; class Gastropoda; order Littorinimorpha; family Pomatiopsidae; genus Oncomelania; species Oncomelania hupensis. The sequence goes on along the minus strand of CM072512.1, from coordinate 69,777,109 downwards.
TCTTGTCGTTCTCCATGGCAGCTCGGGTTTCACGGTGTTTCATCAGCATCATGGCATCCCCCCAACGTTGAAATTTGGCAACGATAGGGCGGGGGTTTGGATTTTGAAGGTTGGGTTTACCAAGACGGTGAGCCCTCTCGATCACATCAGGCTGCCACTCTTTTTCCGGAATGTAGGTTTGCAAAATTTTGTTCACTGTCTCCACACACTGGTCGTCTCTCTCATCTCTAACTTCAGGGACTCCAAAAAATTTGATGTTATTTCGACGGGAAAACCCTTCCAGTCCAGTCTGTCAATCTCATCTTCCATGCTAGAAACAGTGGCGATCAGTTGTTCGTGCTTGTTACACAAAGTACTGATGGACTGCTCGTTCTTCACCACACCACCTTTCATAGCATTCACTTCACGACACAATTCTGCCATAGATTTTTTCACTTCTTCTTGCTCTTCTCCAAAGCGTTTCAAAATATCTTCATGTCTTCTCAGTGTTTCTGCCTGAGTTTGCATGTTGGACAAAATGCTGTCCAACTTCGACTGTAACGACTGTTCTAAGTTCTTGATGCTATCTGCAACCAACGCCATTGCCTCTAGCTTTCCACTTATGTTATTGCCACTGACACTAGGACCAGGGTTTTCCTGAATGTCGTTACTGAGCCTGACACGACGCGAAGCTAGCACAAACAGCACTAGGCACAACGTAGGCATGAACTGAAACACTGACGGGTGGATCGACTGCACCGGTGACATTAATACTGCCAAAATGTCAACACTTGTCACAAGCGAATCTTCCACCACAAAAGTTATATTTTCATGTCCAAAGTCACTCAAAGTGAAAGGAGAATAAACAGCACTCACTACTACTTGCTTGCATCAGTTTCCAAAGCTAGTCAAAATCAGCAGGCATAACCACGCAATAAACACTTCACTGACAGTGACATTAGCACAGTCTTTGCTCTTTTCGCAACTAGAACGAGCCCGGTTCAAAATTAATCTTGAAACACATACCAAATGAAAGCGACAGATAGTGGCCCTCCAAAGGTTCAGGTCGATAATTTTTTCACAGTTTCTGAGCGCATACTAAAGTCCATTCACTGAACACAAACTAGGAATCCTCCACAACGTATAAAGCAACAGAAATGTAAAAAATAGTGTACCCGGTCGCTTGCCGTGAAAATTCGAGGGTGCGCCATGTTTAGCGGTCGACCTTGACCTCCCGAGAGAGAGAGAGAGAGAGAGAGAGAGAGAGAGAGAGAGGAGTAAGAGGGTAGGATAGGTGGATGGGGTGGGGGTGGGGAGGGCGGCATGTAGAGTATAAGAAAGGTTGAGAGCGTGCTGCGTAATTATTATTTCTATCGCTCACATTGCCTAGCCACAGGGTCCCCAGATCCAAAGCCGGGTACCCAAATGACCGGTTGGAGACTTTTAAGGTGCCCAGAAGCAAGGGTTTATAAGGATATATATATATATATATATATATATATATATATATATATATATATATATATATATATATATATATATATATATATATATATATATATATATATGTGTGTGTGTATATATTGATTGTTGCTACTATAGGTCCAGCGGACTCTTCCGAGCCAAATCAGGAACGGACAACCCCCGATCCGCATAAAAGATCTGCTGAAACAACCCTAGTAGGAAAACTGAATGCCCTCCACTTTACAATAAAGACATCCCACGCAGGGGACGGCTGAGGCTTTACTCCAACTAATCGAATCCCCGGTTACAAAAACAAAATAGAATACAAACATCATTATAAATTATCAACAAAACACATACATATAAAATGCCTATATTGCTAAATAATAACATCATAGGAAGCCCTAGTGACCACCCGGCAGAAAGCGTCCAATACTCCCAAGCTGATCCAACAGACCTCATACACAAACAAGGAGTCTTGTCCAGGAAGAGTTTTCAAGAAAAAAGGTAGGTCATTGATCTAGCGAAGAAAAAGATAGTATAGCAGAGTGATAGGACAGAGCAGGAATGGGAAAGAGCAAATGAGGAAGACAGCGACAGTGGGAATTTAAAGCACTAAATTTCCAGAAAGTGGGGATACTATTCATACTGAAACCCCCGGCACCCCAACGGGGGTACTGTTGCCGCAGTGAATCGGTCATGCCTACAAAATCAAGACAGGTTTTCAACTGGGGCTTTCACTTTTCCCTTTGTAGGTTAGAACAATCTACAGTGGCAAGATTGCTCATGACCCAGGGCCGGACCTAAGTTTTTCAGGGGTAGGGGCCCACATTTATTTTAGGGTAGTAGTGAAGGCGCTTCGCGCCGAGCCGACGGCGCGAAGCGCCTAGTTTGCTAGGGGGGTCCGGGGGTATGCTCCCCCGGAAAATTTTTTGAAAAGAGAGAAAAAATGGTGCAATCTGGTGCAATCTGAGCATGTATTTGGGGAGAAATTACCTTTAAAAAAGTATTCCTCTCTCTCTCTCTCTCTCTCTCTCTCTCTCTCTCTCTCTCTCTCTCTCTCTCTCTCTCTCTCTCTCTCTTATTTTTGGTTTTTGTTTGTGTGTTTAGTGTTTTCGTTTGTTTCTGCAGAGAGACTCTCGTTTCTGTATCACTTGTGTTTATTTATGTGTGTGGGTGTGTGTGTGTGTGTGTGTGTGTGTGTGTGTGTGTGTGTGTGTGTGTGTGTGTGTGTGTGTGTGTGTGTGTGTGTGTGTGTGTGTGTGTGTAATTTTCTTTTTTTTTAATATTTTTCCCCCACATTTTTTTCTTTCTTTTTTTTCTTTTTTTTTCTTCAAAAAATGGTAGGGGCACGGGCCCCTCGCGCCTCTAGGGCAGGTCCGGCCCTGTGACCCCAAGGGGTATATATATATATATAGATATAGATAGAGATAGAGATAGAGATAGAGATAGATAGATAGATAGATAGATAGATAGATAGATAGATAGATAGATAGATAGATAGATAGATAGATAGATAGATAGATAGATAGATAGATAGATAGATAGATAGATAGATAGATAGATAGATAGATAGATAGATAGATAGATAGATAGATAGATAGATAGATAGATAGATAGATAGATAGATAGATAGATAGATAGATAGATAGATAGATAGATAGATAGATAGATAGATAGATAGATAGATAGATAGATAGATAGATAGATAGATAGATAGATAGATAGATAGATAGATAGATAGATAGATAGATAGATAGATAGATAGATAGATAGATAGATAGATAAACTTACTACTACTCAAAATAATACAAGGGCCACTTGGACATATGGAAAGAGGCCATTGTCTGAACTATCTGGACACAAAACAATTATCAATTGTGAGATAAATATACTTCACATCAGAGACCTTGACTTTTGACAAAGAGTAAAAGTCAGACATAATAGGTTGAAGTATGGTTAAGTACCTGCATAGCACAAATAATCAAAATCGGTCGACTCATTGATGAAAATGAGTTTTGAACAAAAACAAAAGGTGTAATTTGGAGCGATGGACCTATCAAACGGCCGAATGACCGACAACCGGATTGCCTCTGAATGATTGACCATGAGCTGAAGTATCTGCTTACAAAAACATCAATAATATTGGTTAAGCCGTTTGTTGGTATATTGGGCAAAACGTATTTAGGAACAAAGTGATACCAGCGACCTTGACCTTTGCATTAGATCTAGCCCCTAACTTAGATAATGCACCTATGAAGTTTGGTCAATATCCGTTTAGTGGCTCTTGAGATATGGCGTGTGAGATATGGTAGTGTCTAGAAATACAAACAAGTTAATCCAGTTTATTTCCAAAACGCTCGCACACATACCAGCTGAAAATCAGCTCTTTTAAAAATGTTCATTTTCGTGGCTGTGTTGTGACTCGGCTTTATCCTAAAAAGAAGCACAATGAAAGATTGGAAGACGTGCCGCTATCTGCACTGCAAGCATAAAGTCTAAAAATTGGTTCAGCCAGTGTTGAATGAAATACAGTGCAAAACATGTTAAGAAAAATAATAAAGCGCAGCAACTTTGATTTTTGGAAAGTGCAAACTTTAATGATTAAAGTATTTGCAAAGTAAAAATAATCAAATTCAATTAAAGTATTTTTTAGATATTGCAAAAAAATGTCTTTGAATAAAAAAAAGAGGACAGTCCATTTCAATATATTTTCACACACACACACGCACACAAGCGCGCGCACGCACAGGCACACACATCGCAATTTGTTTTCAAACGTCTAATCTTTTTGGCGGTTTGTAATTCGGCGTTATTCTAACCAAACAAAAGGAAAACAGAATATCTGGAAGAAAAAAATTGTCAAAATCAGGTTCGCAAATTTTTTCAGATACAACGCAGAACGTGTTAAGAAAATGGTGAAGCACAATAACCTTGACCTTTGAAAGTACAAATACGAATTATCTAACAAAGTATTTCCAGATATTGTCAGGAAATACCAAAAAATGGAGACGGGTAAAAGTACTACCATCGCTCGCCTATTCTGGACAGGAGTATCGTGAAACAGCCCGCCATGTGCACGCGCAACGATGAAGAGCAGGCAGCTTTCGCAGCACTCCAAACTTGAGAGTAAAAGAATAATTACAGTATCACACAACTGTCCATGCAAAGGCACAGGCTTTAGGGAGGTTGTTATAAAGTCATCAATGCCTGCGATCGTGAACAGTAGCTGACAAGAGCGCAGAAGAGAACAAAACACTTCAGCATAACATAAAGATTAGCAGTTGTTTCGAACGTCTTCATTTTGAGGCCCAGATTTCCGTTTAAAGCCATCTGGACAGGGAATTGTAAAACAGTGAATACCGAAATGTGTGCATACAAAAATGTACAATTATCACATTCTTAACTCTCACTCTCCCTCTCTCTCTCTCTCTCTCTCTCTCTCTCTCTCTCTCTCTCTCTCTCTCTCTCTCTCTCTCTCTCTCTCTCTCTCTCTCTCTCTCTCTCTCTCTCTCTCTCTGTCTCTGTCTGTCTGTGTGTGTGTGTCTCTCTCTCTCTCTCTCTCTCTCTCTCTCTCTCTCTCTATTATTAAAATTCTTGTTTTAAAACTGTTACTGTTAACTTTTTTGGTAAATAAAATCTGACAGGTTTAAATCATTGTATAAATGTATTATGAATGCCTGTGAACCTGAAACAATGACTAATTGTAAGAAAAAGCTGTAAGCTTACAATCATCCTTGGAACAAAATGTAATTGTAATAAGGTCTAACCTAAAGATTCTATCTCTTTCTCTCTCTACCACCCCCCCCCCCCCCTCTCTCTCTCTCTCTCTCTCTCCTCTCTTTGTTCCTCTCTCTGTTCTTAAAAGGCAAACCCTGAAACAACTGGTTGAAAATATTCAATACGATATTCTGTGTTAAATGTTGACGAGCGCATTCGGACCTCGAACATAGATGTTCTGTTGCCTACGCCGTCAAGGTGGTTGAACTGAGGACATCATCCCTGAGGTAATAAGCAAGCTGCATGTCGAAACTCGAAAAGGTGGTTGTTAGCTTCGGTTTTGCAGTTCGCTGGGAGTCGGGCAAGACTGGACTGAACATGCTTTCGAGGGAAAGTTGAGATTCCTTGTTATTTGCTATTGGAAGAAGTTTTGCGCTGTATCTAAACATGGGCTAATATGATTTTGATCGTCGTTACGTGCGGGAAATTTCACTTCTTGAAGAACTTTTGGAACTCTCTGGATGTAAACTGTCTTTCATTGTCAGTAACCAAAATTTCTGGAATGTTCTGATGCGCGAACATGTCCTGCATTCGGCCAATGACTTCTCTCGAATTGATGTTGTTCATCCAAGTACATGGAATAATAATCGACCAAGACCAAGTACGATGCTTCTTTCATTTCAAAGAGATCCGCTGCTCACTTGTGAAACGGATGCTGAAGTAACTGTGCATTGAGTGGCTCTTTTCTCTGAGTTAAGTTGGCAATGCTTGCATGCGACGATCATTTTCTTAATGCCGTCGTTGACTCCTGGCCATCATATGGCTGCTTTGGCTCTCATTCGGCATTTTGTGATTACGAGATGACCATCGTGGATTCTGGTGAGAACATATTCTCTTTGAGTTGTCGGGACTACATTGCGGTTCCCTCGTGTCAGTAAACCTTGGTGTATACTGAGCTCGCTACCTACTGAGTACAGGTCACGTAACTCTTCTTCTACACCAGCATGCATGGACATGGCAAAGTCTGTTTGAATCATGTGGGGTTTTTTTTGTTGTTGTTGTTTTGTTTCTTCTGCAAGTTCTTGTAGACGCTTAACTAAAGAGGTGGATGACCAGGCAGATCAACACTGTCGAGGTACAACTCTACATCTTCCGTCAGAAGGGTGACGTTAGCTTGCGCGCTGCTTGTGGATTGCGGGACAGAGCATTGGCTATCAGGTGATAGCACAATTTTGGCTGGTAGACATTACAATGGCTTTCATCAAGCTCTCCAAACAGTAAATCAATGGCTTCACGTGTCGTTTGCTTAAATTTCTTCACAATATCAATTCTTGCTGCTGCTTCTCGTCTCAGGAGGTTTTCTGTCTTGGAGTTGACCATATATTCAAAGTGAGTGAAGCTGATCATTGATTGGGTATGGCCATAGTTTGACCTTCACACTTCAGGACTCCTTTTGTTCTACGTAGAAAGTAGTTTTCCTGTTTTTGTGGACAAGGACGTAGCTTGTTGAATAGAGACAATGGCATAAGTGAAATATCTGCACCCGTGTCAATCTTAAAGATAACCTCACAATATTTTAACTAAGAGAGATGGGTCACATGGTACGTTGATTTGCGCATCACTCATTCATAATTATATCCAAGCGTTCGTCTTGTCGCAGTTATTATTACCCAAAAGATTTTACCATCGTGTCTAAATCTAAAGAAATTATATTGAAATCTTTTTGAACGCGCTGTTAATGCACAACATGTCAGCATGAAAACTCGCTATTACAATAATTATGCCAAAATTGGAGTTCCTGATTGTGAATGTGTGAAGCGGTCATGAACGGTGGATTTCAGCCCCGTGGGGGTGCCGGGGGTTTCAGTATAAATAGTATCCCCAATTTCGGGAAATTTAGTGCTTTAAATTCCCACTGTTGCTATCTTTCTCCTTTGTTCTTTCTCATTCCTACTCTGTTCTATCAATCTACTATACTATCTTCTTCTTCGCTAGAGCAATCACCTACCTTTTTTCTTGAAAACTCTTCCGGGACAATAGTCCTCATTTGTGTATGGGGTCTATTGGATCAGCTTGGGAATACTGGACCCTTTCTGCCAAATGGTCACTGGGGCTTCCTATGATGTTATTATTTAGCAATGTAGGCTTTTGATATGTATGTGTTTTGGTAATATTGTATAATGATGTTTGTATTCTATTTTGTTTTTTGTAAACGGGGGTTCGATAAATTAGAGTATAACCTCAGCGTCACCAGCGTGGGATGTCTTTATTGTGACCGGCTGGGTTACCACTAGGGTTGTTTCGGCAGATCTTTTATGCGGATCAGGGGTGAGTCCTCTTTCACTTCTCTGGTCCTGATTTGGCTCGGAAGAGTCCGCTGGACCTAAAGCAAAAACCATGTGATGTAATGTAATGGCTTTCAGATCTAAATTCTCCGCCCAGACAAATGTAATGGATCAAATCTTTCGCTACTTTCTAAAGTTAAGTATCGCCTGTACATTCTGACTCATATTAATGACGAAATTACTTCAGCATCTCCAAAAATGAGTTTGTAATCAGTAGGCTAGTAGTGAGCAAGAAGTAAATGAAGAAGAAAATTCTTACAGCAGGGTATGACGGCCTATTAGCGCCAAAACGTAATAATTTCAAATATGAGATAATTACAAATATCATGGGATAATTACAATTATCGAGGAATAATTAAAATTATCATTGAAAAATTACAAATACCTTTCCATTATCCTGTTTAATTTTCAGTTTTGGCTCTAGCTATCCGCCTGGAAATGCACCAAACCAAAAATTTTAATTATGACATAACAACTACAATATTCACTTGATAATTTACAATTTTTACGTGATCATGCTTTTCCGGCTAAGGCGGCTTAATAGCGCCCAAACTTGCATTTACTAGTATCAGTGATAATGGTAATTAACATGTGTTCTGTGTAATTAACATATATGACGGCCTACCAGTGCCAAAACCTGATAATTACAAATATCATGGAATAATTACATATATCAACGACAGATATAGAAGTTGAGGCAATCACTAAAGAAGGGGAAATCAGCGGGAGTGGACATTATACCCGCGGAATTGCTGCAAGCAGTAGGAGAAACGATGATTGACGCCCTCACCATTATATGTAACAAGATTTGGCAGAGTTGAGAGTGGCCTAAACCATGGACCCAGTCGCTTGTCATCACTCTTCCCCAAAAGGGTAACCTTCAGAGCGTGAAAATTACCGCATCATCAGCCTCATCAGACATCCCAGCAAGGTTCTCCTGAAAATAATACTCAACAGGTTGAAACCCCAAGCTGAACAAATCATAGCTGAAGAATAAGCATGATTCAGGGCAGGGCGAAGTATCACTGAACAGATTTTCAACCTCACAATAATCTGCGAGAAATATCTACAGCAACAACAACATCTATATCATGTATTTGTAGACTTCAAGAAGGCGTTTGACCGAGTCTGGCATGCAGCTCTTTACAGCCTATCCTATCCTATCCTGTCCCATAACCCGAAGGTCGTAGGGGCACCACAGATGATCGCTTAACCAGCATACTCCATCTTTCTCTGTCCTCAGCAGCCCTCATGGCTTCGCTCAGTGTCAAGCCAGTCCATTCTCGAATGTTGTCCTCCCACCTCTTTTTCGGTCTCCCCCTTCTTCTACCTCCTTGCACTGTGCCTTGCAGAATGGTCTTTGCAAGGCCTGATGATCTGGTGACGTGGCCATACCATCGGAGTTTCCGTTTCTTCACCACTGTGAGCAGGTCATCGTGTTGTCCAATGGCTTGTGTGATGGTCTGTCGGACTTCAACGTTGGTGATGTGTTGGGTATAGGAAATGCACAGAAGTCTTCTGTAGCACCTCATCTCCATGCTTTGTATTCTTCGTTGGAGATCTGCTGTGAGGGTCCATGCTTCGCAAGCATATAGGAAGATGGAGATGACCAGAGATCGCAGCAGTCTTACTTTGGAATGTAGACTGATGGTTCTGTCTTTCCAAATGGGCTTCAACCTTGTCAGGGCAGCAGTTGTTTGTGCGATCCTGGAGAGGACTTCCTGTCGAGACCCATTGTCTGACACAATGGCTCCTAAATATTTGAAGCTGTGCACTGTGTTGAGGGATTGGCCTTGTACTTTGATGTCCTTGTTGATGCCATTGGTGTTGTTGGTCATCATTTTGGTCTTCTCTGCACTTATTTCCATTCCATAAGCTCTGGAGGTGGTGTCAAGCCTCTGTACAAGCTGTTCAAGTTCTTGTTCCTCTCCAGCCAATCCATCAATATCATCCGCAAAACGAAGATTGGAGATTGCTCTGCCCCCTATGCTGACTGTGCCTTCGTGATCTGCAAGAGCATCTGACATGATGCGCTCTAGGAAGATGTTGAAGAGTGTTGGAGAGAGTAGGCATCCTTGACGCACACCGATTGTTGTTCTGAACCAGTTCCCGATGACGCTGTTATGGAGGACTGCACTGGTAGCCTTGTCATACAGGCTTTTGATGACTTCTATAATTTTAGGGCTGATGTTGTACACTTTCATGGTTGCCCATAGAGCTGCATGCCAGACTCTGTCAAATGCCTTCTTGAAGTCTATTATCACATATATATATAGATGTTGTTGGTGCTGTAGGTATTTCTCACAGATTATTCTGAGGTTGAAAATCTGTTCAGTGGTACTTCGCCCTGCCATGAATCCTGCTTGTTCTTCAGCTATGATTTGTTCAGCTTGTGGTTTCAACCTGTTGAGTATTATTTTCAGGAGGACCTTGCTGGGATGGCTGATGAGGCTGATGGTGCGGTAATTTTCACACTCCTGAAGGTTACCTTTTTTGGGAAGAGTGATGACAAGCGACTGGGTCCATGGTGTAGGCCATTCCCCACTCTGCCAGATCTTGTTACAGATAATGGTGAGAGCATCAGTCATCGCTTCTCCTCCTGCTTGTAGCAGTTCCGCTGGTATGTTGTCCACTCCCGCTGACTTCCCTTTCTTCAGCGATTGCACTGCTGCCTCAACTTCTTCCCGGAGAATTGGGAGGATTTCTTCTTCTTCTCTGCTCTCGGGACATGCTAGAACTGATGGGTCTCCATTTGGTGTATGGTTGTAAAGGTCAGAGCAGTACTCTGTCCATCTGTCCAAGACTTCTTGTTCTTCTGTAAGGCAAATGCCAGACTTGCTTTGGATAGTGGAAACTTTGGGCTGTTTAACACTTGTCAGCCGCTTCACAGTCTGGTAGGCCTTCTTGCTGTTGTTCTTGTTCAGATTGTTCTCTATTTCCTGGCATTGATCTTCTATCCAGTTCTCCTTTGCTGTGCGCATGCCTTTTCGGATGTCATTGTTGATTTTTCGGTAGACATCAGCTCCCTGTGAGGTGTTCTTTTTCTTTTTTAACTCTCTTCGTTTATCACACAGATCCAAAAGTTCAGGTGTGATCCACGGCTTCTTCTTTGGTCGGTGCTTGCCAAGGATCTCAGTGGCGGCATCTGTTACAGCTGAGTTGAAGGTATTGGTCATGGTGTTGACATCTACTTCGCCTGCCCCCAAAATAAGCAGTGGTGCAAATTTCCCTCCAATTGTGGCCTGAAATATTTTTGCCACCTCCGGGTCTTGCAGTTTGTCCAGGTCGAACTTCAGCCTAGTGCACTTTGCTGTATTTACTCTCTTCAAATGGAGCCGGAAAGACATCATCACGAGATCGTGGTCACTTCCAATGTCTGCTCCTGGAAAAGTGCGTGTCCTGCCAATGTTGATGCTTGATCTGAAGCGTTTCTTGACCATGATGTAGTCGATCTGGTTGTGATGTTCCCCGCCGGGACTGTGCCATGTCCATCGTCTGGATTTTTTGTGGAGACCAAGCGTGTTTGCCAGTACCAGATTGTTGTATCTGGCAAACTCCAATAGCCTCAGACCCCTGTCATTTGTCTCGTTGTTGCAGTGGGGTCCGCATGTGTCTCCCCAGTTGCGGTGCGCATCTTGGCCAACCTTGGCATTCCAGTCGCCTTGCACTATGGCTATGTCCTTCTTCGGCACTTGGTCAAGGACCGCCTGTATATTTTCATAAAAATCCTCCACTTCGCTGTCTTCATAGTCTGATGTTGGGGCATAGGCCTGGATGATGGTAATGTTGAAAGGGGTTGCTCTCAGACGGATGGTAATGAGTCTACTGGAGACTGGGCGGCAACCCATGACAGTGGCTAGAATGTTCTTGTGGACCAAGAATCCAACACCGTGTTCGTGCCTGTCATCTCTACCGCTGAAATAGAGCTTGTGGCCTTTGTCAGTCGTTGTTTCACCTAGGCCTTTCCAGCGCAGTTCGCTGATACCTAGAACGTTCCATCGATAGTGGTCCAGCTCGTGGGCCAGTTCTTCTAATTTTCCTTCCGCAGTTAGGGTCCTGACGTTCCAGGTTCCTATGACGATGTTGTTTCTCGTGCGGATCTTGCTATATTGTCCATCAGTAGCATACTTAACACCTCCGTCCTGGTGGCCAACGGAAGGCGCGGTCCTTGTGCCGGATGACGGCCCGGGCGACGACCGATCCGGTATGGAATTAGTGGATTGTGTCATCATGTAGTGTGTCTTGGGCAAAAAAAGACCTGGCAGGGCCCAATCCTCTCCAGGCTGTTGGCCACAGCCGAAATCCACGAATACAGTGTGGCTCGCCTTGGCCCTGAGCACGTGGTCGTTGAACCTGTAGTAACGTGAGGTTCCTCCGCCCTGGCCGGTGACTTCTGTGTAGAAGACTTTCGCCCAGTGATGCCGTGCTAACATCACCCCTGTTAGTCGCCTCTTACGACACGCCGGGAAACGTTGGGTCTATTCTATTTGCCCGAACCCACAGAGCACCAGTCTTTACAGCATCAGTCCTAAAATTATTGAAGTCATCAAAAGCCTGTATAGCAAGGCTACTAGTGCAGCGCTTTGGGAACTTGTCAAGAACAACAATCGGTGTGCGTCAAGGATGCCTACTCTCTCCAACACTCTTCAACATCTTCCTAGAGCGCATCATGTCAGACGGCCTTACAGATCACGAAGGCACAGTCAGTATAGGGGGTAGAGCAATCTCCAACCTCCGTTTTGCGGATGACATTGATGGATTGGCTGGAGATGGAGAAGAACAAGAACTTGAACAGTTGGTACAACGCTTGACACCACCTCCAGAGCCTATGGAATGAAAATAAGTGCAGAGAAGACCAAAATGATGACCAACAACACCAATGGCATCAACATGAACATCAAAGCCCAAGGCCAGTGCCCCAACACAGGGCATAGCTTCAAATATTTAGGAGCCATTGTATCAGAAAATGGTCCCCGACAGGATCGCACAAACAACTGCTGCCCTGGCAAGGTTGAAGCCAATTTGGAAAGCCAGGACTATCAGTCTACATTCCAAGGTAAAGCTGCTGCGCTCCCTTGTCATTACCACCTTCCTATACGCTTGCGAAACATGGACCATCACAACAGATCAACAAATGAAGAATACAAATCATGGAGATGAGGTTCTACAGAAGACTTCTGGGCATTCCCTATACCCAGCGAATCACCAACAACGAAGTCAGACAGAGCATCACACAAGCCATTGGAACAACACAACACGATGACATGCTCACAGTGGTGAAGAAACGGAAACTCCGATCACACGTCACCAGATCATCAGGCCTTGCAAAGACAATCCTGCAAGGCACGGTGCAAGGAGGCAGAAGAAGAAGGAGACCAAAAAAGAGGTGGGAGGACAACATTCGAGAATGGACTGGCTTGACACCGAGCGAAGCCATGACGGTTTCTGAGGACAGAGAAAGATGGAGTACGCTAGTTAAACGATCATCTGTGGTGCCTGAACGACCTTCGAGTTATATGATAGGATAGGAACGACAAATTTACAAGTATCATGTAAAACTTGTAATTATCAAGTGAAAATTACAATTTTAGGTTTTGCCGCATTTCAAGCGGATCGCTAGCCAAATCTGAAAATTAAACTTGATCACGCGAAGATATATATGTATAATTTTTCAATGATAATTTTAATTATCCCTTGATATTAGTAATTATCTCATGATGTTTGTAATTATCAGGTTTTGGCGCTAGGAAGGCGTGGCATATACTGATAATTAAAATCATATTAATTTTTTTCCTCGAATTGTTTTCTTTGCACACGTGCTAAGAATACTCAAATGAAATCGCTCAGCTCATTGATGATGTGACGGCATTTGTTTGTGAAGAAACAACGCGTGACAAGGTACATTAGATGACATCCCGTACAAATGATGGAGTAAAATGCAAAACTAAGAGGGCACAGACCATATGACTCACATGCTCCTTTTGGAACTCGCAATATTTAACATGAAAATGAGTGTCCAGAAAAAAGAAAAAAAAAACAAGAAACTAAATGCAAATTAATACCGACTGTCATCTTTCAATTCTCTTGGCATTGAGATGACCTTTACCTACGGCTCCAAATACACTCATGTATATCAAATAAAGTACAGCAAAATGTTATTATGCCCAAAACAATGGTGATCTTGGAATGACATTGACCTTTAGTGGTCTTGACCTTGGGATGACCTTGACTTTCACGTGACCTCTCATGCATGTATGGTCAAATAACCCAATGTTGTTGCATGCTATGGGTTAAATAGCCATTCCATGGTACGATGACCCATTTTTTGTATGTTTTTGCAAGGCCTCAAATAACCTTGACCTTCAAGATCAACGCAAAACCTGAAATATATGAAAGATCAATCTATCATCTCTAAATACAACAAGTTTGGACTCTAGATCTCTCATAGTTTAGGCTCAAGGTCACTTCAAATTACTTATACTAACCGACTTTGGACAGCTCCGGTGACCTTGACCTTGGAGTGAGATTGATCAAATTTGTTTGGTTTGTGTGCCTCATTGATACCTATCATGCCTCAATGAATCGTAAATTCAATATTAATAACCTAGAAAAAAAGTGAAATTATGTGGAAACATTGTCATTTTTTACTAACATTTGTTGATCCTGTGACCTTGATCTTAATTTAAGCCATTTATTCACTTATCATTTATGAGGTGTCATGGGTATACACCAGCTTATTAAGTTTGATTGTGATAGTTAAAATAGGCTCCGAGATTTTAATCCACTTGCAAGTTTTGCACAGACTACGGACCGCGTGTATAGCACTTCACCCCCCAAAAAATAAAAAAAATAAAATAATAATAATAATAATAATAAAATTGTAATCAATACATTAAAAAATTACAGAATTTAGAAAATTTGTGCAACACTACCCCCTCCTTTCCCCCCCAAAAAATAAAAATAAAATAATAATAATAATAATAATAATAAATTTTATATATATATATATATATATAGATAGATAGATAGATAGATAGATAGATAGATAGATAGATAGATAGATAGATAGATAGATAGATAGATAGATAGATAGATAGATAGATAGATAGATAGATAGATAGATAGATATAGATATTATATAAATATAAAATAAATAAATAAATAAATAAATATAACTATATATATAACTATATAACTATATATATATATATATATATATATATATATATATATATATATATATATATATAGTTATAGATATATAGTTTTATAATATATATATATAGTTATATATATATATATATATATATATATATATATATATATATATATATATATATATATATATATATATATATATATATATATATAGTTATATATATAGTTATATATATATAGTTATATACATATAAAAGATCGTTTTCTGGGAGCCGCCTTGGATCCGGGGACCCGGCCGGGTCCCCAGATCCAAAGCCGGGTACCCAAATGACCGGTTGGAGACTTTTAAGGTGCCCAGAAGCCATAGTTTATAAGGATATATATATAACTATATATATAACTATATATATATAACTATATATATATATATATATATATATATATATATATATATATATATATATATATATATATATATATATATATATATATATATATATATATATATATAGTTATATATATATATAACTATATATATATATATATATATATATATATATATATATATATATATATATATATATATATATATATATATATAGTTATATATATATTACATATAAAAATTTGGGGGGGAAGGGTGAAGGAATAATGTTGCACGAATTTTTTAAATGTAAAAAAATATATATATATTATAATATTTAATTATATATATATATATATATATATATATATATATATATATATATATATATATATATATATATGTATATGTATATATATATATATATATATATGTACAAATCAGTACTTCAGGCGACCTTTGGGCACCCAAAAAGTGCTTTTTACTGTATTTGGGTCTTTGGGTGACCGAAAATCGGTCGCCCAAAAGTTTTTTCCTCTGCCGCGAGAATGAAACACGTGACAGACTGTATTTCGGCGCTGAAAGGTTCTGTTTTGATTGGGCAACACAATTTCAAAGAGCGAATGGTTTGTGGTCATGAATATTCTTATTAGGGGGTAGTTTGTGTTGTGGTATTTGGGGTGACCACATAACATTTAGGACATCAGGTGACCATGAAAAAAGTTGGAAAATATTGTTCATTTCGTAAATATCTTTTAAAATCATGTACAATTATTGAAGAAACACCAAATAATCGATCAAAATCAACGATTTTATTTACAAGGAAGAAACATGTTCAGAGCCAAAAACCCATGTCTCCCTTTCTCTTTGTGAAAAATATACGCCTTGTCAAAGGGACGTTACTCGCAACTGGACTATGGCGATCACGTACGCATAGACTGACAATGTTTTCGAAATGGAGTAAATTGGTAAGTTTGCAATTTTTAATCTAATCAATAATGTGATTTTATGTTAGCATTGATTCTGTTTGCCTATTGATGAATTATTAGACGCTTGGTTATCTTAAAAATGTATGAAGTGATCAGTAAAGATCGAATCGAAGCGTTTCGTTCAAAGTTGGTCACAGTGCAGACAAAGGCATGATTTACTTTAGTTTACTGTTTAGTGATAATTCATAGTTTTTTGACTCGCGCATCGGGAAAGCTTGAAAAAGCTTTTGTAAGGACCCATTTTCAACTCAATTAGCAGTTGTGAATGTTGATATGAATTATGATGTTTTACACTTACAAACCAGAATGGATCAAATCGGTAAAGGAAAACCGACATTACGACAAGTCAGATGGGTCTTCTTCGACATGTGGATGGTATCTCTCAACTTCCTTATCACTTCCTTCAAAACTGACTTACAAAAAAGTATTATATACCATTGGATTCCTAATTTTTGCTCTTTCCAATGATCAATTTCCCTCTTTCCAAACAAAAGTCTATGAACGTCCCAATCAGCCAATGTCCTTGACTTTCACTTCCAGTTTCACTGTTTCGATCAGTCAGTGTAAATAAGCTCTTTGGTAAGACTGAGACCGCACAACACAATAGCTTTCAATTTATCACAACCCAAATCAATACCGCCAAACACGCTTTTCAGAATAAAATGACGAAATGGATAAACAGGATTGTAGAATACAGTAGTACTGCATGTGTAATTCTCGAGGTCGGCGTGTCGTCACAAGTCACGTGACAAACTTGACAACACTAGCCGCCATGATGGCTTGGGGGAAAGCTTTGACGGAAGTCGGTGTAAGATATTGAAGAGCAATTAGGTTTCGCCTAAGTTTAGTCAGCAATTTTCCACTACCATGTCGTTTACATATTTAGAGGAGCTTTCATCAGAAGCAAGAGAGCGGTATTTGATCAAAATGCAGCTTACAGGATTGGATACCCGACCGTATAAACTTCCAGCAGACGCATGGGTGAATGATCCCAAAATAAAGATCAAGACGAGAAAGTGAAAGGTAACTCAATAACTGACACTGCAACAGGCAAAAACTTGTTTGAATGATTTTATTTTTAGTCCTTAGTTATATTAGTATTTTTGAAAGTTGTTGGCTTACTGAGGTGAAGCCTATAGTAAATGAATCTGTTAGGCCTATTTAATAAAATTTTGTTTATGTAAATTTGATTTAAAGAAGACAATGTTTTATTTTTTTTTTTATATTATCTATCACTATAATGAATGATGTAGTAAATTGCTCTTTAGTTTAGAGTATAAACAGTAGTTCATAAGCACACCCACAATAAAGGCACACACACACACTCATACACCTTCCATGTACATGTATTCATATGATATTTACACATTCACATGAAACAAATGATTAGACTCCTACACATATACATCCTATTATTCATGCACAAATCACATGCATTTTTACTTGAATTACTGCACACTGATATGATAAGTGATATAAACTTTGATGTAGGTTTTTGTGGTATTGATAACCACATGTAAGAATTCTTGAAAATGTACTAAGGACTGTAAGTGTGATTATAATTTTGTTGTTGTTGTTGTTGTGTGTTGCAACTTTTAATAGTTTAAGATAATACTGCTGATTTTATTTTAATGATGTACACTTGGACTAAGACAAGAGTTGTTTCCATTTTTTCCAGGCATGCTAGTCTTTGCCTTTAGTTCATTGACTGGCAATCACCTGTTATAGCCCCCACAATTTTAAACTTAGATGACAAAAGCTCAGTTAATTTACTTTTATTTGTAGAAAGAACTTCATTTTCTTGTTGGCGGTAAATAATATGATATGAAATGCTGCTTTTTCCATATAAATAGTTCAGTTTAAAGGAAGGGGGGAGGGGGGAGCGTAGACCACTTTTTTTGGTCGTTTTAGCAGCTTATTTGTATATTAAAATAAAGAACACTATACCTTATAACATTTCAGAGCATTATTACTCGTAAGACAAAACATTGAACAAAAAAGGCTGTGTAAAAATCAGACATTCAAAATTCCGGAAATGAAAGATTAACGAGTTAGTTACCTTTACGATTTGGATGGTGACTTTAAGTTGGAAACTAAAAAAAAACAACAAAAAAAACCCGCTATCTATAGCCTACATTTCTGGCTTCCTTATGTTCGTATCACGTTGTACTTACATTTATAGCCAGCGGATCAGATAATCAGCATTTTAGTTTCTCTTTTAATTCATTAGATGCCATATCATCTTTTAGATACTCTGATCTTCTCTACATTTCTCACTGCCGCATGTTTTGATCAAAACATTCAACAAAGTATATTACAGCATGACTAAAAGTACAATTTCTGAGTCATTAATTTAACAAACATTTATTTGGTTGACAAGAATAATACTTTATAAATAAAGCAAGAAGGGAGTAGCAGGCTACTACTTTTTTCTCCATACTCAGAGAAACTAGCCTACCTTAAAATTAAAATTATCATATTTTTTACAAAGGGATTTAATTCAACTTCAAATATGTTGTGAAACCTTACAGCTTTACTTTAATGATATCTAAAGTAATTCATATAGGTAATAATAATACCAGTAAAATTTATTTAATGACTGTGGGTGACAGACAAGTTTTGTTGTCATATAATGTAAAAGAAAGAGAAAGACTTCAGTATTACTTTTGACACTATATTACTAAGCTAGGTTTTTATATCCATATTAGTGTCCAAAGCTATTAAAGCAAATAATTTGCTTGGTATTATTAAACGAAGTTTTCTATAAGTATATATTATTATATTGATTTACCAAGTCAATCTTTTACATTTTTATAATTTATATTTGATTTAATTTAATTAATATTTATTTTATATTTAATTTATATTTTTATAATTTATGTTTGGTTAGACCCCATTTTGAATATGGCAACATTATTTGGTACCCTTTGTTTAAAAGACAGTCTGCAGCAACTGAGCACGTACAAAAAAGAGCACACACACAAAAAAAGTGTTGCCCATCATCGTCCCCTGTACGCTTATGTGTCCGGGGACGTTAATCTATTAAACTAAACTAAACTAAACTAGTGTTGCCCAAAATTCAAAATTTATCCTACGAGAAAAGATTGAAATATTAGTCTATTAGATAATTTACCAAGTGTGAAGTCAGAATAGCCCTGCTATAGCCTAGTATCAAAGGTAATTTACCTAAGTCTTTCTCTTGTTCACAACATACTTGACCGTCACCCACTGTGATTAAATAATCTTTACCTGTGAATTTTTCGATTTATTTCTTTTTATAATTTCAACGGGTGGAATACTAGCCTACAACTCGTGCCTGTAATGAAATGCAGTGAGCAGACGTAAACGTCAGAAGATTTCGGCGACCACAACTTGTCTCTGTTGACTGTTCCATCCAACTGAACTAGCGCTCTTCCGATAGCAAGAAGCCATTTTTTGCGTCTCATCTTTTCAATGGGCATCATAAAAAACTTCCGGTCCGGATTCTTATAAATATCGGCTATACAGCCTTGTACGCAACAATTTTTCGGCATCTTCTCTGTATTGAAAGTAGGGGCTTTTTCCCCCAAGCCACTGTTGCTATGCTAAAGTCACGTGATTATGACCCGGATGTCCGACCTCGAGAATACAATACATTATACTGTACTGCATACTGTACAAATTTATGTATTCTAAATAATGTATGTAAAATACTGTACACTCAAATTAATGAAAAACAGCTCCTGTATTCCTGGCCAAACATCAGTCTAACTTGTGTCAATGTTTTCCTCAAGCTTTCCGCTATTGCTGAAGTTAATTTTTGGTTTGTTGCTTGAAGATAGTCTCACAACATGAGAACATAAGTAGTGTGTAAGTCTTGTTACTGTTGCCGACTATCAACAATTTACCCCGACACCTCAATTAGGTGTGAATGTGATGTCAGTCTGACCAAAAGAGTAACTTCAGAAATGTGCTGTAAATTGACAAAGTAAATGTGTTCTTTGCCATGGCATGGTATTGTATCATTGGTATAGATCTATAAAAAAAAAAAAAAAGATGACGGTCGAGAGTTCAAATACTCTCTGGTTCTTTTCAGTACAAAATGGTATAATGCTATAAAATGCTTAAAATGATATTACTGATGCATTTTAAATATTTTGGAGTTTCCTATTCTTTTTTATGCTCATTTAGTATTTTCTTAGAAAAAAATAAAATGAGAAAGATAAAATACATAAAAAGGAGCCAAGAAAAAAAAAAGAACCCTGAGCAGATTTGAACCACTCCCTTACATAACACCACATCTTGCAAAATCCACTCTCCAAAGCACTTAACCACTGGACCAGTACGGATAATCACTGTTTAATCTCAAGTTACAGGGGATCTTCAAGAGAAAACAGGAAGTTACTAGTAACAGCAACACAGCGATCATAACTTAAATTGCTATCCTACAACTTCAAACGCGGAGATTACCAAATTAAAATTGCCCTCCCCAACCCCTCCACCCTCAATATTTATAAAACTTTTAAAGACGCAGGATATGATGTGTTGCTTACTGACTACTGTCTGAAAAAAACAACACTATTGCTCACATTAACCAGTCAGCCATATTTGGGGAAAAATAAATGAATAAATGAATGAACATTTAAGAACTCATAAAAAAGCATGATCACAACGCTGGGTTTAATAGAAATAAGTAAATAAATAACAAATAATAATAATAATAATAATAATAATAATAATAATGCCCTGTGAATAGAATCTGAGGACAGAGAAAGATGGAGTAGTATGCTGGTTAAACTATCATCTGTGGTGCCCCTACGACCTCCGAGTTACGGGACAGGATATGATAGGAATAGAATCTGAGGCTATTCGTAGGGAGCCCCATGAACAGCCTCTGTCTTTCTAAATTGTGCAATGTGTCAGTCACCATTTTGGGCTCATGGCACAAAAAATAAAAGAGAGCAGACAAAACTGAAACTTGTGAGTCTTCAAATTGCAAATGAAGAATTGTAAAACCTCTTGTTTGCTTCAAAATTGCAAGTGAAAGACATTAATTTGAAAAGAGTTGTGTTTTGAACTTTTGTTTTGCTTTCAGGACAGCAATTATACAAGCCATTTGATTATTACAGACGAAATAGAATGGTGCAGGTGGCTTTGGAAAAACAAAGAAATTCAATGGCAGGTAAGACATGTTGCATTTCCACATCACAATTTACACAATTTATTTGTTGCCATACCCTTGTCTTTTAATCTGAGTCTTCTGCTTTCTCCATGAATTGCAGCACACCAGTTTATCATTACGCTACTCTGAGAGTGTTTTGTGTACTATTCTAGTAGAAATTCTGATCGGCAAGTAAAACTTTAACTTTAGTAGTGATTAGGTTGGGTTTGGTGTAGGCAAAAGAACTGTTGATCAGGAAATCAATAGGTAATTTCCAATAATATCTGACCGTCAGAAAATCGTCATTGCTTTGCGGCCAATGGTTAAATTTAAAAAAAAAAAAATTAAGTTTGCGAAAGTGAACATAAATGCAATGCACTGATCTGATCTTTACCCTCCCTCCCTTTCCCTCAACCACCCCTTCTCCCCAATCCCCACCCCACACACACACCTTTTTTTAAATTTTTTTTTATAGAAAGAAGTGATTATGTGTGAGCGAGGGCGATTAACACAACTTGTTTCTCTCTGTGTGTCTGACAGAAACTCCAGACACCACGTCCAACGACAACAGCAGCCTTGCAGAGGGCAGATTCTCCTTGAGCAAAAACAACACCTTCAACCTTTGGATGGACAAAGACAAGCCGGGTCAGTACACTGGCAGCGTCAATCGGGATTCACCGGCCGCTATAGGTGGGCTGAAAGTGAACAACAGTTTGATCAAGGTGAACCGAGAGAACATCGCATCGCAGGCACACTCAGTGTTGATCGGGAAAAGCAAGGCGGGCGGTTAAAGGATGGAGATACCGGACCTCGACAGGGCGATGGATGACAGGAGTCCCAGAAGGACCCTCCACACACTGCTAGATCAAGTCATCCAGAGGGGAAGGTGAGTGTTGAGTACAGGGAAGGAGAAATGGAGGGAGGGCTAATCAAGGGGTTGATCATTGTGTCAGTACACTGACTACTGTTGCTCAAATGTAAAGCCTGTGCTGAAACTTAGGTCTTATGTGTGTCAAACTCAAAGCAGCATCACCCTGACTTGATCCTTAGCGACTGTCTTGTCATACATCTTTAACAAATAAATCTTATTAAAGCAAAATGTGATTCAGTCACTATCAGTTTTGGTCTGGTGCGGACATGATAACAAGAAGACTGAAAAGGCTGTGACGCATTGGCATTCATGAAATGCTCGGGGCGAGACTGTTTTACGTCCCAAAACACTGTTAGTGCCATATCTGATTTTTAAAAATGGTAACAAGTAATGGTAAATCTGTTTAATATTTGTTTACGTGGTCAGGTTTTATATTGTTTTCAGCGCATCCACTTCCAGGAAATCTAATCGGCGCATTTGATTATCTTGAGGCATTAGAATGGATAGTGGTCTTATTGGATCTGTTCAGTCGAAGGTAAACGGTCTGAATAACCAGGGTTTAAGTTTTTTTTCTTTTTGGCCTGGCCCCAGCAACACAAAAGCTGTGGCAGCAAAAAGTTATTACTATTGTGCATTCAATCGCACATCATGTCATAATCTTCTGACTCCCCCTTTCAATATTTGCAGGCCTACAGTACTGTAGTCTTTAGAGCAAAAATAGCCAAGTGTTGAATAATGCTAGTGTGCACTTTTTTTTTACTAATACTAACCTGAAACCATAGAATACATGCTGTCCATGACTGTTACAATCTGATACAAAATCTAGTTTGTAACCGCTCACAACCACTTGAGGAACCAAAATAAAGTGGAGTTAAGGAAAGCAGTGCCGTGTCAGTAAACAATCTTTTTATGAATCTTGAAAGTTTGGCATTTTATTTTATTTATTTGTGTGTGTATGTTTGAATGAACTGGGCTGAAATGTTTTGGTGACCGAAATATCCGCCACCCCTTTGTAGAATCCGGCCAACATTATATACATTGTAACGTTACTATGGAATTTTAACTCGGGTGTCAGCAATCATTTCGGCAAGTTGTAGTCATGACTGTAAACCCAACAAGTATATGTGGCATACTTGGCTAAATTTTTAGTTAGGGTTTGTCCCATTTATTATGGCTTTTTTGTTGTTGGGGAGAGGAGGGGTGGCAAGCAGCTGGCCCAGATAAAGATATTGTTGACAAAGTTCATAAAACTAATGTTTTTGTTGTTGTTGTTTTTTTTAAATGTGTTTCAGAAAATCTGCCAACTGAAGAAAGACCCAACAATCTGCTGACTGGAAAGAAGCCAGACATTCTGCAGAAAGGAAAGAAACCAAAGCGACCATGTCTCTATTGTGGAGAAATGCAGTCACGACTTCCAAGGCATGTCAAAAGAAAGCACAGTGATGAAGATGCCGTGTTTGCAGCTTATACACTTCCCAAAACATAAAAATAAAGCAAACCTGAACTTTTGATTGCTGACAAGTTTCGGCACAGTGCCTCGACACTGTTCTCCCTTCAAGACTTGGACTCAGCGACCCGAGAGGCATTGTACCGGCATATGGGACGCTCTGAGTTGATCAATAAGACTGTCTATCAGTGTCCCTTAGCCATAAGTGAACTCACCTCTGTGGAAGGATTCCTTCAAGGTCTGGATTCAAACATGGCAAGACAAATGTCACTGAATTGATTTCAGGTTCTGCATATAACGATGTCAATATTTAGTGAACAAAAACGTGAATTCAAGAACACTTTTCCGTTACCTCATAATAATTTGTGCATAAACTCCAATTTTTATTAGTGAAAAGTAGTTTTTAAAAGATAAGTTTGTTTGAATCGTCTTCATGTTCCACATATAATTGTGGTGACACCAAGATCTGTCTCACTGTTGGACCATTACAGTTTGTCACATTAATCAGTTTAATAATGTAATCAGATTGCCATACAAATGCAAGATGTGTACAGTTTCATATTTATTTTGGAGATAAAAGGTATATAGAGTGGCTTGTGGATTTCAGTTTTGAAGTTTATGAGATGAAAATAAATTTCGATGATTAAAAAAGCAGAACCAAAAGTTCACCTTATTCCTATCCTATCCTATCTTGTCCCGTAACTCAGAGATTGTAGGGGCACCACAGATGATCGTTTAACCAGCATACTCCATCTTTCTCTGTCCTCAGCAACCCTGATGGCGTCGCTCAGTGTCAAACCAGTCCATTCTCGAATGTTGTCATCCCACCTCTTTTTCAGTCTCCCTCTTCTTCTACCTCCTTGCACTGTGCCTTGCAGAATGGTCTTTGCAAGGCCTGATGATCTGGTCAGGCCATACCATCGGAGTTTCCGTTTCTTCACCACTGTGAGCAGGTCATCGTGTTGTCCAATGGCTTGTGTGATGGTCTGTCGGACTTCGTCATTGGTGATGTGTTGGGTATAGGAAATGCTCTTCTGTAGCACCTCAGCTCCATGCTTTGTATTCTTCGTTATAGATCTGCTGTGAGGGGCCATGCTTCGCAAGCATATAGGAAGATGGAGATGACAAGGGAGCGCAGCAGTCTAACTTTGGAATGTAGACTGATGGTCCTGTCTTTCCAAATTCTTAAACCTTATTCCTATTGCGATAAAATTACCCGAAGTCACTTCAGTTACATGGTAATCCTTAGGGCGACCAGCAAAATTATGTATATCTTTACAATATAAAATTAAAGAATGCATACTGCATTATATTACAGCATTTAATGTCCAGATTATGTTAAGCATTCAGTTGAATCTGGACATGTGTTATATGCAGATTTATGTGAGGTCACCCTAAGGCATCATTCCACTGCGGTCACCCTAACAGTGAATTTGTACATAGTTTTTGCAAGTCTGAAGTTTTCAATTGATGCACTCTCCAACCCATTGTCGCCTTTATGTCCTGTGAAAGGGATTGATGTACAGTTTTTTGTTGTTGTCGACAATTTATGCCCATTTCTATTCAAACTTAAACATAATGTAATTAATTATGCAGGGACTAATATCCATATCGGACACCCGATTCAGTCCAGTATCTATAGCCATTGTCCTGTAACCTATTTTGTCAAGCAGCACAATGTCCTGTCCTTTTAAAAAAATGTCTAGTTCATTTCTGAGATTCAGACATATGTCCTGAAAATTACCTCGTGACCAGGACATGACCTGTACCACCTTACCTCTGAGGGATGTAAGCGCATACATTATATACATGTATGTGTTGAGTCTATATCATGGCTACTAGATGAGTAACATGTGGTAGTAAACTAATATTTGCGCACTTTCGCTATAAATATAATTATGCATGATGTTTTACACTTAACAAAATAAGATACACCATTATATGCAGAACTTGATCAAATGTTGTTTTGTTCTTGCCGAAGTCTGGTGGATCAAAAAAGAAAATTCCAAGACCCGTGCTGACACAAATTCTAAATAAAAATATTGACTCACCAGAAAATGGATAAACTGTGTCACTGAATTGATTTCAGATTCTGCATATACCAGTGTCAATATTTAGTGAACAAAAACGTGAATGTCTGTTTTGAAGTTTATGAAATAAAAATGAATTTCGACGATTAAAAAAGCAGACATGATATATGCAGAACCAAACGTTCACCTTATTCCTATTGTGATAGAATACAAATGAACTTTCAGAAGTGGATATATATATTTTTTGGTTTTCATTGCATATAGATTATACGAGATATGTCTCTTTAAACCTCCTTTGTGTCAAAAGAAAAATTGACTAAGCTTGTGTACATGACCAGCATTGGAAAATATGAAAATGTGTAAGCTGTGTAATATAATACGGTAAAGAGTGAAATCTGTATACAAGTTAACTGCACAGAGTACCCATGATCTAGACTCGCACATCAAAATATAAAATCTGTACTTAAGGCGACCGTTGGGCACCCTAAAAGGGATTATCACTGTATTTAGTACTTTGGGTGAACACATGTTTTATGTCATGTTATGTTCCCTCTCTCTCACCTGTCTGTCCCAACCTCTATAAGAAAAAGGCAGTGACAGTAGTTTGTATGTATGTCTCAATTACTGGTAAATGGGAGGTAATTTTTACTTTTCAATACTTGTACATTAAATTAAGTATTCAGTTAACATTCCAAGAAACTTTTTATTTATTCATTTGTTGTTGTTTTAATTTTTAGTACAGTGCTTAAAGTTTAATTTACAAGATTACCAAATTCCAAGGTTAATTTGTGGCTACAAATTTGTACAAAGTGTTTAAGAAGCATTTCTGTCTTTGTTTTGCCATCTAAAAACAGACATGATAAATTTAGTGGCATGATGAAAATGATTTAAAAAGCAAGTCATCATTAATTTTAAAAACAATTCATTTGCCTTAATATGGTGTTTTATTTGAACAATTGTGAATGTGATAGGTGTTATTTTATACGCGCAAATCAAGTGGTTATACAGACTCCTCTAATTTTGTGCCTATAACCTAATAGGGGCTTGCCATAAGCACTTGAATTTGTTTGTGCATGTTTGTGGGGAGTGATGACCATTACTTCATAATTTCCAACGTTGTTGGAAGTAATTAAAAAAAAACACATTACTTTATAATTTCTTATGAAGTAATGGCTATACTGTAGCTCCCCACAAACACCCCCAAGTTCATGTGCCTGCAGGGCTACTACCATTTGCCAATACAGTGCCATGCTGGTGATTGAAAAGCATTGTGCTAAAGAGAATGTATAGATATGTTAATTCAGCATTCACCGAAGGTGTGGGTAAATCGGGCGTCCAGTTTACTTTTTTTTTCTTCTTTATCAGCGCACAGTTTATTTTTCTTATTTTTTTTTTTATCAAGCCTCAAAGTTTGGCTATGATCAAGCACATTAGGTGTCTTATGTGCACAAAGTTTCATCTAACAACACTTTTTACACACGCTTTCACTGTTGACACGTATGACCTATAAAGATTATGTGGGTCCTGGTGTACCTATACCTTCCAAAAGAGAACAGTATTTTATTTTGAAGGTATGGGATTGATTGTGTGGGTCCTGGTGTACCTATACCTTCCAAAAGAGAACAGTATTTTATTTTGAAGGTATGGGATTGATTTAAAAGTTGTCTGATGGCAAGCTACTCGATCGGATGTCTGATTCACCAAGTGTTTACAGAATAATTCGTATTAGCTATGGATATATGACCGGGTGAATGTTAAGTTGTAGTCCAGGCATAAAACGCAAATAAACACAGACAAATCCTGCTAACTTTGGGTGTGGGCGACTGAGGCACCTATTCCTTTGTTGCCTTATTGTACATTTCAATCAGCTGATTTTATTCTATTCTGTGAATGCCTTGGGCCTAATTCGTTGGATGAAATGTTTGTATTATATTTTCCCTTCTATTTATGTTAATTATTTCATCCGATTGAGACGTAGGGGTATCACTATGATCCAGGCCAAAGAGAAAATCTTCATGGAGAAAGGCCCTCAATTATAGGTTTAAATGTCGCGTTTTTGAAAGTGATGCAACTGAAGACATATTTTGTGTTTAATAATGATGAAGCCAAAACATTATGAATTTGTAAAATAAACAGAAAAAAATGCTGACGTTCCCAATGGAATAATACACTTCTTTCTTTTTTTTTCTTGTGTTATTTTTAAATTGTATTTATTATTATTATACCCACCCTGTTGCGCTGATACCTGAAATGTGTGTGTGTGTGAATATGTGTGTGTGTGTGTGAATGTGTGGGTGAATGCGTGTGTACGTGGATGCATGTGCGTATGCGTGTACTTGTCTTAAAATTGTTTTGCTTTTTTAAATGACATTTGATCCCTCTTAACTTGTTTTCACTGTAAATGAAATTAGAAACTGCTATTATTATTATTATTATTATTATTATTTATTATTATTATTATTGTTAATGGTGTTGTTACTATTATTATGTGAATCACAAATATGCTCTCTTTTTAAACCAGATTAATGCCATTACACAAGCTTTTATTCTCTTCATCTGGCCTGTCATACGTTGTAACGATGTTTAGTTTTTCAACGATTATTCTACTTTTAAAACTGCTGTATTTCACCACCATTTACACTTTACATCTTAGATGAGGCATTGTTGATCTGCCTCTTTTGGTATTAACGTCCCTCTCTTAAATTTTTTCTGTGAAATTATTCATTTATTTTATATAAGTTTATTGATTGATTGACTGATTTTATACTTTTATTTGTTGGTTTGTTACCTTTACTAGGTTTACATGTTGTCTTGTTTTTAAATGCAGAATAGATTTATTATGCGTGTGTATCTGTGTGTGGCTGCGTGTGATCAAGCGCTTTGTGAAGCATTTTATGTTTGAATTGCGCTATACAAAATAAATTATTATTATACAAAATAAATAAATTATTATTATTATTATTATTAGGTACTCCAAGTTGCGCCATTACTGTGTCCGCCCTATGGGCCAAAAGGGCCACTTTCACTGCAATTGTTCTCTTGATTGTTTTGCCTGATGTTGAATAAAAACATACCAAATAAATGCCTGAGCCTTTTATCTTTTATGCGTGTGTTTCTTTGAGTGAAAGATATCCAAGTTTCAAAGTACGAAACGTGTTTTGCGATGCACTGCCTCGGTTGTGGCAGACGCCATCTTCACAGGGCGCTCTCAACCCCACCTCCATACAAAATGAAATCTCAGTTAGGGAATTAGTCTCCAACCAAAAAATCGACAAATGAAAGAATCTGTACTATTTTGGCTTTCTTCTGGTGCAATTTTTTTTTTTAATTCATTTTGTGATCTGTTGCTTTTTTTTAGATAGCTTCTACTAGCATAGCATAGCATAGTTAGCATAGCATAGTTCGGCGTGCAGGCTAAAAGCCTTTGGTCCTCATAATTAATCTTAATGATGAGGGTCCCAAGACCCACCCCCCTGGCATCAGTGCCTACCAATTTAGAATTTTTTAACCTCCAACTTGGTGGAGTAGATGCTATCCTTAAACAATTTGTCCAGACTATTTTTGAACGCATTAAGTGATCCAGCATCCACAGCCTCGGCAGTCAGGTCATTCCAAGGGGTTACCACTCTATTAGTAAAATACTTATTAAATTTACGAGTATTATTAAAAGTTTTAGTAAGTTTAAATTTGTGACCTCGTGTTAAACCAACATCATTAAATTTAAAAGAGAACAAGTGGTTAAAGGATCATACAATTTGTGC